>OY743224.1:60049099-61272432 GCA_963555765.1 Orthonevra nobilis
TATTTTTTTTAATAAAAGGTTCTCAGAGCTAAATTTTTAAATTTGTGTTCGGTTAGGGACGCTCTCAATTGTCAGCATCATAGAAATCGAAATTTGCGAATTCGGGAAAAATGTGCATTTTGAAACCATGGGCTATAGTCCAGCAGAATTAAGCAAAAATGCCTCGGATTTCAAATTTCTGTATTTTTGTTAATAAGATGTTCCCAAAGCTATATTTTCAAATTTGTATTTATTTAAGGCTGTTTGTGATAATCAATAGCATAGAAATCGAAATTTTCGAATTTGAGAAAAAAGTGCTTTTTGAAACCATGGGCTATAGTCCAGCAGAATTAAGCAAAAATGCCTCGGATTTCAAATTTCTGTATTTTTGTTAATAAGATGTTCCCAAAGCTATATTTTCAAATTTGTATTTATTTAAGGCTGTTTGTGATAATCAATAGCATAGAAATCGAAATTTGCGAATTCGAGAAAAAAGTGCATTTTGAAACCATGGTCCAGCAGAATTAAGCAAAAATGCCTCGGATTTCAAGTTTCTGTATTTTTTTTAATAAAAGGTTCTCAGAGCTAAATTTTTAAATTTGTGTTCGGTTAGGGACGCTCTCAATTGTCAGCATCATAGAAATCGAAATTTGCGAATTCGGGAAAAATGTGCATTTTGAAACCATGGGCTATAGTCCAGCAGAATTAAGCAAAAATGCCTCGGATTTCAAGTTTCTGTATTTTTTTTAATAAAAGGTTTTCAGAGCTAAATTTTTAAATTTGTGTTCGGTTAGGGACGCTCTCAATTGTCAGCATCATAGAAATCGAAATTTGTGAATTCGGGAAAAATGTGCATTTTGAAACCATGGGCTATAGTCCAGCAGAATTAAGCAAAAATGCCTCGGATTTAAATTTCTGTATTTTTGTTAATAAGATGTTCTCAGAGCTATATTTTCAAATTTGTATTTATTTAAGGCTGTTTGTGATAATCAATAGCATAGAAATCGAAATTTGCGAATTCGAGAAAAAAGTGCATTTTGAAACCATGGGCTATAGTCCAGCAGAATTAAGCAAACATGCCTCGGATTTCAAATTTCTGTATTTTTGTCAAAAAACGGTTCTCAGAGCTAAATTTTCAAATTTGTGTTCAGTTAAAGATGCTCTCAATTGTCCGTATCATAGAAATCGAAATTTGCGAATTCGGGAAAAATGTGCATTTTGAAAACATGGGCTATAGTCCAGCAGAATTAAGCAAAAATGCCTCGGATTTCAAATTTCTGTAATTTTGTGTATAAAAGGTTCTTAGGGCTACATTTTCAAATTTGTGTTCAGTTATGGCTGTATGTGATTATCAATAACATAGAAATGGAAATTTGCGAATTCGGGAAAAAAGTGCATTTTGAAACCATGGGCTATAGTCCAGCAGAATTAAGCAAAAATGCCTCGGATTTCAAATTCCTGTATTTTTGTTAATAAGATGTTCTCAGAGCTATATTTTCAAATTTGTATTTATTTAAGGCTGTTTGTGATTATCAGTATCATAGAAATCGAAATTTGCGAATTCGGGAAAAAAGTGCATTTTGAAACCATGGGCTATAGTCCAGCAGAATTAAGCAAAACTGCCTCGGATTTCAAATTTCTGTATTTTTGTTAATAAACGGTTCTCAGAGCTATATTTTCCAATTTGTATTTATTTAAGGCTGTTTGTGATAATCAATAGCATAGAAATCGAAATTTGCGAATTCGAGAAAAAAGTGCATTTTGAAACCATGGGATATAGTCCAGCCGAATTAAGCAAAAATGCCTCGGATTTCAAATTTCTGTATTTTTGTTAATAAACGGTTCTCAGAGCTATATTTTCAAATTTGTATTTATTTAAGGCTGTTTGTGATAATCAATAGCATAGAAATCGAAATTTTCGAATTTGAGAAAAAAGTGCATTTTGAAACCATGGGCTATAGTCCAGCAGAATTAAGCAAAAATGCCTCGGATTTCAAATTTCTGTATTTTTGTTAATAAGATGTTCCCAAAGCTATATTTTCAAATTTGTATTTATTTAAGGCTGTTTGTGATAATCAATAGCATAGAAATCGAAATTTGCGAATTCGAGAAAAAAGTGCATTTTGAAACCATGGGCTATAGTCCAGCAGAATTAAGCAAAAATGCCTCGGATTTCAAATTTCTGTATTTTTGTCAATAAACGGTTCTCAGAGCTAAATTTTCAAATTTGTGTTCAGTTAAAGATGCTCTCAATTGTCCGCATCATAGAAATCGAAATTTGCGAATTCGGGAAAAATGTGCATTTTGAAAACATGGGCTATAGTCCAGCAGAATTAAGCAAACATGCCTCGGATTTCAAATTTCTGTATTTTTGTCAATAAACGGTTCTCAGAGCTAAATTTTCAAATTTGTGTTCAGTTAAAGATGCTCTCAATTGTCCGCATCATAGAAATCGAAATTTGCGAATTCGGGAAAAATGTGCATTTTGAAAACATGGGCTATAGTCCAGCAGAATTAAGCAAACATGCCTCGGATTTAAAATTTCTGTATTTTTGTCAATAAACGGTTCTCAGAGCTATATTTTCAAATTTGTATTTATTTAAGGCTGTTTGTGATAATCAATAGCATAGAAATCGAAATTTGCGAATTCGAGAAAAAAGTGCATTTTGAAACCATGGGCTATAGTCCAGCAGAATTAAGCAAACATGCCTCGGATTTCAAATTTCTGTATTTTTGTCAATAAACGGTTCTCAAAGCTAAATTTTCAAATTTGTGTTCAGTTAAAGATGCTCTCAATTGTCCGCATCACAGAAATCGAAATTTGCGAATTCGGGAAAAATGTGCATTTTGAAAACATGGGCTATAGTCCAGCAGAATTAAGCAAAAATGCCTCGGATTTCAAGTTTCTGTATTTTTTTTAATAAAAGGTTCTCAGAGCTAAATTTTTAAATTTGTGTTCGGTTAGGGACGCTCTCAATTGTCAGCATCATAGAAATCGAAATTTGCGAATTCGGGAAAAATGTGCATTTTGAAACCATGGGCTATAGTCCAGCAGAATTAAGCAAAAATGCCTCGGATTTCAAGTTTCTGTATTTTTTTTAATAAAAGGTTCTCAGAGCTAAATTTTTAAATTTGTGTTCGGTTAGGGACGCTCTCAATTGTCAGCATCATAGAAATCGAAATTTGTGAATTCGGGAAAAATGTGCATTTTGAAACCATGGGCTATAGTCCAGCAGAATTAAGCAAAAATGCCTCGGATTTCAAATTTCTGTATTTTTGTTAATAAGATGTTCCCAAAGCTATATTTTCAAATTTGTATTTATTTAAGGCTGTTTGTGATAATCAATAGCATAGAAATCGAAATTTTCGAATTTGAGAAAAAAGTGCTTTTTGAAACCATGGGCTATAGTCCAGCAGAATTAAGCAAAAATGCCTCGGATTTCAAATTTCTGTATTTTTGTTAATAAGATGTTCCCAAAGCTATATTTTCAAATTTGTATTTATTTAAGGCTGTTTGTGATAATCAATAGCATAGAAATCGAAATTTGCGAATTCGAGAAAAAAGTGCATTTTGAAACCATGGGCTATAGTCCAGCAGAATTAAGCAAAAATGCCTCGGATTTCAAGTTTCTGTATTTTTTTTAATAAAAGGTTCTCAGAGCTAAATTTTTAAATTTGTGTTCGGTTAGGGACGCTCTCAATTGTCAGCATCATAGAAATCGAAATTTGCGAATTCGGGAAAAATGTGCATTTTGAAACCATGGGCTATAGTCCAGCAGAATTAAGCAAAAATGCCTCGGATTTCAAGTTTCTGTATTTTTTTTAATAAAAGGTTTTCAGAGCTAAATTTTTAAATTTATGTTCGGTTAGGGACGCTCTCAATTGTCAGCATCATAGAAATCGAAATTTGTGAATTCGGGAAAAATGTGCATTTTGAAACCATGGGCTATAGTCCAGCAGAATTAAGCAAAAATGCCTCGGATTTCAAATTTCTGTAATTTTGTGTATAAAAGGTTCTTAGGGCTACATTTTCAAATTTGTGTTCAGTTATGGCTGTATGTGATTATCAATAACATAGAAATCGAAATTTGCGAATTCGGGAAAAAAGTGCATTTTGAAACCATGGGCTATAGTCCAGCAGAATTAAGCAAAAATGCCTCGGATTTCAAATTCCTGTATTTTTGTTAATAAGATGTTCTCAGAGCTATATTTTCAAATTTGTATTTATTTAAGGCTGTTTGTGATTATCAGTATCATAGAAATCGAAATTTGCGAATTCGGGAAAAAAGTGCATTTTGAAACCATGGGCTATAGTCCAGCAGAATTAAGCAAAACTGCCTCGGATTTCAAATTTCTGTATTTTTGTTAATAAACGGTTCTCAGAGCTATATTTTCCAATTTGTATTTATTTAAGGCTGTTTGTGATAATCAATAGCATAGAAATCGAAATTTGCGAATTCGAGAAAAAAGTGCATTTTGAAACCATGGGATATAGTCCAGCCGAATTAAGCAAAAATGCCTCGGATTTCAAATTTCTGTATTTTTGTTAATAAACGGTTCTCAGAGCTATATTTTCAAATTTGTATTTATTTAAGGCTGTTTGTGATAATCAATAGCATAGAAATCGAAATTTTCGAATTTGAGAAAAAAGTGCATTTTGAAACCATGGGCTATAGTCCAGCAGAATTAAGCAAAAATGCCTCGGATTTCAAATTTCTGTATTTTTGTTAATAAGATGTTCCCAAAGCTATATTTTCAAATTTGTATTTATTTAAGGCTGTTTGTGATAATCAATAGCATAGAAATCGAAATTTGCGAATTCGAGAAAAAAGTGCATTTTGAAACCATGGGCTATAGTCCAGCAGAATTAAGCAAAAATGCCTCGGATTTCAAGTTTCTGTATTTTTTTTAATAAAAGGTTCTCAGAGCTAAATTTTTAAATTTGTGTTCGGTTAGGGACGCTCTCAATTGTCAGCATCATAGAAATCGAAATTTGCGAATTCGGGAAAAATGTGCATTTTGAAACCATGGGCTATAGTCCTGCAGAATTAAGCAAAAATGCCTCGGATTTAAAATTTCTGTATTTTTGTCAATAAACGGTTCTCAGAGCTATATTTTCAAATTTGTATTTATTTAAGGCTGTTTGTGATAATCAATAGCATAGAAATCGAAATTTGTGAATTCGAGAAAAAAGTGCATTTTGAAACCATGGGCTATAGTCCAGCAGAATTAAGCAAACATACCTCGGATTTCAAATTTCTGTATTTTTGTCAATAAACGGTTCTCAGAGCTAAATTTTCAAATTTGTGTTCAGTTAAAGATGCTCTCAATTGTCCGTATCATAGAAATCGAAATTTGCGAATTCGGGAAAAATGTGCATTTTGAAAACATGGGCTATAGTCCAGCAGAATTAAGCAAACATGCCTCGGATTTAAAATTTCTGTATTTTTGTCAATAAACGGTTCTCAGAGCTATATTTTCAAATTTGTATTTATTTAAGGCTGTTTGTGATAATCAATAGCATAGAAATCGAAATTTGTGAATTCGAGAAAAAAGTGCATTTTGAAACCATGGGCTATAGTCCAGCAGAATTAAGCAAAAATGCCTCGGATTTCAAATTTCTGTATTTTTGTCAATAAACGGTTCTCAGAGCTAAATTTTCAAATTTGTGTTCAGTTAAAGATGCTCTCAATTGTCCGTATCATAGAAATCGAAATTTGCGAATTCGGGAAAAATGTGCATTTTGAAAACATGGGCTATAGTCCAGCAGAATTAAGCAAACATGCCTCGGATTTAAAATTTCTGTATTTTTGTCAATAAACGGTTCTCAGAGCTATATTTTCAAATTTGTATTTATTTAAGGCTGTTTGTGATAATCAATAGCATAGAAATCGAAATTTGCGAATTCGAGAAAAAAGTGCATTTTGAAACCATGGGCTATAGTCCAGCAGAATTAAGCAAACATGCCTCGGATTTCAAATTTCTGTATTTTTGTCAATAAACGGTTCTCAGAGCTATATTTTCAAATTTATATTTATTTAAGGCTGTTTGTGATAATCAATAGCATAGAAATCGAAATTTGCGAATTCGAGAAAAAGGTGCATTTTGAAACCATGGGCTATAGTCCAGCAGAATTAAGCAAACATGCCTCGGATTTCAAATTTCTGTATTTTTGTCAATAAACGGTTCTCAGAGCTAAATTTTCAAATTTGTGTTCAGTTAAAGATGCTCTCAATTGTCCGTATCATAGAAATCGAAATTTGCGAATTCGGGAAAAATGTGCATTTTGAAAACATGGGCTATAGTCCAGCAGAATTAAGCAAACATGCCTCGGATTTAAAATTTCTGTATTTTGTCAATAAACGGTTCTCAGAGCTATATTTTCAAATTTGTATTTATTTAAGGCTGTTTGTGATAATCAATAGCATAGAAATCGAAATTTGCGAATTCGAGAAAAAAGTGCATTTTGAAACCATGGGCTATAGTCCAGCAGAATTAAGCAAACATGCCTCGGATTTCAAATTTCTGTATTTTTGTCAATAAACGGTTCTCAGAGCTAAATTTTCAAATTTGTGTTCAGTTAAAGATGCTCTCAATTGTCCGTATCATAGAAATCGAAATTTGCGAATTCGGGAAAAATGTGCATTTTGAAAACATGGGCTATAGTCCAGCAGAATTAAGCAAACATGCCTCGGATTTAAAATTTCTGTATTTTTGTCAATAAACGGTTCTCAGAGCTATATTTTCAAATTTGTATTTATTTAAGGCTCTTTGTGATAATCAATAGCATAGAAATCGAAATTTGCGAATTCGAGAAAAAAGTGCATTTTGAAACCATGGGCTATAGTCCAGCAGAATTAAGCAAAAATGCCTCGGATTTCAAGTTTCTGTATTTTTTTTAATAAAAGGTTCTCAGAGCTAAATTTTTAAATTTGTGTTTGGTTAGGGATGCTCTCAATTGTCAGCATCATAGAAATCGAAATTTGCGAATACGGGAAAAATGTGCATTTTGAAACCATGGGTTATAGTCCAGCAGAATTAAGCAAAAATGCCTCGGATTTCAAGTTTCTGTATTTTTTTTAATAAAAGGTTCTCAGAGCTAAATTTTTAAATTTGTGTTTGGTTAGGGATGCTCTCAATTGTCAGCATCATAGAAATCGAAATTTGCGAATTCGGGAAAAATGTGCATTTTGAAACCATGTGGTATAGTCCAGCAGAATTAAGCAAAAATGCCTCGGATTTCAAATTTCTGTATTTTTGTTAATAAGATGTTCCCAAAGCTATATTTTCAAATTTGTATTTATTTAAGGCTGTTTGTGATAATCAATAGCATAGAAATCGAAATTTTCGAATTTGAGAAAAAAGTGCATTTTGAAACCATGGGCTATAGTCCAGCAGAATTAAGCAAAAATGCCTCGGATTTCAAGTTTCTGTATTTTTGTTAATAAGATGTTCTCAGAGCTATATTTTCAAATTTGTATTTATTTAAGGCTGTTTGTGATAATCTATAGCATAGAAATCAAAATTTGCGAATTCGAGAAAAAAGTGCATTTTGAAACCATGGGCTATAGTCCAGCAGAATTAAGCAAAAATGCCTCGGATTTCAAGTTTCTGTATTTTTTTAATAAAAGGTTTTCAGAGCTAAATTTTTAAATTTGTGTTCGGTTAGGGACGCTCTCAATTGTCAGCATCATAGAAATCGAAATTTGTGAATTCGGGAAAAATGTGCATTTTGAAACCATGGGCTATAGTCCAGCAGAATTAAGCAAAAATGCCTCGGATTTCAAGTTTCTGTATTTTTTTTAATAAAAGGTTCTCAGAGCTAAATTTTTAAATTTGTGTTCGGTTAGGGACGCTTTCAATTATCAGCATCATAGAAATCGAAATTTGCGAATTCGGGAAAAATGTGCATTTTGAAACCATGGGTTATAGTCCAGCAGAATTAAGCAAAAATGCCTCGGATTTCAAGTTTCTGTATTTTTGTTAATAAGATGTTCTCAGAGCTATATTTTCAAATTTGTATTTATTTAAGGCTGTTTGTGATAATCAATAGCATAGAAATCGAAATTTGCGAATTCGAGAAAAAAGTGCATTTTGAAACCATGGGCTATAGTCCAGCAGAATTAAGCAAACATGCCTCGGATTTCAAATTTCTGTATTTTCATTTCATTTCATATTTCAATTGTCCGTGTCATAGAAATCGAAATTTGCGAATTCGGGAAAAATGTGCATTTTGAAAACATGGGCTATAGTCCAGCAGAATTAAGCAAAAATGCCTCGGATTTCAAATTTCTGTATTTTTGTTAATAAGATGTTCCCAAAGCTATATTTTCAAATTTGTATTTATTTAAGGCTGTTTGTGATAATCAATAGCATAGAAATCGAAATTTTCGAATTTGAGAAAAAAGTGCATTTTGAAACCATGGGCTATAGTCCAGCAGAATTAAGCAAAAATGCCTCGGATTTCAAGTTTCTGTATTTTTGTTAATAAGATGTTCTCAGAGCTATATTTTCAAATTTGTATTTATTTAAGGCTGTTTGTAATAATCAATAGCATAGAAATCAAAATTTGCGAATTCGAGAAAAAAGTGCATTTTGAAACCATGGGCTATAGTCCAGCAGAATTAAGCAAAAATGCCTCGGATTTCAAGTTTCTGTATTTTTTTAATAAAAGGTTTACAGAGCTAAATTTTTAAATTTGTGTTCGGTTAAGGACGCTCTCAATTGTCAGCATCATAGAAATCGAAATTTGTGAATTCGGGAAAAATGTGCATTTTGAAACCATGGGCTATAGTCCAGCAGAATTAAGCAAAAATGCCTCGGATTTCAAGTTTCTGTTTTTTTTTTAATAAAAGGTTCTCAGAGCTAAATTTTTAAATTTGTGTTCGGTTAGGGACGCTCTCAATTGTCAGCATCATAGAAATCGAAATTTGCGAATTCGGGAAAAATGTGCATTTTGAAAACATGGGCTATAGTCCAGCAGAATTAAGCAAAAATGCCTCGGATTTCAAATTCCTGTATTTTAGTTAATAAGATGTTCTCAGAGCTATGTTTTCAAATTTGTATTTATTTAAGGCTGTTTGTGATTATCAGTATCATAGAAATCGAAATTTGCGAATTCGGGAAAAAAGTGCATTTTAACCATGGGCTATAGTCCAGCCGAATTAAGCAAAAATGCCTCGGATTTCAAATTTCTGTATTTTTGTTAATAAACGGTTCTCAGAGCTATATTTTCAAATTTGTATTTATTTAAGGCTGTTTGTGATAATCAATAGCATAGAAATCGAAATTTGCGAATTCGAGAAAAAAGTGCATTTTGAAACCATGGGCTATAGTCCAGCAGAATTAAGCAAACATGCCTCGGATTTCAAATTTCTGTATTTTTGTCAATAAACGGCTCTCAGAGCTAAATTTTCAAATTTGTGTTCGGTTAGGGACGTTCTCAATTGTCAGCATCATAGAAATCAAAATTTGCGAATTCGGGAAAAAGTGCATTTTGAAACCATGGGCTATAGTCCAGCAGAATTAAGCAAAAATGCCTCGGATTTCAAGTTTCTGTATTTTTTTTTAATAAAAGGTTCTCAGAGCTAAATTTTTAAATTTGTGTTCGGTTAGGGACGCTCTCAATTGTCAGCATCATAGAAATCGAAATTTGCGAATTCGGGAAAAATGTGCATTTTGAAACCATGGGCTATAGTCCAGCAGAATTAAGCAAAAATGCCTCGGATTTCAAATTTCTGTATTTTTGTTAATAAGATGTTCTCAGAGCTATATTTTCAAATTTGCATTTATTTAAGTCTGTTTGTGATAATCAATAGCACAAGAATCGAAATTTGCGAATTCGGAAAAAATGTGCATTTTGAAACCATGGGCTATAGTCCAGCAGAATTAAGCAAAAATGCCTCGGATTTCAAATTCCTGTATTTTCGTTAATAAGATGTTCTCAGAGCTATATTTTCAAATTTGTATTTATTTAAAGCTGTTTGTGATAATCAATAGCATAGAAATCGAAATTTGCGAATTCGGGAAAAATGTGCATTTTGAAACCATAGGCTATAGTCCAGCAGAATTAAGCAAAAATGCCTCGGATTTCAAATTTCTGTATTTTTGTTAATAAGATGTTCTCAGAGCTATATTTTCAAATTTGTATTTGTTTAAGGCTGTTTGTGATAATCAATAGCACAAGAATCGAAATTTGCGAATTCGGAAAAAATGTGCATTTTGAAACCATGGGCTATGGTCCAGCAGAATTAAGCAAAAATGCCTCGGATTTCAAATTCCTGTATTTTTGTTAATAAGATGTTCTCAGAGCTATGTTTTCAAATTTGTATTTATTTAAGGCTGTTTGTGATTATCAGTATCATAGAAATCGAAATTTGCGAATTCGGGAAAAAAGTGCATTTTGAAACCATGGGCTATAGTCCAGCAGAATTAAGCAAAAATGCCTCGGATTTCAAATTTCTGTATTTTTGTTAATAAACGGTTCTCAGAGCTATATTTTCAAATTTGTATTTATTTAAGGCTGTTTGTGATTATCAATAGAATAGAAATCGAAATTTGCGAATTCGAGAAAAAAGTGCATTTTGAAACCATGGGCTATAGTCCAGCAGAATTAAGCAAAAATGCCTCGGATTTCAAATTTCTGTATTTTTGTTAATAAACGGTTCTCAGAGCTATATTTTCAAATTTGTATTTATTTAAGGCTGTTTGTGATTATCAGTATCATAGAAATCGAAATTTGCGAATTCGAGAAAAAGTGCATTTTGAAACCATGGGCTATAGTCCAACAGAATTAAGCAAAAATGCCTCGGATTTCAAATTTCTGTATTTTTGTCAATAAACGGTTCTCAGAGCATAATTCTCAAATTTGTATTTATTTAAGGCTGTTTGTGATTATCAGTATCATTGAAATCGATATTTGCGAATTCGGGGAAAAAGTGAATTTTGAAACCATGGGCTATAGTCCAGCAGAATTAAGCAAAAATGCCTCGTATTTCAAGTTTCTGTATTTTTTTTAATAAAAGGTTCTCAGAGCTAAATTTTCAAATTTGTGTTCGGTTAGGGACGCTCTCAATTGTCAGCATCATAGAAATCGAAATTTGCGAATTCGGGAAAAATGTGCATTTTGAAACCATGGGCAGTCCAGCAGAATTAAGCAAAAATGCCTCGGATTTCAAATTTCTGTATTTTTGTTAATAAACGGTTCTCAGAGCTATATTTTCAAATTTGTATTTATTTAAGGCTGTTTGTGATAATCAATAGCATAGAAATCGAAATATGCGAATTCGAGAAAAAAGTGCATTTTGAAACCATGGGCTATAGTCCAGCAGAATTATGCAAACATGCCTCGGATTTCAAATTTCTGTATTTTTGTCAATAAACGGTTCTCAGAGCTATATTTTGAAATTTGTACTTATTTAAGGCTGTTTGTGATAATCAACAGCATAGAAATCGAAATTTGCGAATTCGAGAAAAAAGTGCATTTTGAAACCATGGGCTATAGTCCAGCAGAATTAAGCAAAAATGCCTCGGATTTCAAACTTCTGTATTTTTTTTAATAAAAGGTTCTCAGAGCTAAATTTTCAAATTTGTGTTCGGATAGGGACGTTCTCAATTGTCAGCATCCTAGAAATCGAAATTTGCGAATTCGGGAAAAAGTGCATTTTGAAACCATGGGCTATAGTCCAGCAGAATTAAGCAAAAATGCCTCGGATTTCAAATTTCTGTATTTTTGTTAATAAACGGTTCTCAGAGCTATATTTTCAAATTTGTATTTATTTAAGGCTGTTTGTGATAATCAATAGCATAGAAATCGAAATTTGCGAATTCGAGAAAAAAGTGCATTTTGAAACCATGGGCTATAGTCCAGCAGAATTAAGCAAACATGCCTCGGATTTCAAATTTCTGTATTTTTGTCAATAAACGGCTCTCAGAGCTAAATTTTCAAATTTGTGTTCGGTTAGGGACGTTCTCAATTGTCAGCATCATAGAAATCAAAATTTGCGAATTCGGGAAAAAGTGCATTTTGAAACCATGGGCTATAGTCCAGCAGAATTAAGCAAAAATGCCTCGGATTTCAAATTCCTGTATTTTCGTTAATAAGATGTTCTCAGAGCTATATTTTCAAATTTGTATTTATTTAAAGCTGTTTGTGATAATCAATAGCATAGAAATCGAAATTTGCGAATTCGGGAAAAATGTGAATTTTGAAACCATGGGCTATAGTCAAGCAGAATTAAGCAAAAATGCCTCGGATTTCAAATTTCTTTTTTTTTTGTTAATAAGATGTTCTCAGAGCTATATTTTCAAATTTGAATTTATTTAAGGCTGTTTGTGATAATCAATAGCATAGAAATCGAAATTTGCGAATTCGAGAAAAAAGTGCATTTTGAAACCATGGGCTATAGTCCAGCAGAATTAAGCAAACATGCCTCGGATTTCAAATTTCTGTATTTTTGTCAATAAACGGCTCTCAGAGCTAAATTTTCAAATTTGTGTTCGGTTAGGGACGCTCTCAATTGTCAGCATCATAGAAATCGAAATTTGCGAATTCGGGAAAAATGTGCATTTTGAAACCATGGGCTATAGTCCAGCAGAATTAAGCAAAAATGCCTCGGATTTCAAATTTCTGTATTTTTGTTAATAAGATGTTCTCAGAGCTAAATTTTCAAATTTGTATTTATTTAAGGCTGTTTGTGATAATCAATAACACAAGAATCGAAATTTGCGAATTCGGAAAAAATGTGCATTTTGAAACCATGGGCTATAGTCCAGCAGAATTAAGCAAAAATGCCTCGGATTTCAAATTCCTGTATTTTCGTTAATAAGATGTTCTCAGAGCTATATTTTCAAATTTGTATTTATTTAAAGCTGTTTGTGATAATCAATAGCATAGAAATCGAAATTTGCGAATTCGGGAAAAATGTGAATTTTGAAACCATGGGCTATAGTCAAGCAGAATTAAGCAAAAATGCCTCGGATTTCAAATTTCTTTTTTTTTTGTTAATAAGATGTTCTCAGAGCTATATTTTCAAATTTGAATTTATTTAAGGCTGTTTGTGATAATCAATAGCATAGAAATCGAAATTTGCGAATTCGAGAAAAAAGTGCATTTTGAAACCATGGGCTATAGTCCAGCAGAATTAAGCAAAAATGCCTCGGATTTCAAATTTCTTTATTTTTGTCAATAAACGGTTCTCAGAGCTAAATTTTCAAATTTGTGTTCAGTTAAAGATGCTCTCAATTGTCCGCATCATAGAAATCGAAATTTGCGAATTCGGGAAAAATGTGCAATTTGAAAACATGGGCTATAGTCCAGCAGAATTAAGCAAAAATGCCTCGGATTTCAAATTTCTGTAATTTTGTGTATAAAAGGTTCTTAGAGCTACATTTTCAAATTTGTGTTCAGTTATGGCTGTATGTGATTATCAATAACATAGAAATCGAAATTTGCGAATTCGGGAAAAAAGTGCATTTTGAAACCATGGGCTATAGTCCAGCAGAATTAAGCAAAAATGCCTCGGTTTTCAAATTTCTGTATTTTTGTTAATAAGATGTTCTCAGAGCTATATTTTCAAATTTGTATTTATTTAAGGCTGTTTGTGATTATCAGTATCATAGAAATCGAAATTCGGGAAAAAAGTGCATTTTGAAACCATGGGCTATAGTCCAGCAGAATTAAGCAAAAATGCCTCGGATTTCAAATTTCTTTATTTTTGTCAATAAACGGTTCTCAGAGCTAAATTTTCAAATTTGTGTTCAGTTAAAGATGCTCTCAATTGTCCGCATCATAGAAATCGAAATTTGCGAATTCGAGAAAAAAGTGCATTTTGAAACCATGGGCTGTAGTCTAGCAGAATTAAGCAAAAATGCCTCGGATTTCAAATTTCTGTATTTTTTTTAATAAAAGGTTCTCAGAGCTAAATTTTTAAATTTGTGTTCGGTTAGGGACGCTCTCAATTGTCAGCATCATAGAAATCGAAATTTGCGAATTCGGAAAAAATGTGCATTTTGAAACCATGGGCTATAGTCCAGCAGAATTAAGCAAAAATGCCTCGAATTTCAAATTTCTGTAATTTTGTGTATAAAAGGTTCTTAGAGCTACATTTTCAAATTTGTGTTCAGTTATGGCTGTATGTGATTATCAATAACATAGAAATCGAAATTTGCGGATTCGGGAAAAAAGTGCATTTTGAAACCATGGGCTATAGTCCAGCAGAATTAAGCAAAAATGCCTCGGATTTCAAATTTCTTTTTTTTTTGTCAATAAACGGTTCTCAGAGCTAAATTTTCAAATTTGTATTTATTTAAGGCTGTTTGTGATAATCAATAGCATAGAAATCGAAATTTGCGAATTCGAGAAAAAAGTGCATTTTGAAACCATGGGCTGTAGTCTAGCAGAATTAAGCAAAAATGCCTCGGATTTCAAATTTCTGTATTTTTGTTAATAAACGGTTCTCAGAGCTACATTTTCAAATTTGTGTTCAGCTATGGCTGTTTGTGATTATCAATAACATAGAAATTGAATTTTGCGAATTCGGGAAAAAAGTGCATTTTGAAACCATGGGCTATAGTCCAGCAGAATTAAGCAAAAATGCCTCGGATTTCAAATTTCTGTATTTTTGTTAATAAACGGTTCTCAGAGCTACATTTTCAAATTTGTGTTCAGCTATGGCTGTTTGTGATTATCAATAACATAGAAATCGAAATTTGCGGATTCGGGAAAAAAGTGCATTTTGAAACCATGGGCTATAGTCCAGCAGAATTAAGCAAAAATGCCTCGGATTTCAAATTTCTTTTTTTTTTGTCAATAAACGGTTCTCAGAGCTAAATTTTCAAATTTGTATTTATTTAAGGCTGTTTGTGATAATCAATAGCATAGAAATCGAAATTTGCGAATTCGAGAAAAAAGTGCATTTTGAAACCATGGGCTGTAGTCTAGCAGAATTAAGCAAAAATGCCTCGGATTTCAAATTTCTGTATTTTTGTTAATAAACGGTTCTCAGAGCTACATTTTCAAATTTGTGTTCAGCTATGGCTGTTTGTGATTATCAATAACATAGAAATTGAATTTTGCGAATTCGGGAAAAAAGTGCATTTTGAAACCATGGGCTATAGTCCAGCAGAATTAAGCAAAAATGCCTCGGATTTCAAATTTCTGTATTTTTGTTAATAAACGGTTCTCAGAGCTACATTTTCAAATTTGTGTTCAGCTATGGCTGTTTGTGATTATCAATAACATAGAAATCGAAATTTGCGGATTCGGGAAAAAAGTGCATTTTGAAACCATGGGCTATAGTCCAGCAGAATTAAGCAAAAATGCCTCGGATTTCAAATTTCTGTATTTTTGTCAATAAACGGTTCTCAGAGCTAAATTTTCAAATTTGTATTTATTTAAGGCTGTTTGTGATAATCAATAGCATAGAAATCGAAATTTGCGAATTCGAGAAAAAAGTGCATTTTGAAACCATGGGCTGTAGTCTAGCAGAATTAAGCAAAAATGCCTCGGATTTCAAATTTCTGTATTTTTTTTAATAAAAGGTTCTCAGAGCTAAATTTTTAAATTTGTGTTCGGTTAGGGACGCTCTCAATTGTGAGCATCATAGAAATCGAAATTTGCGAATTCGGGAAAAAAGTGCATTTTGAAACCATGGGCTATAGTCCAGCAGAATTAAGCAAAAATGCCTCGGATTTCAAATTTCTGTAATTTTGTGTATAAAAGGTTCTTAGAGCTACATTTTCAAATTTGTGTTCAGTTATGGCTGTATGTGATTATCAATAACATAGAAATCGAAATTTGCGAATTCGGGAAAAAAGTGCATTTTGAAACCATGGGCTATAGTCCAGCAGAATTAAGCAAAAATGCCTCGGATTTCAAATTTCTGTATTTTTGTTAATAAACGGTTCTCAGAGCTACATTTTCAAATTTGTGTTCAGCTATGGCTGTTTGTGATTATCAATAACATAGAAATCGAAATTTGCGAATTCGGGAAAAAAGTGCATTTTGAAACCGTGGGCTGTAGTCTAGCAGAATTAAGCAAAAATGCCTCGGATTTAAAATTTCTGTAATTTTGTGTATAAAAGGTTCTTAGAGCTACATTTTCAAATTTGTGTTTAGTTATGGCTGTATGTGATTATCAATAACATAGAAATCGAAATTTGCGAATTCGGGAAAAAAGTGCATTTTGAAACCATGGGCTATAGTCCAGCAGAATTAAGCAAAAATGCCTCGGATTTCAAATTTCTGTAATTTTGTGTATAAAAGGTTCTCAGAGCTACATTTTCAAATTTGTGTTCAGCTATGGCTGTTTGTGATTATCAATAACATAGAAATTGAATTTTGCGAATTCGGGAAAAAAGTGCATTTTGAAACCATGGGCTATAGTCCAGCAGAATTAAGCAAAAATGCCTCGGATTTCAAATTTCTGTATTTTTGTTAATAAACGGTTCTCAGAGCTATATTTTCAAATTTGTATTTATTTAAGGCTGTTTGTGATTATCAGTATCATAGAAATCGAAATTTGCGAATTCGGGAAAAAAGTGCATTTTAAAACCATGGGCTATAGTCCAGCAGAATTAAGCAAAAATGCCTCGGATTTCAAATTTCTGTATTTTTGTTAATAAACGGTTCTCAGAGCTACATTTTCAAATTTGTGTTCAGCTATGGCTGTTTGTGATTATCAGTATCATAGAAATCGAAATTCGCGAATTCGGGAAAAAAGTGCATTTTGAAACCATGGGCTATAGTCCAGCAGAATTAAGCAAAAATGCCTCGGATTTCAAATTTCTGTAATTTTGTGTATAAAAGGTTCTCAGAGCTACATTTTCAAATTTGTGTTCAGCTATGGCTGTTTGTGATTATCAATAACATAGAAATTGAATTTTGCGAATTCGGGAAAAAAGTGCATTTTGAAACCATGGGCTATAGTCCAGCAGAATTAAGCAAAAATGCCTCGGATTTCAAATTTCTGTATTTTTGTTAATAAACGGTTCTCAGAGCTATATTTTCAAATTTGTATTTATTTAAGGCTGTTTGTGATTATCAGTATAATAGAAATCGAAATTTGCGAATTCGGGAAAAAAGTGCATTTTGAAACCATGGGCTATAGTCCAGCAGAATTAAGCAAAAATGCCTCGGATTTCAAATTTCTGTATTTTTGTTAATAAACGGTTCTCAGAGCTACATTTTCAAATTTGTGTTCAGCTATGGCTGTTTGTGATTATCAGTATCATAGAAATCGAAGTTTGCGAATTCGGGAAAAAAGTGCATTTTGAAACCATGGGCTATAGTCCAGCAGAATTAAGCAAAAATGCCTCGGATTTCAAATTTCTGTATATTTGTTAATAAACGGTTCTCAGAGCTATATTTTCAAATTTGTATTTATTTAAGGCTGTTTGTGATTATCAGTATCATAGAAATCGAAATTTGCGAATTCGGGAAAAAAGTGCATTTTGAAACCATGGGCTATAGTCCAGCAGAATTAAGCAAAAATGCCTCGGATTTCAAATTTCTGTATTTTTGTTAATAAACGGTTCTCAGAGCTACATTTTCAAATTTGTGTTCAGCTATGGCTGTTTGTGATTTTCAATAACATAGAAATTGAATTTTGCGAATTCGGGAAAAAAGTGCATTTTGAAACCATGGGCTATAGTCCAGCAGAATTAAGCAAAAATGCCTCGGATTTCAAATTTCTGTATTTTTGTTAATAAACGGTTCTCAGAGCTACATTTTCAAATTTGTGTTCAGCTATGGCTGTTTGTGATTATCAGTATCATAGAAATCGAAGTTTGCGAATTCGGGAAAAAAGTGCATTTTGAAACCATGGGCTATAGTCCAGCAGAATTAAGCAAAAATGCCTCGGATTTCAAATTTCTGTAATTTTGTGTATAAAAGGTTCTCAGAGCTACATTTTCAAATTTGTGTTCAGCTATGGCTGTTTGTGATTATCAATAACATAGAAATTGAATTTTGCGAATTCGGGAAAAAAGTGCATTTTGAAACCATGGGCTATAGTCCAGCAGAATTAAGCAAAAATGCCTCGGATTTCAAATTTCTGTATTTTTGTTAATAAACGGTTCTCAGAGCTACATTTTCAAATTTGTGTTCAGCTATGGCTGTTTGTGATTTTCAATAACATAGAAATTGAATTTTGCGAATTCGGGAAAAAAGTGCATTTTGAAACCATGGGCTGCAGTCTAGCAGAATTAAGCAAAAATGCCTCGGATTTCAAATTTCTGTAATTTTGTGTATAAAAGGTTCTCAGAGCTACATTTTCAAATTTGTGTTCAGCTATGGCTGTTTGTGATTATCAATAACATAGAAATTGAATTTTGCGAATTCGGGAAAAAAGTGCATTTTGAAACCATGGGCTATAGTCCAGCAGAATTAAGCAAAAATGCCTCGGATTTCAAATTTCTGTATTTTTGTTAATAAACGGTTCTCAGAGCTATATTTTCAAATTTGTATTTATTTAAGGCTGTTTGTGATTATCAGTATCATAGAAATCGAAATTTGCGAATTCGGGAAAAAAGCGCATTTTGAAACCATGGGCTATAGTCCAGCAGAATTAAGCAAAAATGCCTCGGATTTCAAATTTCTGTATTTTTGTTAATAAACGGTTCTCAGAGCTATATTTTCAAATTTGTATTTATTTAAGGCTGTTTGTGATTATCAGTATCATAGAAATCGAAATTTGCGAATTCGTGAAAAAAGTGCATTTTGAAACCATGGGCTATAGTCCAGCAGAATTAAGCAAAAATGCCTCGGATTTGAAATTTCTGTATTTTTGTTAATAAACGGTTCTCAGAGCTACATTTTCAAATTTGTGTTCAGCTATGGCTGTTTGTGAGTATCAGTATCATAGAAATCGAAGTTTGCGAATTCGGGAAAAAAGTGCATTTTGAAACCATGGGCTATAGTCCAGCAGAATTAAGCAAAAATGCCTCGGATTTCAAATTTCTGTAATTTTGTGTATAAAAGGTTCTCAGAGCTACATTTTCAAATTTGTGTTCAGCTATGGCTGTTTGTGATTATCAGTATCATAGAAATCGAAGTTTGCGAATTCGGGAAAAAAGTGCATTTTGAAACCATGGGCTATAGTCCAGCAGAATTAAGCAAAAATGCCTCGGATTTCAAATTTCTGTATATTTGTTAATAAACGGTTCTCAGAGCTATATTTTCAAATTTGTATTTATTTAAGGCTGTTTGTGATTATCAGTATCATAGAAATCGAAATTTGCGAATTCGGGAAAAAAGTGCATTTTGAAACCATGGGCTATAGTCCAGCAGAATTAAGCAAAAATGCCTCGGATTTCAAATTTCTGTAATTTTGTGTATAAAAGGTTCTCAGAGCTACATTTTCAAATTTGTGTTCAGCTATGGCTGTTTGTGATTATCAATAACATAGAAATTGAATTTTGCGAATTCGGGAAAAAAGTGCATTTTGAAACCATGGGCTATAGTCCAGCAGAATTAAGCAAAAATGCCTCGGATTTCAAATTTCTGTATTTTTGTTAATAAACGGTTCTCAGAGCTACATTTTCAAATTTGTGTTCAGCTATGGCTGTTTGTGATTATCAGTATCATAGAAATCGAAGTTTGCGAATTCGGGAAAAAAGTGCATTTTGAAACCATGGGCTATAGTCCAGCAGAATTAAGCAAAAATGCCTCGGATTTCAAATTTCTGTAATTTTGTGTATAAAAGGTTCTCAGAGCTACATTTTCAAATTTGTGTTCAGCTATGGCTGTTTGTGATTATCAGTATCATAGAAATCGAAGTTTGCGAATTCGGGAAAAAAGTGCATTTTGAAACCATGGGCTATAGTCCAGCAGAATTAAGCAAAAATGCCTCGGATTTCAAATTTCTGTATTTTTGTTAATAAACGGTTCTCAGAGCTATATTTTCAAATTTGTATTTATTTAAGGCTGTTTGTGATTATCAGTATCATAGAAATCGAAATTTGCGAATTCGTGAAAAAAGTGCATTTTGAAACCATGGGCTATAGTCCAGCAGAATTAAGCAAAAATGCCTCGGATTTGAAATTTCTGTATTTTTGTTAATAAACGGTTCTCAGAGCTACATTTTCAAATTTGTGTTCAGCTATGGCTGTTTGTGATTATCAGTATCATAGAAATCGAAGTTTGCGAATTCGGGAAAAAAGTGCATTTTGAAACCATGGGCTATAGTCCAGCAGAATTAAGCAAAAATGCCTCGGATTTCAAATTTCTGTAATTTTGTGTATAAAAGGTTCTCAGAGCTACATTTTCAAATTTGTGTTCAGCTATGGCTGTTTGTGATTATCAGTATCATAGAAATCGAAGTTTGCGAATTCGGGAAAAAAGTGCATTTTGAAACCATGGGCTATAGTCCAGCAGAATTAAGCAAAAATGCCTCGGATTTCAAATTTCTGTATATTTGTTAATAAACGGTTCTCAGAGCTATATTTTCAAATTTGTATTTATTTAAGGCTGTTTGTGATTATCAGTATCATAGAAATCGAAATTTGCGAATTCGGGAAAAAAGTGCATTTTGAACCATGGGCTATAGTCCCAGCAGAATTAAGCAAAAATGCCTCGGATTTCAAATTTCTGTAATTTTGTGTATAAAAGGTTCTCAGAGCTACATTTTCAAATTTTTGTTCAGCTATGGCTGTTTGTGATAATCAATAACATAGAAATTGAATTTTGCGAATTCGGGAAAAAAGTGCATTTTGAAACCATGGGCTATAGTCCAGCAGAATTAAGCAAAAATGCCTCGGATTTCAAATTTCTGTATTTTTGTCAATAAACGGTTCTCAGAGCTAAATTTTCAAATTTGTATTTATTTAAGGCTGTTTGTGATAATCAATAGCATAGAAATCGAAATTTGCGAATTCGAGAAAAAAGTGCATTTTGAAACCATGGGCTGTAGTCTAGCAGAATTAAGCAAAAATGCCTCGGATTTCAAATTTCTGTAATTTTGTGTATAAAAGGTTCTTAGAGCTACATTTTCAAATTTGTGTTCAGTTATGGCTGTATGTGATTATCAATAACATAGAAATCGAAATTTGCGAATTCGGGAAAAAAGTGCATTTTGAAACCATGGGCTATAGTCCAGCAGAATTAAGCAAAAATGCCTCGGATTTCAAATTTCTGTAATTTTGTGTATAAAAGGTTCTTAGAGCTACATTTTCAAATTTGTGTTCAGTTATGGCTGTATGTGATTATCAATAACATAGAAATCGAAATTTGCGAATTCGGGAAAAAAGTGCATTTTGAAACCATGGGCTATAGTCCAGCAGAATTAAGCAAAAATGCCTCGGATTTCAAATTTCTGTAATTTTGTGTATAAAAGGTTCTTAGAGCTACATTTTCAAATTTGTGTTCAGTTATGGCTGTATGTGATTATCAATAACATAGAAATCGAAATTTGCGAATTCGGGAAAAAAGTGCATTTTGAAACCATGGGCTGTAGTCTAGCAGAATTAAGCAAAAATGCCTCGGATTTCAAATTTCTGTAATTTTGTGTATAAAAGGTTCTTAGAGCTACATTTTCAAATTTGTGTTCAGTTATGGCTGTATGTGATTATCAATAACATAGAAATCGAAATTTGCGAATTCGGGAAAAAAGTGCATTTTGAAACCATGGGCTATAGTCCAGCAGAATTAAGCAAAAATGCCTCGGATTTCAAATTTCTGTAATTTTGTGTATAAAAGGTTCTTAGAGCTACATTTTCAAATTTGTGTTCAGTTATGGCTGTATGTGATTATCAATAACATAGAAATCGAAATTTGCGAATTCGGGAAAAAAGTGCATTTTGAAACCATGGGCTATAGTCCAGCAGAATTAAGCAAAAATGCCTCGGATTTCAAATTTCTGTAATTTTGTGTATAAAAGGTTCTTAGAGCTACATTTTCAAATTTGTGTTCAGTTATGGCTGTATGTGATTATCAATAACATAGAAATCGAAATTTGCGAATTCGGGAAAAAAGTGCATTTTGAAACCATGGGCTATAGTCCAGCCGAATTAAGCAAAAATGCCTCGGATTTCAAATTTCTGTATTTTTGTTAATAAACGGTTCTCAGAGCTATATTTTCAAATTTGTATTTATTTAAGGCTGTTTGTGATAATCAGTATCATTGAAATTGATATTTGCGAATTCGGGGAAAAAGTGCATTTTGAAACCATGGGTTATAGTCCAGCAGAATTAAGCAAAAATGACTCGGATTTCAAATTTCTGTATTTTTGTTAATAAAAGGTTCTCAGAGCTATATTTTCAAATTTGTATTTATTTAAGGCTGTTTGTGATAATCAATAGCATAGAAATCGAAATTTGCGAATTCGAGAAAAAAGTGCATTTTGAAACCATGGGCTATAGTCCAGCAGAATTAAGCAAAAATGCCTCGGATTTCAAGTTTCTGTATTTTTTTTAATAAAAGGTTCTCAGAGCTAAATTTTCAAATTTGTGTTCGGTTAGGGACGCTCTCAATTGTCAGCATCATAGAAATCGAAATTTGCGAATTCGGGAAAAATGTGCATTTTGAAACCATGGGCAGTCCAGCAGAATTAAGCAAAAATGCCTCGGATTTCAAATTTCTGTATTTTTGTTAATAAACGGTTCTCAGAGCTATATTTTCAAATTTGTATTTATTTAAGGCTGTTTGTGATAATCAATAGCATAGAAATCGAAATATGCGAATTCGAGAAAAAAGTGCATTTTGAAACCATGGGCTATAGTCCAGCAGAATTAAGCAAAAATGCCTCGGATTTCAAACTTCTGTATTTTTTTTAATAAAAGGTTCTCAGAGCTAAATTTTCAAATTTGTGTTCGGATAGGGACGTTCTCAATTGTCAGCATCATAGAAATCGAAATTTGCGAATTCGGGAAAAATGTGCATTTTGAAACCATGGGCTATAGTCCAGCAGAATTAAGCAAAAATGCCTCGGATTTCAAATTTCTGTATTTTTGTTAATAAGATGTTCTCAGAGCTATATTTTCAAATTTGTATTTATTTAAGGCTGTTTGTGATAATCAATAGCACAAGAATCGAAATTTGCGAATTCGGGAAAAATGTGCATTTTGAAACCATGGGCTATAGTCCAGCAGAATTAAGCAAAAATGCCTCGGATTTCAAATTCCTGTATTTTCGTTAATAAGATGTTCTCAGAGCTATATTTTCAAATTTGTATTTATTTAAAGCTGTTTGTGATAATCAATAGCATAGAAATCGAAATTTGCGAATTCGGGAAAAATGTGAATTTTGAAACCATGGGCTATAGTCCAGCAGAATTAAGCAAAAATGCCTCGGATTTCAAATTTCTTTTTTTTTGTTAATAAGATGTTCTCAGAGCTATATTTTCAAATTTGAACTTATTTAAGGCTGTTTGTTATAATCAATAGCATAGAAATCGAAATTTGCGAATTCGAGAAAAAAGTGCATTTTGAAACCATGGGCTATAGTCCAGCAGAATTAAGCAAAAATGCCTCGGATTTCAAATTTCTTTATTTTTGTCAATAAACGGTTCTCAGAGCTAAATTTTCAAATTTGTGTTCAGTTAAAGATGCTCTCAATTGTCCGCATCATAGAAATCGAAATTTGCGAATTCGGGAAAAATGTGCATTTTGAAAACATGGGCTATAGTCCAGCAGAATTAAGCAAACATGCCTCGGATTTCAAATTTCTGTATTTTTTTTAGTAAAAGGTTCTCAGAGCTAAATTTTTAAATTTGTGTTCGGTTAGGGACGCTCTCAATTGTCAGCATCATAGAAATCGAAATTTGCGAATTCGGGAAAAAAGTGCATTTTGAAACCATGGGCTATAGTCCAGCAGAATTAAGCAAAAATGCCTCGGATTTCAAATTTCTGTAATTTTGTGTATAAAAGGTTCTTAGAGCTACATTTTCAAATTTGTGTTCAGTTATGGCTGTATGTGATTATCAATAACATAGAAATCAAAATTTGCGAATTCGGGAAAAAAGTGCATTTTGAAACCATGGGCTATAGTCCAGCAGAATTAAGCAAAAATGCCTCGGATTTCAAATTTCTGTATTTTTGTCAATAAGATGTTCTCAGAGCTATATTTTCAAATTTGTATTTATTTAAGGCTGTTTGTGATTATCAGTATCATAGAAATCGAAATTTGCGAATTCGGGAAAAAAGTGCATTTTGAAACCATGGGCTATAGTCCAGCAGAATTAAGCAAAAATGCCTCGGATTTCAAATTTCTGTAATTTTGTGTATAAAAGGTTCTCAGAGCTACATTTTCAAATTTGTGTTCAGCTATGGCTGTTTGTGATTATCAATAACATAGAAATTGAATTTTGCGAATTCGGGAAAAAAGTGCATTTTGAAACCATGGGCTATAGTCCAGCAGAATTAAGCAAAAATGCCTCGGATTTCAAATTTCTGTATTTTTGTCAATAAACGGTTCTCAGAGCTAAATTTTCAAATTTGTATTTATTTAAGGCTGTTTGTAATAATCAATAGCATAGAAATCGAAATTTGCGAATTCGAGAAAAAAGTGCATTTTGAAACCATGGGCTGTAGTCTAGCAGAATTAAGCAAAAATGCCTCGGATTTCAAATTTCTGTATTTTTTTTAATAAAAGGTTCTCAGAGCTAAATTTTTAAATTTGTGTTCGGTTAGGGACGCTCTCAATTGTCAGCATCATAGAAATCGAAATTTGCGAATTCGGGAAAAATGTGCACTTTGAAACCATGGGCTATAGTCCAGCAGAATTAAGCAAACATGCCTCGGATTTCAAATTTCTGTATTTTTGTCAATAAACGGTTCTCAGAGCTAAATTTTCAAATTTGTGTTCAGTTAAAGATGCTCTCAATTGTCCGCATCATAGAAATTGAAATTTGCGAATTCGGGAAAAATGTGCATGTTGAAAACATGGGCTATAGTCCAGCAGAATTAAGCAAACATGCCTCGGATTTCAAATTTCTGTATTTTTTTTAATAAAAGGTTCTCAGAGCTAAATTTTTTAATTTGTGTTCGGTTAGGGACGCTCTCAATTGTCAGCATCATAGAAATCGAAATTTGCGAATTCGGGAAAAAAGTGCATTTTGAAACCATGGGCTATAGTCCAGCAGAATTAAGCAAACATGCCTCGGATTTCAAATTTCTGTATTTTTGTTAATAAACGGTTCTCAGAGCTATATTTTCCAATTTGTATTTATTTAAGGCTGTTTGTGATAATCAATAGCATAGAAATCGAAATTTGCGAATTCGAGAAAAAAGTGCATTTTGAAACCATGGGCTATAGTCCAGCAGAATTAAGCAAAAATGCCTCGGATTTCAAATTTCTGTAATTTTGTGTATAAAAGGTTCTCAGAGCTACATTTTCAAATTTGTGTTCAGCAATGGCTGTTTGTGATTATCAATAACATAGAAATTGAATTTTGCGAATTCGGGAAAAAAGTGCATTTTGAAACCATGGGCTATAGTCCAGCAGAATTAAGCAAAAATGCCTCGGATTTCAAATTTCTGTATATTTGTTAATAAACGGTTCTCAGAGCTATATTTTCAAATTTGTATTTATTTAAGGCTGTTTGTGATTATCAGTATCATAGAAATCGAAATTTGCGAATTCGGGAAAAAAGTGAATTTTGAAACCATGGGCTATAGTCCAGCAGAATTAAGCAAAAATGCCTCGGATTTCAAATTTCTGTATTTTTGTTAATAAACGGTTCTCAGAGCTACATTTTCAAATTTGTGTTCAGCTATGGCTGTTTGTGATTATCAATAACATAGAAATCGAAATTTGCGGATTCGGGAAAAAAGTGCATTTTGAAACCATGGGCTATAGTCCAGCAGAATTAAGCAAAAATGCCTCGGATTTCAAATTTCTGTAATTTTGTGTATAAAAGGTTCTCAGAGCTACATTTTCAAATTTGTGTTCAGCTATGGCTGTTTGTGATTATCAATAACATAGAAATCGAAATTTGCGAATTCGGGAAAAAAGTGCACTTTGAAACCATGGGCTATAGTCCAGCAGAATTAAGCAAAAATGCCTCGGATTTCAAATTTCTGTATTTTTGTTAATAAGATGTTCTCAGAGCTATATTTTCAAATTTGTATTTATTTAAGGCTGTTTGTGATTATCAGTATCATAGAAATCGAAATTTGCGAATTCGGGAAAAAAGTGCATTTTGAAACCATGGGCTATAGTCCAGCAGAATTAAGCAAAAATGCCTCGGATTTCAAATTTCTGTATTTTTGTTAATAAGATGTTCTCAGAGCTATATTTTCAAATTTGTATTTATTTAAGGCTGTTTGTGATTATCAGTATCATAGAAATCGAAATTTGCAAATTCGGGAAAAAAGTGCATTTTGAAACCATGGGCTATAGTCCAGCAGAATTAAGCAAAAATGCCTCGGATTTCAAATTTCTGTATTTTTGTTAATAAGATGTTCTCAGAGCTATATTTTCAAATTTGTATTTATTTAAGGCTGTTTGTGATTATCAGTATCATAGAAATCGAAATTTGCGAATTCGGGAAAAAAGTGCATTTTGAAACCATGGGCTATAGTCCAGCAGAATTAAGCAAAAATGCCTCGGATTTCAAATTTCTGTATTTTTGTTAATAAGATGTTCTCAGAGCTATATTTTCAAATTTGTATTTATTTAAGGCTCTTTGTGATTATCAGTATCATAGAAATCGAAATTTGCGAATTCGGGAAAAAAGTGCATTTTGAAACCATGGTCCAGCAGAATTAAGCAAAAATGCCTCGGATTTCAAATTTCTGTAATTTTGTGTATAAAAGGTTCTCAGAGCTACATTTACAAATTTGTGTTCAGCTATGGCTGTTTGTGATTATCAATAACATAGAAATCGCAATTTGTGAATTCGGGAAAAAAGTGCATTTTGAAACCATGGGCTATAGTCCAGCAGAATTAAGCAAAAATGCCTCGGAGATCAAATTTCTGTATTTTTGTTAATAAGATGTTCTCAGAGCTATATTTTCAAATTTGTATTTATTTAAGGCTGTTTGTGATTATCAGTATCATAGAAATCGAAATTTGCGAATTCGGGAAAAAAGTGCATTTTGAAACCATGGGCTATAGTCCAGCAGAATTAAGCAAAAATGCCTCGGAGATCAAATTTCTGTATTTTTGTTAATAAGATGTTCTCAGAGCTATATTTTCAAATTTGTATTTATTTAAGGCTGTTTGTGACTATCAGTATCATAGAAATCGAAATTTGCGAATTCGGGAAAAAAGTGCATTTTGAAACCATGGGCTATAGTCCAGCAGAATTAAGCAAAAATGCCTCGGATTTCAAATTTCTGTAATTTTGTGTATAAAAGGTTCTCAGAGCTACATTTTCAAATTTGTGTTCAGCTATGGCTGTTTGTGATTATCAATAACATAGAAATCGAAATTTGCGAATTCGGGAAAAAGTGCATTTTGAAACCATGGGCTATAGTCCAGCAGAATTAAGCAAAACTGCCTCGGATTTCAAATTTCTGTATTTTTGTTAGTAAGATGTTCTCAGAGCTATATTTTCGAATTTGTATTTATTAAAGGCTGTTTATGATTATCAGTATCATAGAAATCGAAATTTGCGAATTCGGGAAAAAAGTGCATTTTGAAACCATGGGCTATAGTCCAGCAGAATTAAGCAAAAATGCCTTGGATTTCAAATTTCTGTAATTTTGTGTATAAAAGGTTCTCAGAGCTAAATTTTCAAATTTGTGTTCAGTTAGGGATGCTCTCAATTTTCATTGTCATAGAAATCGAAGTTTGCGAATTCGAGAAAAAAGTGCATTTTGAAACCATGGGCTATAGTCCAGAAGAATTAAGCAAAAATGCCTCGGATTTCAAATTTCTGTATTTTTGTTAATAAACGGTTCTCAGAGCTATATTTTCAAATTTGTATTTATTTAAGGCTGTTTGTGATAATCAATAGCATAGAAATCGAAATTTGCGAATTCGAGAAAAAAGTGCATTATGAAACCATGGGCTATAGTCCAGCAGAATTAAGCAAAAATGCCTCGGAGATCAAATTTCTGTATTTTTGTTAATAAACGGTTCTCAGAGCTATATTTTCAAATTTGTATTTATTTAAGGCTGTTTGTGATTATCAGTATCATAGAAATCGAAATTTGCGAATTCGGGAAAAAAGTGCATTTTGAAACCATGGGCTATAGTCCAGCAGAATTAAGCAAAAATGCCTCGGATTTCAAATTTCTGTAATTTTGTGTATAAAAGGTTCTCAGAGCTACATTTTCAAATTTGTGTTCAGCTATGGCTGTTTGTGATTATCAATAACATAGAAATCGAAATTTGCGAATTCGGGAAAAAGGTGCATTTTGAAACCATGGGCTATAGTCCAGCAGAATTAAGCAAAAATGCCTCGGATTTCAAATTTCTGTATTTTTGTTAATAAACGGTTCTCAGAGCTACATTTTCAAATTTGTGTTCAGCTATGGCTGTTTGTGATTATCAGTATCATAGAAATCGAAATTTGCGAATTCGGGAAAAAAGTGCATTTTGAAACCATGGGCTATAGTCCAGCAGAATTAAGCAAAAATGCCTCGGATTTCAAATTTCTGTAATTTTTTGCATAAAAGTATCTCAGAGCTACATTTTCAAATTTGTGTTCAGCTATGGCTGTTTGTGATTATCAGTATCATAGAAATCGAAATTTGCGAATTCGGGAAAAAAGTGCATTTTGAAACCATGGGCTATAGTCCAGCAGAATTAAGCAAAAATGCCTCGGATTTCAAATTTCTGTATTTTTGTTAATAAATGGTTCTCAGAGCTATATTTTCAAATTTGTATTTATTTAAGGCTGTTTGTGATTATCAGTATCATAGAAATCGAAATTTGCGAATTCGGGAAAAAAGTGCATTTTGAAACCATGGGCTATAGTCCAGCAGAATTAAGCAAAAATGCCTCGGAGATCAAATTTCTGTATTTTTGTTAATAAGATGTTCTCAGAGCTATATTTTCAAATTTGTATTTATTTAAGGCTGTTTGTGACTATCAGTATCATAGAAATCGAAATTTGCGAATTCGGGAAAAAAGTGCATTTTGAAACCATGGGCTATAGTCCAGCAGAATTAAGCAAAAATGCCTCGGATTTCAAATTTCTGTAATTTTGTGTATAAAAGGTTCTCAGAGCTACATTTTCAAATTTGTGTTCAGCTATGGCTGTTTGTGATTATCAATAACATAGAAATCGAAATTTGCGAATTCGGGAAAAAGTGCATTTTGAAACCATGGGCTATAGTCCAGCAGAATTAAGCAAAACTGCCTCGGATTTCAAATTTCTGTATTTTTGTTAGTAAGATGTTCTCAGAGCTATATTTTCGAATTTGTATTTATTAAAGGCTGTTTATGATTATCAGTATCATAGAAATCGAAATTTGCGAATTCGGGAAAAAAGTGCATTTTGAAACCATGGGCTATAGTCCAGCAGAATTAAGCAAAAATGCCTTGGATTTCAAATTTCTGTAATTTTGTGTATAAAAGGTTCTCAGAGCTAAATTTTCAAATTTGTGTTCAGTTAGGGATGCTCTCAATTTTCATTGTCATAGAAATCGAAGTTTGCGAATTCGAGAAAAAAGTGCATTTTGAAACCATGGGCTATAGTCCAGAAGAATTAAGCAAAAATGCCTCGGATTTCAAATTTCTGTATTTTTGTTAATAAACGGTTCTCAGAGCTATATTTTCAAATTTGTATTTATTTAAGGCTGTTTGTGATAATCAATAGCATAGAAATCGAAATTTGCGAATTCGAGAAAAAAGTGCATTATGAAACCATGGGCTATAGTCCAGCAGAATTAAGCAAAAATGCCTCGGAGATCAAATTTCTGTATTTTTGTTAATAAACGGTTCTCAGAGCTATATTTTCAAATTTGTATTTATTTAAGGCTGTTTGTGATTATCAGTATCATAGAAATCGAAATTTGCGAATTCGGGAAAAAAGTGCATTTTGAAACCATGGGCTATAGTCCAGCAGAATTAAGCAAAAATGCCTCGGATTTCAAATTTCTGTAATTTTGTGTATAAAAGGTTCTCAGAGCTACATTTTCAAATTTGTGTTCAGCTATGGCTGTTTGTGATTATCAATAACATAGAAATCGAAATTTGCGAATTCGGGAAAAAGGTGCATTTTGAAACCATGGGCTATAGTCCAGCAGAATTAAGCAAAAATGCCTCGGATTTCAAATTTCTGTATTTTTGTTAATAAACGGTTCTCAGAGCTACATTTTCAAATTTGTGTTCAGCTATGGCTGTTTGTGATTATCAGTATCATAGAAATCGAAATTTGCGAATTCGGGAAAAAAGTGCATTTTGAAACCATGGGCTATAGTCCAGCAGAATTAAGCAAAAATGCCTCGGATTTCAAATTTCTGTAATTTTTTGCATAAAAGTATCTCAGAGCTACATTTTCAAATTTGTGTTCAGCTATGGCTGTTTGTGATTATCAGTATCATAGAAATCGAAATTTGCGAATTCGGGAAAAAAGTGCATTTTGAAACCATGGGCTATAGTCCAGCAGAATTAAGCAAAAATGCCTCGGATTTCAAATTTCTGTATTTTTGTTAATAAATGGTTCTCAGAGCTATATTTTCCAATTTGTATTTATTTAAGGCTGTTTGTGATAATCAATAGCATAGAAATCGAAATTTGCGAATTCGAGAAAAAAGTGCATTTTGAAACCATGGGCTTTAGTCCAGCAGAATTAAGCAAAAATGCCTCGGATTTCAAATTTCTGTAATTTTGTGTATAAAAGGTTCTCAGAGCTAAATTTTCAAATTTGTGTTCAGTTAGGGATGCTCTCAATTATCATTGTCATAGAAATCGAAATTTGCGAATTCGAGAAAAAAGTGCATTTTGAAACTATGGGCTATAGTCCAGCAGAATTAAGCAAACATGCCTCGGATTTCAAATTTCTGTATTTTTGTTAATAAACGGTTCTCAGAGCTATATTTTCCAATTTGTATTTATTTAAGGCTGTTTGTGATAATCAATAGCATAGAAATCGAAATTTGCGAATTCGAGAAAAAAGTGCATTTTGAAACCATGGGCTATAGTCCAGCAGAATTAAGCAAAAATGCCTCGGATTTCAAATTTCTGTATTTTTGTTAATAAACGGTTCTCAGAGCTACATTTTCAAATTTGTGTTCAGCTATGGCTGTTTGTGATTATCAGTACCATAGAAATCGAAATTTGCGAATTCGGGAAAAAAGTGCATTTTGAAACCATGGGCTATAGTCCAGCAGAATTAAGCAAAAATGCCACGGATTTCAAATTTCTGTAATTTTGTGTATAAAAGGTTCTCAGAGCTACATTTTCAAATTTGTGTTCAGTTAGGGATGGTCTCAATTATCATTGTCATAGAAATCGAAATTTGCGAATTCGAGAAAAAAGTGCATTTTGAAACCATGGGCTATAGTCCAGCAGAATTAAGCAAAAATGCCTCGGATTTCAAATTTCTGTATTTTTGTTAATAAGATGTTCTCAGAGCTATATTTTCAAATTTGTATTTATTAAAGGCTGTTTGTGATTATCAGTATCATAGAAATCGAAATTTGCGAATTCGGGAAAAAAGTGCATTTTGAAACCATGGGCTATAGTCCAGCAGAATTAAGCAAAAATGCCTCGGATTTCAAATTTCTGTAATTTTGTGTATAAAAGGTTCTCAGAGCTAAATTTTCAAATTTGTGTTCAGTTAGGGATGCTCTCAATTTTCATTGTCATAGAAATCGAAGTTTGCGAATTCGAGAAAAAAGTGCATTTTGAAACCATGGGCTATAGTCCAGAAGAATTAAGCAAAAATGCCTCGGATTTCAAATTTCTGTATTTTTGTTAATAAACGGTTCTCAGAGCTATATTTTCAAATTTGTATTTATTTAAGGCTGTTTGTGATAATCAATAGCATAGAAATCGAAATTTGCGAATTCGGGAAAAAAGTGCATTTTGAAACCATGGGCTATAGTCCAGCAGAATTAAGCAAAAATGCCTCGGATTTCAAATTTCTGTAATTTTGTGTATAAAAGGTTCTCAGAGCTAAATTTTCAAATTTGTGTTCAGTTAGGGATGCTCTCAATTTTCATTGTCATAGAAATCGAAGTTTGCGAATTCGAGAAAAAAGTGCATTTTGAAACCATGGGCTATAGTCCAGCAGAATTAAGCAAAAATGCCTCGGAGATCAAATTTCTGTATTTTTGTTAATAAGATGTTCTCAGAGCTATATTTTCAAATTTGTATTTATTTAAGGCTGTTTGTGATTATCAGTATCATAGAAATCGAAATTTGCGAATTCGGGAAAATAGTGCATTTTGAAACCATGGGCTATAGTCCAGCAGAATTAAGCAAAAATGCCTCGGATTTCAAATTTCTGTAATTTTGTGTATAAAAGGTTTTCAGAGCTACATTTTCAAATTTGTGTTCAGCTATGGCTGTTTGTGATTATCAATAACATAGAAATCGAAATTTGCGAATTCGGGAAAAAAGTGCATTTTGAAACCATGGGCTATAGTCCAGCAGAATTAAGCAAAACTGCCTCGGATTTCAAATTTCTGTATTTTTGTTAATAAGATGTTCTCAGAGCTATATTTTCAAATTTGTATTTATTTATGGCTGTTTGTGATTATCAGTATCATAGAAATCGAAATTTGCGAATTCGGGAAAAAAATGCATTTTGAAACCATGGGCTATAGTCCAGCAGAATTAAGCAAAAATGCCTCGGATTTCAAATTTCTGTATTTTTGTTAATAAACGGTTCTCAGAGCTATATTTTCAAATTTGTATTTATTTATGGCTGTTTGTGATTATCAGTATCATAGAAATCGAAATTTGCGAATTCGGGAAAAAAATGCATTTTGAAACCATGGGCTATAGTCCAGCAGAATTAAGCAAAAATGCCTCGGATTTCAAATTGCTGTAATTTTGTGTATAAAAGGTTCTCAGAGCTACATTTTCAAATTTGTGTTCAGCTATGGCTGTTTGTGATTATCAATAACATAGAAATCGAAATTTGCGAATTCGGGAAAAAAGTGCATTTTGAAACCATGGGCTATAGTCCAGCAGAATTAAGCAAAACTGCCTCGGATTTCAAATTTCTGTATTTTTGTTAATAAGATGTTCTCAGAGCTATATTTTCAAATTTGTATTTATTTATGGCTGTTTGTGATTATCAGTATCATAGAAATCGAAATTTGCGAATTCGGGAAAAAAATGCATTTTGAAACCATGGGCTATAGTCCAGCAGAATTAAGCAAAAATGCCTCGGATTTCAAATTTCTGTAATTTTGTGTATAAAAGGTTCTCAGAGCTACATTTTCAAATTTGTGTTCAGCTATGGCTGTTTGTGATTATCAATAACATAGAAATCGAAATTTGCGAATTCGGGAAAAAAGTGCATTTTGAAACCATGGGCTATAGTCCAGCAGAATTAAGCAAAAATGCCTCGGATTTCAAATTTCTGTAATTTTGTGTATAAAAGTATCTCAGAGCTACATTTTCAAATTTGTGTTCAGCTATGGCTGTTTGTGATTATCAGTATCATAGAAATCGAAATTTGCGAATTCGGGAAAAAAGTGCATTTTGAAACCATGGGCTATAGTCCAGCAGAATTAAGCAAAAATGCCTCGGATTTCAAATTTCTGTATTTTTGTTAATAAATGGTTCTCAGAGCTATATTTTCCAATTTGTATTTATTTAAGGCTGTTTGTGATAATCAATAGCATAGAAATCGAAATTTGCGAATTCGAGAAAAAAGTGCATTTTGAAACCATGGGCTATAGTCCAGCAGAATTAAGCAAAAATGCCTCGGATTTAAAATTTCTGTAATTTTGTGTATAAAAGGTTCTCAGAGCTACATTTTCAAATTTGTGTTCAGTTATGGCTGTTTGTGATTATCAATAACATAGAAATCGAAATTTGCGAATTCGTGAAAAAAGTGCATTTTGAAACCATGGGCTATAGTCCAGCAGAATTAAGCAAAAATGCCTCGGATTTCAAATTTCTGTATTTTTGTTTATAAACGGTTTTCAGAGCTATATTTTCAAATTTGTATTTATTTAAGGCTGTTTGTGATTATCAGTATCAAAGAAATCGAAATTTGCGAATTCGGGAAAAAAGTGCATTTTGAAACCATGGGCTATAGTCCAGCAGAATTAAGCAAAAATGCCTCGGATTTCAAATTTCTGTATTTTTGTTAATAAATGGTTCTCAGAGCTATATTTTCCAATTTGTATTTATTTAAGGCTGTTTGTGATAATCAAAAGCATAGAAATCGATATTTGCGAATGCGAGAAAAAAGTGCATTTTGAAACCATGGGCTATAGTCCAGCAGAATTAAGCAAAAATGCCTCGGATTTCAAATTTCTGTAATTTTGTGTATAAAAGGTTCTCAGAGCTAAATTTTCAAATTTGTGTTCAGTTAGGGATGCTCTCAATTTTCATTGTCATAGAAATCGAAGTTTGCGAATTCGAGAAAAAAGTGCATTTTGAAACCATGGGCTATAGTCCAGCAGAATTAAGCAAAAATGCCTCGGATTTCAAATTTCTGTAATTTTGTGTATAAAAGTATCTCAGAGCTACATTTTCAAATTTGTGTTCAGCTATGGCTGTTTGTGATTATCAGTATCATAGAAATCGAAATTTGCGAATTCGGGAAAAAAGTGCATTTTGAAACCATGGGCTATAGTCCAGCAGAATTAAGCAAAAATGCCTCGGATTTCAAATTTCTGTAATTTTGTGTATAAAAGGTTCTCAGAGCTAAATTTTCAAATTTGTGTTCAGTTAGGGATGCTCTCAATTTTCATTGTCATAGAAATCGAAATTTGCGAATTCGAGAAAAAAGTGCATTTTGAAACCATGGGCTATAGTCCAGCAGAATTAAGCAAAAATGCCTCGGATTTAAAATTTCTGTAATTTTGTGTATAAAAGGTTCTCAGAGCTACATTTTCAAATTTGTGTTCAGCTATGGCTGTTTGTGATTATCAGTATCATAGAAATCGAAATTTGCGAATTCGGGAAAAAAGTGCATTTTGAAACCATGGGCTATAGTCCAGCAGAATTAAGCAAAAATGCCTCGGATTTCAAATTTCTGTATTTTTGTTAATAAATGGTTCTCAGAGCTATATTTTCCAATTTGTATTTATTTAAGGCTGTTTGTGATAATCAATAGCATAGAAATCGAAATTTGCGAATTCGAGAAAAAAGTGCATTTTGAAACCATGGGCTATAGTCCAGCAGAATTAAGCAAAAATGCCTCGGATTTAAAATTTCTGTAATTTTGTGTATAAAAGGTTCTCAGAGCTACATTTTCAAATTTGTGTTCAGCTATGGCTGTTTGTGATTATCAGTATCATAGAAATCGAAATTTGCGAATTCGGGAAAAAAGTGCATTTTGAAACCATGGGCTATAGTCCAGCAGAATTAAGCAAAAATGCCTCGGATTTAAAATTTCTGTAATTTTGTGTATAAAAGGTTCTCAGAGCTACATTTTCAAATTTGTGTTCAGCTATGGCTGTTTGTGATTATCAGTATCATAGAAATCGAAATTTGCGAATTCGGGAAAAAAGTGCATTTTGAAACCATGGGCTATAGTCCAGCAGAATTAAGCAAAAATGCCTCGGATTTCAAATTTCTGTATTTTTGTTAATAAATGGTTCTCAGAGCTATATTTTCCAATTTGTATTTATTTAAGGCTGTTTGTGATAATCAATAGCATAGAAATCGATATTTGCGAATGCGAGAAAAAAGTGCATTTTGAAACCATGGGCTATAGTCCAGCAGAATTAAGCAAAAATGCCTCGGATTTCAAATTTCTGTAATTTTGTGTATAAAAGGTTCTCAGAGCTAAATTTTCAAATTTGTGTTCAGTTAGGGATGCTCTCAATTTTCATTGTCATAGAAATCGAAATTTGCGAATTCGAGAAAAAAGTGCATTTTGAAACCATGGGCTATAGTCCAGCAGAATTAAGCAAAAATGCCTCGGATTTAAAATTTCTGTAATTTTGTGTATAAAAGGTTCTCAGAGCTACATTTTCAAATTTGTGTTCAGCTATGGCTGTTTGTGATTATCAGTATCATAGAAATCGAAATTTGCGAATTCGGGAAAAAAGTGCTATATTTTCAAATTTGTATTTATTTAAGGCTGTTTGTGATAATCAATAGCATAGAAATCGAAATTTGCGAATTCGAGAAAAAAGTGCATTTTGAAACCATGGGCTATAGTCCAGCAGAATTAAGCAAAAATGCCTCGGAGATCAAATTTCTGTATTTTTGTTAATAAGATGTTCTCAGAGCTATATTTTCAAATTTGTATTTATTTAAGGCTGTTTGTGATTATCAGTGTCATAGAAATCGAAATTTGCGAATTCGGGAAAAAAGTGCATTTTGAAACCATGGGCTATAGTCCAGCAGAATTAAGCAAAAATGCCTCGGATTTCAAATTTCTGTAATTTTGTGTATAAAAGGTTCTCAGAGCTACATTTTCAAATTTGTGTTCAGCTATGGCTGTTTGTGATTATCAATAACAAAGAAATCGAAATTTGCGAATTCGGGAAAAAAGTGCATTTTGAAACCATGGGCTATAGTCCAGCAGAATTAACCAAAACTGCCTCGGATTTCAAATTTCTGTATTTTTGTTAATAAGATGTTCTCAGAGCTATATTTTCAAATTTGTATTTATTTAAGGCTGTTTGTGATTATCAGTATCATAGAAATCGAAATTTGCGAATTCGGGAAAAAAGTGCATTTTGAAACCATGGGCTATAGTCCAGCAGAATTAAGCAAAAATGCCTCGGATTTCAAATTTCTGTATTTTTGTTAATAAACGGTTCTCAGAGCTACATTTTCAAATTTGTGTTCAGCTATGGCTGTTTGTGATTATCAGTATCATAGAAATCGAAATTTGCGAATTCGGGAAAAAAGTGCATTTTGAAACCATGGGCTATAGTCCAGCAGAATTAAGCAAAAATGCCTCGGATTTCAAATTTCTGTATTTTTGTTAATAAATGGTTCTCAGGGCTATATTTTCCAATTTGTATTTATTTAAGGCTGTTTGTGATAATCAATAGCATAGAAATCGAAATTTGCGAATTCGAGAAAAAAGTGCATTTTGAAACCATGGGCTATAGTCCAGCAGAATTAAGCAAAAATGCCTCGGATTTCAAATTTCTGTATTTTTGTTAATAAACGGTTCTCAGAGCTATATTTTCCAATTTGTATTTAAGGCTGTTTGTGATAATCAATAGCATAGAAATCGAAATTTGCGAATTCGAGAAAAAAGTGCATTTTGAAACCATGGGCTATAGTCCAGCAGAATTAAGCAAAAATGCCTCGGAATTCAAATTTCTGTAATTTTGTGTATAAAAGGTTCTCAGAGCTAAATTTTCAAATTTGTGTTCAGTTAGGGATGCTCTCAATTATCATTGTCATAGAAATCGAAATTTGCGAATTCGAGAAAAAAGTGCATTTTGAAACCATGGGCTATAGTCCAGCAGAATTAAGCAAACATGCCTCGGATTTCAAATTTCTGTATTTTTGTTAATAAACGGTTCTCAGAGCTATATTTTCCAATTTGTATTTATTTAAGGCTGTTTGTGATAATCAATAGCATAGAAATCGAAATTTGCGAATTCGAGAAAAAAGTGCATTTTGAAACCATGGGCTATAGTCCAGCAGAATTAAGCAAAAATGCCTCGGATTTCAAATTTCTGTATTTTTGTTAATAAACGGTTCTCAGAGCTATATTTTCAAATTTGTATTTATTAAAGGCTGTTTGTGATTATCAGTATCATAGAAATCGAAATTTGCGAATTCGGGAAAAAAGTGCATTTTGAAACCATGGGCTATAGTCCAGCAGAATTAAGCAAAAATGCCTCGGATTTCAAATTTCTGTAATTTTGTGTATAAAAGGTTCTCAGAGCTACATTTTCAAATTTGTGTTCAGTTAGGGATGCTCTCAATTATCATTGTCATAGAAATCGAAATTTGCGAATTCGAGAAAAAAGTGCATTTTGAAACCATGGGCTATAGTCCAGCAGAATTAAGCAAACATGCCTCGGATTTCAAATTTCTGTATTTTTGTTAATAAACGGTTCTCCGAGCTATATTTTCCAATTTGTATTTATTTAAGGCTGTTTGTGATAATCAATAGCATAGAAATCGAAATTTGCGAATTCGAGAAAAAAGTGCATTTTGAAACCATGGGCTATAGTCCAGCAGAATTAAGCAAAAATGCCTCGGATTTCAAATTTCTGTATTTTTGTTAATAAACGGTTCTCAGAGCTATATATTCAAATTTGTATTTATTAAAGGCTGTTTGTGATTATCAGTATCATAGAAATCGAAATTTGCGAATTCGGGAAAAAAGTGCATTTTGAAACCATGGGCTATAGTCCAGCAGAATTAAGCAAACATGCCTCGGATTTCAAATTTCTGTATTTTTGTTAATAAACGGTTCTCAGAGCTATATTTTCCAATTTGTATTTATTTAAGGCTGTTTGTGATAATCAATAGCATAGAAATCGAAATTTGCGAATTCGAGAAAAAAGTGCATTTTGAAACCATGGGCTATAGTCCAGCAGAATTAAGCAAACATGCCTCGGATTTCAAATTTCTGTATTTTTGTTAATAAACGGTTCTCAGAGCTATATTTTCCAATTTGTATTTATTTAAGGCTGTTTGTGATAATCAATAGCATAGAAATCGAAATTTGCGAATTCGAGAAAAAAGTGCATTTTGAAACCATGGGCTATAGTCCAGCAGAATTAAGCAAACATGCCTCGGATTTCAAATTTCTGTATTTTTGTTAATAAACGGTTCTCAGAGCTATATTTTCCAATTTGTATTTATTTAAGGCTGTTTGTGATAATCAATAGCATAGAAATCGAAATTTGCGAATTCGAGAAAAAAGTGCATTTTGAAACCATGGGCTATAGTCCAGCAGAATTAAGCAAAAATGCCTCGGATTTCAAATTTCTGTATTTTTGTTAATAAACGGTTCTCAGAGCTATATTTTCAAATTTGTATTTATTAAAGGCTGTTTGTGATTATCAGTATCATAGAAATCGAAATTTGCGAATTCGGGAAAAAAGTGCATTTTGAAACCATGGGCTATAGTCCAGCAAAATTAAGCAAAAATGCCTCGGATTTCAAATTTCTGTAATTTTGTGTATAAAAGGTTCTCAGAGCTAAATTTTCAAATTTGTGTTCAGTTAGGGATGCTCTCAATTTTCATTGTCATAGAAATCGAAGTTTGCGAATTCGAGAAAAAGTGCATTTTGAAACCATGGGCTATAGTCCAGAAGAATTAAGCAAAAATGCCTCGGATTTCAAATTTCTGTATTTTTGTTAATAAACGGTTCTCAGAGCTATATTTTCAAATTTGTATTTATTTAAGGCTGTTTGTGATAATCAATAGCATAGAAATCGAAATTTGCGAATTCGAGAAAAAAGTGCATTTTGAAACCATGGGCTATAGTCCAGCAGAATTAAGCAAAAATGCCTCGGATTTCAAATTTCTGTATTTTTGTTAATAAGATGTTCTCAAAGCTATATTTTCAAATTTGTATTTATTTAAGGCTGTTTGTGATAATCAATAGGGAAAAAAGTGCATTTTGAAACCATGGGCTATAGTCCAGCAGAATTAAGCAAAAATGCCTCGGATTTCAAATTTCTGTATTTTTGTTAATAAACGGTTCTCAGAGCTATATTTTCAAATTTGTATTTATTTAAGGCTGTTTGTGATAATCAATAGCATAGAAATCGAAATTTGCGAATTCGAGAAAAAAGTGCATTTTGAAACCATGGGCTATAGTCCAGCAGAATTAAGCAAAAATGCCTCGGATTTCAAATTTCTGTATTTTTGTTAATAAACGGTTCTCAGAGCTATATTTTCAAATTTGTATTTATTTAAGGCTGTCTGTGATAATCAATAGCATAGAAATCGAAATTTGCGAATGCGAGAAAAAAGTGCATTTTGAAACCATGGGCTATAGTCCAGCAGAATTAAGCAAAAATGCCTCGGATTTCAAATTTCTGTATTTTTGTTAATAAACGGTTCTCAGAGCTATATTTTCAAATTTGTATTTATTAAAGGCTGTTTGTGATAATCAATAGGGAAAAAAGTGCATTTTGAAACCATGGGCTATAGTCCAGCAGAATTAAGCAAAAATGCCTCGGATTTCAAATTTCTGTATTTTTGTTAATAAACGGTTCTCAGAGCTATATTTTCAAATTTGTATTTATTTAAGGCTGTTTGTGATAATCAATAGCATAGAAATCGAAATTTGCGAATTCGAGAAAAAAGTGCATTTTGAAACCATGGGCTATAGTCCAGCAGAATTAAGCAAAAATGCCTCGGATTTCAAATTTCTGTATTTTTGTTAATAAACGGTTCTCAGAGCTATATTTTCAAATTTGTATTTATTTAAGGCTGTCTGTGATAATCAATAGCATAGAAATCGAAATTTGCGAATGCGAGAAAAAAGTGCATTTTGAAACCATGGGCTATAGTCCAGCAGAATTAAGCAAAAATGACTCGGATTTCAAATTTCTGTAATTTTGTGTATAAAAGGTTCTCAGAGCTAAATTTTCAAATTTGTGTTCAGTTAGGGATGCTCTCAATTTTCATTGTCATAGAAATCGAAATTTGCGAATGCGAGAAAAAAGTGCATTTTGAAACCATGGGCTATAGTCCAGCAGAATTAAGCCAAAATGCCTCGGATTTCAAATTTCTGTATTTTTGTTAATAAGATGTTCTCAAAGCTATATTTTCAAATTTGTATTTATTTAAGGCTGTTTGTGATAATCAATAGCATAGAAATCGAAATTTGCGAATTCGGGAAAAAAGTGCATTTTGAAACCATGGGCTATAGTCTAGCAGAATTAAGCAAAAATGCCTCGGATTTCAAATTTCTGTATTTTTGTTAATAAACGGTTCTCAGAGCTATATTTTCAAATTTGTATTTATTTAAGGCTGTTTGTGATAATCAATAGGGAAAAAAGTGCATTTTGAAACCATGGACTATAGTCCAGCAGAATTAAGCAAAATGCCTCGGATTTCAAATTTCTGTATTCTTGTTAATAAACGGTTCTCAGAGCTATATTTTCAAATTTGTATTTATTTAAGGCTGTCTGTGATAATCAATAGCATAGAAATCGAAATTTGCGAATGCGAGAAAAAAGTGCATTTTGAAACCATGGGCTATAGTCCAGCAGAATTAAGCAAAAATGACTCGGATTTCAAATTTCTGTAATTTTGTGTATAAAAGGTTCTCAGAGCTAAATTTTCAAATTTGTGTTCAGTTAGGGATGCTCTCAATTATCATTGTCATAGAAATCGAAATTTGCGAATTCGGGAAAAAAGTGCATTTTGAAACCATGGGCTATAGTCCAGCAGAATTAAGCAAAAATGACTCGGATTTCAAATTTCTGTAATTTTGTGTATAAAAGGTTCTCAGAGCTAAATTTTCAAATTTGTGTTCAGTTAGGGATGCTCTCAATTATCATTGTCATAGAAATCGAAATTTGCGAATTCGGGAAAAAAGTGCATTTTGAAACCATGGGCTATAGTCCAGAAGAATTAAGCAAAAATGCCTCGGATTTCAAATTTCTGTATTTTTGTTAATAAACGGTTCTCAGAGCTATATTTTCAAATTTGTATTTATTTAAGGCTGTTTGTGATAATCAATAGCATAGAAATCGAAATTTGCGAATTCGAGAAAAAAGTGCATTTTGAAACCAAGGGCTATAGTCCAGCAGAATTAAGCAAAAATGCCTCGGATTTCAAATTTCTGTATTTTTGTTAATAAGATGTTCTCAAAGCTATATTTTCAAATTTGTATTTATTTAAGGCTGTTTGTGATAATCAATAGCATAGAAATCGAAATTTGCGAATTCGGGAAAAAAGTGCATTTTGAAACCATGGGCTATAGTCCAGCAGAATTAAGCAAAATGCCTCGGATTTCAAATTTCTGTATTCTTGTTAATAAACGGTTCTCAGAGCTATATTTTCAAATTTGTATTTATTTAAGGCTGTTTGTGATAATCAATAGCATAGAAATCGAAATTTGCGAATTCGAGAAAAAAGTGCATTTTGAAACCATGGGCTATAGTCCAGCAGAATTAAGCAAACATGCCTCGGATTTCAAATTTCTGTATTTTTGTTAATAAACGGTTCTCAGAGCTATATTTTCCAATTTGTATTTATTTAAGGCTGTTTGTGATAATCAATAGCATAGAAATCGAAATTTGCGAATTCGAGAAAAAAGTGCATTTTGAAACCATGGGCTATAGTCCAGCAGAATTAAGCAAAAATGCCTCGGATTTCAAATTTCTGTAATTTTGTGTATAAAAGGTTCTCAGAGCTACATTTTCAAATTTGTGTTCAGTTAGGGATGCTCTCAATTATCATTGTCATAGAAATCGAAATTTGCGAATTCGAGAAAAAAGTGCATTTTGAAACCATGGGCTATAGTCCAGCAGAATTAAGCAAACATGCCTCGGATTTCAAATTTCTGTATTTTTGTTAATAAACGGTTCTCAGAGCTATATTTTCCAATTTGTATTTATTTAAGGCTGTTTGTGATAATCAATAGCATAGAAATCGAAATTTGCGAATTCGAGAAAAAAGTGCATTTTGAAACCATGGGCTATAGTCCAGCAGAATTAAGCAAAAATGCCTCGGATTTCAAATTTCTGTAATTTTGTGTATAAAAGGTTCTCAGAGCTACATTTTCAAATTTGTGTTCAGTTAGGGATGCTCTCAATTATCATTGTCATAGAAATCGAAATTTGCGAATTCGAGAAAAAAGTGCATTTTGAAACCATGGGCTATAGTCCAGCAGAATTAAGCAAACATGCCTCGGATTTCAAATTTCTGTATTTTTGTTAATAAACGGTTCTCAGAGCTATATTTTCCAATTTGTATTTATTTAAGGCTGTTTGTGATAATCAATAGCATAGAAATCGAAATTTGCGAATTCGGGAAAAAAGTGCATTTTGAAACCATGGGCTATAGTCCAGCAGAATTAAGCAAACATGCCTCGGATTTCAAATTTCTGTATTTTTGTTAATAAACGGTTCTCAGAGCTATATTTTCCAATTTGTATTTATTTAAGGCTGTTTGTGATAATCAATAGCATAGAAATCGAAATTTGCGAATTCGAGAAAAAAGTGCATTTTGAAACCATGGGCTATAGTCCAGCAGAATTAAGCAAACATGCCTCGGATTTCAAATTTCTGTATTTTTGTTAATAAACGGTTCTCAGAGCTATATTTTCCAATTTGTATTTATTTAAGGCTGTTTGTGATAATCAATAGCATAGAAATCGAAATTTGCGAATTCGAGAAAAAAGTGCATTTTGAAACCATGGGCTATAGTCCAGCAGAATTAAGCAAAAATGCCTCGGATTTCAAATTTCTGTATTTTTGTTAATAAACGGTTCTCAGAGCTATATTTTCAAATTTGTATTTATTAAAGGCTGTTTGTGATTATCAGTATCATAGAAATCGAAATTTGCGAATTCGGGAAAAAAGTGCATTTTGAAACCATGGGCTATAGTCCAGCAGCATTAAGCAAAAATGCCTCGGATTTCAAATTTCTGTAATTTTGTGTATAAAAGGTTCTCAGAGCTAAATTTTCAAATTTGTGTTCAGTTAGGGATGCTCTCAATTTTCATTGTCATAGAAATCGAAGTTTGCGAATTCGAGAAAAAAGTGCATTTTGAAACCATGGGCTATAGTCCAGCAGAATTAAGCAAAAATGCCTCGGATTTCAAATTTCTGTATTTTTGTTAATAAGATGTTCTCAAAGCTATATTTTCAAATTTGTATTTATTTAAGGCTGTTTGTGATAATCAATAGCATAGAAATCGAAATTTGCGAATTTGGGAAAAAAGTGCATTTTGAAACCATGGGCTATAGTCCAGCAGAATTAAGCAAACATGCCTCGGATTTCAAATTTCTGTATTTTTGTTAATAAACGGTTCTCAGAGCTATATTTTCCAATTTGTATTTATTTAAGGCTGTTTGTGATAATCAATAGCATAGAAATCAAAATTTGCGAATGCGAGAAAAAAGTGCATTTTGAAACCATGGGCTATAGTCCAGCAGAATTAAGCAAAAATGCCTCGGATTTCAAATTTCTGTATTCTTGTTAATAAACGGTTCTCAGAGCTATATTTTCAAATTTGTATTTATTTAAGGCTGTCTGTGATAATCAATAGCATAGAAATCAAAATTTGCGAATGAAAGAAAAAAGTGCATTTTGAAACCATGGGCTATAGTCCAGCAGAATTAAGCAAAAATGACTCGGATTTCAAATTTCTGTAATTTTGTGTATAAAAGGTTCTCAGAGCTAAATTTTCAAATTTGTGTTCAGTTAGGGATGCTCTCAATTTTCATTGTCATAGAAATCGAAATTTGCGAATGCGAGAAAAAAGTGCATTTTGAAACCATGGGCTATAGTCCAGCAGAATTAAGCAAAAATGCCTCGGATTTCAAATTTCTGTATTTTTGTTAATAAGATGTTCTCAAAGCTATATTTTCAAATTTGTATTTATTTAAGGCTGTTTGTGATAATCAATAGGGAAAAAAGTGCATTTTGAAACCATGGGCTATAGTCCAGCAGAATTAAGCAAAATGCCTCGGATTTCAAATTTCTGTATTCTTGTTAATAAACGGTTCTGAGAGCTATATTTTCAAATTTGTATTTATTTAAGGCTGTCTGTGATAATCAATAGCATAGAAATCGAAATTTGCGAGTGCGAGAAAAAAGTGCATTTTGAAACCATGGGCTATAGTCCAGCAGAATTAAGCAAAAATGACTCGGATTTCAAATTTCTGTAATTTTGTGTATAAAAGGTTCTCAGAGCTAAATTTTCAAATTTGTGTTCAGTTAGGGATGCTCTCAATTATCATTGTCATAGAAATCGAAATTTGCGAATTCGGGAAAAAAGTGCATTTTGAAACCATGGGCTATAGTCCAGCAGAATTAAGCAAAAATGACTCGGATTTCAAATTTCTGTAATTTTGTGTATAAAAGGTTCTCAGAGCTAAATTTTCAAATTTGTGTTCAGTTAGGGATGCTCTCAATTTTCATTGTCATAGAAATCGAAGTTTGCGAATTCGAGAAAAAAGTGCATTTTGAAACCATGGGCTATAGTCCAGCAGAATTAAGCAAAATGCCTCGGATTTCAAATTTCTGTATTCTTGTTAATAAACGGTTCTCAGAGCTATATTTTCAAATTTGTATTTATTTAAGGCTGTCTGTGATAATCAATAGCATAGAAATCGATATTTGCGAATGCGAGAAAAAAGTGCATTTTGAAACCATGGGCTATAGTCCAGCAGAATTAAGCAAAATGCCTCGGATTTCAAATTTCTGTATTCTTGTTAATAAACGGTTCTCAGAGCTATATTTTCAAATTTGTATTTATTTAAGGCTGTCTGTGATAATCAATAGCATAGAAATCGATATTTGCGAATGCGAGAAAAAAGTGCATTTTGAAACCATGGGCTATAGTCCAGCAGAATTAAGCAAAAATGCCTCGGATTTCAAATTTCTGTAATTTTGTGTATAAAAGGTTCTCAGAGCTAAATTTTCAAATTTGTGTTCAGTTAGGGATGCTCTCAATTATCATTGTCATAGAAATCGAAATTTGCGAATTCGGGAAAAAAGTGCATTTTCAAACCATGGGCTATAGTCCAGCAGAATTAAGCAAAAATGCCTCGGATTTCAAATTTCTGTATTTTTGTTAATAAACGGTTCTCAGAGCTATATTTTCAAATTTGTATTTATTTAAGGCTGTTTGTGATAATCAATAGCATAGAAATCGAAATTTGCAAATTCGAGAAAAAAGTGCATTTTGAAACCATGGGCTATAGTCCAGCAGAATTAAGCAAAAATGCCTCGGATTTCATATTTCTGTATTTTTGTTAATAAGATGTTCTCAAAGCTATATTTTCAAATTTGTATTTATTTAAGGCTGTTTGTGATAATCAATAGCATAGAAATCGAAATTTGCGAATTCGAGAAAAAAGTGCATTTTGAAACCATGGGCTATAGTCCAGCAGAATTAAGCAAAAATGCCTCGGATTTCAAATTTCTGTATTTTTGTTAATAAGATGTTCTCAAAGCTATATTTTCAAATTTGTATTTATTTAAGGCTGTTTGTGATAATCAATAGCATAGAAATCGAAATTTGCGAATTCGAGAAAAAAGTGCATTTTGAAACCATGGGCTATAGTCTAGCCGAATTAAGCAAAAATGCCTCGGATTTCAAATTTCTGTATTTTTGTTAATAAACGGTTCTCAGAGCTATATTTTCAAATTTGTATTTATTTAAGGCTGTTTGTGATTATCAATAGCATAGAAATCGAAATTTGCGAATTCGAGAAAAAAGTGCATTTTGAAACCATGGGCTATAGTCCAGCAGAATTAAGCAAAAATGCCTCGGATTTCAAATTTCTGTATTTTTGTTAATAAGATGTTCTCAAAGCTATATTTTCAAATTTGTATTTATTTAAGGCTGTTTGTGATAATCAATAGAATAGAAATCGAAATTTGCGAATTCGAGAAAAAAGTGCATTTTGAAACCATGGGCTATAGTCCAGCAGAATTAAGCAAAAATGCCTCCGATTTCAAATTTCTGTATTTTTGTTAATAAGATGTTCTCAAAGCTATATTTTCAAATTTGTATTTATTTAAGGCTGTTTGTGATAATCAATAGCATAGAAATCGAAATTTGCGAATTCGAGAAAAAAGTGCATTTTGAAACCATGGGCTATAGTCCAGCCGAATTAAGCAAAAATGCCTCGGATTTCAAATTTCTGTATTTTTGTTAATAAGATGTTCTCAAAGCTATATTTTCAAATTTGTATTTATTTAAGGCTGTTTGTGATAATCAATAGCATAGAAATCGAAATTTGCGAATTCGAGAAAAAAGTGCATTTTGAAACCATGGGCTATAGTCCAGCAGAATTAAGCAAAAATGCCTCGGATTTCAAATTTCTGTATTTTTGTTAATAAGATGTTCTCAAAGCTATATTTTCAAATTTGTATTTATTTAAGGCTGTTTGTGATAATCAATAGCATAGAAATCGAAATTTGCAAATTCGAGAAAAAAGTGCATTTTGAAACCATGGGCTATAGTCCAGCAGAATTAAGCAAAAATGCCTCGGATTTCATATTTCTGTATTTTTGTTAATAAGATGTTCTCAAAGCTATATTTTCAAATTTGTATTTATTTAAGGCTGTTTGTGATAATCAATAGCATAGAAATCGAAATTTGCGAATTCGAGAAAAAAGTGCATTTTGAAACCATGGGCTATAGTCCAGCAGAATTAAGCAAAAATGCCTCGGATTTCAAATTTCTGTATTTTTGTTAATAAGATGTTCTCAAAGCTATATTTTCAAATTTGTATTTATTTAAGGCTGTTTGTGATAATCAATAGCATAGAAATCGAAATTTGCGAATTCGAGAAAAAAGTGCATTTTGAAACCATGGGCTATAGTCTAGCCGAATTAAGCAAAAATGCCTCGGATTTCAAATTTCTGTATTTTTGTTAATAAACGGTTCTCAGAGCTATATTTTCAAATTTGTATTTATTTAAGGCTGTTTGTGATTATCAATAGCATAGAAATCGAAATTTGCGAATTCGAGAAAAAAGTGCATTTTGAAACCATGGGCTATAGTCCAGCAGAATTAAGCAAAAATGCCTCGGATTTCAAATTTCTGTATTTTTGTTAATAAGATGTTCTCAAAGCTATATTTTCAAATTTGTATTTATTTAAGGCTGTTTGTGATAATCAATAGCATAGAAATCGAAATTTGCGAATTCGAGAAAAAAGTGCATTTTGAAACCATGGGCTATAGTCCAGCAGAATTAAGCAAAAATGCCTCCGATTTCAAATTTCTGTATTTTTGTTAATAAGATGTTCTCAAAGCTATATTTTCAAATTTGTATTTATTTAAGGCTGTTTGTGATAATCAATAGCATAGAAATCGAAATTTGCGAATTCGAGAAAAAAGTGCATTTTGAAACCATGGGCTATAGTCCAGCCGAATTAAGCAAAAATGCCTCGGATTTCAAATTTCTGTATTTTTGTTAATAAGATGTTCTCAAAGCTATATTTTCAAATTTGTATTTATTTAAGGCTGTTTGTGATAATCAATAGCATAGAAATCGAAATTTGCGAATTCGAGAAAAAAGTGCATTTTGAAACCATGGGCTATAGTCCAGCAGAATTAAGCAAAAATGCCTCGGATTTCAAATTTCTGTATTTTTGTTAATAAGATGTTCTCAAAGCTATATTTTCAAATTTGTATTTATTTAAGGCTGTTTGTGATAATCAATAGCATAGAAATCGAAATTTGCGAATTCGAGAAAAAAGTGCATTTTGAAACCATGGGCTATAGTCCAGCAGAATTAAGCAAAAATGCCTCGGATTTCAAATTTTCTGTATTTTTGTTAATAAGATGTTCTCAAAGCTATATTTTCAAATTTGTATTTATTTAAGGCTGTTTGTGATAATCAATAGCATAGAAATCGAAATTTGCGAATTCGAGAAAAAAGTGCATTTGAAACCATGGGCTATAGTCCAGCCGAATTAAGCAAAAATGCCTCGGATTTCAAATTTCTGTATTTTTGTTAATAAACGGTTCTCAGAGCTATATTTTCAAATTTGTATTTATTTAAGGCTGTTTGTGATTATCAATAGCATAGAAATCGAAATTTGCGAATTCGAGAAAAAAGTGCATTTTGAAACCATGGGCTATAGTCCAGCAGAATTAAGCAAAAATGCCTCGGATTTCAAATTTCAGTATTTTTGTTAATAAACGGTTCTCAGAGCTATATTTTCAAATTTGTATTTATTTAAGGCTGTTTGTGATAATCAATAGCATAGAAATCGAAATTTGCGAATTCGAGAAAAAAGTGCATTTTGAAACCATGGGCTATAGTCCAGCAGAATTAAGCAAAAATGCCTCGGATTTCAAATTTCTGTATTTTTGTTAATAAGATGTTCTCAAAGCTATATTTTCAAATTTGTATTTATTTAAGGCTGTTTGTGATAATCAATAGCATAGAAATCGAAATTTGCGAATTCGAGAAAAAAGTGCATTTTGAAACCATGGGCTATAGTCCAGCCGAATTAAGCAAAAATGCCTCGGATTTCAAATTTCTGTATTTTTGTTAATAAACGGTTCTCAGAGCTATATTTTCAAATTTGTATTTATTTAAGGCTGTTTGTGATTATCAATAGCATAGAAATCGAAATTTGCGAATTCGAGAAAAAAGTGCATTTTGAAAACCATGGGCTATAGTCCAGCAGAATTAAGCAAAAATGCCTCGGATTTCAAATTTCTGTATTTTTGTTAACAAACGGTTCTCAGAGCTATATTTTCAAATTTGTATTTATTTAAGGCTGTTTGTGATAATCAATAGCATAGAAATCGAAATTTGCGAATTCGAGAAAAAAGTGCATTTTGAAACCATGGGCTATCGTCCAGCAGAATTAAGCAAACATGCCTCGGATTTCAAATTTCTGTATTTTTGTTAATAAACGGTTCTCAGAGCTGTATTTTCAAATTTGTATTTATTTAAGGCTGTTTGTGATAATCAATAGCATAGAAATCGAAATTTGCGAATTCGAGAAAAAAGTGCATTTTGAAACCATGGGCTATAGTCCAGCAGAATTAAGCAAAAATGCCTCGGATTTCAAATTTCTGTATTTTTGTTAATAAACGGTTCTCAGAGCTATATTTTCAAATTTGTATTTATTTAAGGCTGTTTGTGATTATCAATAGCATAGAAATCGAAATTTGCGAATTCGAGAAAAAAGTGCATTTTGAAACCATGGGCTATAGTCCAGCCGAATTAAGCAAAAATGCCTCGGATTTCAAATTTCTGTATTTTTGTTAATAAACGGTTCTCAGAGCTATATTTTCAAATTTGTATTTATTTAAGGCTGTTTGTGATAATCAATAGCATAGAAATCGAAATTTGCGAATTCGAGAAAAAAGTGCATTTTGAAACCATGGGCTATAGTCCAGCAGAATAAAGCAAAAATGCCTCGGATTTCAAATTTCTGTATTTTTGTTAATAAACGGTTCTCAGAGCTATATTTTCAAATTTGTATTTATTTAAGGCTGTTTGTGATAATCAATAGCATAGAAATCGAAATTTGCGAATTCGAGAAAAAAGTGCATTTTGAAACCATGGGCTATAGTCCAGCAGAATTAAGCAAAAATGCCTCGGATTTCAAATTTCTGTATTTTTGTTAATAAACGGTTCTCAGAGCTATATTTTCAAATTTGTATTTATTTAAGGCTGTTTGTGATTATCAATAGCATAGAAATCGAAATTTGCGAATTCGAGAAAAAAGTGCATTTTGAAACCATGGGCTATAGTCCAGCAGAATTAAGCAAAAATGCCTCGGATTTCAAATTTCTGTATTTTTGTTAATAAACGGTTCTCAGAGCTATATTTTCAAATTTGTATTTATTTAAGGCTGTTTGTGATAATCAATAGCATAGAAATCGAAATTTGCGAATTCGAGAAAAAAGTGCATTTTGAAACCATGGGCTATCGTCCAGCAGAATTAAGCAAACATGCCTCGGATTTCAAATTTCTGTATTTTTGTTAATAAACGGTTCTCAGAGCTGTATTTTCAAATTTGTATTTATTTAAGGCTGTTTGTGATAATCAATAGCATAGAAATCGAAATTTGCGAATTCGAGAAAAAAGTGCATTTTGAAACCATGGGCTATAGTCCAGCAGAATTAAGCAAAAATGCCTCGGATTTCAAATTTCTGTATTTTTGTTAATAAACGGTTCTCAGAGCTATATTTTCAAATTTGTATTTATTTAAGGCTGTTTGTGATTATCAATAGCATAGAAATCGAAATTTGCGAATTCGAGAAAAAAGTGCATTTTGAAACCATGGGCTATAGTCCAGCAGAATTAGGCAAAAATGCCTCGGATTTCAAATTTCTGTATTTTTGTTAATAAACGGTTCTCAGAGCTATATTTTCAAATTTGTATTTATTTAAGGCTGTTTGTGATAATCAATAGCATAGAAATCGAAATTTGCGAATTCGAGAAAAAAGTGCATTTTGAAAGCATGGGCTATCGTCCAGCAGAATTAAGCAAACATGCCTCGGATTTCAAATTTCTGTATTTTTGTTAATAAACGGTTCTCAGAGCTGTATTTTCAAATTTGTATTTATTTAAGGCTGTTTGTGATAATCAATAGCATAGAAATCGAAATTTGCGAATTCGAGAAAAAAGTGCATTTCGAAACCATGGGCTATCGTCCAGCAGAATTAATCATAAATGCCTCGGATTTCAAATTTCTGTAATTTTGTGTATAAAAGGTTCTCAGAGCTACATTTTCAAATTTGTGTTCAGTTATGGCTGTTTGCGATTATCAATAACATAGAAATCGAAATTTGCGAATTCGGGAAAAATGTGCATTTTGAAACCATGGGCTATAGTCCAGCAGAATTAAGCAAAAATGCCTCGGATTTCAAGTTTCTGTATTTTTTTTAATAAAAGGTTCTCAGAGCTAAATTTTCAAATTTGTGTTCGGTTAGGGACGCTCTCAATTGTCAGCATCATAGAAATCAAAATTTGCGAATTCGGGAAAAAGTGCATTTTGAAACCATGGGCTATAGTCCAGCAGAATTAAGCAAATATGCCTCGGATTTCAAGTTTCTGTATTTTTGTCAATAAACGGCTCTCAGAGCTAAATTTTCAAATTTGTATTTATTTAAGGCTGTTTGTGATAATCAATAGCATAGAAATCGAGATTTGCGAATTCGAGAAAAAAGTGCATTTTGAAACCATGGGCTATAGTCCAGCAGAATTAAGCAAACATGCCTCGGATTTCAAATTTCTGTATTTTTGTCAATAAACGGCTCTCAGAGCTAAATTTTCAAATTTGTGTTCGGTTGGGGACGTTCTCAATTGTCAGCATCATAGAAATCAAAATTTGCGAATTCGGGAAAAAGTGCATTTTGAAACCATGGGCTATAGTCCAGCAGAATTAAGCAAATATGCCTCGGATTTCAAGTTTCTGTATTTTTTTTAATAAAAGGTTCTCAGGGCTAAATTTTTAAATTTGTGTTCGGTTAGGGACGCTCTCAATTGTCAGCATCATAGAAATCGAAATTTGCGAATTCAGCAAAAGTGTGCATTTTGAAACCATGGGCTATAGTCCAGCAGAATTAATCAAAAATGCCTCGGATTTCAAATTTCTGTAATTTTGTGTATAAAAGGTTCTCAGAGCTAAATTTTCAAATTTGTGTTCAGTTATGGCTGTTTGCGATTATCAATAACATAGAAATCGAAATTTGCGAATTCAGCAAAAGTGTGCATTTTGAAACCATGGGCTATAGTCCAGCAGAATTAAGCAAAAATGCCACGGATTTCAAATTCCTGTATTTTCGTTAATAAGATGTTCTCAGAGCTATATTTTCAAATTTGTATTTATTTAAGGCTGTTTGTGATAATCAATAGCATAGAAATCGAAATTTGCGAATTCGAGAAAAAAGTGCATTTTGAAACCATGGGCTATAGTCCAGCAGAATTAAGCAAAAATGCCTCGGATTTCAAGTTTCTGGATTTTTTTTTAATAAAAGGTTCTCAGAGCTAAATTTTCAAATTTGTGTTCAGTTATGGCTGTTTGCGATTATCAATAACATAGAAATCGAAATTTGCGAATTCGGGAAAAATGTGCATTTTGAAACCATGGGCTATAGTCCAGCAGAATTAAGCAAAAATGCCACGGATTTCAAATTCCTGTATTTTCGTTAATAAGATGTTCTCAGAGCTATATTTTCAAATTTGTATTTATTTAAGGCTGTTTGTGATAATCAATAGCATAGAAATCGAAATTTGCGAATTCGAGAAAAAAGTGCATTTTGAAACCATGGGCTATAGTCCAGCAGAATTAAGCAAAAATGCCTCGGATTTCAAATTTCTGTAATTTTGTGTATAAAAGGTTCTCAGAGCTACATTTTCAAATTTGTGTTCAGTTATGGCTGTTTGCGATTATCAATAACATAGAAATCGAAATTTGCGAATTCGGGAAAAATGTGCATTTTGAAACCATGGGCTATAGTCCAGCAGAATTAAGCAAAAATGCCACGGATTTCAAATTCCTGTATTTTCGTTAATAAGATGTTCCCAGAGCTATATTTTCAAATTTGTATTTATTTAAGGCTGTTTGTGATAATCAATAGCATAGAAATCGAAATTTGCGAATTCGAGAAAAAAGTGCATTTTGAAACCATGGGCTATAGTCCAGCAGAATTAAGCAAAAATGCCTCGGATTTCAAGTTTCTGGATTTTTTTTAATAAAAGGTTCTCAGAGCTAAATTTTCAAATTTGTGTTCGGATAGGGACGTTCTCAATTGTCAGCATCATAGTAATCGAAATTTGCGAATTCGAGAAAAAAGTGCATTTTGAAACCATGGGCTATAGTCCAGCAGAATTAAGCAAAAATGCCTCGGATTTCAAATTTCTGTATTTTTGTTAATAAACGGTTCTCAGAGCTATATTTTCAAATTTGAATTTATTTAAGGCTGTTTGTGATTATCAGTATCATAGAAATCGAAATTTGCTAATTCGGGAAAAAAGTGCATTTTGAAACCATGGGCTATAGTCCAGCAGAATTAAGCAAACATGCCTCGGATTTCAAATTTCTGTATTTTTGTTAACAAACGGTTCTCAGAGCTATATTTTCAAATTTGTATTTATTTTAGGCTGTTTGTGATAATCAATAGCACTAGAATCGAAATTTGCGAATTCGAGAAAAAAGTGCATTTTGAAACCATGGGCTATAATCCAGCAGAATTAAGCAAAAATGCCTCGGATTTCAAATTTCTGTATTTTTGTTAATAAACGGTTCTCAGAGCTATATTTTCAAATTTGTATTTATTTAAGGCTGTTTGTGATTATCAGTATCATAGAAATCGAAATTTGCTAATTCGGGAAAAAAGTGCATTTTGAAACCATGGGCTATAGTCCAGCAGAATTAAGCAAACATGCCTCGGATTTCAAATTTCTGTATTTTTGTTAATAAACGGTTCTCAGAGCTTTATTTTCAAATTTGTATTTATTTAAGGCTGTTTGTGATTATCAGTATCATAGAAATCGAAATTTGCGAATTCGAGAAAAAAGTGCATTTTGAAACCATGGGCTATAGTCCAGCAGAATTAAGCAAACATGCCTCGGATTTCAAATTTCTGTATTTTTGTTAATAAACGGTTCTCAGAGCTATATTTTCAAATTTGTATTTATTTAAGGCTGTTTGTGATTATCAGTATCATAGAAATCGAAATTTGCTAATTCGGGAAAAAAGTGCATTTTGAAACCATGGGCTATAGTCCAGCAGAATTAAGCAAACATGCCTCGGATTTCAAATTTCTGTATTTTTGTTAATAAACGGTTCTCAGAGCTATATTTTCAAATTTGTATTTATTTAAGGCTGTTTGTGATAATCAATAGCACTAGAATCGAAATTTGCGAATTCGAGAAAAAAGTGCATTTTGAAACCATGGGCTATAGTCCAGCAGAATTAAGCAAACATGCCTCGGATTTCAAATTTCTGTATTTTTGTTAATAAACGGTTCTCAGAGCTATATTTTCAAACTTGTATTTATTTAAGGCTGTTTGTGATAATCAATAGCACTAGAATCGAAATTTGCGAATTCGGGAAAAATGTGCATTTTGAAACCATGGGCTATAGTCCAGCAGAATTAAGCAAAAATGCCACGGATTTCAAATTCCTGTATTTTCGTTAATAAGATGTTCTCAGAGCTATATTTTCAAATTTGTATTTATTTAAGGCTGTTTGTGATAATCAATAGCATAGAAATCGAAATTTGCGAATTCGGGAAAAAAGTGCATTTTGAAACCATGGGCTATAGTCCAGCAGAATTAAGCAAAAATGCCTCGGATTTCAAGTTTCTGGATTTTTTTTAATAAAAGGTTCTCAGAGCTAAATTTTCAAATTTGTGTTCGGATAGGGACGTTCTCAATTGTCAGCATCATAGTAATCGAAATTTGTGAATTCGAGAAAAAAGTGCATTTTGAAACCATGGGCTATAGTCCAGCAGAATTAAGCAAAAATGCCTCGGATTTCAAATTTCTGTATTTTTGTTAATAAACGGTTCTCAGAGCTATATTTTCAAATTTGTATTTATTTAAGGCTGTTTGTGATTATCAGTATCATAGAAATCGAAATTTGCTAATTCGGGAAAAAAGTGCATTTTGAAACCATGGGCTATAGTCCAGCAGAATTAAGCAAACATGCCTCGGATTTCAAATTTCTGTATTTTTGTTAATAAACGGTTCTCAGAGCTATATTTTCAAATTTGTATTTATTTAAGGCTGCTTGTGATTATCAGTATCATAGAAATCGAAATTTGCTAATTCGGGAAAAAAGTGCATTTTGAAACCATGGGCTATAGTCCAGCAGAATTAAGCAAACATGCCTCGGATTTCAAATTTCTGTATTTTTGTTAACAAACGGTTCTCAGAGCTATATTTTCAAATTTGTATTTATTTTAGGCTGTTTGTGATAATCAATAGCACTAGAATCGAAATTTGCGAATTCGAGAAAAAAGTGCATTTTGAAACCATGGGCTATAGTCCAGCAGAATTAAGCAAAAATGCCTCGGATTTCAAATTTCTGTATTTTTGTTAATAAACGGTTCTCAGAGCTATATTTTCAAATTTGTATTTATTTAAGGCTGTTTGTGATTATCAGTATCATAGAAATCGAAATTTGCTAATTCGGGAAAAAAGTGCATTTTGAAACCATGGGCTATAGTCCAGCAGAATTAAGCAAACATGCCTCGGATTTCAAATTTCTGTATTTTTGTTAATAAACGGTTCTCAGAGCTTTATTTTCAAATTTGTATTTATTTAAGGCTGTTTGTGATTATCAGTATCATAGAAATCGAAATTTGCGAATTCGAGAAAAAAGTGCATTTTGAAACCATGGGCTATAGTCCAGCAGAATTAAGCAAACATGCCTCGGATTTCAAATTTCTGTATTTTTGTTAATAAACGGTTCTCAGAGCTATATTTTCAAATTTGTATTTATTTAAGGCTGTTTGTGATTATCAGTATCATAGAAATCGAAATTTGCTAATTCGGGAAAAAAGTGCATTTTGAAACCATGGGCTATAGTCCAGCAGAATTAAGCAAACATGCCTCGGATTTCAAATTTCTGTATTTTTGTTAATAAACGGTTCTCAGAGCTTTATTTTCAAATTTGTATTTATTTAAGGCTGTTTGTGATTATCAGTATCATAGAAATCGAAATTTGCTAATTCGGGAAAAAAGTGCATTTTGAAACCATGGGCTATAGTCCATCAGAATTAAGCAAACATGCCTCGGATTTCAAATTTCTGTATTTTTGTTAATAAACGGTTCTCAGAGCTATATTTTCAAATTTGTATTTATTTAAGGCTGTTTGTGATAATCAATAGCACTAGAATCGAAATTTGCGAATTCGAGAAAAAAGTGCATTTTGAAACCATGGGCTATAGTCCAGCAGAATTAAGCAAACATGCCTCGGATTTCAAATTTCTGTATTTTTGTTAATAAACGGTTCTCAGAGCTATATTTTCAAACTTGTATTTATTTAAGGCTGTTTGTGATAATCAATAGCACTAGAATCGAAATTTGCGAATTCGGGAAAAATGTGCATTTTGAAACCATGGGCTATAGTCCAGCAGAATTAAGCAAAAATGCCACGGATTTCAAATTCCTGTATTTTCGTTAATAAGATGTTCTCAGAGCTATATTTTCAAATTTGTATTTATTTAAGGCTGTTTGTGATAATCAATAGCATAGAAATCGAAATTTGCGAATTCGAGAAAAAAGTGCATTTTGAAACCATGGGCTATAGTCCAGCAGAATTAAGCAAAAATGCCTCGGATTTCAAGTTTCTGGATTTTTTTTAATAAAAGGTTCTCAGAGCTAAATTTTCAAATTTGTGTTCGGATAGGGACGTTCTCAATTGTCAGCATCATAGTAATCGAAATTTGTGAATTCGAGAAAAAAGTGCATTTTGAAACCATGGGCTATAGTCCAGCAGAATTAAGCAAAAATGCCTTGGATTTCAAATTTCTGTATTTTTGTTAATAAACGGTTCTCAGAGCTATATTTTCAAATTTGTATTTATTTAAGGCTGTTTGTGATTATCAGTATCATAGAAATCGAAATTTGCTAATTCGGGAAAAAAGTGCATTTTGAAACCATGGGCTATAGTCCAGCAGAATTAAGCAAACATGCCTCGGATTTCAAATTTCTGTATTTTTGTTAATAAACGGTTCTCAGAGCTTTATTTTCAAATTTGTATTTATTTAAGGCTGTTTGTGATTATCAGTATCATAGAAATCGAAATTTGCGAATTCGAGAAAAAAGTGCATTTTGAAACCATGGGCTATAGTCCAGCAGAATTAAGCAAACATGCCTCGGATTTCAAATTTCTGTATTTTTGTTAATAAACGGTTCTCAGAGCTATATTTTCAAATTTGTATTTATTTAAGGCTGTTTGTGATAATCAATAGCACTAGAATCGAAATTTGCGAATTCGAGAAAAAAGTGCATTTTGAAACCATGGGCTATAGTCCAGCAGAATTAAGCAAAAATGCCACGGATTTCAAATTCCTGTATTTTCGTTAATAAACGGTTCTCAGAGCTATATTTTCAAATTTGTATTTATTTAAGGCTGTTTGTGATAATCAATAGCATAGAAATCGAAATTTGCGAATTCGAGAAAAAAGTGCATTTTGAAACCATGGGCTTTGGTCCAGCAGAATTAAGCAAAAATGCCTCGGATTTCAAATTTCTGTATTTTTGTTAATAAACGGTTCTCAGAGCTATAATTTCAAATTTGTATTTATTTAAGGCTGCTTGTGATAATCAATAGCATAGAAATCGAAATTTGCGAATTCGAGAAAAAAGTGCATTTTGAAACCATGGGCTATAGTCCAGCAGAATTAAGCAAAAATGCCTCGGATTGCAAATTTCTGTAATTTTGTGTATAAAAGGTTCTCAGAGCTACATTTTCAAATTTGTGTTCAGTTATGGCTGTTTGTGATTATCAATAACAAAGAAATCGAAATTTGCGAATTCGAGAAAATAGTGCATTTTGAAACCATGGGCTATAGTCCAGCAGAATTAAGCAAAAATGCCTCGGACTTCAAGTTTCTGTATTTTTGTCAATAAACGGTTCTCAGAGCTAAATTTTCAAATTTGTGTTCGGTTAAAGATGCCCTCATTTGTCCGCATCATAGAAATCGAAATTTGCGAATTCGGGAAAAATGTGCATTTTGAAACCATGGGCTATAGTCCAGCAGTATTAAGCAAAAATGCCTCGGATTTCAAATTTCTGTATTTTTGTGTATAAAAGGTTCTCAGAGCTAAATTTTCAAATTTGTGTTCAGTTAGGGATGCTCTCAATTATCATTGTCATAGAAATCGAAATTTGCGAATTCGAGAAAAAAGTGCATTTTGAAACCATGGGCTATAGTCCAGCAGAATTAAGCAAAAATGCCTCGGATTTCAAGTTTCTGGATTTTTTTTAATAAAAGGTTCTCAGAGCTAAATTTTCAAATTTGTGTTCGGATAGGGACGTTCTCAATTGTCAGCATCATAGTAATCGAAATTTGTGAATTCGAGAAAAAAGTGCATTTTGAAACCATGGGCTATAGTCCAGCAGAATTAAGCAAAAATGCCTTGGATTTCAAATTTCTGTATTTTTGTTAATAAACGGTTCTCAGAGCTATATTTTCAAATTTGTATTTATTTAAGGCTGTTTGTGATTATCAGTATCATAGAAATCGAAATTTGCTAATTCGGGAAAAAAGTGCATTTTGAAACCATGGGCTATAGTCCAGCAGAATTAAGCAAACATGCCTCGGATTTCAAATTTCTGTATTTTTGTTAATAAACGGTTCTCAGAGCTTTATTTTCAAATTTGTATTTATTTAAGGCTGTTTGTGATTATCAGTATCATAGAAATCGAAATTTGCGAATTCGAGAAAAAAGTGCATTTTGAAACCATGGGCTATAGTCCAGCAGAATTAAGCAAACATGCCTCGGATTTCAAATTTCTGTATTTTTGTTAATAAACGGTTCTCAGAGCTATATTTTCAAATTTGTATTTATTTAAGGCTGTTTGTGATAATCAATAGCACTAGAATCGAAATTTGCGAATTCGAGAAAAAAGTGCATTTTGAAACCATGGGCTATAGTCCAGCAGAATTAAGCAAAAATGCCACGGATTTCAAATTCCTGTATTTTCGTTAATAAACGGTTCTCAGAGCTATATTTTCAAATTTGTATTTATTTAAGGCTGTTTGTGATAATCAATAGCATAGAAATCGAAATTTGCGAATTCGAGAAAAAAGTGCATTTTGAAACCATGGGCTTTGGTCCAGCAGAATTAAGCAAAAATGCCTCGGATTTCAAATTTCTGTATTTTTGTTAATAAACGGTTCTCAGAGCTATAATTTCAAATTTGTATTTATTTAAGGCTGCTTGTGATAATCAATAGCATAGAAATCGAAATTTGCGAATTCGAGAAAAAAGTGCATTTTGAAACCATGGGCTATAGTCCAGCAGAATTAAGCAAAAATGCCTCGGATTGCAAATTTCTGTAATTTTGTGTATAAAAGGTTCTCAGAGCTACATTTTCAAATTTGTGTTCAGTTATGGCTGTTTGTGATTATCAATAACAAAGAAATCGAAATTTGCGAATTCGAGAAAATAGTGCATTTTGAAACCATGGGCTATAGTCCAGCAGAATTAAGCAAAAATGCCTCGGACTTCAAGTTTCTGTATTTTTGTCAATAAACGGTTCTCAGAGCTAAATTTTCAAATTTGTGTTCGGTTAAAGATGCCCTCATTTGTCCGCATCATAGAAATCGAAATTTGCGAATTCGGGAAAAATGTGCATTTTGAAACCATGGGCTATAGTCCAGCAGTATTAAGCAAAAATGCCTCGGATTTCAAATTTCTGTATTTTTGTGTATAAAAGGTTCTCAGAGCTAAATTTTCAAATTTGTGTTCAGTTAGGGATGCTCTCAATTATCATTGTCATAGAAATCGAAATTTGCGAATTCGAGAAAAAAGTGCATTTTGAAACCATGGGCTTTGGTCCAGCAGAATTAAGCAAAAATGCCTCGGATTTCAAATTTCTGTATTTTTGTTAATAAACGGTTCTCAGAGCTATTTTTTCACATTTGTATTTATTTAAGGCTGTTTGTGATAATCAATAGCATAGAAATCGAAATTTGCGAATTCGAGAAAAAAGTGCATTTTGAAACCATGGGCTATGGTCCAGCAGAATTAAGCAAAAATGCCTCGGATTTCAAATTTCTGTATTTTTGTTAATAAACGGTTCTCAGAGCTATAATTTCAAATTTGTATTTATTTAAGGCTGCTTATGATAATCAATAGCATAGAAATCGAAATTTGCGAATTCGAGAAAAAAGTGCATTTTGAAACCATGGGCTATGGTCCAGCAGAATTAAGCAAAAATGCCTCGGATTTCAAATTTCTGTATTTTTGTTAATAAACGGTTCTCAGAGCTATATTTTCAAATTTGTGTTTATTTAAGGCCGTTTGTGATTATCAGTATCATAGAAATCAAAATTTGCGAATTCGGGAAAAAAGTGCATTTTGAAACCATGGGCTATAGTCCAGCAGAATTAAGCAAAAATGCCTCGGATTTCAAATTTCTATATTTTTGTTAATAAACGGTTCTCAGAGCTATATTTTCAAATTTGTATTTATTTAAGGCTGTTTGTGATTATCAATAACATAGAAATCGAAATTTGCGAATTCGGGAAAAATGTGCATTTTGAAACCTTGGGCAAAATGCCTCGGATTTCAAAATTCTCTATTTTTGTTAATAAACGGTTCTCAGAGCTATATTTTCAAATTTGTGTTTATTTAAGGCCGTTTGTGATTATCAGTATCATAGAAATCAAAATTTGCGACTTTCGGGAAAAAAGTGCATTTTGAAACCATGGGCTATAGTCCAGCAGAATTAAGCAAAAATGCCTCGGATTTCAAATTCCTGTATTTTTGTTAATAAGATGTTCTCAGAGCTAAATTTTCAAATTTGTATTTATTTAAGGCTGTTTGTGATTATCAGTATCAAAGAAATCAAAATTTGCGAATTCGGGAAAAAAGTGCATTTTGAAACCATGGGCTATAGTCCAGCAGAATTAAGCAAAAATGCCTCGGATTTCAAATTTCTGTATTTTTGTTAATAAACGGTTCTCAGAGCTATTTTTTCACATTTGTATTTATTTAAGGCTGTTTGTGATAATCAATAGCATAGAAATCGAAATTTGCGAATTCGAGAAAAAAGTGCATTTTGAAACCATGGGCTATGGTCCAGCAGAATTAAGCAAAAATGCCTCGGATTTCAAATTTCTGTATTTTTGTTAATAAACGGTTCTCAGAGCTATAATTTCAAATTTGTATTTATTTAAGGCTGCTTATGATAATCAATAGCATAGAAATCGAAATTTGCGAATTCGAGAAAAAAGTGCATTTTGAAACCATGGGCTATGGTCCAGCAGAATTAAGCAAAAATGCCTCGGATTTCAAATTTCTGTATTTTTGTTAATAAACGGTTCTCAGAGCTATATTTTCAAATTTGTGTTTATTTAAGGCCGTTTGTGATTATCAGTATCATAGAAATCAAAATTTACGAATTCGGGAAAAAAGTGCATTTTGAAACCATGGGCTATAGTCCAGCAGAATTAAGCAAAAATGCCTCGGATTTCAAATTTCTATATTTTTGTTAATAAACGGTTCTCAGAGCTATATTTTCAAATTTGTATTTATTTAAGGCTGTTTGTGATTATCAATAACATAGAAATCGAAATTTGCGAATTCGGGAAAAATGTGCATTTTGAAACCTTGGGCAAAATGCCTCGGATTTCAAAATTCTGTATTTTTGTTAATAAACGGTTCTCAGAGCTATATTTTCAAATTTGTGTTTATTTAAGGCCGTTTGTGATTATCAGTATCATAGAAATCAAAATTTGCGACTTTCGGGAAAAAAGTGAATTTTGAAATCATGGGCTATTCCAGCAGAATTAAGCAAAAATGCCTCGGATTTCAAATTTCTGTATTTTTGTTAATAAACGGTTCTCAGAGCTATTTTTTCAAATTTGTATTTATTTAAGGCTGTTTGTGATAATCAATAGCATAGAAATCGAAATTTGCGAATTCGAGAAAAAAGTGCATTTTGAAACCATGGGCTATAGTCCAGCAGAATTAAGCTAAAATGCCTCGGATTTCAAATTTCTGTATTTTTGTTAATAAACGGTTCTCAGAGCTATATTTTCAAATTTGTGTTTATTTAAGGCCGTTTGTGATTATCAGTATCATAGAAATCAAAATTTGCGAATTCGGGAAAAAAGTGCATTTTGAAACCATGGGCTATAGTCCAGCAGAATTAAGCAAAAATGCCTCGGATTTCAAATTTCTGTATTTTTGTTAATAAACGGTTCTCAGAGCTATATTTTCAAATTTGTGTTTATTTAAGGCCGTTTGTGATTATCAGTATCATAGAAATCAAAATTTGCGAATTCGGGAAAAAAGTGCATTTTGAAACCATGGGCTATAGTCCAGCAGAATTAAGCAAAAATGCCTCGGATTTCAAATTTCTGTAATTTTGTGTATAAAAGGTTCTCAGAGCTACATTTTCAAATTTGTGTTCAGTTATGGCTGTTTGTGATTATCAATAACATAGAAATCGAAATTTGCGAATTCGAGAAAAAAGTGCATTTTGAGACCATGGGCTATAGTCCAGCAGAATTAAGCAAAAATGCCTCGGACTTCAAGTTTCTGTATTTTTGGCAATAAACGGTTCTCAGAGCTAAATTTTCAAATTTGTGTTCGGTTAAAGATGCTCTCATTTGTCCGCATCATAGAAATCGAAATTTGCGAATTCGAGAAAAAAGTGCATTTTGAAACCATGGGCTATACTCCAGCAGAATTAAGCTAAAATGCCTCGGATTTCAAATTTCTGTATTTTTGTTAATAAACGGTTCTCAGAGCTATATTTTCAAATTTGTGTTTATTTAAGGCCGTTTGTGATTATCAGTATCATAGAAATCAAAATTTGCGAATTCGGGAAAAAAGTGCATTTTGAAACCATGGGCTATAGTCCAGCAGAATTAAGCAAAAATGCCTCGGATTTCAAATTCCTGTATTTTTGTTAATAAGATGTTCTCAGAGCTAAATTTTCAAATTTGTATTTATTTAAGGCTGTTTGTGATTATCAGTATCAAAGAAATCAAAATTTGCGAATTCGGGAAAAAAGTGCATTTTGAAACCATGGGCTATAGTCCAGCAGAATTAAGCAAAAATGCCTCGGATTTCAAATTTCTGTATTTTTGTTAATAAACGGTTCTCAGAGCTATTTTTTCAAATTTGTATTTATTTAAGGCTGTTTGTGATAATCAATAGCATAGAAATCGAAATTTGCGAATTCGAGAAAAAAGTGCATTTTGAAACCATGGGCTATAGTCCAGCAGAATTAAGCAAAAATGCCTCGGATTTCAAATTTCTGTATTTTTGTTAATAAACGGTTCTCAGAGCCATAATTTCAAATTTGTATTTATTTAAGGCTGCTTGTGATAATCAATAGCATAGAAATCGAAATTTGCGAATTCGAGAAAAAAGTGCATTTTGAAACCATGGGCTATAGTCCAGCAGAATTAAGCTAAAATGCCTCGGATTTCAAATTTCTGTATTTTTGTTAATAAACGGTTCTCAGAGCTATATTTTCAAATTTGTGTTTATTTAAGGCCGTTTGTGATTATCAGTATCATAGAAATCAAAATTTGCGAATTCGGGAAAAAAGTGCATTTTGAAACCATGGGCTATAGTCCAGCAGAATTAACCAAAAATGCCTCGGATTTCAAATTTCTGTATTTTTGTTAATAAACGGTTCTCAGAGCTATATTTTCAAATTTGTGTTCGGTTAAAGATGCTCTCATTTGTCCGCATCATAGAAATCGAAATTTGCGAATTCGGGAAAAAAGTGCATTTTGAAATCATGGGCTATAGTCCAGCAGAATTAAGCAAAAATGCCTCGAATTTCAAATTTCTGTATTTTTGTTAATAAACGGTTCTCAGAGCTATATTTTCAAATTTGTATTTATTTAAGGCTGTTTGTGATTATCAGTATCATAGAAATCAAAATTTGCGAATTCCTGAAAAAAGTGCATTTTGAAACCATGGGCTATAGTCCAGCAGAATTAAGCAAAAATGCCTCGGATTTCAAATTTCTGTAATTTTGTTAATAAACGGTTCTCAGAGCTATATTTTCAAATTTGTATTTATTTAAGGCTGTTTGTGATAATCAATAGCATAGAAATCGAAATTTGCGAATTCGAGAAATAAGTGCATTTTGAAACCATTGGCTATAGTCCAGCAGAATTAAGCAAAAATGCCTCGAATTTCAAATTTCTGTATTTTTGTTAATAAACGGTTCTCAGAGCTATATTTTCAAATTTGTATTTATTTAAGGCTGTTTGTGATTATCAGTATCATAGAAATCAAAATTTGCGAATTCCTGAAAAAAGTGCATTTTGAAACCATGGGCTATGGTCCAGCAGAATTAAGCAAAAATGCCTCGGATTTCAAATTTCTGTATTTTTGTTAATAAACGGTTCTCAGAGCTATAATTTCAAATTTGTATTTATTTAAGGCTGCTTGTGATAATCAATAGCATAGAAATCGAAATTTGCGAATTCGAGAAAAAAGTGCATTTTGAAACCATGGGCTATAGTCCAGCAGAATTAAGCAAAAATGCCTCGGATTGCAAATTTCTGTAATTTTGTGTATAAAAGGTTCTCAGAGCTACATTTTCAAATTTGTGTTCAGTTATGGCTGTTTGTGATTATCAATAATAAAGAAATCGAAATTTGCGAATTCGAGAAAAAAGTGCATTTTGAAACCATGGGCTATAGTCCAGCAGAATTAAGCAAAAATGCCTCGGACTTCAAGTTTCTGTATTTTTGTCAATAAACGGTTCTCAGAGCTAAATTTTCAAATTTGTGTTCGGTTTAAGATGCCCTCATTTGTCCGCATCATAGAAATCGAAATTTGCGAATTCGAGAAAAAAGTGCATTTTGAAACCATGGGCTATAGTCCAGCAGAATTAAGCAAAAATGCCTCGGATTTCAAATTTCTGTATTTTTGTTAATAAACGGTTCTCAGAGCTTTATTTTCAAATTTGTATTTATTTAAGGCTGTTTGTGATTATCAGTATCATAGAAATCAAAATTTGCGAATTCGGGAAAAAAGTGCATTTTGAAATCATGGGCTATAGTCCAGCAGAATTAAGCAAAAATGCCTCGGATTTCAAATTCCTGTATTTTTGTTAATAAGATGTTCTCAGAGCTAAATTTTCAAATTTGTATTTATTTAAGGCTGTTTGTGATAATCAATAGCATAGAAATCGAAATTTGCGAATTCGAGAAAAAAGTGCATTTTGAAACCATGGGCTATAGTCCAGCAGAATTAAGCTAAAATGCCTCGGATTTCAAATATCAGTATTTTTGTTAATAAACGGTTCTCAGAGCTATATTTTCAAATTTGTATTTATTTAAGGCTGTTTGTGATAATCAATAGCACAGAAATCGAAATTTGCGAATTCGAGAAAAAAGTGCATTTTGAAACCATGGGCTATGGTCCAGCAGAATTAAGCAAAAATGCCTCGGATTTCAAATATCTGTAATTTTGTGTATAAAAGGTTCTCAGAGCTACATTTTCAAATTTGTGTTCAGTTATGGCTGTTTGTGATTATCAATAACATAAAAATCGAAATTTGCGAATTCGGGAAAAATGTGCATTTTGAAACCTTGGGCAAAATGCCTCGGATTTCCAATTTCTGTATTTTTGTTAATAAACGGTTCTCAGAGCTATATTTTCAAATTTGTGTTTATTTAAGGCCGTTTGTGATTATCAGTATCATAGAAATCAAAATTTGCGAATTCGGGAAAAACGTGCTTTTGAAATCATGGGCTATAGTCCAGCAGAATTAAGCAAAAATGCCTCGGATTTCAAATTCCTGTATTTTTGTTTATAAGATGTTCTCAGAGCTAAATTTTCAAATTTGTATTTATTTAAGGCTGTTTGTGATTATCAGTATCAAAGAAATCAAAATTTGCGAATTCGGGAAAAAAGTGCATTTTGAAACCATGGGCTATAGTCCAGCAGAATTAAGCAAAAATGCCTCGGATTTCAAATTTCTGTATTTTTGTTAATAAACGGTTCTCAGAGCTATTTTTTCAAATTTGTATTTATTTAAGGCTGTTTGTGATAATCAATAGCATAGAAATCGAAATTTGCGAATTCGAGAAAAAAGTGCATTTTGAAACCATGGGCTATAGTCCAGCAGAATTAAGCTAAAATGCCTCGGATTTCAAATTTCTGTATTTTTGTTAATAAACGGTTCTCAGAGCTATATTTTCAAATTTGTGTTTATTTAAGGCCGTTTGTGATTATCAGTATCATAGAAATCAAAATTTGCGAATTCGGGAAAAAAGTGCATTTTGAAACCATGGGCTATAGTCCAGCAGAATTAAGCAAAAATGCCTCGGATTTCAAATTTCTGTAATTTTGTGTATAAAAGGTTCTCAGAGCTACATTTTCAAATTTGTGTTCAGTTATGGCTGTTTGTGATTATCAATAACATAGAAATCGAAATTTGCGAATTCGAGAAAAAAGTGCATTTTGAGACCATGGGCTATAGTCCAGCAGAATTAAGCAAAAATGCCTCGGACTTCAAGTTTCTGTATTTTTGGCAATAAACGGTTCTCAGAGCTAAATTTTCAAATTTGTGTTCGGTTAAAGATGCTCTCATTTGTCCGCATCATAGAAATCGAAATTTGCGAATTCGGGAAAAAAGTGCATTTTGAAACCATGGGCTATAGTCCAGCAGAATTAAGCAAAAATGCCTCGGATTTCAAATTTCTGTAATTTTGTGTATAAAAGGTTCTCAGAGCTATATTTTCAAATTTGTATTTATTTAAGGCTGTTTGTGATTATCAGTATCATAGAAATCGAAATTTGCGAATTCGGGAAAAAAGTGCATTTTGAAACCATGGGCTATAGTCCAGCAGAATTAAGCAAAAATGCCTCGGATTTCAAATTTCTGTAATTTTGTGTATAAAAGGTTCTCAGAGCTATATTTTCAAATTTGTATTTATTTAAGGCTGTTTGTGATTATCAGTATCATAGAAATCGAAATTTGCGAATTCGGGAAAAAAGTGCATTTTGAAACCATGGGCTATAGTCCAGCAGAATTAAGCAAAAATGCCTCGGATTTCAAATTTCTGTATTTTTGTTAATAAGATGTTCTCAGAGCTATATTTTCAAATTTGTATTTATTTAAGGCTGTTTGTGATTATCAGTATCATAGAAATCGAAATTTGCGAATTCGGGAAAAAAGTGCATTTTGAAACCATGGGCTATAGTCCAGCAGAATTAAGCAAAAATGCCTCGGATTTCAAATTTCTGTATTTTTGTTAATAAGATGTTCTCAGAGCTATATTTTCAAATTTGTATTTATTTAAGGCTGTTTGTGATTATCAGTATCATAGAAATCGAAATTTGCGAATTCGGGAAAAAAGTGCATTTTGAAACCATGGGCTATAGTCCAGCAGAATTAAGCAAAAATGCCTCGGATTTCAAATTTCTGTAATTTTGTGTATAAAAGGTTCTCAGAGCTATATTTTCAAATTTGTATTTATTTAAGGCTGTTTGTGATTATCAGTATCATAGAAATCGAAATTTGCGAATTCGGGAAAAAAGTGCATTTTGAAACCATGGGCTATAGTCCAGCAGAATTAAGCAAAAATGCCTCGGATTTCAAATTTCTGTAATTTTGTGTATAAAAGGTTCTCAGAGCTATATTTTCAAATTTGTATTTATTTAAGGCTGTTTGTGATTATCAGTATCATAGAAATCAAAATTTGCGAATTCGGGAAAAACGTGCTTTTGAAATCATGGGCTATAGTCCAGCAGAATTAAGCAAAAATGCCTCGGATTTCAAATTCCTGTATTTTTGTTTATAAGATGTTCTCAGAGCTAAATTTTCAAATTTGTATTTATTTAAGGCTGTTTGTGATTATCAGTATCAAAGAAATCAAAATTTGCGAATTCGGGAAAAAAGTGCATTTTGAAACCATGGGCTATAGTCCAGCAGAATTAAGCAAAAATGCCTCGGATTTCAAATTTCTGTATTTTTGTTAATAAACGGTTCTCAGAGCTATTTTTTCAAATTTGTATTTATTTAAGGCTGTTTGTGATAATCAATAGCATAGAAATCGAAATTTGCGAATTCGAGAAAAAAGTGCATTTTGAAACCATGGGCTATAGTCCAGCAGAATTAAGCTAAAATGCCTCGGATTTCAAATTTCTGTATTTTTGTTAATAAACGGTTCTCAGAGCTATATTTTCAAATTTGTGTTTATTTAAGGCCGTTTGTGATTATCAGTATCATAGAAATCAAAATTTGCGAATTCGGGAAAAAAGTGCATTTTGAAACCATGGGCTATAGTCCAGCAGAATTAAGCAAAAATGCCTCGGATTTCAAATTTCTGTAATTTTGTGTATAAAAGGTTCTCAGAGCTACATTTTCAAATTTGTGTTCAGTTATGGCTGTTTGTGATTATCAATAACATAGAAATCGAAATTTGCGAATTCGAGAAAAAAGTGCATTTTGAGACCATGGGCTATAGTCCAGCAGAATTAAGCAAAAATGCCTCGGACTTCAAGTTTCTGTATTTTTGGCAATAAACGGTTCTCAGAGCTAAATTTTCAAATTTGTGTTCGGTTAAAGATGCTCTCATTTGTCCGCATCATAGAAATCGAAATTTGCGAATTCGGGAAAAAAGTGCATTTTGAAACCATGGGCTATAGTCCAGCAGAATTAAGCAAAAATGCCTCGGATTTCAAATTTCTGTAATTTTGTGTATAAAAGGTTCTCAGAGCTATATTTTCAAATTTGTATTTATTTAAGGCTGTTTGTGATTATCAGTATCATAGAAATCGAAATTTGCGAATTCGGGAAAAAAGTGCATTTTGAAACCATGGGCTATAGTCCAGCAGAATTAAGCAAAAATGCCTCGGATTTCAAATTTCTGTAATTTTGTGTATAAAAGGTTCTCAGAGCTATATTTTCAAATTTGTATTTATTTAAGGCTGTTTGTGATTATCAGTATCATAGAAATCGAAATTTGCGAATTCGGGAAAAAAGTGCATTTTGAAACCATGGGCTATAGTCCAGCAGAATTAAGCAAAAATGCCTCGGATTTCAAATTTCTGTATTTTTGTTAATAAGATGTTCTCAGAGCTATATTTTCAAATTTGTATTTATTTAAGGCTGTTTGTGATTATCAGTATCATAGAAATCGAAATTTGCGAATTCGGGAAAAAAGTGCATTTTGAAACCATGGGCTATAGTCCAGCAGAATTAAGCAAAAATGCCTCGGATTTCAAATTTCTGTATTTTTGTTAATAAGATGTTCTCAGAGCTATATTTTCAAATTTGTATTTATTTAAGGCTGTTTGTGATTATCAGTATCATAGAAATCGAAATTTGCGAATTCGGGAAAAAAGTGCATTTTGAAACCATGGGCTATAGTCCAGCAGAATTAAGCAAAAATGCCTCGGATTTCAAATTTCTGTAATTTTGTGTATAAAAGGTTCTCAGAGCTATATTTTCAAATTTGTATTTATTTAAGGCTGTTTGTGATTATCAGTATCATAGAAATCGAAATTTGCGAATTCGGGAAAAAAGTGCATTTTGAAACCATGGGCTATAGTCCAGCAGAATTAAGCAAAAATGCCTCGGATTTCAAATTTCTGTATTTTTGTTAATAAGATGTTCTCAGAGCTATATTTTCAAATTTGTATTTATTTAAGGCTGTTTGTGATTATCAGTATCATAGAAATCGAAATTTGCGAATTCGGGAAAAAAGTGCATTTTGAAACCATGGGCTATAGTCCAGCAGAATTAAGCAAAAATGCCTCGGATTTCAAATTTCTGTAATTTTGTGTATAAAAGGTTCTCAGAGCTAAATTTTCAAATTTGTGTTCAGTTAGGAATGCTCTCAATTATCATTGTCATAGAATTCGAAATTTGCGAATTCGGGAAAAAAGTGCATTTTGAAACCATGGGCTATAGTCCAGCAGAATTAAGCAAAAATGCCTCGGATTTCAAATTTCTGTATTTTTGTTAATAAACGGTTCTCAGAGCTATATTTTCAAATTTGTATTTATTTAAGGCTGTTTGTGATTATCAGTATCATAGAAATCGAAATTTGCGAATTCGGGAAAAAAGTGCATTTTGAAACCATGGGCTATAGTCCAGCAGAATTAAGCAAAAATGCCTCGGATTTCAAATTTCTGTAATTTTGTGTATAAAACGTTCTCAGAGCTAAATTTTCAAATTTGTGTTCAGTTAGGAATGCTCTCAATTATCATTGTCATAGAAATCGAAATTTGCGAATTCGGGAAAAAGTGCATTTTGAAACCATGGGCTATAGTCCAGCAGAATTAAGCAAAAATGCCTCGGATTTCAAATTTCTGTATTTTTGTTAATAAACGGTTCTCAGAGCTATATTTTCCAATTTGTATTTATTTAAGGCTGTTTGTGATAATCAATAGCATAGAAATCGAAATTTGCGAATTCGAGAAAAAAGTGCATTTTGAAACCATGGGCTATAGTCCAGCAGAATTAAGCAAAAATGCCTCGGATTTCAAATTTCTGTATTTTTGTTAATAAAAGTTTCTCAGAGCTAAATTTTCAAATTTGTGTTCGGTTAGGGACGCTCTCAATTGTCAGCATCATAGAACTCGAAATTTGCGAGTTCGGGAAAAAAGTGCATTTTGAAACCATGGGCTATAGTCCAGCAGAATTAAGCAAAAATGCCTCAGATTTCATATTTCTGTATTTTTGTTAATAAAAGGTTCTCAGAGCTAAATTTTCAAATTTGTGTTCGGTTAGGGACGCTCTCAATTGTCAGCATCATAGAACTCGAAATTTGCGAATTCGGGAAAAAAGTGCATTTTGAAACCATGGGCTATAGTCCAGCAGAATTAAGCAAAAATGCCTCGGATTTCAAATTTCTGTATTTTTGTTAATAAAAGGTTCTCACATCTATATTTTCAAATTTGTGTTCAGTTAAGGCTGTTTGTGATTATCAATAGCATAGAAATCGAAATTTGCGAATTCGAGAAAAAAGTGCATTTTGAAACCATGGGCTATAGTCCAGCAGAATTAAGCAAAAATGCCTCGGATTTCAAATTTCTGTATTTTTGTTAATAAACGGTTCTCAGAACTATATTTTCAAATTTGTATTTATTTAAGACTGTTTGTGATTACCAGTATCATAGAAATCGAAATTTGCGAATTCGGGAAAAAAGTGCATTTTGAAACCATGGGCTATAGTCCAGCAGAATTAAGCAAAAATGCCTCGGATTTCAAATTTCTGTAATTTTGTGTATAAAAGGTTCTCAGAGCTAAATTTTCAAATTTGTGTTCAGTTAGGGATGCTCTCAATTCTCATTGTCATAGAAATCGAAATTTGCGAATTCGAGAAAAAAGTGCATTTTGAAACCATGGGCTATAGTCCAGCAGAATTAAGCAAAAATGCCTCGGATTTCAAATTTCTGTAATTTTGTGTATAAAAGGTTCTCAGAGCTATATTTTCAAATTTGTATTTATTTAAGGCTGTTTGTGATTATCAGTATCATAGAAATCGAAATTTGCGAATTCGGGAAAAAAGTGAATTTTGAAACCATGGGCTATAGTCCAGCAGAATTAAGCAAAAATGCCTCGGATTTCAAATTTCTGTAATTTTGTGTATAAAAGGTTCTCAGAGCTAAATTTTCAAATTTGTGTTCAGTTAGGGATGCTCTCAATTATCATTGTCATAGAAATCGAAATTTGCGAATTCGAGAAAAAAGTGCATTTTGAAACCATGGGCTATAGTCCAGCAGAATTAAGCAAAAATGCCTCGGATTTCAAATTTCTGTAATTTTGTGTATAAAAGGTTCTCAGAGCTACATTTTCAAATTTGTGTTCAGTTATGGCTGTTTGTGATTATCAATAACATAGAAATCGAATTTTGCGAATTCGAGAAAAAAGTGCATTTTGAAACCATGGGCTATAGTCCAGCAGAATTAAGCAAAAATGCCTCGGATTTCAAATTTCTGTATTTTTGTTAATAAACGGTTCTCAGAGCTATAATTTCAAATTTGTATTTATTTAAGGCTGTTTGTGATAATCAATAGCATAGAAATCGAAATTTGCGAATTCGAGAAAAAAGTGCATTTTGAAACCATGGGCTATAGTCCAGCAGAATTAAGCAAACATGCCTCGGATTTCAAATTTCTGTAATTTTGTGTATAAAAGGTTCTCAGAGCTAAATTTTCAAATTTGTGTTCAGTTAGGGATGCTCTCAATTATCATTGTCATAGAAATCGAAATTTGCGAATTCGAGAAAAAAGTGCATTTTGAAACCATGGGCTATAGTCCAGCAGAATTAAGCAAACATGCCTCGGATTTCAAATTTCTGTATTTTTGTTAATAAACGGTTCTCAGAGCTATATTTTCCAATTTGTATTTATTTAAGGCTGTTTGTGATAATCAATAGCATAGAAATCGAAATTTGCGAATTCGAGAAAAAAGTGCATTTTGAAACCATGGGCTATAGTCCAGCAGAATTAAGCAAACATGCCTCGGATTTCAAATTTCTGTAATTTTGTGTATAAAAGGTTCTCAGAGCTACATTTTCCAATTTGTGTTCAGTTATGGCTGTTTGTGATTATCAATAACATAGAAATCGAATTTTGCGAATTCGAGAAAAAAGTGCATTTTGAAACCATGGGCTATAGTCCAGCAGAATTAAGCAAAAATGCCTCGGATTTCAAATTTCTGTAATTTTGTGTATAAAAGGTTCTCAGAGCTAAATTTTCAAATTTGTGTTCAGTTAGGGATGCTCTCAATTATCATTGTCATAGAAATCGAAATTTGCGAATTCGAGAAAAAAGTTCATTTTGAAACCATGGGCTATAGTCCAGCAGAATTAAGCAAAAATGCCTCGGATTTCAAATTTCTGTATTTTTGTTAATAAACGGTTCTCAGAGCTATATTTTCCAATTTGTATTTATTTAAGGCTGTTTGTGATAATCAATAGCATAGAAATCGAAATTTGCGAATTCGAGAAAAAAGTGCATTTTGAAACCATGGGCTATAGTCCAGCAGAATTAAGCAAAAATGCCTCGGATTTCAAATTTCTGTATTTTTGTTAATAAACGGTTCTCAGAGCTATATTTTCCAATTTGTATTTATTTAAGGCTGCTTGTAATTATCAGTATCATAGAAATCGAAATTTGCGAATTCGGGAAAAAAGTGCATTTTGAAACCATGGGCTATAGTCCAGCAGAATTAAGCAAAAATGCCTCGGATTTCAAATTTCTGTATTTTTGTTAATAAACGGTTCTCAGAGCTATATTTTCAAATTTGTATTTATTTAAGGCTGTTTGTGATTATCAGTATCATAGACATCGAAATTTGCGAATTCGGGAAAAAAGTGCATTTTGAAACCATGGGCTATAGTCCAGCAGAATTAAGCAAACATGCCTCGGATTTCAAATTTCTGTATTTTTGTTAATAAACGGTTCTCAGAGCTATATTTTCCAATTTGTATTTATTTAAGGCTGTTTGTGATAATCAATAGCATAGAAATCGAAATTTGCGAATTCGAGAAAAAAGTGCATTTTGAAACCATGGGCTATAGTCCAGCAGAATTAAGCAAAAATGCCTCGGATTTCAAATTTCTGTATTTTTGTTAATAAACGGTTCTCAGAGCTATATTTTCCAATTTGTATTTATTTAAGGCTGCTTGTAATTATCAGTATCATAGAAATCGAAATTTGCGAATTCGGGAAAAAAGTGCATTTTGAAACCATGGGCTATAGTCCAGCAGAATTAAGCAAAAATGCCTCGGATTTCAAATTTCTGTAATTTTGTGTATAAAAGGTTCTCAGAGCTAAATTTTCAAATTTGTGTTCAGTTAGGGATGCTCTCAATTATCATTGTCATAGAAATCGAAATTTGCGAATTCGAGAAAAAAGTGCATTTTGAAACCATGGGCTATAGCAGCTATAGCAGCAGTCCAGCAGAATTAAGCAAAAATGCCTCGGATTTCAAATTTCTGTATTTTTGTTAATAAAAGGTTCTCAGAGCTAAATTTTCAAATTTGTGTTCGGTTAGGGACGCTCTCAATTGTCAGCATCATAGAACTCGAAATTTGCGAGTTCGGGAAAAAAGTGCATTTTGAAACCATGGGCTATAGTCCAGCAGAATTAAGCAAAAATGCCTCAGATTTCAAATTTCTGTATTTTTGTTAATAAAAGGTTCTCAGAGCTAAATTTTCAAATTTGTGTTCGGTTAGGGACGCTCTCAATTGTCAGTATCATAGAACTCTAAATTTGCGAATTCGGGAAAAAAGCGCATTTTGCAACCATGGGCTATAGTCCAGCAGAATTAAGCAAAAATGCCTCGGATTTCAAATTTCTGTATTTTTGTTAATAAAAGGTTCTCAGATCTATATTTTCAAATTTGTGTTCAGTTAAGGCTGTTTGTGATTATCAATAGCATAGAAATCGAAATTTGCGAATTCGAGAAAAAAGTGCATTTTGAAACCATGGGCTATAGTCCAGCAGAATTAAGCAAAAATGCCTCGGATTTCAAATTTCTGTATTTTTGTTAATAAACGGTTCTCAGAGCTACATTTTCAAATTTGTGTTCGGTTAGGGACGCTCTCAATTGTCAGTATCATAGAACTCTAAATTTGCGAATTCGGGAAAAAAGCGCATTTTGCAACCATGGGCTATAGTCCAGCAGAATTAAGCAAAAATGCCTCGGATTTCAAATTTCTGTATTTTTGTTAATAAACGGTTCTCAGAGCTATATTTTCCAATTTGTATTTATTTAAGGCTGTTTGTGATAATCAATAGCATAGAAATCGAAATTTGCGAATTCGAGAAAAAAGTGCATTTTGAAACCATGGGCTATAGTCCAGCAGAATTAAGCAAAAATGCCTCGGATTTCAAATTTCTGTATTTTTGTTAATAAACGGTTCTCAGAGCTATATTTTCCAATTTGTATTTATTTAAGGCTGCTTGTGATTATCAGTATCATAGAAATCGAAATTTGCGAATTCGGGAAAAAAGTGCATTTTGAAACCATGGGCTATAGTCCAGCAGAATTAAGCAAAAATGCCTCGGATTTCAAATTTCTGTAATTTTGTGTATAAAAGGTTCTCAGAGCTAAATTTTCAAATTTGTGTTCAGTTAGGGATGCTCTCAATTATCATTGTCAAAGAAATCGAAATTTGCGAATTCGAGAAAAAAGTGCATTTTGAAACCATGGGCTATAGTCCAGCAGAATTAAGCAAAAATGCCTCGGATTTCAAATTTCTGTATTTTTGTTAATAAAAGGTTCTCAGAGCTAAATTTTCAAATTTGTGTTCGGTTAGGGACGCTCTCAATTGTCAGTATCATAGAACTCTAAATTTGCGAATTCGGGAAAAAAGCGCATTTTGCAACCATGGGCTATAGTCCAGCAGAATTAAGCAAAAATGCCTCGGATTTCAAATTTCTGTATTTTTGTTAATAAAAGGTTCTCAGATCTATATTTTCAAATTTGTGTTCAGTTAAGGCTGTTTGTGATTTTCAATAGCATAGAAATCGAAATTTGCGAATTCGAGAAAAAAGTGCATTTTGAAACCATGGGCTATAGTCCAGCAGAATTAAGCAAAAATGCCTCTGATTTCAAATTTCTGTATTTTTGTTAATAAAAGTTTCTCAGAGCTAAATTTTCAAATTTGTGTTCAGTTAGGGACGCTCTCAATTGTCAGCATCATAGAAAGTGAATTTTGAGACCATGGGCTATAGTCCAGCAGAATTAAGCAAAAATGCCTCGGATTTCTAGTTTCTGTATTTTTGTTAATAAAAGTTTCTCAGTGCTAAATTTTCAAATTTAATTTCCAAAAGTTACATAAAAGCAAATATAGAGTGATTAGCTTTTTGCAACCACTTGTCAAACAAAATTAGTTTGGATTTGGTATCTAGATTTATTCTTACCTTTTTCGATGGAATTTCAGTCCGGGTCGCAACCAGTTCTTCCAGTCGGCACTGCCTCCACACTCATTTAATTGTGGCTCCGTTTCTTGTGTGCAACACCGAAAGTGAGGTCTCTCTTTTCCACACTGTCCCGACCTGAGCCTCTGTATCCGGTACCATTTGGTAAAAAAAAAAAGTAAACCAATATTAGGAGTTTTTGTCCTCCTTTGGTAAGGTCCATTTATCTGCGCCATGTAGCACTACCAAGAGCGTAAAATCCTGATAGAGATAGAACTCGGGCCTGTGGTATTGGAACCATTCTTGCGAGAGCTATTCAAATACAATTTAAACAGCGTACACTCATTCTTGATATGATGAGATCTTAACAACCCCACAGGAAGCAACGAACATTCTCCATCACAATTAAATGATAGATCATAAAAATTAAAATTATTCATTAACAAGCGGAATTTTTCTAAAAAAAAAAATTAAAAAGCACCGTCAAAGTCCCGACAGTTCGAATATGTGTCAACATTTTAAACTAGTTAGTATGCTTCCTCTACATGAAAAAAATAAAGGAAAAAGTCTGATCTTAACTTCGTGAAAATTGACTAAAAAGAGAAACTTCTTGCAAAGAAAAATATAGGAGCTGTTTTCTTGGATCTGAACACGAAGATATTTTAAAAAAATCTGCTTGAGTATTATTTAGTAAAAAGGTATGGTGCAAACCATTTCTGGAGGATCACAAGAAGGTGCTGAATGTCAAGGATGAATAACTCCATATACCCCACTTTTATTATTGTCCAACAATACTATTTTTCGGCTCTACCAGTATGCTGGATAGATACATATAGATTCCTTTCACTCCTCGGAGGAGCATAGGCCCACAACAAAATTGTTAAATTGTTAACGCCAATTTTTTACCTTCATTGAATATCATTATACTATATTCCAGGTCTTTGTCAAGCTGCCTCCAAAAAGTGTTGGGTGTCCTTTTTATGACTACCTTGACGGTTCCACTCAGTAGCCTGTCTGTCTGTCACTGGAACATTTTCTGAGCGTATGTCGGATCCAGTTCCAATCTGGTTTAACGAAAGTGTAGGCGAGTGGTTTGTAAAAGACCATATCCGTGTGTTGGATATATTTTCTGGCCAGTGTTCTAAGGATTAAACATCGGACTTAACATTTCTGTCTCGCAGCCAAAGAGAAGCACAGATATGACATTCGAGCTCAAAACTCTGATTTTTTTACCACGTAAATGGTAAGATGCGTTCCATACTTTCTTAGTTTTCCGAATACTTGCTGAGCGCTTTTTATTCGGTTCTCGATATCGATTTCACATTTTGATTTTGAAGCAATTGACGCGACCTTTAGTAATTTGAACGTCATATCATCGTGATTGTGGGCCAAAAGGCATAATATAATAATAATATATCATCTGCATAGTTGAAGTCATTTAGCAAACCATGCTTAACCCCATGTTATGCCCCTTTTCTCCTTGACATGACAACATTACAGAGCGTGGGAAAAAGTACACCATATTTACTCACCTTGACCTTATACCTTCTGTATAAACTTTTGATTAAATTGATTATTTTGTCAAGGATGCACTTATACCTGAGTATTGCTTGGTGTAGGATCATGTCAAACGCTTTTGTGAAGTCGATCATTGTCAAGTTAAGCGGCGAGCGATTTTCTACACTTTGTTCGACTATAATAAACTATAACTAATATACAGGAGTAATGTGGACTAAAACTAGCATGTTCCTCCCAAAAATTTATCCCATGTGATAAGTCACCTTCTTTTGGGATTTCAATTGGTTTCCTTCTTTCATTGTAGACTCAGTAATCCGATAAGTTTAGGGCGAACGGCTGATTAGGCCACCACACCCGAGCCTGTTGCCCGGGCTCCCAGCTATAGCATACAAACAGGCGTTCCCTAGTTATAGGGGTAAAGTGAGGTACAACATGTCTTCTGTACTGGGTATTGAGGCTTTACTCCCCATTCTCGGTCGCCAGAGCCACGTTAGTAACACAGGATGGAAGGAGAGTTTGTCTGTTGGTGAAGTGGCTATGTGTTCACCGACCCATTTGCACACCTCGATATGCTGGATAGATTACAAAATTTACGAAATTGCATAACATACATCCATTCGAAGAATGTTGGAAATTTTTAAATGCTTAAAACAACGAATTCTTATAAATATACATATATTACCTATTTTTATTTTAAAACAAAAAATAAAATTTAGCTTATGTATGTAGCAGAATACTCTCAAAATTATAAGTCTTAAACAACCTTATTTTATAAAAATAATGATAACTTAAGTGTGCAAAGTCACAAAATACTCTTTTTTATACAATCATTAAAATTTTTAATGATCTCCAAAATTACTTAAAAAGTAAAATAAACATAAAAACTTTTAAATGCTAAAACTTTTGTAAGAATAATCATATTTGTATTTGTAGTTTTATTTATTGTTGCATATGTTGATCATTCGTTCCTTAACTATATTGCTCATTTTTCTAGAGATATAGTAATTATACCTTACTACTAAAAATTAATTTTGTTCTAGGAAACAGAAAATAAAAACTACGTGTAAATAATTAAAGGGATAAATATTTAACTAAGTTAACACAAAAATAAACAAATAAATAAATAAATAAATAAATAAATTAATAAATAAATAAATAAATAAATAAGTAAATAAATAAATAAAAAAATAAATAAATAAATATATAATTAATTAAATAAATAAATAAATAAATAAATAAATAAGTAAATAAATAAAATGAAGAAAAAGCTACATTAAAAACTTTCGCAAATGTAAAAATGAACAGAAAATAAAAACTACGTGTAAATAATTAAAGGGATAAATATTTAACTAAGTTAACACAAAAATAAATAAATAAATATATAATTAATTAAATAAAAAAATAAATAAATAAATAAGTAAATAAATAAATAGGTTAGTATATAAATAAATAAATAAATAAATAATTAAATACAAATAAATAAAAAAATAAATAAATAAATAAATTAATATTGATTAAATAAATTTATAAATGAATACCTAAGTAATTAAAAGAAGCTACCTGACTTGTAGCAGAGATAAAGTGATTTAAAAATAAATAATAAAAATGCATAGGCATAAAATATATCAATTTTGGTTGCTAACTCATACTGCTAGATTGGAGACTAGTACGTTATCTGATATGCTACATCTTGTATTATAGCGGTCAGACAATTTATTTATTCTTATATGTACTTTTTCAATATTACATAAGTAATGCAATTGATCAGTTGAAAAGTGTCTTGGTAAGTCCAGAATCATTTTCAATACTTTATTTTGAGCTCTTTGGAGTCTTAAAATGTGGGTTTTGGCGCAGTTTCCCCAAACAGGGGAACCATAAAACATGATGGCTTGGAAGATTGCTTTGAAAATTTGAAAATTTTGTTTATTATCTCCTGCACGTGAAGACCATGCGTAAGATGTTTGTGTACACCTAAATATTTACCACTTGACCTCCACTCTGCCTGTATTCCACTGATGGTAAGAATTTTGCTTGGTTAGAGATAAGCTTTTCTTTTGCATGTGAAAAAGACAGCCTGAGTCTTTGAAGAGTTTGTTTTTATCGTCCAATCGTTGAAATATGAGATTAGTGTATTCAAGCCAGATTGCGAATTTGTTTCAATATTGAAAGCAACAGCATCTGATGAGAAGATACATGTGTCGTCTGCGAACAAAGCCAACTCACTGTTGTTAAGGCGAGGGAAGTCGTAGGTGTTTATGGTGTACAATATTGGAGATATCACAGCGCCTTGAGGTGCACCAGCGTCTGCACTATTAATGAATACTCTAAAGGTTCTTCTTATGGGAAACGATTTAATTATTCTAATCAGGTACGTTGGGATGTAGAGAACGAGCAGCTTATGCAGCAATCCATTTTGCCACAGGGTATCGAAGGCCTTATCCACAAAAGGCACAATGAATATAAATATTAAAATAACAAAATTGTGCTAAATAAACTTTAAACTGAGTTTGACATGTTTCTCGTTTTTACTAATGCTGCGACCTAATAATTATTGAACAGTTGCTGAATATTAATTTAATAGATCAATGCTTTTTTCCATGATCGGTCGAAATGCATCCGTTAATACGCCATCATCGATGGGAAAGTCAGGACTATCGTGACGTTAGAGAGTTAAGGACGAATTTTTTTGCTTAAATGTTAGTTCTTCTAAAATTTAACTTTAGTTAAGGACTTTTTCAGTTTTTGAAATGAAAGCAAATATCATTGATTTTATGATTACAGCAGAAGGCCCCCTTGCTCAAGTGTACTTGGACAAAGGATAATATAATCCATTGGTTGTATTAGTTCCCGCACACGTTAATGTCCTGGTACAGTTAGCCAACCATATATATCTTCACTAATTTAAATTTCTATTGCGAAACTTTGTTTGCATATTACATCCACATTACAGGACCAAAATCCTACTCTACATGTGTGCACACTTTCCTTACGTACACGCATATATGTATGTATATTATATGATATAAACCAAAGTTACATACATGCGTATGTGTTTGCGTATAAATTTGTGTCTCAAAACCAATCTCTTGAAATCCCTTATGTCCTGCATATATTGTAAACTTTCAAACTGATGCCTATAGTTTGTTTATGAAAACTTTGCCTGTGCATATGTAAGTATGTGCTTTTATGTAAGTCGTCTTTGTCGTCGTCATCATCGTCAATTCACTCCCGGACTTTCGGCCTTTCCCTCCATAGCCCAGCTCACTTCGGTGTCCCCTGAAACGTTTATCACAGCCCAGTGTTCTGCGGTGCGGCTACCCATCTATCCAGGCGGCATTAGAATACGGCAGCGATATATTCAGACCAACATACGTACATATATACGCATTTTAAGTTTTCCATTGCCACACCGCACTCCTGCACCCCGTGGCACAATGTAAAACTCGGACACGTAACTAGCAGCAAATCCTTCGTTCGTCCTCGTCCCATACTATCCACCATCGTCGAGTAGAGGCAGTAGGACTGCCCAAATAGAACATAATATGGTAAACAGATTTTCGGGGGTGGCTGGGCATTGTGCGTTATCTCTTCTTCGCAATTCGCAACGGCATAGCATAGGTATTGTATGTGACTTTAGTGCGAGTACTTTAGAGTGAGTCTAAGCCCCCAACTCCTGATGCCAACCCATGAAGGAAGCAGGGCATACCTTCTCTGGAAATATTTTGAATTGAGAATTTCAGAATTTCTCCCGTCCGATAATAACGTGAATGCCAGGGGGAGGACACAGCAAAGCACACAAGTTGGATATGTGTCCACATGCGACATCTCACCCCTTCCAGGCAGGCGTTGAGAAATATTTAGTTTTTGGGCCGATTTTGACGACGCTTCTAGGTGTGCGCATACAATTAAAAGGGTCGTAGATACGAGTGGTTTTGGGTATCTGCCGCCCGTGAATATTAAACTCATGTAAGCCTTTTGAAGGAAACACTTTTCCACTGCGGGACATTTAGATTCATTAAAAATTGCCTGAGCTCGTTCTTGCCAAAGTTTATCGTTGTTCTATAAGGCGAGGGAGGCAAAATGTACATACAAGTTGTAGTTGTAGTTCATAGAGTCATCAGCCTACACGGATTCCTTGCCGTCATCTAATTTACAGCCTAATCTGTGAAGCGAATGCGGTTCTTTGTACGTTGTCCCGTGCTGTATCTTATGTGTGAGCAGTAAAGTAAATTAACAAAGTACCACATTTATCGTATTTAAAACGCACCTCGTACGCAGAATGTTGGACAATCTCTGGATTGTTTCTGTTTATCGATGCTGGGGAACACACTAGAACAAAACTACACACACGTACATATACATGGAACTATATAAATTTAAAGCTTTGCATTTTTTTTTTTTTTTCTTGTTTAGAGTAGGAATCTCCTCCGCTCCGGTAAGAGTCACTAGGTATTGTGTGTGGGAAAAAAATTCTTATTCCTGAGTTTATCCGACAAGGCAACCCCTTTTGCGGGGCCATCTTGTTCTTTATTACTTTTTTAAGGTTGCCGTGGGCTTTTTTGGTCGAATTTTCATCCCCCTTTGAAATGGACATTTGAATGTTGCATGTGAGGGTTGAAACTGGACCCAATCTTCAAAGCTATTGTTATATTTTCTGTGTATTCACGCACACATGCAAGCTTCGTATTCCCCATAAATATACATACGTATATTATATAAACAGACTCTGCATTTAATTTGCGATAAAACGTACAAAATTTAATTTATAATTTGTAGTCATGCAATACAGTTTACGGTGACTAGGGGTGTTATAACACTTCAACTCGTTTTGGTTTATGATTAAGATTAAAAGATGATTTCAAGGCAAAGTACGAGTGCATTATTGACCACGCCGGGCCCCATAAAATTGTCCCAGCACAATCAATGATACTATAGTTCATGAGCTAGAACAGATTTTTTTTTTTACAAACGTCGTCTTAAATCATAAGGTCTTAAGCTATGAAAATAAATCAACTTTAAACAAATAATGTCATAATTATATTTAACAAGAAAGCGGCAGCCGAAGAACACAGCTTTTCAAAGACATGTCTTAAAAATCTCTTAACTTAAAGTTTAGGAAAAAGAAGTATAGTCGAACCTTGGACCTAAAGGTTAACTGGTCATACGCTCTAATGTGCCTAGAGATGATATTGGTTTTTGGTTTTTTAATTGAATATGCTACCAAAGTTTAATTTAAGCTAATATGGTTCGAATCTCGGAATAAGTCTTGAGTTTTTATCCAGTTTTTGAAACTGGTCCAGTGGCATCAAATAAATATCACTTTAACTTGAAGTGCCGATCAGTGATAGTCGTCTGACTAAGTCGGCTGGTGGTGATGTAGAGCTTACTTTATTGGTTGTTTTAGATTTGTGTCAGGTGTCATTGGCGCTACTTTTATAACGTAACACTGACTTATAATGTCGGACAAAATACTGCGAACTGAACGAATGCAAAAAGTCCATACTTAATTCTCTATTTAGCTTTGGACTTCAATCATGGAACCGAAACGATAATACTTTTAATCTTCCAACTACAACAAAACCTGCTTTTACTTTGCAAAATGCATTATAAGGGTTGACATAATCCCTTGAAATATAAATCCATTCTTATGACTGAGTAAGGAAATTAAGAAAGTGATGTGATGTGATGATATATTGATTGCAGCCTCTTATGTTACCATTAAACAAAAAAGTTTACTTACATTTTTGTTCCGAATTCTTACTACGTTGATAAACGTTAAGACCTACAAAAATTTTGCAGTTACAATGTTCTAATATAGTTGATATTGTGTTTACAGTCTCTTTTTCAGTTCGAAAAAGAAAGAGCAAAAATTGTATTTGCATCAACTTATTCTATGCATTCTTACGAGTACCATCTTGTATTTTGGCACAATGAATTTTATAGATGAAGATATCCTGGAAGCAAAACAAAATGAATTCAATAACTAATTCCTTCCGAATTATCTCTTCCTCGTTAACTTCCTTAATATTGTTGTCACAGATAAGGAGCACAAAATATCTTCACAATACTATTAGATACACACTGCAACATAGATATCCTTAGATTGTCGAAATACCAATCAATTCGATTACGTACGAGTACTGCCTGATGTGACACACTGAACAAACATTCTGGGTGTGTCATTAAGACCCCGACTGCACCAGAAAACAAAAAGGAGGATTCGATTTTTAGATTTCGACTTTATTTAGCCTTTTCGCCATTCATTTCTTAAAAAAACAAATTCTTGTTCATCATTTAAACTTATTAATTAGTGTTTTGCAATTTATTTATTAAGCTGCTTTAAAAGTTGAAAGAGTATCTGAGTTTCTTATAAGTTGAGGCAGGAAATTAAATGAAACAAGTTCGACGTACATAACGTTGGATTGCGATCGTACTATTCTTGTCCATTTAACACTGAATTCTTCCATATTTCGTAGGCTGTAAAGCTGATGACGTATAGCAGGCACACTCGAACATAGGTATTGTGGGCAGATTTTGTGCTTTATTTTGTACAAAAATATCAAATTCATCATGAATAGGTGTTGCTTGATGTAAAGCGTATTTAACGTGTCTAACATTTGCACTATTGGGGTGTATCTGTTGCATTTTAATATGATTCGCATTGCTTTGTTTTTTAGCTTTTGAAGCCTTAATTTTAAAGTTCGGTTACACATATACAGTGTCATCGAGAAATACTCGAAGTGGTGTTTGATAGCAACGCTATAAACTAGCTCGTGAAACATACCGACAAGTTTGTCTTATGACATACAGATTTTTGGACACTTTTTCAAAAAAAAGGTCAATATGAATTTTAAATGAAAGTTTATTGTCAAGTATAACATCAAAATATTCAAGTCCCAACACTTCTTAATTTTTTTTTATCCACCATTATTATTAATGGGGACTGACTTAGAGAGCCATTTCAAATCATAAACTTGGTTTTGACAGTATCTAAAATGAGTCTGTTCCTAAGTAGCCATCTATTAATTGCAGTAAGATCACAGTTCATTTTGTTTACACAAACTTGCACATTTTCACCCGATATGTACAAAAGAGCATCATCTGCGAAAAGGACCAAATTACTAAATTTGACAACTTATTTCGTATCATTTATGAACAGCAAAAAAAAGAGAACACCTAAGATTGTGCCCTAAGGTATACCTTTGTCTATACTTGGTACCATATTTAATGGTCGAAATTCACGCCATCACTAAGCGACAAGTTTATTATACGAAGTAGCACTGGACCAATAAAATTAAAAGCGTCTCTTAACATTTCTACATTAGAAAAATTAATATTAGGGACAAGGACTATGCCGCACAGACGAGACTGCTTAAGATTACCAACCACCCTCGAAAGGAAATTAGCGGTACGAAGACGGGTGCGTGCAGAAGAAGAATACAACACATGAGGCTCATAAGAAGTTGCTGCAAAATACTCAAGCTTCAAGGAGAAAATAAAAAGCCAAGCTAGGAGAAGAGAAAAAAATTACTGCAAAATAGAGAGAAAAATCATTCAACGCAGTCTTAAAGGTCTACCAAAAAGCCTAAAGTCTAGCTTTACGCTTCAAAATAGACACTCAGTGGCTCCGTTATTGGGATAGACATCTTGCCAATAATCCGCAGGGAATTCAATATGTATTCAAATTCCTAAGCGACATTGGTCAAGAGAGAGTGATAGAGGCTCTTAGAAAACCGAACCCGAGCCGATGAAATAGTATGACTTTATGAACGGCAAAACTTCGGATTCGAAAAGTTCAAAAGCTGCTGGGGGGCATGTCTAGATCATTTGTCGGATTTGGGAGAGCGAAAGCATGCCCAACGACTGGAAACACAGCTCTTTTTACAAAAAAAAATCAACGGTATGAGTAAAATAAGTTTATGTTCGTTTACAACTTCCAGTTTATTCTGAAACAAGTTGAAAAATAGATCGTTAACAAAATATTAGGGTAAACCAAGTTAATAAAGATTTTTTAAAGTACGAAAAAAGGCTAGGTTAGGTACAGGAAAGGTACACTGCGATTCTTCATAAACGTATGTTATTGGATTTTTTGCAGTGGAATTTTGTTAAGTTCTTCAAGTCCTAAATAACGATTCTTGCAAGTGGAAGCTCATCTTCTCGATATTGAGCTGGTGGCATATGCCCAAAATCAATGAGCTCTTAATCAATTGACAGCTTCTTTTGATATTTAATCTTGGGTATCAACAAATATAACTATAATTTTTTCTTCATACGAGATAGTCACGCATCCGAGCTTTGGTAGGGTGGAGGTGGAGATATTGCGCGAATGAGCCGAAAATCAAAACGAAAACACATTTTAGTTTGAAATCACAAGGCAAGCCTTCACCTTTCCACTCCTTCCGTGTGCAATCATTTTAAGGGGAGTATTTAATCCTTGAGCACAAAAGTTCAATGAATATCTCATCACCAGGGGACCAGGTAAAAAATATAAGGAAAAATTAAGGAACGTCTGATAATTCCACAAAAGTGTCCACGTTGTAATGTTTGGTCGTAAAGTTTATCATGCAACCTTCATTCAGTGACTAAGCTTACGCCCAAGCTTTTTGTCTGACCTGCAAAATTAAAAAATACAATCTGTTTGCATGCTTAAATTATTATAAAAAATATTTAATGTTACATTTATAAAACAGTACAATAACTATGCTGAGGCATGTACTATCATACAAATAAACACACTTACCATAGCTCGCATGTGAAAGTGGCAACATTTACATCGTCCACACGCTGCACTACCACGAGGACCACTATAGCAAAAGCACAGAAGCGGCATCAGAGCAACATCGCCATAAATTGGACTGGAAAATATCGATCCAATCCAATTTTATATGTAGATTTTCTAAATATATTTCTTAAAATACAAGTCGCCAAAGTCCAGCAGGAGTTGAAATCTCCCCAACCGAATACGAATCGCTGACGGGCATGATTCCACCTACCGAAAAGGATGTTCGTAAAATTTGTATGTCACACACGTGTGTATGCATATAAAATATTAAGATAAATTTAAGTACAACACTGCTTTCCGAGAGCGAGAACACTGTTTAGAATATGTGCATATATAAATATTCGCACGCACATATAAACATATACACGAAGATATGTGTGTCCTGTCCTGTATGAATAGAAGTGTTCGCATATGGGCTCCGAGGACATCCCCATAGCCGGGAATATAGTAATTGCTGTTGTAGGTTTGCTATCGACTGGAGCAGGCAAAGGACGAGGAATCGGGTTTTATAAAATATGTAGATGTACGCATCTAAACCGATCCATATAGTCACACTTGCCAACATATTAGATTAAAATGGAGGGGAGGAATGGAAACTTCCGTACGGGCAACAAATCAATACCCTGGAGATTTCTATAGTAAAATGTACTGTCCCTTTGCCCAATTTCCACGACGATGTACAAGTACAAGGCGAGAACACAAAGGGTACGAAACGTAAGCACTGTGTATAGCCTTGCCTTGCCAGCAAAATGTGTGAAGGTATGCTGTCCTGGTCCTGGTCCTCGGTGCCTTTGCCTTTAACTTGTTTTTTTTATTTTTTTGTTTTGTACTTCCCTTTTTGCATATGAGGACCGTTGCCATTGTATGTAAGTCGTAAAGTGTGTGGAAGACTAATAAATACTTACTGGATGCTGGTGAAGCCTTGCTGGAATAAGAATCACTAGTCCTGCTGAAATATCTTAGTTTAAAGTCGCCAAAGAATCAAATCGAGGGGTTTATCGTACACCAGGGAAACTTATGTGCCAAAAAGTGAGGGTGATGGAAATCTGTGAAACTATTGAGAGTGAAATTAGGCCAAAGTTTTAGTGAATAAGTTCTTGTTTATATGTTAAAACAAAAAAAGAAGGGTAGGCGTATGTAAATCAGTTTTTGCTTGCAACATGTCCCTGACAGACTTATGATGCCTTTTTGGTTAGCTTTTATTTCAGATATAAATTAGAATGATAGAAGGGGATTGAGAAGAAATGCACATGCAGACGTATAGGGGAATCTCGAAAACACTTTGAAAATTGTCATTTATTTAAACAAATAGAACACCTAGTTAGAAGTTATGATTTTTATATTCAATTCAATCAAATTTTTACAATAAATAAATGTGTTTTATACGGTTGCGATATGACCCCTTTTCAGCAACGAGCCCCCAAAATTTTATTATTTATTTTATTTATTTGGAATATCAACATACAATAAAAATTTTTTACATTAATATTTAATGAAGAGCAACTAGCAGCAAAGGCTCTCGGCTCCGGCCCAAAATTTTAGTTACGGGCTTCATGCTTTTTCCAGCCCTTCTATTTTGGTAATCAAACTTTTTTTATATAAATTTGATTATCTGTGCTGAACGAATCAAAAATCTTGCTTATACGTATAAAGACGAAATATGCTCGTATTATGACTTTTGTAATTGAGGTCAAAATTGTCTAATGGGACCGGACAAAGTCTTTAAGGCACACCCTCACGTTTGGATTGAAACCTCCCAAAATCAGGCCATTCACACAGGTCATTTAATTTGCAAAATGTCTTCGAGTAAGCTTAATGAGGCAACTTTTCACCGTGATAAGGTTAACTCAGTTGAAGTAGAATAAAAGACAAAATGTGATCCTTTTCGTCGAAGTTGCTCCTAGGTTTCACCACAAAGAAGATCCGTAAGCAAATTTATTATTGGCGTTCACGCAACACACAATCAAGTTTCCGAAGAGGAAAGTCCTTGCATTGGTTTTCTAACAGCTAGTCACACTATTTCGTCCTCCTTATCTTAAGTGAGTACAGAAGAAGGACCATGCTTTTTTTGTTTTGGGCCTGCAATGTGTCCAATTTATTAAGTGGATCTTAATATAATTTATGTGTTTATAAATGTGTGCATTAACATTTAATTATTTTATTATTATCTTTTTTTTGTTCGTTTTCTTGGCTTAAGTTAAAAATAATTTAACATTAAAAAACAATGCAAGCCAACGGCTTCCTTGCAGAACGGTGATTTTTTAAAGCAATTTTTTAAAGTTAACAAACCCAAAAGTGAATCATTTTGGCAAAAAATTTTGTTTAGTCACGATGTAAGTCTAACATTTTTCGTTAAAAATAAGGGTAACAATTAATGTCCGACCGAAACATGATTTTCAGCCGAAATCGAAACCGTAACCGAACATTCGGCCTCGGTCTAAGTTTCGGCCGAAACCGAACCTTATTTAGACAAGTTGGAATTGATAATGTATTATAATTGTTATTTTATATTATTATATATTATTTATTGTGACCTGACACATCACGCAAGCACTTACCTTGCCATTTATGCACGAGAAAAACAAAAACAAATTCAAAAATACGACTCACGGACCAAGAACTCACGCGAAGTTAACCGTGCTAGTCAAACAACAAACAAAGTTTGAGTTGCAATGCAAATGCAATCTCCCCATGCACCAGAGTTAATTTTGATCAGTCCTTAATCTTTGGAGTAGATTTCCCCTACCAACAGTTATGGACTATATACTCTCAAAAATAAATTTTCCGATATCGACCGGCTCCATCACAATAACAACCGATGGGTCAAAACTGGAACGAAAAGTGGAAGTTTATCTTTTTGAGTAATCTAAGTCTAGAACTCCCCTTCCACGACCGCAAAATCGCTGTTGTATACAACATTCCTGGAAGTTTTCACTTCGACTTACAGCCAAGCTGCCATAAAATCTACATCTAAGTTTGTCAAGGAACGCCAGGTTTCCCTTAAGGAGATAGCGGACTATTTTAAGGGTTTCCAGGACATAGGAAAATCCACGGAAACTGCAGAGCAGATGAGCTTGCATGTGAAGGTACAATGCACCCTCACAGATGCACCACGCAATATATAGACAAACATTAGCTTCGGTCAAATTAAGCACAGAAACATCAACCATCTTGCAACATCACTAGGCTTCTCTTTCCACCTTCTCCTTCTTCACCGCCCGGGAGGAAAACCTCTCAATACTGACTTACTCCCCAACATAGGTAGATATGTACGTTAATTCATATAACCCTGGCGGTAACACAATGGGCCAAATTGCTATGTGCCTTGTGGAAGACTTACTTTCGGCGAAACCGCAGATTGGGCCGATTTTTTGCCGAAACCGAAACTGTAACCGAAACAAATTTTTTGGCCGAAACCGAAACCGAATATCCGGTCGGTCACTTGTAACAATAGTAAAAACTGGTTGAGGTTCTGTGATAATTTGAGAGGCGGCTCTTGGTGTCCGGAATTTGGCTTTAATTGATTTGCCAATAAATAACAAAGACTACACCGAAATTTTGCAGTATAACCTGCAACAACTGCATCCTGCCAAAACGTGGATCTTTCAAAACGATTACTAAAAACATTTAATTACTTACATTGGCAACGAGGGAATGAGTTCGAATTTCAAAAAAAAAAATTACAAGGAAACTTGTTGAATCGATCGCGCGAAGACTGAAATCTGTTTCTAAATCAAAATTAAACCAAGCAAAACATTGATCATTACTTTCCAATAAGATAGAACCATCTGAATAAAAATAAGATAACTTCATACATGAGGATTAAAAACTGAACTTAATGCTAGGCTTAAGTTATGGGCGAGGATGAATTATGATTTTGGATTAGACACAAATGAAGGACATTTGCAAGGGGTATCTCTTGTAGTGAAAATTAAAAATGCTCTGCGTCGCGTTAGTCCTTCGCACCATTTTGGACATAAGTTCCTACGTGCCGTAGTTGGGGCGGTGAGGGACTAGCCGAAAGAAGGGGACAAATCTAAGGTAACGAGTATTGGCATTGAAAAGCGGTTAAATGCAGCAGCGCGGGCCAAATGCCGTTTGGGATTAGGTTTGGTTGGTTTTTGGTTTGGTTTTTGGGGACCGGATGTGGTTGAAAGCTAGAGAGGTTGTACTCAAAGTTTCAGGGTGTTTTAAGGCTCTAGATGGTTAAGTCGTACAATTATTCCTAGGCACTTGATTAGGGTTAAGATTTATTCTTATACTAGTTTGGCGTAGGTAAAAAAAGTTTTAATTGGGAATGGAAAGCTTAAAACGTCTGCTCCTCGTTTAGTGGCATTGTTGTCGAAAGAAAACTTATATGCTGGTAATGTTGGCAATACGCAGAGCCCGCTTAAGGATAAACCTCGTAGAGCGATCGGTTGCGTGTTTGTTGCTCAATTTCAGTTTGGTTCCCTTCGGCTGAAATGGATTCAGGTTCCACAGTCTGTTTATTAGAGTGCAGCGTTGGTAAAGGCGCCGGTAGTTGTGTTTCTGCTGGGATTGCAGATTGTAGATATGGCCGGTTGAAGTGGATGCAGCTGGCATCGGTGCTGCAGTATCGTGGCTAGACTTAGCTAAATGTAAGCCTCGATCAATTCAGAGTCAACCATCGCGAGCTCGCTCATGAGGATGGTGTTGTTTTCATCTTTTCTACTAATTGGATCATGGTGAGCCTTCGGTATGAACAGACGATGTTCAGGTAGCTCAAGGCATTATGTGTGCTCAAAAACTTCTGAGCCGAGACATTTTATGGATGTCAATTTATTGGCGAGAGTTTTGGAGAATCATGAAATAACACATCGGGCTGTGTCTGATGTGTTTCTTTGCGTTGATTTGCTCTATACCAGTTGGTTTATGAGCGTGAGTAGGCTTTTGGAGTTCTGGAATATTTGGTCGTTCCATCATTGGACTTCTTTGATTTTTGATCGTAGCTCTCAAGTGCGGTGTTTACTGATTCGAAACTCTTCCAATGATTTTTTTTTAAGTAACGAAGTTCCGGCTTAATTTACGCGATAGAGGCAGTAAGTCAATTGATTTCATGGTTCTTATATTCGATTACATCAAATGCGACAAGGAAATTGGTATTCGTTCCTCAGAAAGGAAGGTTGATAGGTTTTTTGTTTTCTAGAGCTCGCCTTAAGCGCTTCTACACAGATTTCCTTTTAGGATAAACTGGAGCTGGTTGAGTACCTCCTAGTTCCACACGAAGGCATTATAAAGGTGAAAAACAGGAACAGGAGGAGGCCATTGAATGAGTACGAAAAGAGACTATTTTTCATAACTCCAGAAATTCGTATTCAGCGGCTTCTTCTGTGATCGTAAGAGTTTTTCACATTACTTTCTTAATCTGTCACTACGCTCGGAATCGTACGACTTAGTTCCTTAGAATGAATTCTGTGCATTTAAGTTAAACAGCATTTGATCCACGAGTAGGTGAGAGCCGTTTGGGAATTGCATCCCCCGTTGTATTTCCCAATTTCGATGCTTAAAATAAAAATTTGCGACCAAAGGCAAACAGTTTTACACTGTTCTTCTTCAACTACGGACAGTAATTAGCATCTCTAAGCTTTTTCATTGTACACTATCTTGTGAGATAGACCTTATCTGATAAGTTATAGGTTCCAGGAGTGCGCAATACCGATTATGCCGCTCAATGTGCAACTCTACAGCTTGGAATCTCATCGACGAATCTGTGAAACGCTCCCGAACGGCTTCGATCATTTAGGGAGCAGAAAGGCTATTTGTCTTTAAAGAGTATGAAAACAGAATATATGCCTTAACGCGGGCTTTAGTCAAAATGTACAAATGTTGCATTGTTTCTAAACACATATATGTATGTTTTTAACCCCGCGAATCTATCCTTCAAAGAGGTAAGCGGGACTGAAAAGAAAACTGTATTTTGGATTTGATTTTGGTCTGTCAAAACAACTTGGTTCTAAGCTTCTAACACGAAGGTCAAAAGTACTTCTCTGAAAAACACTGATTTTGCCTTTCCTGTTTTATGAAGCCGAATGCTGGACGATAAGCAGAGCAGCTGAACAAATATTGTGATTCTTCGACAGAAAAATCTTTCATTGGAGAATCGCGAGGAGTGCGAGTGAAGAGAAGTTATAACCGCGAGCTCCACGAGTTGTACAAATATGTGGATATATTCAAGAAGGCAGAAATCCGTCGACTTCACTGGCTCCGCCACATTGAGAGAATGGACAGTTATGTTCCAGCCAAGAAAGTCTTCGAAACTAAGCCACCAGGTTCAAGAAGAACGGGAAGAACGAACCTCCCGTTCAACGATCAAGCTATCACTATGTTAAAATTGAAATTCATCGTTGAGAATCTGCAAAACAATATCTTTTGAAAGTAAATTTACACAGATTTTAGTGTCCATTGAGCCTTCCTGCCCAAGTGCGGTACTCACCTTATACGCCGATATGAATCGAGTTTCAGATGTGTTAAGCATAGGAATGATTCACCTGCACCGACTGTTCTTGCAACTGATGTGACTCATCTAACTTCTCTGTCTAGTACGACAATTGGAGTTTGAAACTGAACGGGTGGTGTTCTCTAACTGGGAACATCCTCTTTCGTAAACGGTGCGCCAAACTCGCAGCTGAAGACAACAATTGAGTTACTGGGATAAGACAGTGATCGAATATGAATCGCTTACAATCCCAGTAGTTCCCTTTTGGCAAATAACGATAAAGTAAGTATTGTTGGAAAAACCACGGAAAATATCAATGTGTTTGGAGACTTATTCAATTCCTACTTCAGTAACATTGAAAATTCATTTCGAAAGCGTAAATCCGATGACCTTTTGCTAATGTGGACTATAGTTGTACAATTAGAAAAAAGTCTAGATTCAGCTCCATTAGCTAAAGCAAATGAAACCATAGTTGTTAGAATAACTAACTAGACGACCTTCTAAAGCACGTGTACAAAAGATTTACTTTTGCTTGGATAGTTCGCTGGAATGCGCCACAACTGTTTTATGGGATCGAACTTTGTGGCTGTTATTCATAGATCCTCTTTTTCTTGGAGGCAATTCGTTCAATGTAATCAATCTGTTGTTTTGGCTGTTTGGACTTCATCGTCCAGCATGCGGCTCGAGTATTTCACCTCCCAATAGCTAAAGAAACTAACTGTACCTTAATCTTAAGTCGAGAACGACGAAGACTCCCCCCATGCTTTTAACCAACGGAAGTGGGAACGCCGTCTCCATTGTAGCTTGTTCGGACAACGTGGAAGTTGAGCAGTACCGCGTATCACAAGCTATTTAATTAAAAAAAGAAAAATTTTCGAGTTATTGAAACCAGTCGGACATTTATTTGGAGCAGTAAACCAATGCCATTGCTCTTGCACAGGTTCTGAGACATTCTTTCGACAACCTGAATATTTTCATTATGCTTGTTCCCACGTTGAAGGACTTAAACCAGGCGTCTAGTTAGCTGCTGTAGAACAACCTTTTGGTATTGTATAGGCTGCTCTGGCTGTGTCCAGGAGTGGCAACTATAAGTTTTTTGAAAAATAGCTACTTATCTAGTGAGATCCCCAAAGTTTGGCTTACACGATGGCAAAAGCGTAATGAAGATAACTCGGGAAATAAGGTGATAAAATTGGTCTTAAGCACATAATGTTAAAAAATTCAAATCCAAATCAATCTTAGACGCAGCATCAATGGCACCATGTCCTGCTTTGGTCACATTTTTTCCCTCAATTCATTAAGACTGGCCTGTGTTGATCATTTCTACAAATACTTTACTGATATTTGGCATTACCGTAGCGTCCTCAGATTAGCAGCCTTAAGAATGGTTTGCACAACTGCTAACTTCCAATGTTATTATTCAGAAAATTTGTATATTCCAAGAAAAATTTTTGATAAGCCTTTCTTTATGTTTAGAGTACCGATGATAAATTAGAGACCTTCCTAAGAAATGAATGGGGGATGTAGCCTGCAAGAACTGCTTAATCACCAACAAATTTTCGTTATATTCAGAGGCTCCAGAGTCGTTTCTTTTCCTCCGGCATATTGACCATGTCCCATTCTCTCATGATGTTGTAGGTGCATCTTTTTGCACCACCTCACTGCCGTTTTCGTTTTTAAGCAATAGACAAAAAAAACTTTTCGAGTTCGAGGAATCTTTCACAGATTAATTCATCAATCAAATTTGTATAACGGCCTTTTCCAGTATAGAGAAGGAATACTCCCTGTAAGACCACAGCCCGTTGCATTTTAAAGTCTTTTGGTCTCAGACATTTTGTTCCTCACGTTTTTATTTATCATTTCAACCTATGTGCATTTAATTAACTTTGAAATTGTTAACTTGTTTCGTTGATTTAAACCTTTTTCCATTCAAATACGGACTTCATAGGTAGGCCATCGCTGTTTAACTCGTGCTCACTTTAACGTCCTCCTTGGCCTTTTTTGTAAAACCGGTTGCATTGTTATCTATTTGCTGCGCTTCAACTTTTAACATAACAATTCGAATTCCCCAAATAAACTACAACGTAATTTCCGCTAAATTTGATTCAAATTTTCCATCGGAATCGAATTCACGATACCATTTTTTTTTTCTTTTTCGAAAATCATTCATGATGCCTTTTTTCCGATGGGGAAACATTCCAACGGAATTCGGTTTCGCGAAAGAGCTGATTGTTTGGTTAACAAAAAACTGCATCATTCGCAACAAGAAGCATTGAATAAAAAAAGGATATGCGAGTAAATCTGTTTATATTTCTTCTTTTCTTTTTATCACAGAGAGCACCAAACCAAGATTTTTGTGTAATTCCTGATTTTTTTGTTCGTACCCAACGCGCAATAGAATATTAATTTTTATTAAATTGTTTTCATTAATCAACTTAAAAAAGCTTGTTTCTATTCTTCGTTTTCGATACTACCGCCCATTATACTGCCTGAGCTGAGGCTTCGGGATATCGTCGTCGAATTAGAGGCTGCACCCCTGTCTAAATTGTAGTATTGTACGACTTTCTGTGGAGGTTTACTCGATATTACTTCAGTTATTTGCCCGACAACCCACTTAGTCAGCTTGATGACGGCAATGTGAGCAGCGAATTGCAATACAATTGCTCCAAATCCTTTATATAACCCACTTACGCCTTCCGTTGCTATCGTTGTCCTGTAGCAATCTCTTGCACCTTGGTAGTTCGTTAGAATCGCAACCACAGAATATCCATTGTCCAAATTGTCTACAATAGTTCGAGTACCCTGCAACTGAAGGCGATGAAGTATGGTTTCAAATGGATAAAATAGTATTTCTGATGTAAGAATTGATATAAGATTTGAATAAATTTGAACATTTTGGACGATCAGCGAGTCATCCTTGAGCTTAGCGCCTTTTTGCTCTTGTGAATTTTGAATACTTCTTCGAATAAAATGATTCGCGATCCATTTCACAAAGAGACTGCAATAGTTTAAATTAAGTTGTGGAAGTAGCAATGAATTTTGTTAAAGCTTTTACCTAAAAACATATTTGGTTAGGCCAAGCGACACACTAGGTCCAAGAAGGGCCCAAACGGGTAACATTCTGCCTTTCTGGGGAGAGCTCCATGACAAAAGACGCTGCCCACCCTCTCGGAAAACATCGAATACTCCCGGTTTTTCACTGGCGATGTCACTTTGAACAGTTTCCACTAGAGATGCTGCATAAAATGGCATCACAACCGCAATACTAACACTGAAATCAACTGTGTGGTTATAAATAGGTATCATTTTAAATGAGACTTATTACCATTTCAAAATTAAATGCTGTCCAAATCGTTTAACAGAAGTACGGTTGTCAACATCCCTATTGTGTTAATATAAATAAAATACTTATTTTGAGAGTTATCCTTAGCATTTGTTAATTGATTCATACTTTGGCCAAAGAGTTAATTTAGCTAAGAGGTCATCCACGCCCATAGACATCCCACGAACTAGCAGACAGCTTCCCAAACCTTTCCATAGAGTTGTCACTCCCTGTCTCTTATGTAGATGAATAATGCTTGGTATTAAGCTGATGGGAGTAAGATGATATCTGTCGAAATATAATTATTTATAATAGTTTCAGAAAAGTATTAAAAAAAAAAGTATTTTGCAAACTCTTAAACATTAATTTCTACAAAGCTTTCGAAATTCATATTCACGTGAGAATAAATTTCTTAGTATATCATAGAAAAGAAAGCTTTGAAAGTGGATCCAAATAATTTAAAAATTATGTTGGGTGGTTTGAAAAATATTGCACAAAATTCTATTGCACTCCTTTGTTAATTTCTGCAGAAGATATTTTTCGTTCCATATGGAACCCAATACGATATACGTATGGTATATGCAGGAATTTTAAAGTTTTAAATACACTTTAATCACAATCTATCTCTGACTCTTTACTTTGCATCAACCATTTTGCTTGTGACATTCTTGAGAGTAACTCGCGAACTTGACTTTTTACTCTCGATATTTGACTATTTTGAGAGTCACTCACAAGTGGGCACATGTTTTTACCACTATCGGAGATAAGCTTGCAGAGTTCCAACACAGTTCGTACTTTGCGAGAAGCAACATGGCTAAACAGAATGATTCCAAAGGCGCTTTCAAATATTTTTCGTGCGCCGGTTAACCGATAGTTGAAAATATGTTCTGGTACTGGTTGATTACGAAACGTGTATGGTTTTGATAATAGTCATTGCAAAAGCATCATGAGCCACAAAACAGTCAAAATAATAGCACTCCATCACAGATACATCCATTAAATCCAAAATCTATATATATATGAACTTGTTGTTTGCAGCAACAACTTCCATTTAAACGATGTTATGGGACTCTTTATAATTATAACAATCATCTGAAGCTGGGCAGACATCACTATTCTTCCTATTGTACATAATGGAATTCGAAGAGAGTACAGAATGCTGAACAGATTAAACAATTTAAAACTTAACTTTTACTGTAACCGAATGTTAGAAATCTAAGTGTTTCTAACACACGCTCACGTTATTTAGTTATTTTTTAAAAAATAATAATTTTCTTTTTCTCTAGTTGTCCAACGGCAAAAACTGCGGAACTGTTAAGGATCTTCAATTTGAAGCTCTCCATAAACATTTTATACTTCCGCAAATTGATAATATACAAGCAGAAGACCTTTATCATGTGGAAACGACTATGAGAGTAATTTAAGGAAGAAAACTCAAAAATTGCTAAGATATCACTCTCAATCGGAAGAATATGCCTCAATGTTATAAACACTTCGGCCGCACAGAGACATTTCATTTAAATTGGACTTATTTTTGTTTTAATAAACTAAACAGGAGTCTCATGTCATCATAAATAAAACGCGAAATTGGTACTTACTTTTCTGACGCATGGAAGACTTGACACTGCCTTCTTAAAACAATGAAGGGATGACTCAAAAGATTTTCCGTTATAAGACTAGCAACCCCAACACTGACAGACAAATATTTTCGAATTGATACATCTACCAATTGTATTGAATTTCAGAAATAGTTTTTGAATATTTATTTCAAAGCAGTTACCATCTTCTGGTGTATCGCAAAGGTTTCGAAAATCAGTTTGTCTGTCAAGCGACAGCGATAGTTCCCTATCTGTATTGATAAATCGGTATTTGGGGTCAATATCAACCGGCGAATTTAAACTGCCCTGAATCCCAGTCCCTCGTTCATCTCGCCGTGAATACAATTGCCTGGTACTGTGGTTAAAACTACTCTCGTCATCCTCCGGTTGCCTAGAAATAAAGCAGCCTAGTACGATCGTTTTAAGAAATTTATCCAAATATACTACATGAACGAATAATGATCATTGAATTGATACATGTCTGGACGATCTCCGGCTGGTGCTAAATAAAGATATCCAGGGGAGGCAACATCACACCTTCCACTTGCACGCTTAGGTGACTGTGAATGAGGATGAGGATGTCGCTCTTCTTCTGTAGAATGTCTATAAAAATTTTATTTTGGTTCGGAATTATTATTAATTTTTGTTTTTAGCTCAATTCACTACTTCAGCGCAGAGTATTTTTGAATTCCAGCCATATGTTGTTCACGGGATTTTGAATTCTTCTAGTTTTTTTCGTTTAGAATTGGGACTAAGAATGTTTTCACATAACAATATTCTAATTGCGAAACAAAAATTGACTGACAGTATACAAAACCAACAAATTCCTTATTCACAAATGTCAAAAAGAAAATTTTACAGCTGTCAAACGAATATTTGTGGGCGGCACAGAGCATCTCCAACTGTTTGTAATTTTGTTTTTCGAAATTATGTTGTTTGTTTTGAGAATTGTTCTTGTATATAAACGAACAGTCGAGTGCACATATGGCACAGGCGAGAATCGAAAGCTCTCGAGCCCGCAAATATGTTCTAAATACGACGGCATGCTTTTTCAAATGATGTGCTATGCTTTATTTAAGATTACCCTAATTGCAGCAAAACAGCTAAATTAGTAGTTATGTTTGGTTGCAAGATATTGAAAACCGATATTGTTTCGATTTTGCAAATAATGCACATTTGTTCACACTTTTTAAATTATTTTTTTTTTAAGCTCAGTTTGCGCTTGTCGCGCTAGCATGCAAATTGCTAAGCCGCGATGTCATTTTTTCTTCGAACAGTGTTGGACCACTGTTTTGTGATATTATTTTGACAATTTTGTTTCTGCCTCTGGCTGAGTGGTTAGTATGTCGGCTGCTGAGTATGAGGTTTCGGCCTAATATCCGGGAAGGAACATTTTTTGTTTTCCACGGTTTCAACTCTCCAGAGTAACGAGTAAAACTGTCTATAAACGGCCGTTCGGAGTCGGCAATAATCTGAAGTACCAACCCCTTGCCATTTATGCACACACATAAGAACTGTCCTGAATAGTTTTTTTTTTATCTGTTTTTCTTGTTGTCGACTACCTCAAATTCTTGTTTCTCGTTTTTTAATAAAAACTGAAACTAGATTAAAATGAGATTTATATTTTATTATTTTCTCAATAAGAAAACACATCAGTTCCGTTGAACTTTCATCGAACAATAAGTGACTTACCCAGAACGTTAAAACAAACGGTTCTAAGTGTTATGATTTGCCATTTTTTATGTTTGACTAGCGCTCTAGTGAAGCACACGCTTGCAGCAGGCACTAATAAATAGTATTTAATAGATTTTTTAATATCTACACAGAATGTCCAAAGCTCACCCACCAGAGTTAAAGAAGTTAATACAACAAATTGCTACAAATATTTGTTTGTTGAATATATTTTTTTGTTTTATAGATATATGGATAAGCGAATGCTGCTCAAGCTTAATGGCGGTAGATCTGTAGCCGGCATACTTCGTGGATTTGACCCATTCATGAATGTTGTACTGGATGAAACTGTTGAAGAGTGCAAGGACAGTACCAGAAATAATATAGGAATGGTGGTATGTACAAACTTCTTAACGTTAAATGTAAAAACAGTTAACATTGTTTTTGTAACAGGTTATACGCGGCAACAGCATAGTAATGGTTGAGGCGCTGGACAGAGTGTAACGTAATAAGTAACATTTAAGAATGAATAACTGGCGAGTTGAATACTTAATATTCTAATAAAATCACGCTTCTCTTATATATCTTTATTTTAATAATTTGTGAACGAAACAAAGGGTAATTGAAAAATATTCATATCCGTTCATCGAGATAGAAAAACATCGTATTTGCTTCAATGTGGGATGTAAAAAGTGCAGGTTCATATCCTCGAAAACTGTCAGACAACGATTCATGAGTTTGCTCGAGAAAAGATAATGAATTTTTACGATATATTGGGATACAAAATACACGGTAATTTACAATCTAATTTGCTCAACCCTTAAGTATTCTAGTACGCAGCATCTGATCAAGTCTTTCAATTCCACGAATACGTTATTTGTAATAAAGGCAGCGTGCTTTACGTTATCTTTGCACGTAACTTGCCAACATAAGGATCATGTAAATGAAAAAAACTTTTCCTTGTAAAACTCTTTAAAATTAAGGAATCATTATGTTGAATCGATATTGCAGTCACACAAGATCAATTTTAATTAGGTACGCCGCGAGTCTAGGCAAGCATCGTTGTTCGTATCGTTCAAATCTCTGAACCTTCTCCTTCGACATTCTTCCGAATCAGAGGCGACTAATAATCAAGTGTTTTATTTTGTCAAAATAATCATCCATCTTTGATAGGGTTCATTCTTTAGCCCTGTAAAGTAAGCAAGCCCCCGTGTTATTTTCCTTTCTCATGAAACAATGTGAAAAGCCAACAAGACGTTTTATGAACATAAATCCATGCACGAATGCAAATGAAGATGTGTCTAGGAAGATGAAAACGCCTTTATTCTTATTAATAGACAGACTATTTATTAACAAATTTAACGTCTTACACTTATTTATGTACATTGCTTGCAATTAAATATAAAAACAAAACAAAAATACTGAAGAAAAACAATTCATCCATTCCTCATCAGATAACATTAATCCAGAACGATTCACGTTTGTTCCAATTTGAATTCCAGCCTGAATGGCTCCTTCACATCATCAGCCTGACAGGGTTAAAGTTAAATAGAAAATATTTTTATAGTCGTAACTTGTCTAGGCAATCTAAGCCAGTTTTCTTTTTTCAACATAAAAAAGTCAAATAAACTTTTTTTCAAATTATTATTAAATGTAGAATCTTACTTGAGAAAGTGATCCGTCCTCGATTGCCTCGTTTAAGATTTTAGCTACTCGTCGAATTCGTGACTCCACTTCGATTCCGTGAACGGCAAATTTATGCTGCGTCAAGTTATATGCTTTTATAAAATCAATATCGCATAGCTCACATTTGAAACGCTCTCCAGTGTGTCGCCTTATGTGCGCCTTCAAGTCGTTACACTGAGCAAAACTCTTTGAACATTGTTGACATTTGTACGGTCTCTCGCCAGTATGGACTCGCATATGTACTACCAAGTTGTACCCGCGCTGAAAACCTTTGCCGCAAATCGTACATAGATGTGTCTTCTCCCCTGTATGATATCTTAAATAGAGATTAAGATTGACCGATTGGCAAAAAGAGCATTAATTCAACAAAGAAGCTCACACACCTTTGATGGACATTCAAATCTGTAGCACGAGGGAAGGCCTTATCGCAGTATTTGCATTTGTACGGTTTTTCACCTTTATGTCTTCGCATATGAACCAAAAGATAATCCTTTCGCATAAAACACTGACCGCATTCGGAACAAAGAAACGATTTCTCTTTGCTGTGCGATTTGGCATGCTCCTTTAGGGAATCTTTGGATTCAAATTGAACGGGACATAATTTGCATTTCCAACCTCCCTCACTGTGCAGACGCATGTGCTTTTGAAGGTAATTTTTGCTGCTAAATGATCTGTTGCATAGTCCACATAAATGGGCTTGGTTTGAAATGTTTTCACCATGCTTCTGCTGTTTGTGTCTCTTCAAAAGCTCAGCACCGTAGTAGGATCGTCCACATTCATCGCATTGAAATTCTTTATTTTCCGCATGTCTAGTTTGGTGAATTTTAAGGTGGTCAGTCCTGCTGAATCGCTTTTCACACATTTCACATGAGAATGGTTTGACGTCTCTGTGCGACAATAAATGCCGCTTCAAGTGACTATTTCTGATAAATGATTTATCACATTCGTTGCAGTTGTATTTTCGATTCGTTGAATCCTGAGGTGGTTCCGATGGTTTTATATCTTCGATTACTAAAGGACTTTGTACATTTATCTCAGTGAGCTTTGGTAAATTCAGGTCAACATTCTCTTCTGGTTCTTCGAGCTTAACGGAAATTTCATTTGAAACTACAATGAATTTATAAAAATTATTGTTCAAGAGTAATAACTTTAACTAATTAATTTTAATACTCGTGTACTTTATAAACAATAAGAAATATCGGATCCGACAAGAATAACACCTACCTCAAGAACATTGATAGATTACATTTTGAAAAACAATAAACAATCAGTAAGTGCAAATATTGAATGAAAGAATAAAGGAGAAAATATTAATCAAGAAACGGATTAAATATTGCCAATACAATAGAACGATTTTCCCCCCAAAGCTAAGACTTAGCTCGTAAGATGCCCATTTACGAAAAAAATCATGAAAGTCAAAATAATAATAATCAACTCATCAATCGGGTTTCACAGCATACCATTCATGTGAAACGTGCATGAACTATGTATTCAGTTGCTGTCTTCTTAGACCTTAGTCGAGCCTTTGAAACTGTAAATCACCATCACAGATTGAAACAAAAGTTGGACTACCGCAATGGACAATTATGTAATTTGGCTTCTAATCTATATAAATGATATCATAAGAGCTGTACAGTATTTGAAATAAGATATTTTTGCTGACGAAGGACTTTTGTATATTTGTGGTAATCTTGTACAAGCTTGTGTCACAGCTGTCTTAATTTAACAAGTTGGACCAAGAATTCTTTAGCGCTCTTTGTGGCAACACATCTTAGCTTACTTCTTTAGATCAATTTTGTTAACTTTATGGGATTTTGATCCATTGGTTGTACAGCTGCTGTTACATTTGGTGGAAAGAAATATGCAACTTTATTTTCATCGTCACTTTGAAGTTTATTTATAGGTGCATGAGCAGGGCAGATGTGAATCAGAGGACCTTATTTCTTCTGACCTCTTACATGAAAACATAAACAAGAAATAAGATTTTTTCTCCTCACTTCTTTAATTAATATATTGTGAAAGCATCCTTGAAAAATCCGCGACGTCATCCAAGGATTTTTCGCGAAGTCGTGATGAAGTGGATTATTGAATCCTTTGAAAAATTTGCGTCTGAAAACTTGAAATGCCTTCTTTTTGTTTTTTGTCTCTACGACCATTTTTCACAAGCAGCGACATATGTTCTACATCGAAGGCAACGTAAAAATAGTCCGCTCTCATTGGCATTATATATTCGTGTCTCCATTAGCTCCATCTGTGCGACCTTTGCACGAGTAAGTATCTCGCCACCCATTTTAAAGTAGAGAATACGGAGAATATGATTTTTAAATTTGGTAAGCCACATCGAGATATACTTCACCAAAAACTGACTAAGCTTTCGCCTTTAATATTGGTTATGTCATTGTGCACTTCTTTTCACGTTGATTTAAAACCATTTTAAGTAATAAGCATTTAAATTCTGATCGAGAGCCAAATGTACATGCGAATCAAATATTTGCAGGCGTGTAACCAAATAGTACTTAACAAAAAAAAAAACCCGAAGGGAATTTGGGATTCCCCTTTTTATTTTGCCTTGTTGAAGCAAAATAAATAGAAAAATGGGGATTCCCTCACTCAATACATGGTCCAATGCAATAATAATAAATGAATCAGCTCATACTAATCAACGATGAAGCTAAGTATATGTTCGGTTAGTTAAATATCTTGCCAGTATGCTGAATAAAAAAGTGATAACATATGTAAAAAGATTTAAAAAAAAGGTCGGTGTATTTAGAAGAATAAGGAAAAAATTGTCAATGAACTGTGACTGTAAAAATGTATGATGCTATTATCTAAGGTTCTTTCGAGCATTGTGGGACTTTAAAAAAAAAACTAATACGAATGCTCCAAAGTATAATAGTAAATTCCTATATCCTTAATAGGAAGAACTGAAATCATTTTATACTCACTTCTTTCGTTTGAATTAATTATTCTCTGTAAGCTGGCCAAAGGTTTTTCATCTTCCTCGCCGCTACTGATCGGATCGGTTGCGTCAAAATTCTCGTTGCAGCAAACACGTTCTTCAAAGTCTCCAGAATCATCACATGGCTCTGCCTGTGCAATATTCCCAACGTCTATTTGCATTTCATTTGAAGTATAATATTTACTCAAATCCCTTTCCCTTAATACCAAAAGTTATATTAAGAAAACATTTCAACATATATCGATTGATTTAGATTACTCATTTTTGATAACTCCGTTTTCTGCTTCTGGTTGCAGTTTATGAATGTTTCGCAGATGTCTATTCAGATGTTCCTTATGTGTGAATTTCTTTTTGCACATTTTGCACTCGTGACTAGTATGACCTGGATGGCGTTTAGCTATATGAATTTTAAGATCAAACATTCATTTAAATTTTTTAAAACATATTCGACAGTCATCATGAAATGTGATTTTAATTACGCTTAAAATAAATTGTGTTGTTCTTCATTAAAATTACAACAAATGCAAGGCAACACTTAATTATTTTTTAATTGAATTTGACTAAACTAAACTTTGGAAAAATTCTAAAAAACGATTATCGTGATTTAATTAAAGATTAGTTAAAACAATGTGTTGTTACTTTACACTAGAAAATATAAAAATAAATTACAGTTGAATTTTGAAAGCACTTCCTATTTTGAAGTTGGTTAGCAATAATAAAAAATATTTTCTTAATCGTTATCGTTATTAGAGATAAATGATTTGATTTAATTAATCGTTAATTTATGTTTGACGATTGAAATTATTAATCATTAATCTCGATTAACTTTTTAATCGTCAGTTTTGCATTGTTAATCGAAATTACGGTTCGCCAAAACTGTTTCGTTGAATATATTTATTGAACGTGATACTACCAACTAGTAGATAGTAGATACTACGAACTAGTCGTTCGTGATTCATTAAATATTGAAATGAGTTCATCAGTCCCTTTGGCCAACACATGATGATTTCTATTTCTTTGCACTTCTCACAACTTAAGCTTTACTTCTGTGTCACGAAATTTTTCCAAAAAACATGAATACGAACATATGCTTATTATCCTCAACTTGGCAGTGTAAACGAGGCAAGCGTCTACATACATTCTCTTTCATCACCTTTTTACAAAATTTTGTGACGCACTGCCAATGTTGGAAGTAACCACTTTGTTGGAAGTAATATCTACTTTTAAGTGCAACACAAATCGCATCTAACGTGGTCAAACACTAACGCGAATTTAAAAAAAAAACTAATACGAATAAAATAAATTAAGTAGGAAGGAAATAGGAAGAACTGAAATCATTTTATACTCACTTCTTTCGTTTGAATTAATTATTCTCTGTAAGCTGGCCAAAGGTTTTTCATCTTCCTCGCCGCTACTGATCGGATCGGTTGCGTCAAAATTCTCGTTGCAGCAAACACGTTCTTCAAAGTCTCCAGAATCATCACATGGCTCTGCCTGTGCAATATTCCCAACGTCTATTTGCATTTCATTTGAAGTATAATATTTACTCAAATCCCTTTCCCTTAATACCAAAAGTTATATTAAGAAAACATTTCAACATATATCGATTGATTTAGATTACTCATTTTTGATAACTCCGTTTTCTGCTTCTGGTTGCAGTTTATGAATGTTTCGCAGATGTCTATTCAGATGTTCCTTATGTGTGAATTTCTTTTTGCACATTTTGCACTCGTGACTAGTATGACCTGGATGGCGTTTAGCTATATGAATTTTAAGATCAAACATTCATTTAAATTTTTTAAAACATATTCGACAGTCATCATGAAATGTGATTTTAATTACGCTTAAAATAAATTGTGTTGTTCTTCATTAAAATTACAACAAATGCAAGGCAACACTTAATTATTTTTTAATTGAATTTGACTAAACTAAACTTTGGAAAAATTCTAAAAAACGATTATCGTGATTTAATTAAAGATTAGTTAAAACAATGTGTTGTTACTTTACACTAGAAAATATAAAAATAAATTACAGTTGAATTTTGAAAGCACTTCCTATTTTGAAGTTGGTTAGCAATAATAAAAAATATTTTCTTAATCGTTATCGTTATTAGAGATAAATGATTTGATTTAATTAATCGTTAATTTATGTTTGACGATTGAAATTATTAATCATTAATCTCGATTAACTTTTTAATCGTCAGTTTTGCATTGTTAATCGAAATTACGGTTCGCCAAAACTGTTTCGTTGAATATATTTATTGAACGTGATACTACCAACTAGTAGATAGTAGATACTACGAACTAGTCGTTCGTGATTCATTAAATATTGAAATGAGTTCATCAGTCCCTTTGGCCAACACATGATGATTTCTATTTCTTTGCACTTCTCACAACTTAAGCTTTACTTCTGTGTCACGAAATTTTTCCAAAAAACATGAATACGAACATATGCTTATTATCCTCAACTTGGCAGTGTAAACGAGGCAAGCGTCTACATACATTCTCTTTCATCACCTTTTTACAAAATTTTGTGACGCACTGCCAATGTTGGAAGTAACCACTTTGTTGGAAGTAATATCTACTTTTAAGTGCAACACAAATCGCATCTAACGTGGTCAAACACTAACGCGAATTTAAAAAAAAAACTAATACGAATAAAATAAATTAAGTAGGAAGGAAATAGGAAGAACTGAAATCATTTTATACTCACTTCTTTCGTTTGAATTAATTATTCTCTGTAAGCTGGCCAAAGGTTTTTCATCTTCCTCGCCGCTACTGATCGGATCGGTTGCGTCAAAATTCTCGTTGCAGCAAACACGTTCTTCAAAGTCTCCAGAATCATCACATGGCTCTTCCTGTGCAATATTCCTAAAGTCTATTTCCGTTTCATTTGAAGTATAATATTTACTCAAATCACTTGCCCTTAATACCAAATGTTATATTAAGAAAACATTTAAACATATATCGATTGATTTAGATTACTCATTTTTGATGACTCCGTTTTCTGCTTCTGGTTCCAGTTTATGAATGTTTCGCAGATGTCTATTCATATGTTCCTTTTGTGTGAATTTCTTTTTGCATATTTTGCACTCGTGACTAGTATGACCTGGATGGCGTTTAGCTATATGAATTTTAAGATCAAACATTCATTTAAATTTTTTAAAACATATTCGACAGTCATCATGAAATGTGATTTTAATTACGCTTAAAATAAATTGTGTTGTACTTCATTAAAATTACAACAAATGCAAGGCAACACTTAATTATTTTTTAATTGAATTTGACTAAACTAACCTTTGGAAAAATTCTAAAAAACGATTATCGTGATTTAATTAAAGATTAGTTAAAACAATGTGTTGTTACTTTGCACTAGAAAATATAAAAATAAATTACAGTTGAATTTTGAAAGCACTTCCTATTTTGAAGTTGGTTAGCAATAATAAAAAATATTTTCTTAATCGTTATCGTTATTAGAGATAAATGATTTGATTTAATTAGTCGTTAATTTATGTTTGACGATTGAAATTATTAATCATTAATCTCGATTAACTTTTAAATCGTCAGTTTTGCATTGTCAATCGAAATTACGGTTCGCCAAAACTGTTTCGTTGAATATATTTATTGAACGTGATACTACCAACTAGTAGATAGTAGATACTACGAACTAGTCGTTCGTGATTCTTTAAATATTGAAATTAGTTCATCAGTCCCTTTGGCCAACACATGATGATTTCTATTTCCTTGCACTTCTCACAACTTAAGCTTTACTTCTGTGTCACGAAATTTTTCCAAAAAACATGAATACGAACATATGCTTATTATCCTCAACTTGGCAGTGTAAACGAGGCAAGCGTCTACATACATTCTCTTTCATTACCTTTTTACAAAATTTTGTGACGCACTGCCAATTTAACTAATTGAACTTCCGGAACCACTTTGTTGGAAGTAATATCTACTTTTAAGTGCAACACAAATCGCGTCTAAGGTGGTCAAACACTAACGCGAATTTAAAAAAAAAAAAAACTAATACGAATAAAATAAATTAAGTAGGAAGGAAATAGGAAGAACTGAAATAATTTTACACTCACTTCTTTCGTTTGAATTACTTATTCTCTGTGGGCTAGCCAAAGGTTTTTCATCTTCCTCGCCGCTACTGATCGGATCGGTTGCGTCAAAATTATCGTTGCAGCTAACATGTCCTTCAAAACCTCCAGAATCGTAATTTGATAATAAATCGTCACATGGCTCTGCCTGTGCAATATTCCCAAAGTCTATTTGAGTCTCATTTAAAGTATAATTTTTACTCAAATCACTTTCCCTAAATACCAAATGTTATATTAAGAAAACATTTAAACATATATCAATTGATTTAGATTACTCATTTTTGGTAACTCCGTTTTCTGCTTCATTTTCCAGTTTATGAATGTTTCGCAGATGTCTATTCACATGTTCCTTACGTGTGAATTTCTTGTTGCATACTTTACACTCGTGACTAGTATGACCTAAACCTGGATGGCGTGTAGCTATATGATTTTTAAGATCAATTATTCGTTTGAATTTTTTAAAACATATCCGACAGAGGTTTTCAGATCCTCGATGTGCGGTAACTCTGTGCGCCTTAAAAAACAAAAAATAAGCGTCTAAGATTTTGATTAGCAAATAAAATAGAATATTACTCTTAGCTGAGCGTAGTTGAGAAACTTATCATCACATTTCTCACAAGGATAGAGAGTGGATTCATCAGTTTGAATACACTTATCATTGGACAGACTTGGTTTTGCTTCTATTTCGAATTTGTTGACCGATTCTAGGAATTTAATTAGGGTACGATGGGATGTTTCGAATTGTTTCTTGAAAAGATAAGCATTACGCACTTTGTCCATGCAATCACCACAAATGAGGTGGGGAAATTCATCATGCCGTCGAACCTAGAATTGATGGCATCAGGCACAGTACTAAGGATTTCTCACATGTAAAACCTACTGTGTACATAGTGCACTCGGAAATCATTTCGGATATGGTGACACCATTTACAGCATTTTGCTCGTCGAACAGATGAGATAAATCGAAATTTGTTGTCTCCAAACACACTCGGCATATTTTGTCTATATCAAAGTCCACCACTTCATTAATGTTCTGCTTCATTTCCACACGTAAATTAAATTTAAGAATATATTTCTTATTAGTTCCAGCAAATTAACACCGATCTTTGATTTGATAAACAATAACGAGAGTGTTCGGGAGGTTGATAATGACACCTTTCAAACATGTAACGTAATGTTAAGAAGATAATATTAAATGTGCCTATATGACAGGGTGAACGTTTATTTCAACTTTTTATTTATTTAAAAGTTTATAAAGATGCAGTTCTATTAACTGACTCATTGATAATTTAACAGATATATTTTAAAACATGCATACTTCGATTATTTTATTTAAGAGTTGTGTTTTTTAGAAATTTTGTAAAATATTAGATGATATTTTTACCTTTTTAATTTTTGTTCGTTTTCAACATTGACAGTTGCGTTCTTCTGTCTTAAGTGGCTGTTACATGTGCCAATTAATGAGACTGTGCAACAAAATGAGAATTATTTAAAAAATTGCTTGAAGCAATAGAGGCAAACACAAATAACGAAATTGATTGATATAATATTAAAATTATAAGACTCAGAAAAAAAAAAATCGTGACTGACAACTTGGAGAAAAAAGTGGAAAAGGTAATGCAAATTGATAGCAAGGGTACTGCACTAGATATACTACTGTGTCCAAAAAATAAGGTTTATTTTAAAATATATATTTATATATATATATATATATATATATAAATATAACAGATAAAAAAGTAATGAACTCAAGGAGAACGCAACCATTGTTGTTAAGCCCAAGACTAACCAAAGTGCAGATCAAACCAAAAAGTAGTAGAAAAGAAGTGTTTTATCCATGTTCTTGTGGTGAACAAGTATCGGGAATCCGAAAGCTAAACGATGGAAGGCTTATGCTGGAAATGAAGAATCTATTGAAAAAAATAAAGCTTAAGTAGAAGAGAAGATCATAATGGGAACATATAAAAACTAAGAAACCCCAGAATCAAGATCAACTTTATCTTTAAGATAGTGGAGGAGAGGGAATAAGTAAATTCATTGTCTAAAATCGCAGATGAGGTGCTGAAAAGCTCGGAAATCAAATTTAAAACAATTTAGAAACAAACAAAAACAGAAATACCGGATCTAAGTCTTATAGTGCAGTGCTTGAAATGGATGTGGAAAAGTATAATGAAGTAATGAGAGAGGGTAAATTCAGTATAGGTTGGGATAGATGTACAATTACTGGCACTAGTACTACTGCACTAGTAAATCAACAGTTTGCTGCAAATATGGTGGTGCACTTTTTGGGGCTGATTGCATTCGATAAAGATTGGGGAGTTTACAAACATTAACTCAAAATATAAAGAAAACTTTATAAAAAGCAATCATCGGATAAGAAAATTTTAATCTTTTATATAAATGTACAAAGTTTTTTAGCCAATAAAAGTTAGATTCATCTTTTGTTGAGAAAACATAAACCGAAACATGAATTACAAATAAAAAAGCTGAACTGTAAATACATAGCTACAAATGGAAAGGTTGATTGTTTTGCCTGGATTTTTAAAAGTAAACATATGGACCGACAATCAAAGGTTGAGGCTAGTCATGGTGTATAGGTCTCAAAGTTTTTCTGTAGGAAATTTTATTGAATTCTACTCACTTTGGTACTTTGAATATCAAGAACATGAAGGAAATGTAACGAAATGGTGACTTTAACAGTAATAAAAAAAACCTTGTACAAATTGTGTAGGAGCGGACTAAAATCGAACAAGAACCACACAAGCTTTCTGGCCAAAAACTTAAAAAAATTCATTGTTAATTTCCCCCAAAATAAATTCGACTGGCTCTATCCTTTTCCAAAACTAAAATGATCGACGATACGATAGATGGTATAAAAGAGATCTAAGGGTTAGTACTGAAGTCGATCCCAAAAAATGCGTTTACAATGCCCAACTTTGAAGGCGATGCAATAAAATTGGCTGAATAACACATATTTTTTTTGGATCCATTAACTTATTTCAAATAATTTCTTGACATAGAAATAGCAGTTGAATATGTATACGAAGATGAGAAAACAATCATGTTGATGGTCTAACATAATTTTATTAAGAATATTTTCCTACTGAGTATCAGTGCTTAGTTTTTTCACTCGCTTAATTCTTGATTGCATTTCAATTCCATGCACAGACATTTTATGCTGATTCAAAACAAATACGTGAATAAAGCCCATTCCGCATTGATCGCATTTGTAACGTTCCCCTGTGTGCCGCCGTATGTGTGCCTTAAGGTCACTGCATTGCGCAAAGTTTTTCGGACAATGTGGGCATTGGTAAGGTCTCTCCCCAGTATGTGTCCTTACGTGTACCAATAGATTGTAAGGTCGCTGAAATGCTTTGCCGCAGGTACTGCATACATGTCTTTTCTCTCCTGTGTGATATCTAGAATGAACACAATATTTTCAAATTATTCGCAACATAAGTGCTACAGTCTTGATTACCTTTCATGAACGTAGACTTCAGTAGAACGTGTGAAACCTTTATTGCAATATTGACATTTATATGGTTTCTCGCCAGTATGTCTTCTCATGTGAACAGCTAAATCGCCATTGCGGGCAAAACGCTGCCCGCACTCGGAACACAAGAAAGCCTTATCCTGACTATGGGTCTGATCCTTGTGCCGCTTTAGAAGGTAAGCCTGTGCAAACGATCGATCGCAAGAAGGGCATTGGAAATGTTTCTGTCCATGATTTGACATATGCACTTTCAAGTTGTCGGCTCTGCCGAATCTCTTTTGGCATATGGTACATTGGTAGGGCTTCAGTTTTGTATGAATTAATGAATGCTGTTTTAGGTGAGATTTTCTTTTAAAAGCTTTGTGGCATTGGTCGCATTGAAACCTTCGGTTTGAATCTGCATTATGTTTTTTTTTAATGGCTGCTTTTGGCGAATTGTCCATCTTGTTTAGAATTAATTCGTCCGGTTGGTCATCCCCTGCTTCGTTTGCCTCAATATTTGTCTGAAGTTCTTTAAAATCCTTTTTATCGTCAGATGGCTCTAACTCCGCTAAGGAATAATAAAAACTATGCATGAACATTTTATGTTTTAGGACAAATTGCAAATGGAATACTTTAAAAGTACAGGAATACCAGACACATTTGTACCTGAATTTTGACTCTTTGTATAAACAACTCAAGCAAAGTCTCTTCTTTTCCTATTAATGTGGGTGCGGTTTTGGAAAGAAATTTATTCCAAATTTTACCTATGTAAGTATATGCACAAGTTTTTCATTGTATGATTGATCGGTACTTTCAATGAAGGGATAAGCCATAAGCAAATAATAAACACATTCCAAGAAATTAAGAGATAAAACCGAGTAAGAGTGTTTGCTGACAAAAGAGGAGCGACCTAGAGTAACGTCTGACATCCAGAATTCCAGAGAACGTTCCAGACAATCAAATTTAACAATGAATGCGATGGCGCAAGTTAAACGGGTCGATTCGAATTTGGGATTTGTACTTTTGAAGAAGTTGTAAAAGAAAATGTGATTATTGATAGAATTTTAGTTGAAAATAATATATGAATATTTATATTTATACATATATTTATTTATAGATTACTAAGCGAGTTCTCAGATGAAAGAGCATCAACTTGTTCAGTATCTTCGCGTAAGCATACTGACCATATTTCAACCCAATTTTGGATAGTCAATATGGTGTTATAATTTTATGGTGAGTTTATCCTCTCCTCGTTGATATTAACATTTAAACTAAGAAGCAACACATTGATCCATTGGTTGCAGGACGGATGTGGTATTTTTTGGCATCAAAACAACTTTGGAATTTTTGGAATGATCATCCACAAAAAATTGATATTCTCGTGCGTTTCTTACAATAAAATAATTCTTCTTTAGAAAATTCTTTCAACTCCGGAACAGCACCATTTATTACCCAATCTTTAAATAGAGCTGTAGTCATTAACGCCAATAAACCGGAAGATTACATCTATTCACATTTTTAAAAGCTCTTGCGTAAGAAAAGGCTTGAATTTTAAAAGAAGAAGAATATGCCGATCTCCTTTGTAGCCTTTTCAAAAACAAACTTGTTTCATCGACATTCATTACTTTCTTGCCACAATTACCCTGTTATTAAAGGATCCGAGTTTAGTTCAAATTTAAATATGTAATACCTGATTCTCCTTTCAATGAAACACTATATTAACAAGATCATATATTGAAATGATCGAACCAACTTTGGCTTGCTTCAATATTTTTCTAATATATCACCAAAAATAATAGGAGCTTTGTTTTAAAACAAAAGTTTGCTCAATAACGTCACCCGTGGCTTTCGGCTTTTCAATTAATTTTAAAAACTAACTGAGAACAACCATCGCTTACATGCATTACTTGGAATGAACTTAAACAAAGTAACAATCAAACAATTAAACGGGTTTGATTGAGTACTGAAAAAAGTCGGGAATCGCTCTTTATGTAAATTTAAGAAGTGCCAATGAAAACAGTAACGACACAATTTTGAAACCACGATGCGAAGAAGAAGCAAATTGCAGTTTTAGTGATCACCAGATTTAATTCAAAATCTACTAGAAATTGTATTTCCCTGGCACAGTCCTGAATTCTCCGCACACACACAGCCCTATCCATAAATATTGCTTTTCATTTGTGTTTACCTTTAACTGATTTAAGGGATTCACACTCGTCCATTGCACCAGTTTCATATTCGTTATCTGTTCCGAAATCATAATTCAATTCTTCTATTGCATTCTCCGCTTTTGAAACAGGATCTAGCTTCTCTTCCGGTTCCGATTTGTTAACTATTTCGCTTTCTGTTTTCACTGTGTCTCTGCATGAAAGAAAATTAATTTAATCAGTTCGATCCTCTTTTGAATAATATTTTGTTCAATACTCGGGGTTGGTGGTTTCCTGGGGAACGTCTTCTTTTTTATGAAATTTATTGATATGCCGAGTTAAGTGTCCCAGACGGATGAATTCCTTCAAACATAAGGAGCAGGTATGTCGGGGGACTGAGTGTTCTGCTTTAACATGTTCCTAAAGAATACAATTCAATTTGTTTCTTATCACAACTAAATTAAAAGTGAATATTACTTCAAGGAGTTCAAGATTAACAAATGTTAGCTCACATTTGTCGCAAAAGTTTATTTTTATTGCGGCGTTTCTGGTAGACTTCTTTCTTAAGTTAATCCTATCGCCGGAGATAGCTTGGTGCTTTTCGCTCCCAGGTTCAATTATAGTGGAGCTCGCTTCAACGATTTCAGGATGCTCTTTTATCGATTGTATTATAGTTAGAAGCTTTCTGTGGGACTCCTCGCATTGCTTTTTAAAGGCATAGGCAATCCTTACCATGTCTTTGCATTCCAAGCATATAAGCTTGGGTAATTCATCATCTTCCTGAACCTAAACAAAAGGAATTCGTTACAAGTTATAAATCACAGGAGAATCAGAGATTAACCGTGCAGATTGTGCACTCTTTGATCATATCGGAAAAACAAACACCGTCTAGCATGTCTTGTCGGTCGAACAAGGAGGAAAGGTCCATAGACGTCTTTGTACATGCCCTGCATGTCTTGTCTATCTCAAGAAGTTTTTCCAGCATTTCTTTCTATTAATTTACTTGAAAATGCATAAATCCTTATCCAAATGCAATTCTTTTTCAGAATACACACATTTTGACGTTTTGTTTGAGAATAAAATAAACACAAAAGCATTGGGATGTGTTCGTAGATGACAACAAATCAAAGTTTTCCGTTCAGGCGATTGGATGTAATTTAGAGTTATATTCGTAATTGGTTTAAATTCCGATTTTTATTTTTTTAAATCGGTTCTATTTAAAGATAACCAACTCAACCAATTTGATAGAAAAACTAATTTAAGATGGAAAGTAACCCGTCTTTTCTGCCTGATTGTAATTTATTAGAAGGAACTTAAATTAACTGAATTTAACAAAATCTATTTGGGATAGATTATAGCATGTTACTAAGACTGATGCCTGTTTATCTTATATTCTTGGACTGGACAAACAAAAGCACACGGCTTAAGATGAAACAAATCAACGGAAACCTAACAAACCACTTGAAAAAGATAAGCAAACTTTGTCTTTCTTTTTCGAAATAGCTGGCCCAGTTCCATCACGCCATATAAAGTTCTGCTACGCGTAAAATGTACTGAGATGACAGTTCCTTGCATAGCGAAAGTCGCTACGGGGGAATTAAGCAAAGCATTCTCCGCTACCCAAGGAAATCATACAAACCCAATTTGATTTGGTGTTAAACGAGACGTCAATTTTTCCATTTCTCCAAATGCGTTCCAGAGTATTTTCCCCAAACGCCGTAATTAATTTTCTTTGTTCCTTGTTTTTAAATCCATTCAGCGCATTGCTGCATCAAGCTTTAATTTATTGTGAAAAGTCGTTAAACTACGTTCAAAAATTCAACGTACAAATAAATACCAAACACGACAATTTCAGAAGAAACTGGCATCACTGAACATTCTGGCTTGTTTGCAAAAAGTGTCGTCCCTTTCTATCAGTTAATCAATTTCTGTGTTGTAAAGCCGACATTTTTTTCTGCAAAAGTAAATCCCTGCTTTAAAGTCTTACCTCCGAATATTAAACTTTTTATAGATTGCTGTATTTACACACTGTTTAATGCTAATTAAACCAATATGGTTTCTAAAAGTGGATTCATACCCAATGGACGAAGGCAAAATCCCGCACGAGCAGCGAAAATCTTCAAACAAGATACGCCATTGAACGGTCCGAATAGCCTCAGCGTTATGTTCAATGCCAGCCAAATACCAGACAACCCAGGATACATGGATTTCAATAATCCAACGCCCCCGATTAACGCACCGAATTTAGGTATAAATAAAAAACTGCCGCACAACACAGGAAGGCCACAGAGAAATATGATGGTACCGAGGATACCTGGAGAAATGAACCATAACAATTGGGTTGGCGGTCGCCACGGACGTGTTGGACCGGTTCGACCAAACGATCCTAAGTTTGGTATGGGAACCAGACAATTTAACAATCTTGATATGCCGCGCAGACATATGCCACCAATACCACCTATGCCAATGCGAGGTCCAATGCCGCCCATTCCAATTGATGCAATCCCCAACCATTTCAATGGTCCACCTGGGCCTCTGATGCGCAACAACATGGTAGGTATTCGACCTGGCCGTCCAATGCCTCCAATCCCCCCACCAATGCTGAGGAGAAACAGAAGTGGACCTCCAATGAGACGTCCAAATGCAGTTGTGCCCACTCGCGTCATTAAACATAGGAAGAATGGCAAACCCATTAAACCAATCAATATACCCAAGAATGATATACCTTCGAAAAAGACTCTCAAAGAAATCATTAACCAGTATCCATTAGATAAACCTTGGGTGACGGACGAAATAAAACAGGAGCACGCAAAAAAAGACGAAATTGAAAATAAGTTGAAGGGGAACAAAAACGACGAACTATTTGCAGCGTTTAAAGTTCAGCGCGACAAATTTGTCAGTTTATATGAATCGGCAAGGGAGAAGCATCTGGAAGAGGCAAAGTCAAAGGTATAATTTAGGTAACTTGATGGTATAGAATTGAAAACAAAAAATTAACTTTTCATTTGGAAATTTGACGAGTTTCATAAGTAGCGGCAAATGGAACAAAATATCAGATTTGCAGATGAAGTGTTAATTTTTTTTTCTATATTTATATATTTCGTTTTCTATACGAGCACTATTGTTAGTTACATTTGTTATAATTGTATTGTGTCAATATTTTTGTAAATTTGTGTTCTTTTGTGTTTGTGGACTTTTTGGAGTCTGACTGACTAACTTATTGTCAGTTAGTGGCATACAAGTAAAATGTGTAATTAGGATTCAAACGGCCGATTTCTTTAAATGAGCACTAAGTTCATTTGTTCACAAGCTTAGTTCCAGATCTTAATTCATGTTTCAGTACTCGAAATTGATTCGTCTAAACTGGTCTTATACCGGTTTCTACATCAAGTTTGCATATCAAATGTGATGTCCGTGGGCGTGGGTTTTGTAATGCATCCACTATCAACGGGTGAGCATAAAAAAAATAGTTCTTGACAGTCGAAAACTAAGGAAAATACAAATACACATTGTCGCAAGTGTTCTCAGTATTCCGCTGTTAAATATGGTGGGTGCGGTGGTAACAAACGATTTTCCATATCTTCTTCATCATCCACATCGTCGAAATTATGGAATACCATAAATTATTACCGTCAAAAATTGCTTCCTTGCTTAACAGACTTCCGACCCGTGAAGAGTCTTTACCTGAGACACGGCAGCCTTCCACTCTTTCCAATCCCGGGCACGCTGATCCCAGTTAGCTGATACCAGTTAGCTTTACCATCGCGATCGCATTGTTCGCTAAAAACGGATGTTCTCTCTTCGGTGTCGTCTCGAACATGGGGGCTGTGATTCGAAGACCCTCTTTGTATGATTTTTTTGGCCATTTGCTCGGTGTGTTCGATCCAGTGTAGTCGTTGTATTTAAAGTTTTTGGACTACCCCAACACCCTGATAGATCTCATAGAGTTCGCGGTTATATCTTACGATGAAGAATTTTTCTCTCGAAAGTGTTCAAAATCTGCTCTGCTTTGTAGAGCATACTTCCGGGTTAGGAGTTAAGAACCCATTTGTTTCGCCAAACCAAAGAAGCAGCAGTTTCCGAGGGTGAGTCTTCGCCGAATCTCCACTAAGGTGTCATTCGTGGAGTTGATATCTACGCCGACGTAGATAAACTCCTTAACCATCTCCAAATTACTGTTGCCAACAGTGACGTTTTGTGCTATGTGGTGGACAGATGTATCCAAAATGTGGATCTTAGTCATTCAGCGATTCTTGATGTAAACATTTGACTTGAAGTATCCACTGCTCGTTCATACATTGTTGGCTATTTTAAAATTCAGTAGGGGCCCTTAACTTCCTGTCCCGTGAATTTCGTATTTATCATTGACTTAGACCTGTGAATCTTGGCAACATTAAAACCTTCTTTTCGCAACCTCTTGCGTGGATAATGAATCCAAATTTGGTGGTCGAGTTTAGTACTGACTAGACACAATTTAAGCTGGAATCTGAAATTTTGTATGTGCTTTCTTAAGTGGGTCGAGAGAATAAAAAAATTTTGAAATAGACGTGTAAAGATTTTATTACTGAATCCTAAATTAAATGCACTTTATTCCTTGAACTCATCACAGACAATATGAAGTGGGGAGAGGCTCCGAATAAGCGGGTTTCACAAAGATAAGCACGTTCACTAACTGAAAAAAAAAGAAATCCTTGATTTTCTTAAGTACAGTGTTTTTATAGCACCTTCATTTGGTTTTGTATACAGCTCTTATGACTTCTGGCAGTAATTCTCGTTAGAGTTAAATTAAAATTTTCAATACGTTTATGTTTAACTTTACGGGCTTAGAAACGACCTCATCTTGGGTATTGTATTTTGCCTAAAAACCTAGGTTGACCTTTTATTTCATATTTAAATCTGACTGAGTAGAATAAATATCTCATGTTGAGACAGTTTTTGCGTGACATTTTTTTTTCTAAAACTGATAACAGTGCTCGTATTATTATTTCAAAATTTATCGATTATATGGTATCTTTTATGCACGTACATGGAACAATTCCTATTATTAGCTAAAATATATAAAAAAAAGAACACATTTTGCCTACTAAAGAATAGTGTAACTATCCTGCTAAATTATTTGGAACTTTGGCATATCTTTTTGCAGGATAATGAGAAAAACATGACCGAACCGGACAAAAAAACCGCTGAAAACAAAAATAATCAAAAGTAAATGATATACACAAAGTATTGTTTTTTTGTTGTTTCTTTAAAAGCATTTTGATTTCAAATCTGTTTTGTATTAAACTCGAGTACTCAATGAGCATAAAAATCTCTAACTTCGGCCTAGCAGCACTTTGTTGCAGGCCCGCTTGTGGTAACATGATAAATAAAAGACACATTTTGTTCAATTAAACTCATTCTTAAGTTAAAGCAAAATCTTATAAGTATTAATATCGAAAATAACATAACTGAAATCAGTTAATATTTTAACTGCAATATTGTTCTTTTTTTCTTTTCGCTAATTGAAATGAATATTAAATAAAATGTAATTAACTTATATTGAAACCCAAGTAAATAAATTTTTTTAATTTAAGATTTTAATATGCTGCCTAAATGCAACGCTAAAAAAATGTAAAAAAAGAATCATAGTTTTTGTGCGAATGAAATGGAGTTGATATTTTGGAATTATTCAAATTGTACGTGTAAATTTACAGGTCTGCAACATTCACACTATATTATTTATTTATTTTTTTTAAATATAATTAACTATAAACAACAGTTGTTGCCATTCCCTTTTTTTAATTGTTTAGTTGTTATTTTGTTCAATTCAATTCTATTTTGATATGCAATGTTGAAAAGGAGTGGAAAATACGTTGAAAGGTTCCATCATAATTTCCTTGTTTTGTTTTATTCCACATGTGTAGCCATGATAGGGGTTGTATTGTGTATCATGAATCAGGAAGCTAGCCAGGCTAATGTTAATCTACTTTCACGAAAGCGAAATATACTGCATTCGTCATTAATCGTTTTCCATACACGCTTTTATAATACGGTTAACGATCAGCACTGAGCATAAATTAGGCAATGATTTCCCTTTAACCACAAAGTAAAAAATTCAACGCCGAAATCAACGAAAGCATATCGAATATTTAATCTAAAACAAAAAAAGGAATAAGGGAAGTCTGTTGTTAGCCGTTTTTTATTTAACAAATCAGAGAACTTCGAACATGTTTTTGTTTTAACGAAAGAAAATGTAAATCTGCAATCAAATCAAATTTCGGGCAATTGAACTTAAGGAAAAAAAAATGATTTTATTCCATGGAAAATGAAAATCCCTTGAAATCGGGAAGAATAAATCAATCAACTTTCGCAGTATCTTCCATGATATTCATTTTTCATGTTTCTTATTTATCTTTCAATCAAGGAATACAGATCATCTCAATTTACTCCATTGAGCCGGTATCTTGTTATATTATTAAAATTGTTGCTGAAATTTGGTACATCAATCATTAAAAGATGTAATGTAACTCAATCTAAATCGTCTTTTGTGGAATGAACATATTGTAGTTGTCTTTGTCTCAAGGAGTTATTAGTTTGTCGGATTGCTGAGAGTAAGGTCCAATGCTATGTTCGGGGATATACCATCTGTTATTTTTATTTCAGACCAGCATAATTCACAACCAAATATGCTTACTAAGCGATTTCGTAACATTTAGGGAGGTCTCAAAATAAACAAAACATCTGTTTTCTGTTTTGGTATCAAATCACATGAGTGGTGGAGCTGATTCTCAAATTTAATTCCATTCTATTTGAATCTATCATCGTTGCACGATTGAAGCTACGTTCCTGCGTTGAGCATTGGACGTCCAGTGACGATCCACAATGCCTACAAAAAAATTATGCCCGAAATCATAGTTTTCAAAATTATGATTTTCATCCTATACAATTTTTTTTATACAAACCAGATTTTGGATTCTTTGCCAAAGATAGTTAAAAAAAAGTATCAAGCGTTTTGAAAAGGCTCAATTAATATTGGTTTTGAAACGATGTTTAGTTATGCTTACCCAATGATTAGTTAAAAAAATGTTTTCCGCATATGCAATTATTCGAACTTATTCTGTAAAAAAATTTAAATTCATAGTTTTCAACAATATGATTTTCATCCTATACAATTTTTTTATACAAACCGGATTTTGGATTCTTTGCCAAAGATAGTTAAAAAAAAGTATCAAACGTTTTTAAAAGGCCCAATTAATATTGATTTTGAAACGATGTTTAGTTATGCTTACCCAATGATCAGTTAAAAAAATGTTTTCCGCATATGCAATTATTCGAACTTATTCTGTAAAAAATTTTACCAGCGTTACAGACAGTGAATGTTGCAGAACTTTTTAACAAAATCTTTATCACTATCTATTTTAAGTTATGTAGAAATCAAATATCAAAATATATTTGAATAAAGATTTTTTTTATTTATCTAAAGGACTTAACATTTTTTTTTAATTGAAATAAAGTTAAACATTGCAGCGGGGTGAGACAAAAAAGGTGTGTGTTTACGAGTAAGGTAACAAATCTTGAAAGTCAAGGATCGAAATCAACCCAAAAACTAAGAACTTGAATCTGCAGGACTGCAGGAGTGACAAATCAATGAAGCCGTTTCGAGATGATACAGTTGATGCTCGAAATAAGAAACTTAAATGCCATTAATTGAAAAAAAAGGAAAACTAAATATGAAGTTTGTGGGCATCATTCATTGCGTTGAGCTTGTCTTCATAGAAAAAACAATCAAAAAAACCCAATACTATCTGAGCCGAGCCAGTCGTACTTTAAAAGTTAAAATAAAATAAGTTTTCCAATAAATCTCTTCAAATACAGCCACTATGACCATTTCCTGGAATCTTACAGGATAAATAAAAAAATTTACATGATGGTGATAATGTTTTGTTTTTCTTTTAATTTATGACTGTTTTAACAATAGAGCTCTCTTAAGCCTGCCTAGCACTCCATTCCTGCTGTTTGCACTAACAGTTTCGATGGTATTCTCTTGCTTTGTTTCTATGCGCGATAATGCAACTCAATAATGGGGGAATTTATGTATTTGCATTGTTTCCCACTGTAAATGGGCTGTGATTCATACGAAATCTTTTGAGACCGAAGCGTTGAATAAAACTAAAATTATTTTATTTTTATAATATTCTTCTTTTTCACGCTCATTCCAAGAAATAAGCCACAGAAAAGGCAAAGACAGCCTTTCAAAATTAAAAGCAATAAGAAACACCGACAACAGAACAATAATTGTGGAAGCCATCCGTAACAGCTTCAACGACATCGACAAGACGACTATAAATAACGATTTTCGCATTACGTGAAGCAAGTAAAGTATCGCCATGGCGATGTGATGGATAACTATCGCCGGGACGAGATCATCATACGAGCTGTGATGTTTTGGTTGTGTGTTGTGCTGACTCTTGTTTTAATTTTTAAGTAAATAAGTCCAAATAAAAACGTTAATAAAAAATGTGTACATGATGATGATTTTAGAAACACAGAAAGATGAAATTCGTGCTCACGAATCACATTGATTCTTTGGGCACCTAGCGGATTGATAGCAATAATCATTTTTAATTCAATTCATTTACATAATTATTACAGCAAGATCGCGTCTTTTATAGTACAAAAATTATAACAATTATGACGTAGGAGTAGGATTATATGAACAGGAAATAGGAAAAGATAGAGACAGGAGAGAATGTGCTTAAAATTATTGCTGCGCTGACACTGCAGACCTGAAACTAATAAAGTTACAGTGTCCCCTGATGTGAGCGGGCAATATGTACCACAATCTGATGGCGGATTCCAGGTATCTAAATTTAAGCGACGTTAGATGGAGTTTTCTTCCGGATCTGGAAAATTGCAATCTTTTGTACAAACAAGATGGGGATTAATTTTTAATTTAATTGTAAAGAAATAAAGAACATCTGGCGTCAGAGAAATCCTGCACAGACAATCCCAAGATGCAGTGACCACTTGTAAACTTCGGTTAGATCATTATTTAAATTTGAGACTAGCTGATTTACATGAGTTAAAAGCCGAGACAAATATAATTGTACATAATCAGCGTACAAGTGGACAGAAACATATTAACATGCACATGGCAGATCATTAATAAGAATGCAATCATACTGCTTTTTTTGTTTTTTTTTTATTTTTAGTTTTTGTTTTTAAGAAAAATAGTGAACAGGAGATTCTGATTTTATCAGCCGCAACATGCTCATCAGATATCTGCACATTTTAGATTATCTTGTAATTGAGCATCAATCAAGCTTATTGGTAGCTAAACCAAAGCCCATTCACAATAAGGAGAGGAAATAAAAAAAATGTCCAAGAAGATATTTAAGAAAGCACATCGCCTTAACTTTTCTATTATAAGCAAACAAATGACTAGTTGTCAAGAAAGTTTAGTATCAAGAGCATATAGTGGTCCTATACGTGACTTGTCCGATGGTGGGATTCTTTGTGCGTCTCATTGATACACCCTTATTTATATTATGTGAATTTACTTCAGGATTTTTCGTTACTAAACGAAGGATAATAATATTTTCCTGCATTGTGAACAAACGTGTGCCACCACTGCGCACTTTTATTTCTGTCATGTTTGCTTCCATGGCTAACAATTAGTAGTAAGAACGTCAGACTGCTCAGCGTAAATACGAGGCAAAAAATCTGATATTTTTTCGCTGCGCGACAACAACCTGCATGCATCCAATCCCCGCCATGTATGCGATAACTTTTAAGCGCGCATGTAAATAATACAAAAAAAAACTTTCTGAATCTTTTTTTTCCACAAACGCCGTAGCTGAAACATGCAAAAGTTACTTAATCAAACAAGTTTTCCATTACTTCATCTTTTAATTCATGATGTTGATTGAATCATATCGCTTTTTCTTTCAACAACTTTGTTGTGCGTTTTGTAGTGTGCCTTTAAGGGAAAATTGTTATTTTCAAGTTACTTAAAATTTTTTTTCATAGCTCACTTACATTCAGGTGATGTTTTCTCTTAAATTTCTTTTCGCACAACTGACACTCGAATGGAACTTCTCCTATGTGCACAGATTTAATGTGAGTGCGTAAAGTATACGGTGACACATATTTTTGAAAACACGCGGGACACTCGAATTGCTTTTCAAAATGCGAATAACGATGATTAACCATGTGTGTATGCGCCCGGAACAATTTCTCTACAGAAGAAATTCCTTAGCTAAAGGACTAATAGATTGTTTTAATATGTTACCACATATATCACATTTGTACCGGCGCTCATCCGTGTGGACTCTTTTATGTATTTTTAAGTCACTTTTACTAATAAATCCCTTTTGGCATATGTCGCAAATGATATTTCTTTCGTTTCTGTGATTGAGCATATGATAATTATAATGGGCTTTCTGCTTAAACGTTTTTTGACACACCGAACACCTACGGAATTTAAATTGCGATATTCGAATCATGAATCATTAGTGATATTTTTTTTACACACATAAATACTTACTGATACGCTGGAAGACCTTTGTGTACATTGAGATGGACTTCTAACGCTTCTTCGGAAAGCATTATCTTAGGACATTCAGTGCAGTTAAATCTTTTTGATTTTGGATGCATTTTCTTTCTGTAAAGGTAAATGGGATTGTTCTTTCAAACTTAAAGCGTATTTTATTCATAAAATTAGGACTACGTCAAACAAGGATGCAAAACGGAAGAACATGGCGATTCACAAGTCAAATGAGTTAGGCAGTTAAACAAATAAAATTTAAGCGTACCCCTGCACTGGAGACCTAAATTTCCTCCTTGTTTTCATCGGTCAGAGCTTTGAACTCTTTTTGGTCAATTTTTAAGTAAGCCTGTTCCTAGCATGAATGGTTTCCTTAATGTAATATTGTAGTTGACCTTGTGGAAAATTTATAAATCCATTAAAATTAATATAAATACATATTGAAATATTATGCATATTAATGGTTTGTAGTATTTGTAGCGAAAGGTTTAATAATCATCTGATCGCAGATCTCACCGAAAAGTGGAACCACCCTTTACTTGCACTTTTTTTTAATTTTGTCTTGTCCAACCAAGTGGAGCTAGATACTTCTCTGGAGGATTTGCTCTTTCGTTTACAAAATCGAACATTGAGAGGCAGGGTTCAAACGAGGCCTTGCAACATGCCCCGACGAAGCACCGGTTAACCAAATGGTGAACTTAATCCACTAATAAGCGTTGAATGACCACCCACTAAAAGTTCGCGTTCTAGCAGACATGGTAGGTAGTGAAAAATTGATCTACATTATTCTTTATTATTGATCAAAAAGAGTTCATAGAATATCCATAAAGTAAAGTTTTCGCGTCAATTCATCATGGTTGAAACCTTAAACGAAATAACAGTCTAAAAATCTAAAAAATCTGGAAAGAGGAAATGGCTCTTAAGAAAACGAAGACAGTATCATCTACAGGCAACGTAATAATCCGAAAAGCTGCGGAAATTATACACGAGCTCATATCTGTGGTTGCAATGCACCCAAAACCCATGAATTATAGTTCGAATTGCTTCCTCACGCACCTTAATCGTCAGATGAAGGCTTTTGCCAAAAATTAAGAGGTGGTCTCTGTGAATATACTTAAACATACAAAACTGGGGAAGGGTCTTTCATTTCAGACATTAAAAAATAAAAAAAAACTGGTTGTATATAAACTGCTGCTTAATTAAGAAATTATTGAATTTTAGAGCCTAAAAACTTACTTGTGATTCATCAAGTGTGTTTTCAGTTTAAACGCTTCGTTACAACTATCACATGGATATGCCTCGTTTTCTTCGCTATTCAATGGAGACTGACAATCGTCTTCCAAATCGCTTCCTTCTAGAAGGTACTCTTCCGTTTTAGTATCTTCACTGCTTTCTAGAACGTCTACATCTAAATACTGTAATTCTTCTAGCTCTTCTTCAGTCGCATCATCCTCATCTTTTATGATCGAAGTTATTTCAGATTTCAAAGTGTCGGCCTCTGATATTTGGTTTTTGTTGATAAGGCTGCACTCCGGTTTACAATAGTTATTAATAAAGTATTCGTCAGTAAGTTTGTATACTTCTTTTAATAACAAGTGCGTTTCCAACGCTTTATTTTTCAGTTCTTTAAACAACTTCAATTGCAAGTCACAGCTATTACAGATAAACTTAAGGATTCTTTCTTCAAATGATATCTACAAGAAGAAGCTATAAATAAATTTCCAGAATATGTAATATTAAAATATACGGGCAGGTTTAAGACATCTTCGTACAGGAGTCCAGTAGCACTAAACGCGCCGTCTTCCAGGAATAGTAACTGACGTTCCTTGGATTGCGTTATTGATAAACAAATCCTGCAACTATTTGGCTCCAGCTCCATCAATTCACTTTTCGACAAAGCTTTTTAATCGAGAGTAATCAAGACAGTCCAAGGAAACTATAATTCAATTGTATACAAATATTACCTACAACGAATTGATTTTATCAAGCATTTTAAAATGTCAAATTGAGGACTGTTCGATTTATAATTTTGTTTTAGTTTTTATTCCATAGACAATAGTTTTTTTCTTATATGACATTTTAACAGAGTGTCAGATGAGAAAATGTGCGTGGATGAAAGGTCTTCGCATACGCGCCCATCTAGCAGATGATTTAAGCGATATTTGAAGGGAACTTATGAAAAAATCCTTCGCTACGCAAGGAAAAGTTTCGAGCACGATTTATTTTGCTTTATTTGTTACGCAATTTTTTTATTCCTAACAAATACTTATATCCCAATTTTTTTCGGAAGCGGAGGTATGGCGGAGTGTAGCAGTGGACGGAGTATAGCAACGGACCAGCAATAAATCTGCTGAAATTTGAACCTCAGCGGTAGGCTAAGAATCTTTTTTTAATGTGATTTGCTACACATACCGTGTGATGTTTTCATTAATTGACTTGTATCTGACGCCGCAATAATCAACTAGTTATACAAGTGGCGCATCTGAGTAAAAATCATATAAGATCTGACGTCGTCTGTAAATCTAGTACTCGTAGCGCTTCTGAATCTACTACTCTATTCTCATCTGTCATTTCTGACATTTCCAGCCGTCAAATTTATCGCTTCATCCAAACAGACCATCACATCTGTGATAAGGTGTTTTTAATACGATCGGCACTTATTTTGAATTCGTATTTTAGGCAATATGAGGAACCTTTTAGAGAAAATAAATAAAATTAACCCGGAAGACCTTTACCTTGTGGAAAAAGATCTGTGTTTTTACGAAAAGGTAAAATCCGAGTTTAAATTATCAAAAACAATGCTTGCAAACATTTTTTTCTATTTTCGTTAAAAAATTTATTAAATTTACGTTCGTATAAGTTTAGTTTTAGTTTTTATTATTTCCAAAAATATAAGCTTTAATCTAGGGCTATACAATTTTCAATAGTGTCGCGTGATACTTTGGAAAATACTCATTCAAGATAACTTTATGTACTTCCCATGAAATAAGACGGAATGTTTTTTTTTACTCATATGGAGTATGTATGTCTACATACGTATATAAAACCTACATATCTGTTGCACATCAAAGGTTTCACGATCCATTGTAGGACAAATTGCAGAAAAACGCAAGCCCAAAAGCATTCATAAAAATAATTTTTTGTTCGTCTACGTTCGTTAACGCCCTTAGTAGGAATACCGATTGATATTAAAGTCTGTAATTGTTAATAACATGTTAATCACATATGGACTTTATTTATAAGCAAACAATTTAATATCAAGCAGGAAACAACAACCAGTAGGAAGCGATAAATAAATAAGCTAAGGTATTCCTCTCGATTACAACCGATTATTATTACAAAAAACAACTTGAATTTTGTCGTTTTTCAAACTTGAGCGGACAATAAAAACGATCATTTTGTTATTTAACTCTTTTGGAAAAATTCAAAAATAAGATACTTTTTAAACACTAATGCTCAAGCCACATCAGTCTTATCAGACATTTTTCCTTATTACTAAATACTCCTAAAATAATTTTTTTTGCTAACTATTCGTTTGAATTTGTTATAGTCAAGTTAGTTTAGTTCATGCATGGTGAAAAAACGATAATAATGATTAAATAAAAATTAATATGACTTGAATTTTTAAACAGCATTCATTATGATCTTACATTGAATTTAATAGTGAAGAGCTGAGCTTACTGGTAATCTTTCGATGAAAATAATATTGTTCATAAATTTTTGCTCCTAGCGGTCGGATGCCTGCAAATCAAAAATAAATTCAATCTAAGAATGTCTGTTTGCCGATTTTTTTTGTTTTAATTTTAAAATATTTTTTTCTGCTTAAAATGTTTGAATGTCCAAAAAGTCTCCTGTCTCTGATTAAATTAGTTAATTTAATTGATACAAGACCTTATATTAAATGTTAAATAAACGCATCTTTTCAGGTATCGTTAGCGTTTCTGCTTTTCGCCGGTAATAAAACCAACGCACATTTTATTCTTCAACGAATTTTGGTTATTTCACCTACTCCAAATGTTAACTCGGATATTCTAATTAGCTATACGAAAGTAAATGAAAACTGGAGAATATTTCTTGTGGAAGCTCTAGCTATAATCAAAGCAAACAAAGTTCTAAGAAAGTTAGGATTACCATTATCTGACATTCGCACATATTTTTTACCACATGTAGCAGAAACAAGTTTGCATATCAATCCAATTGTGAAGGCTTTATACTTTATGTGTGAAATACTTACGCCCAGTGTCGCAAGTAAAATTGTGTTGGATATTTCGGAAGAATTGAATATAGCCTCGCGCAATGACCATCTACGATTCTACAACTTCGAGTACTTAGAAGTTTTTCTTCTTGACTGGATAACAAGAGGTTTGCTGAATCCTTCTGATAATGGAACTGCAAATATATCTCTACTAACTAACTACTTAAAGTTACATGACATGGACCAAATCAAACAAATTTTGGAATACCCATTAAAAAATGCAGTTAACAGTGCTGACCGCATCAACTCACAAAAAGTGCCAGCCAGCTATGAGAGTGATGAAAGCTCTAATAAATTCAATGAAATTCAGAGAAAAACTTTGGATGCTACTAAATGCCTTGCTGATATCACGTTAAGGGATTGCTATACGATAAGGAAAGAATGTGCAGGTTTCATTCTAGTAATAAATCAACAGAATTTCCATAGATCAGCAGATCCCGAAGTACAAGTAAGTTCAGATTATTAATATGAAATACAGTATATTTTACAACACTTTTTAAGACGCGCTCTAGTTTGCCTGCTTCCCCCTAACTTATTTCTCTAGGTACCGCAATGTTGTTTTTTCAGATATGTTTCTTAATCATTTTGTTTAATATAGTTTTGTCGTTTGTTATCAGGAAGCTTGGAGTACATTTACTGCATTTTGCATGGTTCTATAAATACATTCAAACAAATCAATCAATTTGGATATTCGTATTAGCTGTAAAACAACAGAAACATTTAACATATAATATAATATAAGTCAAAATATTTTGAATTCCTTGTTTTGAATATTTAAAAAGGACATCGTAAGGTCTAAGGCTTCAATGTTGTAGCCACTGAGTTCTTTCGATTTAGTGTATCTTTTTGCAACTTTCCGCATTTAAAACATGTCTTGATAGATAGTTTCAACTCAGCAATTCACTTTGAATCTTTACAAATGATGTCGTCTTGTTAATTGGTTTCCCGGATTCAATTAAATTCAATAAATTTTATTTCGCAATAAATTTTACATTATTACTTGCATTCATTTTATTCAAGTGACGAATAATTACATAATAGTCAACAAACTTAACATTTGCAGAAGCTCCTTCCAAAGCAGAAATTAACTGAACGACTCGGGACGGATGTTGATAAGGAAAGCCTTAGGAAAACGTTTTCATCATTTGGGTACAAACCCATAGTAAAAGACAATCTGAATCACATTGATACGTTAAGTAATATTCGAGAAGTTGTAAAGCGTTCCATTTGTTATGACTCGTTGATTATTTGTATACTGACTCATGGTGTAGAAGGTAATTCTTTGTTGTAGCCAGTAGTTATCAACTTCTAACATTTATTCAATCTATTTTTTTGTTTTCTTTACAATTAAGGTTCGGTGTACGCATGCGACAGTGTGCCGATCAAAATCGATCAAATAGAAAAGATTTTAACAGACCAATCATTAGTCGGAAAGCCGAAAATGCTTATTATTCAAGCGTGTCAAGGGGACAATTTTCAAACGGCAGTCCCCATTGATGATATTGAAACTGATTCACCCAGCAACAGTTCCACATATTATGCGGATATGATAAAAGCAATGTCAACAGTGCCCGGTTTTGCATCACTGCGACATACGAGGAAAGGAACATGGTTCATTCAGACGTTCTGTGATAAAGTAGATAAACTTGGTGATAGGTAAGTTCATCCCCTTGCCCTCAACAACAAATTGAGAACAAATATTTTTTACAATTTTGTTTTTCAGCGATCATATGTTAGAAATTTTAACCGAAGTGAACTCGGCAATAGGTGATATGAGGACGGACAATAATATATGCATGACTCCCATATCTTCTCAGACATTAAGGAAAAAGTTTCGTTTACCACCGCGAATGTCATAACATTATAAGGTTCATTGTAAAAAAAATAATGTTAAAAAAAATGTTTTGATAAATATGAAATTTTTATCAAGCTGCGACTTTTTCTTGCAATTCATGTAGCTTATCATTATCCACATTTTTATTACCCTGTTGAATTCTCTATTCCTTTTTTCAGCAAAATAATATTGTGGAAATGATTCCAAAAAGTTAATACAAAAATAGGCTTTTCTTAATGAAATACCAACATTAATTCTATTTTGTCACACATAGTTTATGTGATCATCCCTTCTTTCCACAAGCTTTAATGAAAAAATGCATTTTATGTTCTGATAAAGGCGCAGGAAAAGTTAAGTTGATTACCGCAATATAAGCTATCAACTAAACTGCTGATGGCAGTTTACTTTATTGCTAACATAGTTCGATAAGTACAACACGTGGCTTTGTCGCTTCTGACATGCTGCTAAGAAGACATGGCCACTATCGTCATAATTCATGTGTAGTCTTTTAAGTCGCAAACTGGTAAGATGGAAAAACTTAATTATTATTTTAATTTATACTTTTCGCTTGGCTTTTATGTGAAGGTAACGAAGTGAAATTTCGAACCAAATATTTCATTCACATGTCGACGAAGACCATTGGGAAGTTTTCCGAGCTTATCATAGATTAATGATTTTTTATTACTCCAGACCATCATACACGGCCTGAAGTATTAAAAAAAAGGATATAAGAAGTGAGAAAAGTTGAAAACATTAACATATCCAAAGGGGAATAGTCGACAGTTGCTAAGCCTTAAGAAAAAGGATTCATCCATCGTGTACAAGAACAAGCCCAAGTTTACCCAGTCATTAACGGCGAGGAGCTTAGCACGCCAAAAAAATAATATCATTCTCTGCGGCCACACTTAATTTTACTCTTAAGATACTACCGGAAGTCATTTCAACAAATTATATTCAACAAATTCGTCAATAATTTCTACTTTTCTGAAAAATCTTAAAATTGTCCAAATACCGAAAAGGATTCCGGCCTCACATCTATCCTGTAAGAAGACAGTACATATATACAGACATACTCTGGGGCATGAGATAATTTTGACATACTTCACACCATTAAGCATGAACTGTTAACACCGACAGAACCCGACGAATTACAAAGCTTATACACCAAAATCGATGATCACAGGACACACCTCCTTTTCCTACCAGGACCTCTTGAGAAACGAAAGTCCCTCATTTTAGGCATTTCGACATCAAACACGTCCTTCACTAAGGTGAAAGTCCAAATTGTTGTAAAAAGACGAGAAGATAACTGGGTGGAGATCCTCCCCATTGCGATGTGTATAGGAGCCCAAGCCACATACATATAAAAAAGTATAATTTTATAAATAAATCTAATTTGCTAATCTAAGAATTGTGAAATACAGTCTCACAAATATATGCTATAAAATTATAATAACAATAATAAATATAATAACAAAATTATAATAACAATAATATATTATTACAAGCACTTAATCTTAAGCCTTATACAAACTTGACATACATTCTCTATTTTTATTAAGCATTCTTAGTTAATGTTTAAGAAACTAGCCGAAAGCTCTGGTGGCTAGTGTTATGATCTTGTATTATTAATTGTAATTTATTTTACTCAATAATAAAGTTATGATAATTATGATTTATGATAAAAAAGTAAATATGGTTATCTCAATTCTGTTCCACCTATGTAGTTGCTTTCCAAAAGAGTTTCCCAATTTTTCAAAGACCTTATGAATGAAACAAATCACGCAAGTAGTAATCATTAATTTTTAAATAATATTAATGTGCCTTTATTTTGTTTCTCATTTTTACTTTATATTAACAATATAAACAAAGTTACAGAATTATTTAAATATACATAATCGTATTGTTGTATCTCATTGCTAGAGCACTTTCAACAATGAATTACGAAGAGTTCTTGAACGTTCTTTTGGCAAAAAACAAAGGAATACAGACGTAGGTACATTAATTATGACATATTTGTCAACTTAGTGGTCGGTTTAACTTTTAAATTCGAAATTCAAAGTAAAATTTATTAAACATTTATAATTGTTTTCATTGTTTCACTATTTCTGCTGGCTTTGGACCTTTTGAATGGTACCCATAATAATTCATAACACTGTGTGTGTGTGTGTTTCTATTCGGCAACATGTGCATTAAACCTCTCTATCATATACTCATACTTACAAATTATTTTTTAGCTTTATCAAGTGTAATTTTTTTATTTTTTTGTTTTATTTAAAAAAATAAATGTGGAGAGAAGCGAACCACTACAAGCTAAATTGATTCCTGACCAACTTCCAATTTTATTCAATTTACATTTCACTTTGTACTGGCAGTATTGGGTGTCATCCTGTGCCATTTATTGAATTGATTCATTATCCTTGATCGCGCACAATCTCGATTTTATCACATATATCAGAGTCAGGAATATTTGTAAAATGGGTGCGATCACTCCGGAAGGTGTTGCGTTCATTTGAGCTTGTCTTTAGAGATCTCTCCGATGGAGTCTCGGTACCAGGTTGTACCCGTTTTTGGAGGGCTGACACGAAGTTCTAGAAAAAAATAAACGTGCTGTATAGTTATAGTTGCTTTAATTTTTTTTAGCGAATTTATAAACATGCGAAAGGTGAACTTTTTTTTTAATATTTACTAGTTTTTATAAATTTTTATTTTTATTTTATACATTTGACTCTCGTGAAGTTTATGCGATAAAACTTGAACAATGGAATCCACAATCTTATTTTACAACAGATTAGTATTCAAGTCATGATTTATTAAAACCAAGCTATATTTTCGGGACTTTTGCTGTGATAAGAAGACCCTGAACTGGAGCATTAGTGTTTTCTCGACACAAATTTACCCCTTCTTTACATGCATTGGTTAAGATATCTTGATTCTTTGTGCTTCGTACTTAGAATGTAATTTGTCTTTTTCGAAACTCTATTGTGGTATTTTTTTGTGGTGAATAAGCTAATTGAGCGTATAAAGGCATGTTTTTAACAAAATCTTTTTCATTGCCCTTGAATCGCCACGAAGAAGCTAAACCAACTTGAATTAGATATCATAGATACAGATACAGCTTGAAAAACTATCGACTTCCGGTTGTTTTATCTCAGACTGGCATACTATGTAAATGAAATAATCACTGTTTAATACAGAAAAAACAGGGCTCGTATCGTTTAAAGTCTTAGAACCAACCGAAGAGGCTTTGCTATGTTTTCCTAATTTTTTATATATGGTGCATCGATATCTAGTTCAGTTTGTGCCCCGTGTCTTTGCAGTGCATTATTGTTGGTTTGAGCTCTTTTTCTTCACTGCAGTTTTTATAACATATGAACATAGCATTAAATGATTTCTTAACTCTTTCTTATGGACTCAATACAATTGAACTTTATTGATAAGATGGTACCACGAACCAAAAGGGATTAAATAAACCTACTCTAGCTAGCGAAGGCTTAAAGTTGGTACTCGTATATATTTCCTGAGGCGAATCCGTTTGGTTTTTGCCATGTTGACTTTTGTGTGCGGAGTTCAATCCATTACTAAGCTAAGACACCATCACTATATGGGATGAAGAAGAACTATGCTTTGCTGAGCATACTGTATGACCAATTTGTTGGAGTTTGCTTTATGAGCTCTGTATCAAGATCTTGTTGAATGGCTTCTCTCTTTGCACTATTGAGAGATCCTTCATTATCTATATATGCTTCTTTTGTGTTGAAGGCTTTATAAAAGTTACGCAACGATTTCATGTTATCAACCTAAACATTATGCGAAAATATGTTCAAGTTTCTGCAATGTAGCAGAGAAGAAGCGGGCTTTATCAACATAGTTTGGCCACCACAATCGTCTGATTAAACATTAATGTTACTTGGACAGAGAGGTTCGTGAAATGTTTTCACCAGGAACCAGAAACACAGGCTTATAAGCCTTTTTAATAATGCTATAATGCACTTATTCATCTTAACATATTTTCGAATGATTCGTTGATATTTTAAGGGTACAAATCAATTATTTATTACTGAAAAGGAATCTGCGAGCAATACAGTACTTGTAAGTTTCATTGATCTAGTTAAAAAAAAAATATTTGTACCCTTTTAGAAATTTTTTCTCCGAAAGATTTATTGCGTGTTTGAACACGAAATCGCACGTTTAGCTATCCACTATTTTTTATTATTATTTTTTTTTTTGTTTGTTTTTATTGTCTGTGGTTGTAGGTTTTTTAAGTAAAAAGTATACAACTAGAGGAGTTTTTTTGCCTCCACGTTTTCTTCTTTATTAATTCATAATTTAAATATATATAGTATTGCTATTCGAACATGTTTATGCTATTGCAAATTAAATAATAAGTTCAGTAATGAAAACCATCATCCGTTCGACCATTTATAAAAATGTAAAAATAGTGTTTTAATAGTGTTGGGCAAATCTTTAAGGCACTGTTTTAAATGGTACTGTTTTATATGGTATATGCAACTTACCTGCGAAATGATGTCACCTCTGGCAGTTCGAACTTGGTATAGATAACGGTATTTTCGTTGACGTGCTTCCTCACGTGTTTCCCTAGGTCTAGAGGTAGATCGGCAGCGAACATCCTGAGGATGCCTGTGATAAATTCGTTTCCGATGATCGACACGCCATCCGGTAATGAAACACTGTACCATAACACTAATAATAGCCGCAACAGGCCATGAGCAAATCAGAATCCCACCAAAGCAAGGAGGTGGTGCAGGATTTGGTTTCATATTCAAAATCTGAAAAAAATAATAAGCAATTTAGAAAAAAAAAAACATTTTGTACATATATATTGACTCAATCCATTATTACCCAGTTTGCAGTATCAAGACCATGCATGAAGAAGTCAATGGAGGCAACAATCATTGCAGTACCAACTATGCTAGATGCTAGTATTGTTATGTACTTTACACAACAAAGAGTAAGGACCGAGAAAATTACTGCACCTCCAACAACAGCAACATATATTTCCCTAGGCTGCAAATCAAAAGTTGGCCATAATTATTGTTATTTGATCTTATAAATGTTCAATCCGTAATTAATATTTATTCTAAAGCTTATCTGCCTCACCCCAAACTCATTGTCGGGCATTGTGGCCACACAAACCGCCATTGCGACTGCTGCTAAGAGTGCTCCCGCAAATGCGCTGACCAAAGCTGATGCGATAGGATGAGCGGAACCTAAAACGGCTCCAACTAGACCAGCTACAATAGCAAGGGCAGAGTCTGCCGGACTTCCCAGTAAGGTTATCTTAAGATCTTGCAATATGAATATTCCATTGGCGCCAACAAGCAATCCACTCAAAAATCCAACAGCTCGCAAGCATCGGTATCCTTTGGTTGGAAAAAGTTTGCATAAATTATTTAAAAAGTATTATTTAAGAAAGAAAACTTGAATCTTTTAATAGTTACTCGTATCTTACCCAGTAGTGCATAGACAATTCCAAAAACAGCTGTGATCGTCCATAAAAGGGCTGATATCGTATCTGGAGCAGAATGCGAACATGATGGATTGTCCATTATACCCTGTTACGATTAAGGTTTTTAGTTTATTTGAAAACGGATCCCGTTTAACAAATCTTAAATCTAATGTTCTATATATAAACACAAATTGTTGGCATGACAGCTCTATTTCAAACCAGCCTAACTATTCACGATGGATGATGGACCTACAGTTTCACGACTCTATACATTCTAAATAGCGCTTCTGTGAGGAGGTAATGAAAAACTGGGCAATCGTGAGCCTACTAAACTAAACGTTAGCGCAAGCAAATGAACCTTAGCAAATGCAAGCAAACATAAGCAAGGATATCGTAATACAACAACTCAAAAAGATATTGTGCAACACTCTTAGCCTTAGCTGTTTGCTGACATGCTTATTGATCTTTATACAAAAAATCCAAGGATCACACCATCTGTAACAGCTAACATAATTTCTTGAGCGGCTATCGTTGACATTGCAGGATTTCTATGGATTCTCGACATGTATAAGAAATCCTTACAACTCTGAAGGAGATAGGTATCACCACCAACAAACCCTAACGATCTAGTTATCCTTATGTCTGTGAAACATATCCCTAAGGATATCAACCCAGATTAAACTAAGTTACTTTTATCTACAAGGAAGTGGACAAATCGAAACTGAAGCTAAACGTTCCCACTACCAATGAGAAACTCAAGGAAAGAATGTTCATGCGGTCATTGTTCATGCGAAGGCCCAGTGGTTGAAAAGAAAATCCTTATTCTCATTCGAAAAAACTGTAAATTTAAATTCTTCACCAGAGTATATGACATCTACGTCGAAGGAGAAAGGTATAGTATATAAAATAAAGCCTCGAACGGAATATACTTATTCCGACTGAACAGTCTGGAACCTGAGGGCTAGAGACTGCCTCGTATTTTGCAAATAATTGGCAGAGTTCAACGAAACAAAGAAGAAAAATCTCCTTGAAATGAGACAATATAAGAACTCAAGACGTAGAAACAACTTCCCGGTCGACTGAAGGAGCACCCAAACAATCCGTCTATGCTATTTGGCGACAGAGAGGACTGAACTTCATGATGAGTCTCATTAAGAGAGTAAAGTGGTTTGAATATGAAAATTGAAAATGGATGCCGTAGGGTACCGATAACCCTTACCTGATGCTCCAAAGACCACTTCAAGCTGATAGAATAAATACTATACGTGCTATAAATACTATTCGGTGGTATGATTGGTATCATCATCATTTGTTTGGGATCGCTCATGGATTTGCTATAAAATTTGCTGGTGTGCTATCGAGGCATAATGGATAAACTTTTTTCGGCTTGCTTCTTTACTGGATAACTCCCAAAAAAAGCTACCTGTAGATATTGCAGAAAATCTAGGGCAGGGTTCATTATATTATGAGGAGGTGTACTTCCAAAAGATGAGCTAACTTTGATCCCTTTCTGGCATGCTCGTCTGTCCCTTCACTACCTTAGTTGCTTCTATGGCCAGGGTCCCTATTGAAAGAGCATTGATGGTGCTGGCCTTCGATTTTACTTCTGTATGATACATTGTCCTGGTCCTTTTCCAATTTCCATTTTCGAGCCAATTGCCAAGTCCTCGTATCGAGGGCACTAGATGCCCAGTATTTCCTACTGGCTATAAGAATGGATTTATCTTCCAAAATAACAGATTGCGGTCTACAGTACTACAGTACTTTTCAAATATTCATAGATGTCGGGAAGGTTGAGTATGATCCTCAGGACGGTTACGACGTTAATTTTATTGCTTTTGTGATTTTAAGCAAGATAGCCTAAATTTGTTTAAAATGTTTTTGGCATAGTTGACTAACTTTTTCATAACATAACATTCAGCAGAGCGATAAGCCATTACATGAGTAAAGGGCATTATGTAAAACTAATGGATTTCTTTCGATCGTAATCCTCAGCTCTTGTGTAGGTAGTGCCCTATATTCTCGCTTCCTTCAACCACGCTCCGAATTGAGAAAGCTCTCAATTCTTATCATAGTGAAGAGCACAAGATCCATTTCTTCGGGATTGGAACTAAGGCCGCTTGTTGACTCCAGCCTGCGTCGTGTCTCTGCATGTAAACTTATCATTATACTCCCGAGTAATTTCGTAATCCATGAGTTAATGATGGGTTCGGTTTTTGTTTCTCCCTCGGCCTTCCTTGTTTGTTCCATTGCCAGTCATCGCTCGTTATCATGAGATGGGAAGGTATAGTCACGTCGGAAATATTTTCAGTAGAACCAGGGAAGTGAGTTTCTATCAAGAGGTGCAACGATTCTTGATTCGATTCAGTGCAAGTGTCGTTTTTCAGGATGCTTTATAGTCAGCTTTCCCTATGCTTTGTTGTTACTTTCGTCATTTTGCTAGAAAGCAAGTAGCCTGCAGAGTCGATTATTTGTCTGGCTATCCAGCTTTTGTATTCCGTCCAGTTTGTCATAGCAGGGTTTATTCATGGTGAAATCATTTTTGATTCGATGAAGGAATTCTAGGACACAAACTATGAAATATCTTTCACAGCACTACCAGTAATAGGCACGAAATCGTGGGCCACTTGAATTTAAACTCAATTTTATAGGCTGGCAGAAATAAAAGACAGACTAATTCATTTTTAGCTTACTCTGAAGGTTGTTGTTTCGCTTTAGTGCTCAGTTGTTCTGTGCGGGACAGCCGCCTCTGAAAACCTATTGATGATTACCTAACAACAATATTTGCAGCACATATCCAACAAAATAATGAAAAAAACGTGAAAATCGGGGTTGGTATCCCTATCAGTTGTCGAGGGTGTAAACCACGCAAGCACGTGTGGCAACATCTAAGCCATAAAATTGATAAAGCCGTCAAGTTCGTATTATCTTTTTAATTAAGTGTTAAATATTTTAGATTACGCACGAAATAGGACTTGTAATTGAAGGAGTGACAGTCACTGGCCCAAATTTCACTGCAATGAGTTCAAGGTTTGACCTAAAAAAAAAAACTTGGCTGCATACGAGTTATCTTTGGGGATGAGAATTCAAATTCAATGTTCTCCCTAATTTAAGCTCTTAAAACATATAGTTTGTAAAGTGTTTTAGTTTAATTGTATGTAGTACGTTGCTTAGAAAGGACAACAAATGTTGCTTACCTTTATAAGAAAAGGCCATTCTAGAACTGGAATTTCCTTCGCCTGACTTCTGTTCTCATCACTATCCTTTGAGTGCATTATTGTCTTTGTTTAAATTTTAAATATAAAAATAAACTACACTATTAGTTACGATACGATCGCGCACACACTATTTACATTTATGTAGGTTTAAGCATACCGAATTGAAATGTATTTTGAGCAGTTAAATGCGTGTATAATTCTGACATTGCATTGTCCCAGACGAATAAAATGTCCTCACCCTGGTTCTTCTTGAGATATCAAATTCCTTTATTGATTTTCCATTCCTCATTTTATTAACAGAGTTTTTTTTTGTTAGCTTCTATCCTTACGATGTATCAGCATTCATTGAAATGAAAGTAATTAGTTTGTTAATGCACACCATGTGCTACGCCGAACAACAAAACAAAGGAACACATTCGTGGGGTAGACTCCCGCAAAATTTTCACCCTTAGTAACTAGGGATGGGTGGTGGAAAATACTTGTATAATTAAAACTTTGATTCTTTAATAAAATTCAATATAAGTCCATTGGAAAGCGGTTAAATAGGATTAGTATTTTTATTTACACTTTATTTTAAATTATTTTGTTACTTATATTAAACGAAATTGAAATGTGGAACTAGAACTAGGAGTGTTAAATGAATTCATAAAGTTCATGAAGCTAAGGCGCGACAGTACTTTACGAAAACGTCTACATACTGTTAACTTTCACGTTCGTTGTCGTCCTTTGCCACAATAAGGATCCTGGAGATTGCGCAGTAAAACTTATTGTTAGGGTAAGTATGGCGATAAATGATATACTTATAAGCCAGAAGCAGGTTCTTTTTTAGAAAATTTCTGGAAAATAGTACTAAAAGAAAATTTTAACAAAAAATGATTGCTACCTCTCCAAATTCCAGTAAAGCTAGCAAATTGAAGTTAAACAGTATTAAGAATGCCTCCATCGGGATAATAACTTATACAATAACGGTTCTCTCAAAAATGGGATAGTGCTGACTAACAACGGCTCAAATATTGCGCGTTGTCGATGTTATATGTTTTGTTTCTTTGGTGTAAGTTTGTAAGAATAGTAACTTTATTTAAAGACCCCTCCAGACAAAGTTGAGGGCGAACGCGTGCACGAAAGACTAATGCCACTCTACAACCCTATAAGGTTATTCAACAAGAGGTGTAAATTTGAATTTCGCCTCTCGCACATCATGTTGAAAAATAAATTCGGTAATAACGCAGCTCAAGTCTCAGACAGGAAAACAATTTCAAGGGTCCAACTCGCGTTTGCCTGGCAGAGTAAGCTGAAAATATAATCGCCGTTGCTGAGTGTGTGCCTGAAAGCCTGGATGATCACAGGAATGGGAGCCCATCCTAAACCACTTTGCACTGCATTTTATAAAAACCTTCAGCAGACCATCTGCATGGTCGTAAATATATGAACAAAATCATATTTTTTTTTTTCAATTTGCACCATCTCCGAAAACCGAAGAACTATAGTGGAAAAACCTCCACATCCATCCACAACAAGAGACAACTTAATGCTAGTTTTGGGTTGTCGTAGTTTAGATAAGATAGTTTGTGCCTGAAAGTGCTTTGGAGACTTCAGTTGGCCTATTGTCTATTATTTTAAATAATTCGCCAGTCCAGTTTTTTATTTACCATAACTTTGTCCTACGATGTTACTCGTTTGGCTGGTTCAGAAATACATCGCATATGTACATTTACATATCTGATGGACATCGTGAATGTGATGGTGGGGCATTCACTGCCGTATCAGGTTTATAATGATTCCAGGATGGTCGACCAGCGATAGTAGTCTGACTAATGGATGGCGGTGTTGTAGTGGTTGTTATATCGGCTTAATTCCTCGTTCGATTTATCAAAATAGTGGTTTGTGTAGATTGTGTATAGATGGCTCTGCTGTGAAGGCATAACATTGACAGCGGGGCATTTAGCTAAGTCTTCCAAACTTTCAATGTACATATATCAAACTTATGTCGATATAAACATCTTCCGTCCCGTTTTGGGCTCCACCCACGGAAGTGAGTTGAAACCAAATATTGTACATCTGAGTTTCCCAAACCACTACATAATCTTTAATTTTTCTCCTAATTCTTCCGCTTGCTATGTGCTTTTCGCCTTATAAGAGTATTGATATCCTCTTAAAGAGCGGGCCAATTATAAAACCAAAAACAAAAAAATACACCCAAACTTACATCGACAAGACTTGTCTTTCAAATTTCAAAAATTTGTACCAGCTAAAGTTTTCAAAAATGAATGGAAACAGAGTCGGAATATATCTTCCTTTAAATTTTTTTTAAACGTGTTTGATCCAGAGCTTGGAAATAATACACAGAAAAATACATAAACCACAAGAGCTGTTATAAATTTTGAAAGAAAACAATTGCTTTCTTTGGCTACGATCATTTGACATGGTCACAAAGAATTCAAACGACAGACGACAGAAAAAAAGTCGTTGGTTCGTAAACGGATGTCATAATTCTCAATATCGACTATTAGATATGTTAAAAAATATATTTAAAGCTTTTTTTCACTCTTCATAGAACCATGATTGTTTATGATCCCACGAGAATAACAACTCGGACAAGAACTATCGACTTTGTGATCACAAAATGCACTGACAAAGTAAAAACAAGGGTTGAACATAGTTTGAAAATAAGTGGCCATGAATCAATAGACATTATAATTAAAAACCAACATAGGACTCAAAACTAAGTCTCGTTCAGATGATCAAAATCTTTTCCTTAGAAGTTTGTCTGAAATAATCCTTTTTGTATATTTTTAATATAGAAATAATAATATACATACGGTGTGATTCAATAGTGAACTTATAGAAGCAAAGGCGACAAAAATAAACCTATATATGCAAGAGTATTGAGCAATAACTCGAATTCGTGGCATTTGGTACAAACAAAGTTGGTATATAAAAGGTAAATCCGATTAACAAACTGCTATTTTAGAAGAAGTCAAATTGATATGTGGCAAAAATTAATAGAAAATGTTTTTAGAAAAGGTAATGAAAAAATATCGGAGGTGCAATTTAAGATTGGATTTGTGATAAGCGATAGTGCAATTCTAGCTTGCAAATTAAAAAACTTTATTGTGGAATCCATGATGATTGCAATATAGATTTAAAATTAAGTGTTGTCAACATAGAATCTATAAAATATGCATTAGATAAGCTAAATAAAAAAATAACTTTAATTTTATGAATGTTAAAGTGATAAAAGACTACTGGTGTATGTTTGGGTCCAGTGTTCGAAAAATGTATAAATACATCCCTAAGTGCGCCTATTCTTCCATAATCTTGAAAAGAATCGCTTATAGTGCCTATAAAAAAGATTACAAAAGCTTTATTACAAAAAAACTTAATTAACTATCGTCCACTGAATATGATGCCCCTATATAAAAAGATCTTAGAAACGGTGAGGACATGAGAATAGAACGAACAAAAACAATGAGGGGTCAGAGAACGATTTTTTACATGGGTTTTCAAGAATTCAACACTCTTCCGATAGACATTAAAAACACTTATAATTTATATGAATTTAAAAGAAAACTTATTACTTTTGTTACAAATACGAACTACGAATGTATGTACATACTCGTAATTTTGTGAGTATGTACTCTTAATTCAGCTGTGCAGTGGTTTTAAAACGATGCGATTTTCTTCAACGATCATTAAATAAACAAGTTCAAGCCAACCTTGTTTCTATAAAAGTTACAACTCTTTTCCCACGATTTCTTTGTAACCGTTGCAAATTAAGTCAACGAAAATGATACGTTTTCTCAAGAAATTACTTTATTGTAACAGACAAAAGAATTACAATTCAAACAAATAAACATTAACCCTATGTTATACATAGGCATATGGCTATGCAATCAAATTATCTTGTGTGTTTATTAACAAAAAATAAATATACATATTTACTATGGCTTTTTTTTAGAAAGACGTGCCACGGTTCGCCTCAAGTGCGCTAGTTCCTGCTGAAGTTTTTCTATGTGTGCCCCGCTGCAGAGAAAAAAAAAGAAATATGAATACTTGCTGAGAGCCAAAAATCATTATCTTACCTGTTTTCCTGTGTTTTTGTCGCCGTCGCCCTAGTGTCAACTCGGAGACCTGCTGCAGACATCGCTGATCCTCCGCTAATAACAGATGATATTTTAAGGTTTGGATGAGGTGATGTTTCGCCAGCCGTCAACACTCCACTTTTGAGTGTGGGCAAAACGACTCTAAGTATTCTGGATTGCGTGCACGGAGACAATGTATCATCCTGTTTAGGCGATGTTGATTCGGATTTAGACACCAATGATAGTGTGGGTAGTCTCTCTGTTTTTGAAGTTGGTGTTGTGTACATTGATGTACGGGTTACGGGTCTTTCTGGTTTTGCAGAAAAATTATCTAATTTTTGAACAGTCTTTATGGTTTTATGTGTTGTTGCTCCGGTTATTTCGATAGTCTTTGGTGCTGAGAGAACGTTAACCTTTGAAATATTTCTTCCAGTCGAATCTGTTTTAAGCATTTGAGGATGTTTACTTAATTTAGTATATGGAGTTTCTCCCACTTTCGCGGCTGTAGCAATCGGTACGTTTACTTTGGTGCCGTCATTTTTTAAGGTTTCATTGTCCGTAGTTTGTCTTGACTTTGGTCTCGTTGACGGATAGGCTTTAGAAGCCGCTGCAGCAATGGATTGGAAGCTTATCTTGGATGGAAATTCTGAAGCTTTAAGCCCATCATCGTCTTCATTTGCTTTGTTCAAAGAAGCTACAAGGTCATCAGCTTTAGTAATAGAAACGGTGCAAGGCTTTATTTGAAGCAAAACTGGAATATCAGTTGTGCTTTGTTTACCACTCGAAACATCTTGATGTGTGTTGGCCTTTGCTGCCGCATTTGCTCTGATTGATTGCATTTTCGAAGCCGGTCCCATGAGATGTTTCTTTTTTAAAGTTAATGAGTCCATACTTTCAGTTGATCCTTCTCGCAGCGCCTCTGTTGTTGGGTTTGGCTTATTTTTTGAAACTGACTCCATAGAGTTTTGTGCGAAGAACACACCTTCTTGCATAGATGAAGATTCAGAAGCATTTGTCGACGGCTCTGGACTGTATTTTAGAGAAGATGCTTCAACTGTTGCAGACGAATTGTAGGTCGCTAAAGATTCTGCATCGGTGGAAAATTCGTCCTCATCCCTAATTTTTGAAGACCAATTAATATTGTTCTTGGGCGGCGAAAATGATGCAATTACTTTTTTGGAGTGCATTGTTGTCTGAAAAGTTGTATTCATGGGTGCTGTATGCAATTTGGGTGTAGTAGATGCATTTTTAGTCGGAAGCGCAATTGGGACTAGTTTACGACCCACCGCTAAAGGAGATTTTTGTTTTGGAGACCTAGGACGCAACCGTTTTACTGCATCTGGAATTGGGGCAGAAACAAGCTTCCTTTTTAAGACGTTTGGTCGCACCTGGTTCCTAGATTCATCTGAAGACCGGGTTACTAAACTCCTTCGGAGAATGGGCGTTTGCGTGTTCGCTGATGGTGTACTAGAAGCCGACCTGAGGGTGGGGATCGTTTTTGTAGATGTTGTACAAGGCGTATTTCGGTGAGTTGTACCTTGCCGTGAAAGCGATGTGTTATTGGATTTTGCAAGTGGTTCTGCTTCCTTCAACGGTATTGGAGTTATTGTTATACCGGGTGGTACCGCGGGAAGTTTATCTGGCGACTGATGTACCGCTGCAATTGGAGTTCCAGACGGGAGAAAATTATTTATGTTTGTCTGCTGTTGGCGCGGTTCTGCGGTGCGCACCGAGGTTTTAAAAGCTTTGCCAACTAATTTTTTCAACATTTGCTCAGCACTTATCCTTTGCGAATCGAGTAACTTTCGCATGGTATCTGCATCATTTGACTTGATCTTACGCATTGTTTCCCCAGCGCCATCCACAACCACATAATTAACAATATGTGCGTGTGTATTTGGCACAATACGAAATACTGACTTTGGTTTTGAAGATGCATTTGTGCCATTCGGGGCGTTGGGATCCGAATTGTCATCCCCATACATGATATCGTTCATTCTGGCACCGATGCCATCAATTTGAAACACCGTTGTGAAGCCATTTATCAATGTTGGCTGATTCATTATAACTGGATCGGTGATAAATTCAGGCGTTTCTTGTTTTGGAACTAACGATATAAGTTTTGGCGCTGAACACTCGGGATTATCGCATGATCTCTCGAATGCGGGGTCTATGCTTGCTGACGGAATACTGGCTGCTGCTGCCAAAGTACCAGCATTATCATTGTCACCAGATAGATCGAGGACCATCGAACTGCTTGTGGTTAAAGCCATTGCTTTTCGTTCTTTCCAAGTAGGCGTATCGGGTCGAACTTTAATATCTACCGGCACACAAATGGAGGAAGCCTTAAACATTTACTGAAAGAAACCCATGTTGTTTTTGAGAAATATTTCTCTGAGAAGAAAAACACTTTTCCTCCAACTCGTATAAACTGCGCCGAATATCAATAACCTTCTTTTCGCAATATTACTTCGATACGATTGGTGTATTTACCACGATTAAGCAGGGAAATAACTACGCTATAATTAAAGTTCCCACTTTAACAGTCTCTTAACAAAACGTTTTCGTGCTAAAATATTAATGCACATAATTATGAAGTAGTACTGACAACCGCCGATTGTGACATTTAAATGAAAATGACGCTAGTAAGTGTGAGAAAGAAGTATTTTTCTTTTCTTATAAATAGCATAAATCAGAACGAGATATATTTATTCTTCTACGGCATGACCAAGTGTGTGAGAGGGAAGACTATAAGGCTGGAAGAGCAAGATGTATATTTATGCACTGTGCCAGCAACTCTAGACCAGTGATCCCAGTCGCTTTTGATGAAATTCCCCGTTACTGGTTCGTAAAATCCCCTTTTGCGCAGGAATTCCAAACAACATTAAAAAGGTATAATCGGAAACGGAAAATACGGAAAAGAAATCGATTTTGTAGTTTTTATTAAACAAGAAAATGAAATAAGTCATCTTTTAATTAAAGCGTAAGTAACAAACAAAAAAGGAAAATCGTAATCTCAGTAAAAAAATAATTAAAAACTAAGGAAAAGTTAATCAATCAGTTAAAGTTTATCATTAATTAATTAACGTTCATTTGTACATTGACTCATTGTAAAAAGGACAATGTTCAGTTAATGACTTAAAGTTTGAGCACTCCATACCTCAAGCATATAGCATTTAAACATGATGAACCCGACCGATTCCTTTTTTAATTATAACGTCGCTTACAACTGAAAGTAAGCGTTTAGAGTTGGCTTTCGGAAAAGTCGGAAAAAAGAAATTTCCCATCAAAATCTACATTTCAACATTGTTCGATACTCAGCTGCTCTAATCCTTTTTTCTCAGTTCCAATTATTGAAAAAGGAAGCTCTCTTTAACACAAAATTAATCTTGTAAATCCGGTTTCGCACTTTACTTTAAGTGCACACGGGATGATTATTCCTTCTATTTTATAACCTCTCAGGAAGTAAAAACTTGTTTTCATTCTCGTTCTGCCAGAAATAGGAGTAAGATTTTAGTAAGTTTCATGGTGCACACTTTACTTCCTTATCCCACAAAACCGGTTTTCCCAATATGAATTCATCCGTGTGTGCAGGCTCAATACATTATTGAGATATTTTTTTTTTTTTGCTCGACAAAAAGCGAACAAAAGCAAGAATGATTATTTTTTGTTATAAATGTTTTGCTCGATGATAAAATTAATGTATGCTGAACTCATCGATGTTCATGCTTCTCGATGTAATTACTCAGTAACTAGGACTTATTGCAACCTTTTGCTTTAAAGGAAAAAGTTTATGCTTTCAGTTCCGTATGCCCGAGTTGGAGTTTGTTTGGAGTTGCTTATAAAGATTAATTTCCGCATTCGTGACTACGAAGCTCCTACAGGGAGTTACAGTTACAAGTGGAGCACAACTTTAAATTGAAGGGCTACTTAGCAAGGAATTATTTGATCTGCCATCCGTGTCTGTTGATCACAAAAAAACGTGGGTACATGGTTATCTAGGTAAATTCGGTTGTCAGGAATACGGACAATTGAGATTATTATTTCGCGCCAATGGGAATGTTTTCGATTTTTTATTTGATCATCTGTACATACCGGTATCCACGTGTTGTTACTTCCTCCCTTTTTTTATTCTATCAGCTGGAAGAGAATTGTCAACAAAAATAACGTGCATGAAATGTCATTTCGTGAAACGTCAAATAAAAAAAAAATACCTTCACACCGTGTTCTACCAAACCCAGAGTTTCATCATTTTAATGCTCATACGCACAAAGAAATCCATATCGGTATCACAGGAAAAAGTTTCTTCCTTATTTAAACGAAAAAGCCACTTTCCTCATGCAAAAATCACCATAAAAGTTTTATAATTATGAACTCACTGAGTTTACGGGTATCATCGGTTAAAACCGGTGAAAATACGAAGAAAAATACTGAAATGCGAACCTCTCTTGTGCCTTTGCCAAAGCACTATGAAACAAGTACATGATGGATTTGTTTTTGTTTTTTCAAAAATTAATTGTTTACTTTAATGTTCTGTTGTAGATGACGAAAATTATTGCCTACAATTGAAGAATTCAACAAGCATTCCCGACCAAGTAGCTGTTGTAAAAAATGTAGGCGATGAGTAATAAGACAAAAGTCCTTGTGTGGTTTTGAATAATTTTTTTTTGTTCTTTTAGATTTTCAAAAACATCGGAAGTGATGCAGCCGTTTTGCAATTTCTTACAGACCTATATTTTTATTCTCCCCCGAAACATCCTGTAAGAAATCAAATATCAAAGTGAGTTGTTTTCTTTTTATAAGGAAATACTTAAAATATTGATTTTTGTACTTAATTTGTGTTTATTTTTCTTGTAAGGTTGTTAATAACTGCAGCTCGATTAAAAACTGGAGGTATCGAGGAGGACTCGATAGTTGAGTCGCTTGCTGGAACATTGTGTCGACTACTGGATGATGCGAGAGTCTCGGCTGAAAGCTCGAAATGGAATTTGACTATAACATCAATAGCAGGTTGCTTTGAGAACTTCGGCTGTGGCCTTAAAGCCCTAGAATCAAGAATACAATTAGTGTTTCCTTTTCTCTGCAATTCCGTACAGCGATATTTAACTGAATTAAGGTAAGAATCATTGTATGTGGTATGTGGTATATTTACGAAATCCTATTGAAATAGGTTTTGTTGACTTCTGCCTCTGTTTGAATTATGTTAATCCGGTTGGTGAAACGATAAAATAAATTCAAATAGAAATAATTGACTATCACTTACAGCATTGGGGCTAATAAACGGATCACATCTAGGTTAGGTAAGGTGGAAGGGGATGAACTTCCTTTAGTTAAAAGTAACCATGGGGGTCTTAAAGGTCCGTTATGATTCCCCATCACGAACTTTGTCATTTTTGGAACTTCTGTAAGGTTTCTGGTGAAACCATTTGGTGTTCCCGATGTATCTCATTAGGTACTTGAGTGGTACCTTTGCGAGTGGTTCCAGTTCCATGTGCGTTCTGTCCTCCACTAACCGAAGTCGTCTCGACTGTAAGTCGGGGTATGCGCAAAGGAGATGCTAAGTGGTTTCTATTTCGGGGATGAAAGAAGGGATGGCATAATAAGTCCTCGCGTTTATCTCCATCGAAATATCTGAGCAGGAGGTGTGCTTCCAAGTTTGATTCTCTCAGTCGAATCGCACTTTTAGCTACGGTGCTCTTCAGGTACTCGAAAAGGCATAATCTGGAGACCTGCATGACGACGTTGATTTTACTGTTCCTTTAATACAGACAGGCTTGCCTTTGTGGTTTATTCAGCTTTCTGCCGCAGGTTCTCTTGCATAACTAGAGAGCACAGATTGCGTTGGAGAAAGTTTCAGTGCTTCATTTTTGGGTGAGTAAACTACTCAAGTTTCCTTTTTGAATCTGGTCTTAAATCTGCAAACAATGTGAGTTCTTTAAGTCAGCATATTTTTGCGAATTGGCCAAACATTTTTTATACATAAAGAACACACTAAAATTCCCTATTAAAACAATTTATGGAGCGGTTACAGCATAAGCTTTTGGCTCTGGTTTAAAAAAAGTAAGCTGATAAAAGTTACTGATATTGTAGACTAATATAACATCCAAGTAAAGGTAGCAATTCATTTATAATTTTATTTTTATTTTTATTTAGTCGAAAGAAATCGGAAGAAGGTATTCTTTGAGGAGGTGTTGATATTTAAAAGATTTATGGCTGATTCGAAGGCGTGTGAAGTGTATTGATTCCAGTTGTCGAATTGTTTGAACACAATTTATTATTTTATCTGTCTCATAAGTCAAGTTGGCTGTAGTGATATAACAAATAAGCGGGTGCGGGGGCGAGCGTGATTTGCGGCTTTATCTGTCAGTTAGTTTTCCTGTTTACATATATGTCCTTGAATCCACATCAGTTGTAGTTTACCAGCTGACCTAACCATGGTGTCATGAATATCAAAAATTGTAATCGAAGTATGCTTTGGATTGTTGACGGTTTGCAGCACGAAAATGCTGTCAGAGTACATTATCCTTTTTTCGACTGTAAATACTGATGCTGTATTTGGTAAAACTGCCTGTAACAGAATTGATCCTTCCTGGATTCAACAGCTAAGACGAAATCTCCACATTTAATACTAAATACCAAGCGCAATCACTAAAACAGTTCCAAGAATAGCTTTGCTGCAGGTTTTGATGTTGTTTCTTCATATCATTCTTCGAAAGTAAGTAGACCGGCTTCCGCTAGGATATTCTTGATAGGTGTGGTAGAAAAATCGCTAATATTTTAGTTACGCTATACACGCTACTTTTCTTTGAAGTTAAAAATGTTATAATGTTAAGTCCTGTTGCTAGCAATTTTTTATTTCAACAATATTGTTTCCAATTTTACTTGATCAATTAACAATCCTATAATGTTTTAGTTGGTAACTGTCTCTATTTTACGCTTCTTGCGACATACAAGGACAATTTTACATTTTTCCAAAGCAAGATTGGCACCAGAAATATTTTACCCTTCTGTTATTTCTTTTAGTTATGCAGACAAAATTTGATCATTCGCAAAATTTTGCGATTTCTTAGTTCTTCCTCAACCTCTGTACTTGATAGTATCAATATCCTATAGGTTTCAATAGAATTAATATATTTAAAATCATATCTAAAGCCAGCGTTAAACAACGAACTATGATTTTATTTTATAGAACTATGCCTTTTATTCTTTTTGCACAGCGTCCTTAGCTCGCCATCTGTACGGAATGAATATTATCTTTATGTGCACAATTCAATAAGGCTTATTTTATCATGCACCCAAGAGTTTCCCGAGCACCTCAAGCAAAACCATGCAGAACAACTTAAGAACCTGAACATCATTTGCAAACAAATAATAAACGATGATGAAATACCAATGGATCCACGAACAAATTCTGGTATCTTAATGGCATACATTGCCAAAATATCTGCTACATACGAGTGCTTCATACATGAAGTTAAACTTGCAAAGAACTCCAATGAAATCGCGCTCTGCGTTGGAATTGTAAACACGTTTGACTACCATGATTTTACTCAACTCTCAAAAGATATCCGAGATATATGCACAAAAATCGACGATATGGCGAATGCGAATTCAACCGTGCCAAACATATTGCTTTGTGCAGCACGTTCACTTTATCAGATATCGAAGATCCTGCTAAATTTCGATTTGCGCAACAGTGAAATGAGCGAAGATACCAAATTGATATTAAGAAAGCTTTTAATTTTTGCATTCTGTTACTTGGAACATCATATGGATAGTGTGCGCCATCTCTGCAAAGATTTGCTGAGAAATGTCACAGCATTAAGCAAAAAAATTTCATTTGGTTACCTTCTTCAGAAAATTTTCGATGCTTGTAATTCCGAAAGATTGTCATTGTCGATGAAGTGTGTTGTCTTGCTGCAGGCAGTACCTATTCTTGGGAGTGAAGACATAATAAAAAATTGTCAAGGACTGTTTAACAATTTATTCGCTGATAATCTGGGACGAGATTTTATTGTTAATAATCTTTTTGAGGGCTTAATGGCTTCCAGTCACAAAGAAATCGATTTTGAAGCATGGAGAGATCTTTGGATATCATATTTATTAGATATTGCAGCGAGAAATGATTCAAGGCTTCCCGATGTCGAAATCCTAATCGTTAAGGCAGTCAAGTGTGAACCGCGGATAGTTCAGCACATTATCGAGAACACAAACGAAATACCAATAAGCACAAAACTCTCAGCTTTATGGGCCGTTCGTAAGAGCGGCATCAAAATAGACAACTTTAATGCAATTCTTAAAAATTTTTCGAAAAATCTTTTGCTTTCAATCCTCTCGAATTGTGATGACACTCGGGTTATGGCTCTTAGACTGCTAGTGGAAACGCACAAAACCACTGAACTTCTAACTGACCTCGAATGTGAACATATCCTACTCTTTTTGGAGTACAACTCCAATTGCCAGAGTCCAGCTACGAGACAAAAAACACTGGCTTTACTGGGGAAAGCACTGATCCGCTGTGAACTTAATTTAGTGAAAGTACTAAAAGATACTTCCTGTTCAGAAAAGCCGCTTTATAGAAAATTTCTGATGGACTTTATAAAAATTCTTGTAGATAATTTATTCCAAGGAGCGAATTTTAGTCGTAGATCGATATCATTGCAACTACTAGAGATCTGCGTTCGGATCCTTATCAATTGCGACCTCAATTTAGATGATTTCCTGCCTAAAAATACCGTCCAAACTCTGACAGAGGCCATATACGATTCATATGAAGCTAATAAAGATTTGTCTGTTTCAATCCTTAAGCTAATCGAAGACAAAAAGGGTTATCGAGTTTATTTCGATGAGTCAATAGACGATATAAAGGAACTTTTAATAAGTGTCCGTCCGACAGATTCTGTTTCTGGTGCATATCGGTTGGAATTATTCTGCAACAAAGGAAATCATGATGCCTTTGGACCATTTGAGGTGACTAGATACTGTCCGGTGTACTACGCAGCGTTACGTTGGTCTTTGAATATTCTTAAAGATGGCCTACGTCAAGGAAAAGAATCCATTTTATTAGCCGCTAAATCAAATCCTTTATATGGAGTCCTATTTGTGATAAAACACCTGCTGAAAAAATTAGATTTTCAAGGATTTTCCAAGGACATTGCTTGGAGGATACTTATTGCTGAAGTTATAGTTATCTGCAAGGAATTAACAACAATCGTGGGGCCAGTGGTTAACAATTCTTCTCCCGAAGGCCATTTACCGAATGATTTCAGTGAACTGCCAGAGCACTTACGCTTAAAAGAAGACAAGGGTGGCACACCGTGCAAGGTACTTTCGTCGAAAACAAAACTCAATCAGGCCTGTCTGAAGACTACTCCGCAGATGGTATTATTATGTGCCTGGCGAACTGTGAAAGAAGTGTCGTTAATACTTGGCGAAATTGTTCTTCGGTCACCCATTCAATATAGTAAAATAACCGAAAATTTTCTAGTTACCAAGGAGCAGATAATTGAAATTGGTGAGCATTTTAAACTGCTTCTTTCTGAAACAAAGCATCGAGGAGCATTTGAACAAGCATATGTTGGGTTTTCTAAACTTTGCGCAAGACTTTGGCGTGTGGAGAGCCATGAACTGAATATTTTGCCCATGACATGGTTGAGGGAGCTTCTCTCCATTATCTCAAAGGACGATCAAATAAATGAGAAAATATGTGCAACTCGTCGTAGTGCAGGTGTCCCGTTTATGGTGCAAGCATTGATTACAGCAGAATTACAGGTCGGCACCACAAAATCGCTGTATTTCTGTACGCAGCAGCTCATGCAACTGTGTGACAACTCGGAAAAAAGTACCGAGGCTAGGAGTCATGCACTTAATATTTTGCGTGCTCTTTTCCGCTGTACAGATTTGAATGAAGCCATAGGCGAGTTCGCCAGCGATGGAGTTGTGTGCGCTATTCGTGGCTATGAAGCATCTACTTGGGCGGAAAAGAATTCCGCAACTTTGTTATTTTCGGCGTTGATAACTCGAATTTTCGGTGTGCAAAGAACTAAAGACTCGGATAATTTAAATATTCGAAACAAAATGACGGGAAGGATATTCTTCTTACGCTATCCAAAGTTATATGACTTCTTTTTGGATGAATTGAGGAAGGCAAGTGCATTGATATTACGCCATGAAAAAGCTAATAAGTTACATCCCTTATTACTAATGTTAAGCCGACTTTATCCATCTGCATTAGAGGGAACCGAATCGAATTTAAAGGTAATTTATACTAAAAAGAATCGTTCGTTTAATGATTTAATTAATTTTCGTCTGATCTAGCTGTCCGATTTTGTTCCATACATTTCTAATTGTTCGGGATGTCCTGAAATGCAGACAAGGTATTTAGCCGCAAAAGCTATTGTTGCTTTAATTTCCGTTGATTCATTACCAGTTGCTATTTTGAGAAAATGCGCCGAGATTTTGGTAAGTTCGATCATATGCATACATAATTTTTAAATTGCAATCAAACACATTTGTATACAGATCTCAGCGGACGATCCAAAATCAATTAACATGAACGTGTTGCATGGGCATTTATTGCAGGTATTTCAAAGAATCCTTAAGCCACAAAATTTCGAATTAAAAACTTTCTCTGTTTAGATCCTATTCCTTATTAGAGCACAAAAATCTCAAGATATCGAACTCATTGGGGATGTGTGTTCAACCTTAGTTACTTTTCATATGAAGACTAAAATCAACAATGCAGTTATACTCAAGGCAATGCTTGATATTTTCATTGTGATTTTAAACGGGTAAGTTAGAAATTTAAAATTTCAATTCGGTTTAATTACTTACTCTGATTTGAGTGAAAAACAGATTGCATAGCTTTTTAACCACAGATGTTTGAAGCTTGATCCTTAGCATGAACTAGCTTTTTCTTTATAAAAATCTATTCAAATTTGTTGAAATATTCGTACCGAAGTAAAGCAGTTGTTCCGAAATACGAGGGATAATCTCAATTTAATGAAACCTTACATATGCACTAGGTCATTAACAAAAACATAAATAGGCCAAGATTTCAGGGAGGAACATGCATTTGAATATGAAACGTCGAGGAGATAACATCGAAAAACGAAATCAGAGCTTCCATTAAATACATCTGTTAAAAAAAATATCTACCAAAGCCATACCCAGCGACTTGGTGGAAACATAGGGGGACTCTGCACCTCTAAATTCAGGGAGCTTAGTTGGTTTGAGTCATATCTAACAGCAAGAAAGCAGAAGGTTAAATACAACAACCATTACTCGGCAGCACGAGAAATTTTATTGGGTGTGCCACAAGGATCGGTCCTCGGAACCCTGCTCTTCCTGCTGTACATTAACGACATGAAATACGTTGTTAAACACAGTCAGGTGATGTTATTTGCAGATGATACCCTGCTATACATATCGGGAAATAATCGAGAAGAATGTGTAAGCCTATTGCAGGAAGATATGAAAAGTGTTGAAGACTGGCTGATTCAGAATAAATTGAAGCTCAATGTTAGTAAGTCAAAAGTAATGACAATCCGCTTCTCTCCTTCGCACATCCAGTTAACAATGGAGAGTGAAGTCATTGGAGTTGTCGACCATATGAGGTATTTGGGGGTAATAGTGGATAGCGGATTGAAGTTTAGTAGGCATGTGGATTTTGTGTGTAAGAAGGTAGGAAAAAAGATTGGCTTCATGAAGCGCATAAGATGTAAAGTGTCAACTACGTGTTTAATCAATATCTACAATGTGATTGTAAAGCCACACTTTGAATACTGCGCCACGGTACTGTTCCTATGTGGAGAGGGGGAGATCGCAAGACTGCAAAAACTGCAGAATAGGGCTATGAGAGTCATCCTGAGGTGTAACCGATTCACACCGATCAATTCGATGCTGCAAATTTTAAGGTGGATGAATATTGAACAAAGAATCGAGTTGAATGCGATGGTCTTTGTTTTCAAAATGAAATACAGAATCACACCTAAGTATCTGTCTGAGAATGTAAGTTTGGTAGCTGATGGTCAGCCATACCCCTTACGAAACCGCGGAGGATATAAGAATCAACTTTGTTTCCAGAGCGGCGTCTCAAAATAGTATTCTTTACAAAGGCTTCCAGAAATTTAACCAACTCCCGAGTGAAATAAAGTCTGTGACCTCCTTGTTTAAATTTAAAAGAATGTGTAGTGAAAATATCCTAGGAAGAATTTAAATTAAAATCATGTTAATAATTCATTGAGTTTTTGAATTTCATATTTTGCACCAGTAGATTAATATTGAATTGTTATCTAATTATAATGTTAAACTTTATTACTTCTCTTTTAGTTTTTAGTCTAAGCAATAATATTTTATACTATTCCTTTTATGTATTTAAAAGTAATTTAATTACTAATAAAGAATCTAATCTAATCTAAAAAAAATCTAAAAAAAAATCAAAGTTGCACATTGGGCCAAGGAGCTATAGCTTGGGAGAACATCCACTGAAGTTGAACACCTCGAAACCGACGAGTAAAAGAAGAAACAAGTCGATATGTCGAGGGTGAATATCAAAAAGTTTCGGGCAGTTCAGGGGACTTTTTGAGTCACGTTTTGTGAAAGAAGCTAGGTCTTGACTCCTTAATGTGCGGTGCCAAGTAATGGTGTTCATTTGGTTCTGTGGCTTCATCCAGAATAATTCTTATTTGGAAACTTGTTTTTGTGGAACGGCAGTGTTTGACAGGGCCGGGTTTTTTATAGCTCCAAATTCTTCCCTATATAATCCATATGTTTGCATGTTAATATTGCTTTAGGAAAAGTGTACCAGTAACGTTTGCTTCAATTTATTTGCAGTACAAAAAATCTGATTGTTCCGCAAGAGACTATTCAAAATCTTCTGCATTTCTCTCTACAAAAGAATCTTTACGCGAGTGAGCTTTCGTATTATTATCCAGTTTTTCGCAAATCTTTATATATCTACAATTTACATACGCTACGACTTACTCTACCATTTGGAGCCTTATCCGATTTTATACTCTCACCACCTATCACACACGAAAGCGTCTACCTCGAACAGGCAGAAACTTGCCTTAATATCATTATACTAGTATTAAACAAAAAACGTTCCTTAACAGAGGATTTAGAGGAATACGAAATATCAGACGCAGAAATTGCCTTTATGCAGGTACTTCCCGAAGACATGCTTGATCAATTGCAAGTTGAATTGAAGAGTAGTAAACTACTACATTCCACATTGAAAGAAGTCATCCAAAAACCCAAATTTTATCCCGAATGTGCTATGAAAGCCTACGCGGCTTTGAGTCAGCTCGATAGCTTCGATTTTACTTTGACGCAATTAATCAAAGAATCCAAAAAACATCCTGGAGACGTGAAGAGTCCGTTAACACTGTGTGTAGAGCGATTAGTGTTAAAAAAGGGTGTTGAATTTAAAACGTCACAAATGTGTTTGGAGTATTTGATCGAGATATCGCAGCCATGGAATCCTCATTGCTTAAGGTAGTAACCGTTGAAATAATTTAAATCTTCTTTTGTTTTGCTCAAACAATTTTCTAATTTGCAGACTGAAGGCATCTAAAATTTTGTCACATATTGCCGTGCATTTTCCCACAGCTCTTGAGAAAAAAAAGCTCAAATTCGTGAAAGAATTTATGTGCTTAGTATTATCGCTTCTTATGGACGATGATGTTGATGTGAGGGAAAATACGGCGAAAATTGTTTTAAGTTTGCCCAAGGAAGATCTTGGAATGGGTAAGTTGAAACTTTGTCCTCATTGTGTGCGATATGCGAATTTATCAGAATGTGTTCATACATGTTTTTTTATTTTTTTCATTTGCAGATAACGTTCTGTCGACGATGGCGCAAAGACTATTTTTGCAATACACAGCTGATCTTCTTAAAGCGATGAAGCCTGACGATGACTTCATTATTGCTATATTTAAGGCAGTTGCAGAAACGCAACTGGCGTCAGCAAACGTCGACATTACGGATGGCAACGCCAGCGTCAACAGCGGCGGTAATGGAAACGATTTGGAAATATTCGATAGAAACGAAACGAATGTGTTTGCAGAACCGCTGAAAGTGATCTCCGATAACATTGTGATATACAGGAGTACGTTTAGTAGTCGGCATAAAGTGATGCACGTAGTTGATAACTTCAAAGTTAATTAAGACCTAGTTACTAGTCTGTCTGTTTTGTTTGAAATTTCGTGCAATTTAAGATGTTTTTTTTTTTTGAATATATCACGTCCTTTAACACAAAAATTATAGATACGAGAATTTTTCATACGTATGCCGCATATAAACAAGCGATTTTCATAAAATCAAGACGATATAATCAGGTGTAGAATTCATGTACACACCATCTTCAAATTTATTTTTGAAAAAGATTACGCTGAGCATATTCTGATTGTTAATAAACTAGCAATGTGGGTATGAGAGGATATGTATGGTATGATTTGAATATTTGCCAGTCGGATTGTGTATTTGACCGAGGGATTGAACCAGCGAACGAGAGTATCTGCTGAAATGTATGTATTGCTGAATGAACGACGAGTTTTTAGGAAAGCTGTTTTATGGTTTCAACAACACAATATCAGCATTAAGACGATATTGTTTTCGAAACAAGTCGCATTCTCAAACTTCAAATTCAATATTGTAAATATATTGAAAATATGAACATATGATGAAGATAGAAGTGGCCGATGGACTTGTGTCCCAATTAACGCTAAAAACACAATCGTGTTAAAAACCACCCCGTTAAATTGAGATACAGGATTACTGCTACAAAAATTATTCTAACGACTTTCTTATACGGCATGTCTAGTTTCGCTGGTTGAGTGCCTAAAAGCGAGTTGAGATATGCTACTATTGCGACAGTCTCACTCTTGTATCTTGTATCTATATCTGATATTTCCTCAGACCGACAAAAGTATTCCCAAAATACTTGAAAAACTTGAAAAAATACAAACTACAGAATAACTGAGATAGGAGTGTTTTTATTGCCAAGATAAGTTTGTAAAAAATTAAGAATAAAGTTTTTTTCGAGAACTTGCACACATACCATGCCATGAGTACTTTACTTTATCTAGAAAATAAAATTTCCCTCGTATTTATCTAAATATTTAATTTTCCTTGGTTAATCTTCTTACTCAAATTCAATTGATTATGGTTGTTCTTTTGTTTGTATTTATTATCACATTTTAGCATACTATTTTTGTTCAAAAAAAATAACAAAATTAAATATGGAATTTACTTAAAGAACAATGAAAGGTAAATAAAGAAACAGGAGAATATTCACAATGTCATCAAACACATAACGAATGCAGCTTAAAGTAGTAAAAAAATATGGGGAAAATGTTGCATCACTTTTAATCAAACTTAGACTTTCCCTCACATGAACATGCATCACAAACGCGTACATCGGAGGTCCAGCCTCTTTCTGGCACCGGCCGGCGTGTTGTTGAACAGTTCGCACATATCGCTTGCCCACATGCTCTGCAATGATGCCGCCGACAATCACCGATGTGTTTGTGAATTCGCCCCGCTTCGATCTTACCCTGAGCCTTGGCATTTTCAAGGTCTTCTGCAGTGCCAAACGGAATTTTGCATATAAAACAAGTTGGTGATTCTGAATCAGGTACCCAGTAGGCAGGGCGTGCGGAATCTTTAATTAAATCTGTAAGGAGAATTCAAAATTAGCATTTTATTTTGCTTTTCGTTTTACATATATGTAGGTATACTTGCCCTTAGGGTATTCTAAAACTGATGTGACGCTACTTATTGTATTATAGATGGTTTCACTGTATTTCCTTACTAATATGTCTCCCTCTTCGTTGGGCGGCCCTGTATTATTAGTAGTATAACATAAGTTATCTGTTGGATTTTCTGAATATTTTTAAAGGGAAAGGTCTACGATGAGAGCCCAATACACACATCGAATTTCAATCAATAACTTACCTGGCACAGAGTCCTGATTTTTGCTTAGCTCTTGTCGACAATCATTGCATACTCTTACTGGATGGACCCAACCGCGAGCTGGCACTGGCATTTTATATTCACTACAAGCATTACAGAATCCTTCGCCACAACCACGGCAATGGTGCTTGCGAAGTCCAGTCTTTTCAAAGTTTTTCTTGCAGTGATGGCAATGCTTAAAAAAGAAAAAAAATTGTTCTCTATAAAATAATAATTCAGTCAAGTGGCAATGATCACTTGGAATTATTTTACTTTAAATAGCATAATGTAAAGATCGTCAGATATTCATACAACTTCTTTTGTCGTATCGTCGTACTTTCGTTTATTGATCATCGCTGAAATGAAACCACTAACTTCGACGGAAGCTTACTTTTCCTCCTAGAACGATTTTTTGAATTCCATTATTTTTTTGTTGCATTTTTCATGGGGAAACAATTATTTTTACCCCGCCTTAAGTCATCAGTATTGCTTTTAGAAGCAACCAGCAATAAAACCCCTTTTATGCGGGTTTATGAAGCCCTAATGTACCGGAAATGCTTTACCTAACTGCTTCCTGCACATTGATTGACTTCCTTATCCTCTAAAATATCGAGCTATTCAGGAAGTTAGGTGAAGGGTGAAAAGGTTATTAATGGCCGTTAGTGTTTCGATTATCCGTTTTTTTATTCTCACAAAAGCTGACACAAATCTGTACTTTGTAAAAATATTGTTTTGTAAGCCTTTGTTTGAATAGCTTCTTGGTTTGCAATTCGAAATAATCAGAGATAAACTGGTCATCATTATCGCGATGTAAACAAAGGTTCAGAATACTGAACCTGAGTAGAATTGATTTATTTTAAACGACTTCAAAATGAGTTGACTGTCGCTCGTTGTCGGCTAATGTCTCGTCAACTCGAAATCGAATGGGAGAGCTTTCGTTTCGAATTGCCGAGTGTTTTGATTTGTTTGCAAAGTCTTCGCCGACAAAATGGGAAATGGTAAGACAGATAACAGATAGCAGCTTTTGGCTAACTAATTGAAAATTTATCTATACTTAATAAATACAAGCCCTTCAAAGCGATAAAAATGAAAGACTCACTGTGATTTCCGTATTGGGCTTCCAATAGCTCGGCGCAACTGTGTCAGCTAGCCAATCACCTAAAGCTTTCGTAGGTTGTGAACTTATGCTACTTATGGCCTCGGTGATATACGAAACTCCATCCAATACCATTTGAGCCGAGTGAACTGGTCCTTTCGCTGATACATTGCCACCTTTCCAAATATGAACAATCTCCGAGCTGACAAAGAAAATAAATTGTATTTTGAGTTCAATAAAATTTGTAAGTAATTTTACCGCACTGCAGCAGACTCTGGTGGCTTGTTGCCATACCAATATTTTCGCTCTCGGTATATTTCTCCACAATTTGGACACTCGATTATCGATCCCTTCCACGCATACTTGGCAAAACCCAAGAGAGAGTTTTCGCTCTGAGCCTGAGCGCTCATTGTGACGACAACCTGAAAGCAAAAGAAAATAAATCAATTAAATTACCTTACTGTATTTTTAATTTCAAATAAGAAATGAACCTCTCTTCCATTTGTGTAACATTGTTGACAGAGCAATACTTTGTTCTCGAACTGATGTTGATAATTGCAGGGATGGGTGTTCTGATGGTTCTCACCATCGATCACATGACCCATTGAACGTTGGCAACGCCTGCTGCATGACTCACAATGGACGGTGCAGGTAAAATACTGTTCTGGAAAGGGATTGATTGCTTTTTCCACAATTTCACCATTGAATTTCAAATTAAGAGCCTTCATCGCTTTAAAGACAACGCCTGGCTGTCGAGGAGATCGTACGGCAGTGTTTTCAATTTCCATTTGTATAGCGGCGATAATTTTTGAGAAATCTGTTGACCGATCATCGGCGGTTTTTATGCCAACGTATCGTAAGGAACTGAAGGCATTTGTTTCAATGTTTTGACGTGCAAAAGCTTGCCGGAGCTTATCTTCTGCACTTTCTTCAACGGCTGGAAATTAAGATGGAAAATATGTTTTTTTTTTTAATTAATTGATATTGTTTTTTCTTAAACGTAATTTTCGTTGATAGTAGCCATAATATTTTTTGTACGTAAGGATTACCCTGTTGTGATTATTCTTTAAAAGATTTTTTTTCAAAAGAACAAGAATTTATAAGCCTAGCGCCTGTACACTGAAGATCACTGGAGTAACACTTTTTTCTAATAAAATATAATTGTGAGCGGTGCTGGCTTAGGGCAAAAGCAGCACACAATATACAAATGTAAATCGATTATGTCTTCCCCACCAAAATGGGGAGGCTAAAATGTCAAAAGACGTTCCCCACCAAATTATTATAATCTCCTTTAATTTTTGCTCAATCGCAATTGTTTGCGTAACACAGGGGCAATCACAACCAGTTCTCTCTAGTGATCTTGTTGAACTTCAAGCGGTCTGACATTTTTGAGAATTTTTCATGCATCCGGAACTTGTATGCATCTTGTTCTAGTATGCGCAAGGAATATTTTAAAACACAACTTACTGTAAAAAGTTAGTAAGTGCAATAAACCATAAGTCCCTTTATCGCTTGTGCAATCGGGCTACCCAAAAACGCTGCAAATCGGCCGTCTTTAAGCCTTTTAAGTTATTGAAATACTTTGGTGCTGACGGAAAATATTAAGATATTAATATATTAAAGTGAAGGAAAGACATTCAAAAATCAATGTAGTCGCTTAAGCTTGGTCGATGCACCTTGCACCCTTTTAAAACATTTTTGTGGTGATCATCACAGCTTAAAGACAACGAATTTCGGGCTCAAAGAATCGGGCCCTCCCTCGACAAGACTATGCCGAAATGAAAGCGAGGAACACCAACTAGGATTTCTATGAGAGTACTTCTCATTGCATATGTAATACACAAGAGCACTGAAGTTAAAATAGTCGATTTCTGAGATTTTATGTTCTCAGGCAACAGACAGCCGCATCGTTTGTTTGGCACGGTCAAAATTAACATATTTAAATGGAGGTCGTAAACACAAGGTCACTTTTGTCCAAAATGAGCAATTGCTCCAGTTTTGATTAATATGTTTAGGCTGTTGAAGTTGAATCGTATAACAATCTATACTTACAGCAATCTAATGGTTTTGTGTGACGTGTTTCATGGAATATAATAACTGATGGTCCTAGAGTCTGTGCTGTCTCGGGAATGGCTAGTGATTGAAGAGCTTGAGCGAAATGTGAGCAAAACGCTTTAGAAGCTGTCCCCAAAAAGTCAAACATATCACTGTGCAGTCGTTCCGAACGTGTTCGGTATATTACAATATCCGATATAGCTAAAATCTACAGAAAAACAAGTTCAGTAAAGATCTTAGCAATAAGCAAACTGTCATTCAAACCTTTAGTAACATTCTCATTCGTCGATTGCTTTTCGCCGTTATACCCAAAAGACCTTCCGTATCCAGGCAAAGGGCACCCATTTGATGTTGCATTGCAGCATACACCCCAATTGTACACGAGTTTTGCTCCGACGATGTCTTGAAGACTTCTTCACCTCGAAAGAATGCATTGTTCATCATGTAAGATTTGCCATCACCAGTGTTGCCGAAAATTGAGACAACTTTGATTTTATCATTTTCAGAGCAACGAAGCTTTTTGCAAAATATTTCAGGAGTTGCAACATGAAGATTTTCGTTCTCATCCATCAAAAGGAATGAACCTTGGGGGTTGTTGTCTGATATTCCATATGGATCCTCTGACATAGTTTGTATGAATGGAATGGATTTGAAATCAGTGTCACTCACAAGATCCGGTCTCATGGCTTCATCCTGAAAAAAAAAAACAATACAAAATTAAATGTATTCCTTTAATTCGTCTCTAATTACATTTTGTTATCAAAGAATAATTTCTAAATATAGAAGTGGTGAGTTGAGGTTTATTTCCATCTGACTAGAAAAATAAAAAGAGGAGCCATATGTTTCCTCTGCCTACCTAAGTACACTTCATACTATCCATGAAAAATTATAAGATCTGTTTAGTTTTATTCATACAAGCTTAGTCTCAGATCACAATATGAATGCGTTGTCACTAGCATTTGATTGGCCTCAGTAATGAAGTGTTCAGAAACCAAGAGCCTTTCGATATGTTATAAGGCCAAATCGACGAACGCCATATGCGGCCTAATAGGACACTTATGCCGTAGTGTGGGAGAAAGGGAGAAGAAAACGAAGATCTTCAAATAATATGAAGAAGAGGCGAAGAGTAATCGAGTGTTAAAAATTATCACGGTATGCGATTTACGAGCACGCTTCTTAAGCTTAAATATAAGGGCACGATTGAATGGTTGCATGGCATTTGCTTGATTGATAAGTGCGTATTGCAAAACACTGAATTAAAATAAACACAAGATGCGTTACAAAAAATCGTTGACGCGAACGATCTGTTGGGAATTAGTGCCCATCTTCACTTCTCATTATATTGTTCGATTTAAGGCAAATTTCTCCGAACGGTTCCAAAATTGCAGATCACTCGCGAAAGATGACACCCGAAAAATTGCACAAGTTGCTTCATGGATCTGACACAGGAACCACGCGCTGAACATTTCGAAACGTTAATCAATGGACCACGAACACCTTGAACGGACATTACTGAAGAAAAAACAAAACGTCAGCTCGTCTATTTAATGTTGAAAACATCTTTCAAAAAGATAACGCTTGAAGACTATATGGAAAACAATGCTTCTGTAGGGTCTGGGTTGCTCAATGCTTTTAATTTTTTAAATTGTTAAAAAAATTCCTTTCCAAGTGAACATGTAATTTATCAAAATTAATGTTTTTTTTTATAACCAGTAAGGGTAGACCACGCTGTCCACCTAATAGCCCGTTTTTTTTTTTTTATCGAAAACGCGATTGCATCGGTAATGTTCTATGACTATGTGAAACGTGAAACAAAAAAGTTTCTGTTTATTATTTAACGTATACATCATAACCCAGCTGATTGCATTAAAGCGGATACACACATATAATTTGCTATAATTGAGCTGGTATCAGTCAGCTGCCGCATTTATAAACTCGATGAATAACCGGCGGAGACGACAACAAACAACCGGAGAGTGCAGAAAAGCACTTTTTTGCGCATTTATCCACAACAAAGGTGGCAAGACGAACCAAACTGAGACAAAAGAAAGAGTCGTGCAATCACTTTCATAAATATTTTTAACATTTGTAAAAAAAAAACAATAGGTTCTACGAATTTTTTAAGCGCTTTACTTTAGTACCTCGGAAATAGGAATGAGGAATGCCATCGGGAGTGAGACGTAGACTTCCTTATTACACTCTGCACTTTTTATTCAGTTTCATTTCTATAAGGTAAGTTAATTATTTTGTCAACAGAAGAAGCGTATTTGTTGACTGATAAGTGAGACACTTGTGGGATAAATAGGGAAGATATGAATATACGAGACAGATAGACGAAGCTTCACTGGAGGCGATGTCAAGAAACTGAAAGCGTAGGTTTAAACATTTTAATAACAACTGCACAGCTTTCATTGACGCATACGAAAATGTATGTACGTGTAAATATTAATACGTAGATCGTTTGAGAAGAAAAGAAAACACCAAAACGTGTACACACAATTTCGAGCAATTGTTTAAAAGCTCTTTGAAGTTTGAGAAAAGAATGCAACTACTGGGAGGTCAAGGTTCTTATTCAGAGATGCGATTGAATCAAGTTTTAGTCACTCAAGAGTATGAGGTGTAGTTATACCTTTTGGAGATGATGATCACACACTTTGCACATCATGCTCAATTAGGAATAAGCTTTATAATTCAAATTTAAATTTGGTTCGTTCATAAGATGTTGTTCGACAAAGAAACACCGTCAATCATTGAAGTCTTATCAGTTTAAAATGCATATACATTTAAGTTTATTAGGAACAGTTTCTTGTTTGCGTATCTTATCACATAAAGTTTTGCATGAAACGTTCGATGAATCCCAGCCTAAGATATCCTGGACATGCAATAACTGTGACCATTGTCAACATACACAACTATAAATGGTAGCACGCGTCTTGGAACTTTAGGTTTCAGTTTATTGTCAACTCTGAACTTACCCAGAAGCTTCATCTTGGCTGATGTACTCTTCGGAGGGTCGCCTTTTATTCCAGAGAGGCGCGGCCAGAAACGTTTAAAATATCTATATAAATCTAATGGTTGGGTATTGTGACAACGATGAAAAAAAATATAAGTTTCGTGTATACAATACCACAAGATGAATGGGTAAATCTCGTTACGGTATGTTACTGAATTTTGAGAGGAAGCTATGAAGGTAAATGATTTGTACAGCATTCTGCATATGCCAGGAATCGGACTTGGTCCTGATACGTTTTCTAAGTTGCGCAATGTTTTTTTAGAACCTTGGTGAATGTTGTACAACTTTGATCGAGTTGCTGACTTTTTGTTTTAATATCTGAAAGCAGTAATGCTTAATTTTTTAACGTAATCAGTACTTGCGACTAAAAGAACCGTGATTTCTTTATTATTATAACTATGCGAAAAGTTCTAAATTCTAAGTGCTTCTACCTATTTTTTGGTACTTTTCTGCTGCATATACAAAAGTGAGCTGTTTTTGTTCGAATTCAGCGGTAATGAATTTAAGGCAAGTGGGCAACAAAAGCAAAATATGAAAACAAAATTGTTTCATAACGAGTGTCCTAGTTGTTTTCCTGGCTAATGATCAATTTTCACAAAGGGATTTCTGAAGTCGCGTTTATGAATTACTTTTAAAAACAAGAAGATTATTGATAAGAATATATAACAAAATATGCTCTTGTGAAAATAAGAAAACTTGATGAACGTATAAATGACGCTCGCGTGTTTTCAGATTAAAAACAGAAAAGAGTTTTGTAATTAAGACGCATGGGAATATATACATTGTTTTGAAACAAAATGTTTTCCAATTAAGCTGATTATAAATAAAAAAAATAGTGCTTTATATATATGTACATATTGAATTGGCTTTTTGAGGCGCGTTTCATAGATAAAGATATCAAAAAGTCACTCGTGAGTCAGAGTATATAGACACGATTGTTGTATAAGTTGTATTGCTTTTATCCCGTATGAATCATTAATGTAGCCAGTTGAAGGTGCTGAATTGCTTCAACACTGGCTTTTGAAAATAAAGGTTCCATGAAGCTTTTTATTATATTTTTGATCAAATCAAAAAAAAGCTTCCAGAAAATTTCTTCATAAACAAAACCTCACACTTAAATAGGTTCAACACTTTTGAAGTTGATAAGGAAATTTCAAGGCCTTGTTATACATCACAACATTGCTTTCCACCAGAATTATTATTATAATAAAAATATCTAAGTTATCTCTGGCTTTTGCTACTGCTGCGGTCTAATAAACAATTAACCTGTTATATTGGCATAGAAACCACTAACACAACCGGAATGATCTGCCCAATGCAAAATAACATTGATCATAGGCAAACAGAACTTCAAAGTGCACGTGTACATGAATTGCGTATCCGTTTCGCACAAACAAATTAATTAATAATCAATTCAGCTCCACTTTTCAACCAGGCTTGATTTTTTTTTTAAACATTACTTTAATATACTTGGCCCCTTTTTTTGTTTTTAGTGTCGCATGGTAATTGCGTTTCAACATGAAGTTACAATAATTCAAAGGAATTCAAGTTATTTTTGGAACTTTGTTGACAATTTATATGCCACCGCAGCGCTGCAGCATAGTAAATTCCCTTCAAAAGTGTTTTTTTTTAATATTATGTAGGAATACAGCACAAATGAATCTCAGCGGATGTTACCAAAATAACTTAATATCAAACTGAAAGGGGCACGGTTTATTGCAATACTGAGACTGACTTACCTTGATGAAAGTCAACGATTCCATTGGCTCCATAATGGATGGGTTCTTGCTTTCATGATTTTTATCAATTTTCAACATCTTGTTTCAAAATTATTTTTCTTTGCACTTTTTAAAAGTAATAATTTTAAGGCGAACAATGTATCGCAATTATTGGAAATTCATGAAAATCTCGACAGGTGAAGATGGCACACGGAAAAGCAAATCTCTTTCCCAGCCCGCTACTATAAACAAACACTCACACTTCGCATCCAGATAATTACTTTTTAAAACGCTAGTTTTTTTTGTCGGAACAAATTGTGAAGAATTATTTTCAATAATATTTATGAACTAATAACAAATATTTACGTTTTTTCTATATACTTATGAGAGGAACAATAAAACCAGTACCGATTGCGATTGTTCGCCCAAAAAAAGTTGTCTTCTTGACAAGTGACAGCGATAGCGAAGAATCTGGGTTGCCACATTTTTACAGTAGAGCCCAACGTTGTGCGGAAATCCGCGTGGAATATAAATTTATGTAAGTGAAGGAGTTGCAATATGAAAAATTTTACGATGCTGAGTTAAAGCAGTGTGGTTCGATCGTTTGCAATAAAGAGTAGGAAGAACGCATGCGTTTTGTAATGTAATGTCACCTCGGGCGTTGAAAAGACGTTAAATCGTAAATTCCATAGAGACCGACATCATTGCCGGAACAAAGCTACCCGCTGTTTACTCATAGCTATGTTTCATATTTTGCTCGAATTACTAATTCCAGAACATTCTAAGCTCAATGCATTGTATGCATTTTTAGATTTGAATCGTTTGGCTATTTTGAGGTGAGATAATAGTTTGCTATTGATATTTTTTCCTATTCTGTTGTTACCATGTTAGAGCAACTGATTTTTTTACAGGCAGTTTACTAATCGCTATATATGAGGTCGGTGCTCTAAGCTGAACTTTGCGTTCAGATCAGATGGAGGAAATAAATTGAATTAAAAAAAAAGGCATTGCAACTGAAAACTAGGGCCAAAACGCAAATATGACATTTGAGCCCGTTTGCACAATGTTAATGTGAAAACACAGTATGTACGTATTATGTTTGAAAAAAATTATTCTTTGTGTAACTCTCCCCAATTTTGTAGGTTAACAACATCGACGGATAGATCTGACACATAACATTTGTGGTTCAATTGCAGATTTTTGTCACAAGCTCTTTCAATGAAAAAACATTTTTTAACAATATTCTCTTAAGAAACATTCCTTATTTTGATTAAGAAATTATGGCAACACTACAATCCAAATTAGTCATCTGTCTGGGCTCTTATAATCTGTCAAATTTTTTTCTCAACAATTCGTTTCTGCGTTCTGTGGCGTTCGAGTTTTTTTCAAAACGCTTTTCTCGCGTGAATAAAATTTCCAAATTGCAAAGTATGATCTTAATGTTTTTTTTAACTGTTATTTAATATATTCCGTTTAAATCCACCGACGCGTTTGACTTGGAAAAATCTGAGCAACACTCGTTCCTGTGGGACGGGAGCACTTGAGTGGGAGAAAACAATAAGAAAAATATTGTACACAAAAAACATATCCCCCTCATCATTACTGAAAGAAAAGAAAACTTTAGCAAAATTTTCTCGAATCGTTGGAAGACAAATCTCATGCCTGGATTTCATCTCAATGAAATGGGCGAAATGGTTTTGGACGCAGTCGACGATATCGGCGTCGTCGATGTCTATGATTTGGCCTCTGACATCGGAAAAGAATATGAGAAAATTATCGATCAATTTGGGCCGGAAGCTGTTACCGGTCTTATGCCGAAAATTATTAATACACTAGAGTTATTGGAAGCATTGGCGACAAAGAATGAGCGGGAGAATGCCACCATACAAGAGTTAACTGATAAAATTGCACAATTGGAGAGCGAGAAGCTTGAGAAAGCCGAATTCAGAAAGCGTTTTGAAAAAGTTATATGATTTATGTTAAAATATTGTGTTTATTTATTTAACCTGGTATTATCGTAGGAACTTGAGCTGATAGAGGAACAATGGCGCGGAGAAACCGGTGAGCTGGTTGAGCTAGTAAGCACACTTCAGGATGAAAACAAACGTTTGGTGAAACAAACACAGGATTTGCAATCTGCTTCCGCGCAATCGTCTGGTTTAGGTGCCAGTCTTACCGAAAGCTTCATTTCGGTCACAAATAATGAGCTGTCTACTGCGTTGTCTGATACACAAGTGTTGCAGCGTCTCAAGGAGCAAATATACAAGCAGCGGGACGAATTAAAAAAGAGAGATCGAGAACTACAGGAGAAATACTCGGATATTGAGAACGTAAGTAAGACGCGTATGTAACTTGAGGTATTCCAAATGTTAACAATAGTTACAGATAAATTGAAATTTGTTGAGAAAAAGACTGAAACGCGCCTTCAATACCCAATTAATTTTTTAGATTTTAGTATTTTTTATTTCAATGTTTGATTTAGTAGAAAGGTTTTCGTGATTCAGTGCATAATGATTACCATGACTTCATGTCAGTTTAAAGTTAAATTACGCAAGTGGAGAGCTCATTAGTACAGCAAATGCTGTCATGCACGTAAAATGGTGAATCATACGGAAATTTATTCAGATTTTAACTGCTGGTATATTTCGGTCTGTTAAAGACTTCAAAATTCTTGTATTGTGATTTGCGCAAAATTAAAATACGATTTATTGGCAAACCAAAATTACTGACGGGGAGCTTATTTATTTTTTCTTTGAAATCATCGATACCGATTAGTTTACTTTTGCAGATTGATATATAGCACTTATGAAACAAAATGCGCTCAACGATCGGATAGGGAGGATTTGATCCGAAATAGACGTTGAAACGATAACGGCTCTACTTTACTTCTAAGGGAAGGTTTTATTTTTATTTTTTGCTTAGACATGTAAAAATTGTTTGCCAAGCAGATTACTTTTTGGTTTCGTGTTCTCGCGCCGTTCTACCTTGTGGGGTGGAATTTGAAGTAGATTTCTTGTTCGACTTCTTGTGTTAACTTCGAGTGTTATAGGTATGTGACACCGTGAATTGTTGTAAAACTCCAGTACAGCTATCATTTGGAAAATTTCGCCAACCGTCAGTGCCTTAAAATTCTCGCTTACTTGCCAATGTTTTTGGGGTAATTATTTTGAGTACTGATTTTTGTAGTTTTTGTATTTGCGTTTGGACGCATTTTCCCACCCTAGAATTCCATACCGCAACTTTGCCTTTACTAATGCATAATAAACTTGATGTAAGACCTGTGTTGTCGAATATCTTTCCATTCCAAATGCTGCCTTTTTTAGATCACTTCGTAGATGGTGATTCCTAAGTATTTATAGTTTTTGTCGAGTTCTTTATGATGAGAGGGAGTTGGTTTGTTTTCGAATACCTTCCCATTGCAAAAGCTGCCTTTTTTAGATCACTTCGTAGATGGTGATTCCTAAGTATTTATAGTTTTTGTCGAGTTCTTTATGATGAGAGGGAGTTGGTTTGTTGTCAAATACCTTCCCATTGCTAAAGCTGCCTTTTTTAGATCACTTCGTAGATGGTGATTCCTTAGTATTTATAGTTTTTGTCGAGTTCTTTATGATGAGAGGGAGTTGGTTTGTTGTCGAATATCTTCGAATTGCAAATGCTGCCTTTTTTAGATCACTTCGTAGATGGTGATTCCTAAGAATTTATAGTCTTTGACGAGTTCTTTATGATGAGAGGGAGTTGGTTTGTTGAAGATGGGGCGCTTACATGCTTTAGCGCTTTATGCTTACACTTTGTTTTTTGTACATTGAGAACTAACACTTTTTAACTACCTTATCGAACTTATTCTGCATTAAGTTTAATGCTGTCTGTAGGCATTTATGATGAACAATTAATGCGGTATCCGTAAACTGTGCCTTAAATCTAATTTAAAATAACTTTAAAGCAGCACTAGTTTATTTTCAAATTTAGTTTTTTTTTAATTTGGAACCACTGCGCGGGAAAAGTCAATACATCATTGATGTTTTTGATACATTCATTTAAGCTCTTCTCTGATATGTGAAGAAGAAGCAATACCCATGGACTACACATGGGTATTGCTTCTTGAACACTTGTTTTTTGTGGGTCGAGTGTAGACGGTGAAAATGCTGTAGGACAGGAATGCAATTGCCCTAACACTATAAACACCAAAGCAAATCTTCACATGATAATTGCGATCACACTTCGAGTTCAAAACTTCCACTTTTGTAATATACCGCTTTCTTCAATTGCTTTTCTTTTCGCTTTGAAAATATAAAACACAAATTTAATATTCCTTCACTCAATCCAATAGCTCAATATCCAAATGGACCGTTTGAAAACTTCTGGTCGTGAAACGCGTCGTCGTCATAAATTGCTTCAGGTTCAAGTTAAAACCCTTTGCGAAGAGCGTGCTGATTTCTTGGCCCAGTTGCAAGACCAACATCGAGACATAATACATCTCCGTAAACGTTTGGGACTTGCCGAAAAAGAAAATGAGGATCTTGTAAAATCACACGACGACAATGATCCAAATCGACCCCGCTACACAACAATGGAACTTAAGGAACTGATCAATGAACGAGATGAGCTACTTACAACGATTGATAATTTGAGTGAAGAATTGAAGGCATTAAAACCGATTGAAAATGAGAAATTCAGTGACGACGAGAAAAAGTCCGAAGAAGATCACGGTGAATCGTAAGGGAATATTTCTGATATAAACGTATGTATGTTTATATTTCTTTTGTCATCAACAGGCCTCCAGGATATGATGCTCCAGTACAAGGCCCCCTTCCGTATGAACCAGACGATGCACCCTGGAAGAAGACATCAGAATCTGGAATACGAAAATTGTATGATTTAAGCCAAGAACTTATGAAAAGTTCTAACAAAATGTATTTTCAATTTAGTTTCAGGAAATTGTTCTATGAGCCAGACGGTAATACATTCCCAAAAAGGTCCTTGGCTACGCTCTCAAAAATGGCACTGTCGGCGACACCCAACAACAATGTGCAGATGTAAGGCATGCAGCTAATTATTCGAAGTAACTATCTCAATTACAAAGTGGATCAATGAAACCGTTTTAATGTACGGTAGGAGTTTTTTTTTAACCCGATCCTCCTAATTGCACAAACCATTCCATTATTTTTTAAGTATTTATTTTTTCTAACCCAAAGAATCAAATCACACACTAAATTTCATAAACAAATTATTTATTTATCTGTAAAAAAAATGTATGAAGAAAAGAAAGAAACAAACGAAAACTATAATATACCAAAACACCAACATATTTTCATTAGTCTGAGAGTGCTTTAAAACTCAAATTTTTGATAAAAGTTACAATAACAAAATCCAATTTGTAGTAGTTGAAGTTGAGTCAACGGAAGTGGAATCAAAACTGCATGACATTCAACGAAATTATCAGAAACGTCTATCTGTTTTTCTTCAGTTTCAAAGGCTTTGCATTCTTAGACGATATTTATTATTTTTTTATAGAGCGCTGGGTCTTAGCTTTTTTCAGAAGTCGTCAGACGTCACTTAAATTGTTTTCTTCTACCTCTTTACTGATATTTTGTTATTCTTCTAGTCGTTTATTGTGGATATAAATGCTTTTGAAAGGGATTCTAAGGCATATTTGTGACTGCAAGTAGTAAAGTTCCTTATAGTAAAAAAACAAAATTGAATTTAATGAGTGTTTACATTTTCAATGGTTACAGCACGACATAACTTCCAGTTTTGATCCGTTACCCATCCCTTTAAAGCCACTGAGTCTAGCATTGTTTAGTAAATTCATCCTTGTTTTATATTGTTTTTATGCAAATGATCTTGTTCACTTTTTTAATTACTCCAATAAGTTAAACAATAGGTAAAACATTTGGATATCAAGTCTTTAGCTCCCACTGCGTTAAAAAGATCATATTTATTAAGGTGTATGCTTATTCAAGATTCAAAACTAGGCGCCTTTTGTCCATAATGGAAAATGTTAAATTGAGTATTAAATTCAATTTGACGGTTTACAGATGCCTCTCGTTTAGACACCATTGATTTGAGTATATTTGTGTTGAATTATTTGCTGTACTGAAACAATCAGCAAAATATCTTTACCTATTGTTTTCCAATACTTTTTCGATATTTGAAAAAAAAAACTTATTTTAGAAATGTTTGTATTGAAATAAGTCGAAGCTTGTTAAACATTTTGAATCCAGGGACCGTTCCGAATGATCAGATTTCTCGTCAATTTATTACGGAAATGTAGATATGACGACCTTCTATGTGATATTATGTTAAGTACAACAGTTAAAACAAGAAAGTGTAAATTTGGTCTTCGTGTACTGTCAACTGGTAGTTCTTCTTTGACTATGGGGTCAAATGTTTTTCCAACGTTATTACAAGGCATTTTCAAGTAAATCAAATATCAAGAATTTTATTCCAATCATACGTTCGTTCACATTTTCCAATTTTTTCATAAATCAATTTCCTTTCCTTTAAGAATGCATGCAATACAATACAATACAGCGTATAAATTTTTCCTCAGATTAATTTACTGTTATAGAAACACCAGTTGTTGAATAAAGAAAGATCACAATAGCTCTTATACCAACCTTCAGGTCAACCTCTGGTGTTTCTCGACTTGGCCCAAAAATATATCGACGTCCGTTTTCGAACCACAAATATTTGTGTTGTTGCAATTGCGTGAACTTGTCATATTAATTACGGCCTCTCTTTCGAAATTGGAACAGAATGTTGACTAATAGTGCATTGTTGTCGGGATCAGAAGGATCTCCTCAACATAACAGTACCAACCGAGCTCACCGTTATTCAGTTTTAAGTGAACGGTTCTTTGACGTGAGCTATCTGGACTCATTGTCTTCTGTCTTTTTCAGATTTCAGGAGAAGCATTTTGAGCTCTTTTATTACAACTTAATTTTCACCAAGCTTTGAAAGCCACTTTCTTTCTACTGTTGTATATAACACACTTTTTCTTTGACGCGTTAGTGGAATCGAATCGGAGATCCAAGCACTAATATAATTCTTTCTAAGGAGAATCTTATATTCTGGACTCTTCAACTTTGTTCATGTAGTTTTCAATTTTGTCAAGAAGCTGCCTGTTTATTTGCCAATTGGTTTCTTGAGCACAGTCTTAAACAACTGAACTTGCGTTCCAACTCGCAACAAAAAATAAATAGTTTTGTCACGGACTTCTAAAAATTGTATTGTTTGGACTGGATAGTTTGAGCAATCGATAATATTTATTATGTTAAACTAAGAAACTGATTTCTGGCGCTTTTTTTTGCTACTGCTGCAATCTTTCAGAAGTTTTCATATCTGCGTCGTTGACACTACTTATTCGAAGGTCTACAGTTTTTATTCCACTTCAAATCTTTAACATTCCCACATTCTCTAGAACTAAAAAAATGATGACAAAATATTTTATAACGGTTGTATACTGACTTATATATATGTTGATAGTAAGGAAGCCTTTTGAAACCCGAACTAATATCTTTAATATTTTTGTAGTAATTTTTTCCGTATGACCTTAAATAAGGGCTTCCAAAAAATATACGAAAGGTTTTCTTCTTGATGAAACGAAAATGTTGACTAGGAATTGGTTTGTTTTCCTTAGGTACACCATAAAAGTTATAATACGAATAAAATAAATATTACACAGCAAAAACAAAATTAACGAAATTAAATTCAGTTTTAGTGGTCAATTTTGCATGAACAAGAATTTATATTTTATAAATATTAACTTAGGCAGCATGTTAACCGAAATTAAATTTAAATGAAACATATCGGCATAAGCCTATTCGAAATAGGAAATTTTGACAACATACGATTTTTTTTTGTTTGGGTAAAAAAAAAAGTGGTTATGAGAAAATTAAGTTAACACATTCAAAGTGTTGCATTCGATATTATACTGGTGCCAAAGATGTATCTGATATTTTTGATTTTCAGCTCTAATTCTATTTCCTTATGATTAAGCTATATGGTTCCAAGTCTATTTATGTTTTGTCCAACTATTTATTTATTTGTGATAATTTTAATTAAGTCTAACATTGTAAATTAGGACGCAAAACTAAATCAACACAAGAAAACGAATGGAAATAATGAAGTATATTAAACCGCCTTAGTTCATCTTAACCGACCTGTATTACCAGTTGGTATACATTGAATTTCACGTCATTGAATTCATATATAACTCAGAAAATTCGAATACGTTCTGGTGAATACAACGTTTTCAGAAAATGACAAAAAAAAACAAAATGATAAGGAAATTGTTCAATTTTGCTTGTTCTTTAAACCGGGCCATTGCCGCTCACTGTCTCGGTGCGTCCAAACTTTTTTTTAAAGGCTCACATTACTATTCTACCCGGCGATACAGTGATTTCTTTGCTACATCCCTGTGTCTTTTCTTAAATTATAGCACTTTGTGTTATATTAAAGCAGAAAACATTTGTTAAGAATAGTATCTTCCGCTGCTCTACATAGTGTCTAACATTAAAAATCAGAGTTCTACAAAGTTTTGTAGAAGAAAATGTATATATGATTCTCTGGAATCCTAAGTCAGACATCTTTTTGAACAGACTGGAGGCGGCATCCTTGAATGCATCACTTTTTGCATAGGAATACAAGTATACCATTGGTAATCAGCGTGAGCCCTTTATTGAAAATAAGTAGCTTTAACTTATTTTCATTGCATGGTTTGGTTTTTGAAGTTTATGGCCTTATTTTGTTGAAGATCTTAAGTTTTTAGTAAACACAATTTAATGGCAAGCAACGTTTAAATACTCTACCGATCTTGCTTAGCGTTCAACTTTCAATTTATATTTATCTCAAGTCTACATTATTTTGACAATTAATTATACGGACGCACTCTTATTTATTTATATTCAACGACTTGTTGACAAAAGTATAAATTCATATCACGATGTGAACATTAATGTAAGCTGTTTAATTTTTGCACTGAAGCCGTTTTTTTTTTAATGTTTTTGCGTTATGATGTAGCAATGTTATTGAATTTAAATTAGTAATTGCATAAAAATGAAAATTTAATACAAAACATAACATTTGTTGTAGAAGATAAAAATAGAAATGTTAAATTGAATATTAATAGAGAAAAAAGTTACACTATAAAAAAATAAATAGATACAATTCAAATCCTATTGAAAAACACTTTAAATACAAGATTGATGGTACCAATTAACTTATAACAGCAAAACTGATCTTATTCTGTAAATAAATAATTTAATGTTCAAATTCAAATTACAAAATAAATAAAAATAAAACAATGACTTCTTCGACAGTGACAACAAATCCAACCAAATCACCAACCATTTTTGAAATAGAAAAATAATGTTAAATGAACATGTGTGTTTGTTTTTCATGTTTAACCAATTACAGTGAACCAATGACTTAAATAACTTAAATATCTACATTGAATTTCTATTTGAATAAAAAAAGCAAGATGATAAATAACATATTTCCATTGTGAACATGAAGTACTGTTTATTGTTTTATTGTCCTTTGTTCATATGGCAAAGGACTATAACTGATATTGAAGAATTCTATACATTCATATACATTATACATATATAATTATATACATTATTGAAAAACAAAAAATAAATATATATATATTGTATTGACTAGCTTTATGTTGAATATGAAATGAATTATATTAAAATAAATTATTGAATTTTCCTGAGAAACGATATGTTTGCATTTTGAATTGAAATGTGAGCGCACAGCGCTAGTCCCAAGATCTGTAATTCTTTACCGATTTCATTTCATGCTCGCCATTGCAATCTTAAAAATAACTGAACAGAAACCACGGCTCGAACATGCACTATTTCAATGGTTAAGCCTATTAGTGGACTTTTTTCATGATTTTGAATTTTTTCTGAACTGAGCAATTGATTCTCACAGGGGCTCCAACTTGAACGCATATGCGGTGTATTTGATAAGAACAAAAATTTTTGAAAGAAATATCGAAATATTTATTTTTTTATATGCTTATTTGAAATGCACTTTTTTCATGATTTTGAATTTTATCTTAACCGAGCTATTGATCCTCACAGAGTCTTCAAACTGAGCGCATCTTCAGTAGAATGTGAGAAAAACAATCAGTTTTTGAAGGAAATATCGAAAAAAAATATATTGTTAAAAAACACAATTTTTCATTACATTTTGTGGACTGTTGTACGCCATGATTTTGAATTTTTCACAGAGGCTTCAAACTGAGCGCATGCTCTGTGAATTTGATATTATTATTCTCTGACCAGCTTTTTGGTCCTACGCTGAAATTGCTCGACTTTGCACTGTTTCGGCTTAAAGTTTTTCCGCGATAAGTAAACAAATTCGAATCAAACGCAATTAATATTATGAACTTTATGATACATTTGCGAGGATTGCTGCCCAATCGTTAGGTTTGGGTCTTTATAATAAGGGCTCTAGAATCACAAGTCGAGTAATCTTAGTTACGGTTTTCTTGCAGTAGATAAATTCAAAACCATTTGCGGTAAGCCTAAATTTCAATGGTAGCAATATCAACACAGTAGCCGAGATTTGCGCAGAAAACATAAATATATTAGCACAGCGCATATCAGCCTTTCAAGTGCAGCTCACTGTGTGGGAATACGCCTGAATATGAATATTTTAGCCTATGAACGATGTCACACGCGTATCCGCTACTCTATATGGATCAACTCGCTTCCAAGTTTCTGCTGATATAGCGGTTGTGTGTGTAACTAAGAACCTTGCAACGGGAGTAGTTTCAGCTAGTCTCAATCGAGAACCGATAATAACCGGAGAGTATATTTGAATCAATTGAGATTCGTCACGGAAGTCGAACAGTTAGGAGGGGAACGAGCCTATCGTTCGCGTATTTGTTTATGGATTCCTCATGGAAGAAATAAATAAGTTACTATTCATATATCCTCATAAAATTTATGAACCCACAAGAGGTTTAATTTATTTGACAGTCACGCTTTATAAAAAAAAATCTAGAAGAATAATTATATTTTTTACTGAATCCCTAGGCTTATTTTTTACACTTTTCTGTTGGATATCTTATCCATCTTCAGTGTTTACATCCATTCCTCTTTCATCGGCTGCTTGAACTGCTTCATCATCACATTCACCGCCATTTTCTTCCACTATATCGCCTTCGACTTTCTTAAACTTGTTCTTTTCTAAAAAAATATAACGACATTAAACCTTAATTATTCCCCTTTTAATCGATCATACTCACCAAACTTTGACAGATCTGCTCCCAAAAGACGTAAAATATGAACTGTTTCATTGCTATCCACATAAGCCCTAAGACTTGAAGTGCCACGCCACCCAACAACATACAATGTAAACCGCGTATCCACGTATTTCAAAATGCACGACCCAACACCTTTGAAAAAATGAGTCTTTGATATCTTTTGATTTTAATCATTACAATTTTCAAAACCTTACCCAGCTCCTTAGTCCTTTTCTGCGTTTCCTCACATAATTCAGATGTCGACGGGGGTTTTGTGGGATCTGTGCACTGCAACAATAAGATGAGATCGTCCTTACTCACTTCAATACGTCGACTGTTACCCATAAATGCATTCGATGTCTGTAGGCCTTCTTGAGCCAATCTGTACGCATTGCTCGAGTGACGATTCTCACAGCGAACAAAGGTCTTCACACCCGTGTTGATGATCTTTACCGAATCCTCATTCAGAAGCACTAAATCGCGAATAGGATCTGAGCAGTAGTAAATGTTCTTCTTTTTATCCGCGTGGCATCTGGTCAAGAGACATCGTTTGTCGAAAGCTTCATCTAAATCATAGAATTTTTTAATTTCTTCCCAAACGTCTTCTTCGTCCTTGAAAAACACGTAAGGATCTTCTTTGTAACCGTGTAGGCGACGTTTTTTGCGCTGCGGTCCCCAAGGTGCGGTTTTCGGCTCCTCGGTAGAAGTGGTGTCAGCAGAACCATCCGATTTTTTCTTGGTTTTTGCAGTTTCTAATGTCTCTTCATCGTTCTTTTCGAAAGGCAGCTTCTTCTTTTTCTCAATCACCGCTACGAAGAAGGCACCAGTCTCTTGCAGATGGGGTAGAATGCGCATGCTAAAAAGAAAACGAGTACAATATTATTAAAACATGCGGTCTAAAGTTATAAAGGTTTAACAAAACAACTGATAAATTTTCTGTCTAATATTATACCGTTTACAGGACAGAGTTATGTTAAAGAACAGATAATTGTGATTAGATTGCGACTAAAAACAGGCTCATAACTCTTCCACAACAACTAGCCTCGAATAAAGATAATTTTCTTGTAGACAACCCAAATAAACGAAAAAGAAAATACAACTTACCGGGAAAATAACTCGCAACTTGCTGCCATTTAAGAGGCGCGTTGTCATGTGTCGGACAAAAAGAGGATGAGTAACTGTGCCATATAGTATTGGAATTTGTAATCAAAGTAGATATAAGGAAGTAAGTCGTATGAAAGGCGGCCATGTTAATGGCACCTTTGCATCGTTTTTCTGATTTTAACAAAGGAATACTCTTTCTTTATTACACCTATCTGAGAATGTTATTATACCGTCGCTCGAGAGGAATGCATGAAATACCTTGTCAACAAAGTGATTGGTACGTACCAGTTTTAGAAAAGTCCACAACCAAACATTGCGTAAGCACCCATAGATCTTCCCAGTTATTAAGAGAATGTGGTGCTCCCAAGAAAGAGTGGATTTGAAACAAATATCTTGTTTTTAGCTCTATTCACGTATACAATAAATGTGTTCCTAGATATATATTAAACAGGAAGATAGCTCCAATCCATGCTTATAAATAACATGGAACTCCGATTTGTTTTATAATTTAAGAGCAAGTTCTTTCTGTCGGACCATTGCATGATATTGTCAAGATATATGTTAAATTTAAAGGGCCCATCCTAAATTATTCCCAGTTTGCAACTTTGATAGATTTGCATATCGTCAACAAACACATTATTTACTCGTGTTTGAAAAAACAGCTCGTTAATGAAGGTCGCGAACAACAATGGACCAAGAATACATCCCTGAGGACGTTCGGTCAATAAGGTAGGAGAAAATTAGATAAGCGGCGGAGTTGACAAAGAAATGACACTGAGTCATGATCCGTAGCAGTTCTAAGATCATCAGTCACTTTAAGGATTGCTGAAGCACAGCTGTGGTTTTTTCGAAAACCTGACTGATTTATATTAAATAGATGTTTAGCATTTATTAAATCCATTATTTTCTTATGCAGAAGTTTTGCTTTCACTTTTGACAAAAGTGGAAGGATTGAAATTGGTCTACACTCCCCAGGTGGTGTTTGGCATTTGAAAGCACTTTTCAAACAATGTTAGTAGTTTTGCAACAGACCACATTCTATTTTCCAAGTGACTGTGCAGTCTCATCTGCTTATTATTCAGAAAAGAGACTCAGACACAGGCGCTCAACCTAGCAGTTCTGTACATTTATGTCAATAAATAAGAGGGATCAACTTACCATTTGTTGAGTCCTATCTTTTCAATTTCTCCCGCTGGAAGTGGAAACATATTCGGCCTGATCACAGTATGGTATTTCTCGGGAACCTGTTCGAAACTAGTGAATATCTCCAAATCTTTGGAAGACAACACCCAGTCAGTCATTCCAGGATTGTGTTTAAGCCCAGGCACTAGGTGTGATGCATCTATAATTTCCAGCGCCCCATCAGAGTCTTGTATAACTCGCTGCAGGACCGCTTCATTCTCAATGGGATTCATTGAACAAGTGGAATAAACTAGTCGTCCGCCAACTTCTAGCATTTCAGCTCCACGCCGTGTAATCCGATACTGAATCCTATATGCGAACACATTGTCATAACAGAAGATTTTAACACAAATTTCAAGCTTACCCGTGTAAGTTGTTTCCCTGTGCAGTGTTCCATTTGGTCCAAATGTCAGGGTTCTTTCGCATCGTTCCATCGCCCGAGCACGGTACATCGCAGAGGATTTTATCAAATTTCAACACCGACTTGCTACCATCTGGATTTGTTTTCTGCGGATGATTATTTTGTTACTCAAAAGTAAGGAGAATCTCGGATTTTTTACCAGCAAATTGGGAAAATGGCTACTATCATGATTCGTCACCACGAAGCACGGAGAATTTAATCTTTTCGCTTGATGAACCAACATGTAGCAGCGATTGTTGTCCACGTCATTTGCCACAACGAATCCAGGTGGGATTTTACTCTCCGATTCGGCGTGGAGTGCTTCGATCAGTTGCGCCGTTTTGGATCCTGGTGCTGCACACATGTCGAGCACCTTGTCTGTTGGTTTGACGTCCAACACCAGAGGTGGGATCATTGAGACAGCCTCCTGTCGGCTTATACTGCCTGCACTTGTCTCAACAATAAGAAAATTGTGCAACCGAAAAAGAGGCTCCGACCGACGAATATCTTTTCGTGTTAGATGCAACTGCCAAGCCAAACCTTCTGGATACCATGGTAAGCAGAGCGGGCGTTCAACGTTTTCCTTCGGAATTTGATGCAATTCAGAAACTCCTTGCACATAGGATTCAAACAGTTGAGTCTTTATAAGCTCGAGCAGAGCTTTAGCTTCATCTTTGAATCCAGTAACGCGAAATGTTGTAGGCAGGTTGTCCTTGATTGCGGCTAGAAATTTGTCCCATTCTGCTTCGTCTTTACAAATTTTTTGCACCTTAATTGTGAAGGGTATTGACTTATCCTTAAGATGCATAAACTTCAAATGCTTATTACCTTGTAGTACTTGCAGAAATCCTCGTTTTCCCGAACGATTTCCTTGTAAGGCTCTGAGCGGCGGTCTGGTTTGTCACCCTAGTAAAGAAATACATTCATTATTCGCGGCTTTTGCTTAAAATCTTGTGCTTACATTTTGCCTTTTGTTGCGTTTCCTGGCAGCGAACGGATTCTGTTTCTTTCCACGATCACGAGCCATTTGAATTAAATTGGCGATTTTTTTTAATTTATCTCAAAATTATCGTTTGATTCGTTTTTAAACAAATCTGTTCTTGCCTCGTTGGTTCTGCAGTCGAAATGTCAAAACGTAAGGTGCACACGTGCGGTTTATACGTTGTGGTAATGGCATTTGGCAAGTAGTGATTCCAAACAAGGTTTATATGTGAGGCTCTTAATAATTGAACTCAACAAGTGTAAGGTCAAGCAAATATATTATTGCGAGGAATTTGCATATCATTTTTTTTTTCAACTTTTTAACAAATACGACAATAAATATTAAGGAAATCTAGTTTTAACAAATTCGATTATGTTATTATTTTTAACCTATAACAATAGGCTTAATCCGGCGATGAAATAAATTTCGAATTGTCCGCCGTCTCAAGTTCAAAGTTGAGAGAGATATGCGGTTAGTGTTCAGAGCCATAGCGAGAGTTGAATTTAAGATAGGGCAGTAGTATTTACAGGTAGGACGCAAGTAAAAATTTGACTTGATCTGATCTGGTCAACCGATTTTCGTCGTTCATTCGTGAGGTAGTACTTAATTGCTGGGAGGGAGAAGATCAAAACATTAATTTATTCACCAATGATCATGGTTTCACCTTGTATTCTTTCACCAGGTAGAAAATAAGAATTTGTAAACAAGGTAACTCTTCATTACTGCTAGCAACAAAATTCCGTAATGTAACTGCAGCATCAATAGCTTTCCATTTATTAACGTTTATATTAGGTACAATAAAAATTTAAATAAAAATAAAAAGTAATTTAAAGTCATATCATTAAAAATACAAAGTACTTGGATCATTTGACTTCGTTTTCCACAGCTTCTGTGGCCTATTGATTGCAGTCAATGTCGAAAACGTAGATTCGCACACAGTAGGGCTGTATGATATGGTCGCCAGATGCAAAAAGCTCATACGTATCTCTAAGCGCCTCTTGCTGCCAGTACAAAACTTTCCGTGCTTTCCGTTTTATCCTCGCAACATCTCAAATAAGATTTTATTACAGCAGCCTGTTCCCTTGATGGAATTGTTAGACCTGACAAATTCGTTAATAAAGTGAATTGAAGATAAATAAACTACAAGCAGAAGTTTTGTTTAATGTTTCAAATTTACCTAATTTTTTCAAAGGTACAATTTTGTCTATATCCAACTCATCCAGACTCGCTATAGAATGGAGATGATTGTCGTTGTTTGAAAACCTTCTTTGTAATTCTACTAATTCTACAATCTACTCAACAAAGATGTTATGTTGTATGTTGGGCCAGATTACTAGATGAAGAGTAATATGTTGTAATTGTAGCGATGCATTAAAGTTTTTAAATGAATTAACAAAATAATAAAAATAAAAGTACCTACGAACTCGTGAAATGTCGCTGCGCTACGCTAATAGTTTATTTTTCAATCATATCAAACTTAGACAAACACTTTTCTATGATAATGTACAATCATTTAATGACGGTAAGGTAGTTTCCAATCGCATAGTGTTCCTCAACAGATGTCACTAACTCACTGAAAAAAAATTCTCATGGACTATTTGACAGTCATGAGACGTTTGTCAGCTGACCTACCAAAAAATTTTCTTTCTCTGCAACGAAGTTGAATTAAATTGCTCCTCGTCTGTGAAAAGTTTTTCTTTTAGTTATAAAGATCTACCTTGAAAATGTCTGGAAAAGATAGGCTAGCCATTTTCCCCTCTCGTGGGTAAGTACAAACTCAGATATTCCATTACTCCAAATTTACATTGAAGAAAAAAAAAACTAAAAACCAAGATTTTCTGCCATCGTCCAGTCCATCGGTAAATTTTTATTCATTTTCTCTTTTCGCCTCTTAGTGCTCAAATGTTGATGAAATCCCGTTTGGCCGGCGCGCAAAAAGGTCATGGATTGTTGAAGAAGAAAGCCGACGCCTTGCAAATGCGATTCCGTATGATCTTGGGAAAAATCATTGAAGTATGCCAAACGTTATGCAGACTTTTGGGGGGGGAACTCGTGACTTAATTTTGTGTTATCTTTGCTTGTAGACGAAGACCCTTATGGGTGAGGTGATGAAGGAAGCAGCGTTTTCACTGGCCGAAGCAAAATTCACCACTGGCGACTTCAATCAAGTTGTCCTCCAAAATGTCACAAAGGCTCAAATCAAGATACGCACCAAGAAGGATAATGTTGCTGGTGTGACATTGCCAGTGTTTGAGTCCTATCAAGATGGTGTGGACACATACGAGCTGGCTGGTTTGGCTCGCGGTGGTCAACAGTTGGCTAGATTAAAGAAGAACTATCAGAGTGCTGTTAAGCTGTTAGTAGAGTTGGCTTCATTGCAGACATCTTTCGTTACCTTGGATGAGGTTATTAAGATAACCAATAGAAGAGTCAACGCTATTGAACATGGTAACGATTTGAAAATCACTTAATTGTCAATTTCATTTGTAATTATCTACATTCTAGTAATCATTCCACGTATCGAGCGGACATTGGCTTACATTATCTCCGAGCTCGATGAGTTGGAACGTGAGGAGTTCTACCGTTTGAAGAAGATCCAGGACAAGAAGCGAATTTCTCGCCAAAAGGCTGAAGCGAGGAAAGCTGAACTCTTGCAAGCTGGCATCGATGTTCGTCATCAAAGCAACATTCTCGATGAAGGTGATGATGATGTTTTGTTCTAGACGAAGACGCTCTTCCCTGCTCCTCGTACTCCTTTTGGGTGAAAAATCAAATAAAAGATTATATAAGCATTGTAAATATTTTAAGCAACATTTGAGCAGTATTTTAAATTTAATCCTTAATCATGAGATGAAGAGTTTGTTTTCCTCTTTCTTCGTTTATATCAGTTTCATTTTTTGAGCGATCAATACTGCGCGATCCTTAAAAAGTTGCTGTTGAGGATTTTCATTCACTTTCTGTTGTTTTCTTTTTCTTGAATTTTGTATTCGTCGGAAAATCTTAATGTTAAATTGTTTTCAAATATTCCATAGATGTTAGTAAATGTTTATTACAATAATAATGGAAACCAATAAAAAGATGTTGTCTCATAAAATCGTTAGAAATAAAGTGCGAAAATGTTATAAGCCTACCAAATAATTTTGTTTTTTATTTACACCTTACAGCCAACAGTTTTAACCCGGGAAACTGTCTCAATTGAATTGTCCAGAAAGTTACTAAGGCTCTTCTGGTCTCACCGCGAGTAAATAACAATAATCATTTGTCCAAACCGTCACTTAAAAAGGTAAATCTTCCCTTCTTCGTTTTATTCAATAAAAGATTTCACTGTTGAATTCTCAAACATGGAAGATATAAGAGGAGGAGGAAAAAGTATGTTTATCAGAAATTCACACAGCTGCGAAAGATTAGTTAAATGTTCAATATTCTACGCAAATATCGGCAAACATACAAAAGTAAAGCCAAATCTAGGTCGTCCCGAAACCTAATGTAGGATATTTCAAAAACATTTCGAGCCACAACACCTCCAAGTAAGGAATGGCTTTGTTGGTTAAAGAAGCATTCGCTCTAGCTCTCGAAATAAATCTAAATAGGAAAATAACATCCGTGAGATTATCCCCACCGGACAGTGATATAGACGAAAAAAATCTTAACAACATTTTGATTTGGGTCGAAACTCCCAAAGTTTTGTGAGAATTCCAAAAGACAAATTATTACAATACTATGGATCTTAACACATATTGATATGATCTGTTGCTGCCCCGAATTGTATAGCCATACACAATGGGAAATAATTAACGATTTTCACGGCAGTGACCATTTTCCTATTTAACCACAACTGCTATGGGTAGGGTCAATAAGTTATGAACTTATTCCAAACAATGAGTTTAAACTAATTCAAGCAGACTGGGTAAAATACAAGGAATATGTTCTAAAATCGACCAATATGATTAATACTGCAGACAGTATCATCAACAAAACAGCCGCACGCTTTCAAAAGGCCTTGCGGAAGAGTGCTAATGATTCAATTCCTCAATCGTTTTCGAAACCAATGCGTCGGTAAGTACCATGATGGAACACTTTCCTCAACATGCTAAGACGTGATATAATGATAATGTGGAAGAGATTAAAATGTTACCCCATTAAAGGAAACCTTATAGCATACAAAGGTGCAAACGCGATTTTAGAATGCAAATATAATTGGATGATGCAAAAAATGCTGACGATTGTTTCCAATATTTGGAATAAAGTTAAGCATCTAAGCGGCATGCCCAAGCAAAAAAAGGTTGCGTTAGCACAATAACAGGTCCCCTCGTGTCTCCCTATGACGTGGGTACTCAATTTGCTCGTACTTGGTCTGAATACTCCTATTTAATTAATTTTCACCATAACTTTGTTATAAACAAATATAGCGTCCAATATCAACTCTCAGAATCTTTAAACCAGCTTATCATCAAGCTGTTAAGAGATCCATATTTGCCTTTCCAACAACGTCAATTAGACACATCCTAGATGAGTTATGTCTCCCATCACTGGAAAAACGGTGCGTTGAGGTCAAACTGAAACTTGGAATAAAACTTCTGTTTCCAACGAGATCCATACCACTGAAGTTGAGTAATATGGCCTTCATAGATGAGTTCAGAGTTAATTTTGAACTCGTAAGAAAATGGAACGATGAAGTTTTGACGGGTGATTACAAGATCAATATTCAAGAGGAACGTAGGCTTGCTTTCGACTATTTAGAGACGATGACATCCAATGGACTAATAAATACAATTGAAATGCCCACATGTTGACCTTAAGACAGGTCGCTCGACAATTATCGACCAGATTCAGGTCAGTTTTGCATTCGATCTAATAGTTGGGGCTGTTATTGAATAAAATATATCGGATCATAATGCTATTTTTTGTGAGAAATTTAGCAGACATAAAAAAAAATCCTGAAAAAAAGACTAAAAGGAGCCTTAACAACGTCGTCAACAATCTTATTCAGACAACAGACTGAAGTGCCATACATTTAAGAAGATGTTAATACAATCTTCGATAAATTTGTTTGAAAAATGCTGGAAATAAAATAAAAATCAAATCGATAAATTTTTTCTTAATTTCTGATGGCGATACCATTGAAGGATATAAAAGCAGCAACATTAGCATCAGAGTTTTTCAATGCCTGAATTTGTCACTTTGGTACTCCTCTGACAATAACAACAGATCAGGGTTCGCAGTTCGAGAGTTAATAATTCACTGCTTACATCATCAGTGGCAAACGCATCCGAAATACACCATACCATCCAGCATCAAATGGTATGATTGAACCATGGCACAGGACTTTGAAGATAGCGCTCATGTGTCATCCGCACATTCCTTGGGTAGACATACTTCCAACAGTGTTTAAGACTTCGAACAACATAAAAAAAAGACATTACGGCCTCTCTCTCCGAGATGTTATTTGGAGCAACGACACGGCTACCTGGGAATTTTTTTTGAAACCAACGATACACAAGCTAACCCATAGATCTTCATCGAAAAACATAGTGAATATACACACATGTTTTCCTTCGCCCGGATGAAGTACTTCCACTTAAACCACCATATTCCGATCCGCATCAAGTGAAATAAAGACAAGATGACCTACGTTTTGTGATCCTTGTTTATATAGAGAGAGACTTAAACGAGCTTTTATCACCAAACAGGATTCAGCAAATGAACAGTCCATTTCGGAACAAGATATTATTCAGCCACATCAACAAAGAGGCATTGTCAGAACGTACCAGAAAAAAAAAATTTCGACACTTGAAGTCCTCTGGAGGAGTAGAGTAGTAAGAAGTAGGCGGTCTAAATCTGCAGAACCGACACAATAAAGAACACAACCATCCACCGCATTGCACACAATCCTTATTTCTTTTGTACCAAATTCTACCGACGTTCCTTGATCAGATAGTTTTTTTGTGAAAATAAATAAGCAATATTATTAAGACAATTTTAGTCCTTTTTAGTTTATTTACCCCACAAGTTTGGTCCCGGACCAAATCCCATTTTCTCTCTCTTCAGACAGAGAACTAAATTATTTATTTAGGTCGGTACACGAATCTAGGTGTCCTGGACTACATTTCGGAGTAGTCTGAGACGGTGTTAATACTTGAATTCAATCCCTACTTAATACGCTTGCTTCTATGCGGTAGATGTCGCACTAATCAACTGTCAAAAAGTGCATTTCTTCATTGCTCTACGATAGGACATAATAACGACTATCAGCATCTATCGGCGTTTGGATTATGTGCTTGCAAAAATTGGCATCACTGTTACAGCAGTTGAGGTTTCATTTACAAAAAGAACTTATCAAGCGGCATACAAAATAAACAAACTATAAACAAAAATTATAAAAAGGCAGATTATCAATATGGATCATATATATTTTCAGACTTGTGGGATAGAAATAAAAACTCTGATGGTTTTACTCTGTTCTTTTATTGACTCTTAATGAATGAATGACGCTTGGGGATATATATTGTGTGTTAGGATAATGAAAGTAAAGGAAGTGTATTGCAGGAAAGGGATTGTGTGCTGAACGCGTATTGTGTGTCCTGCAGGAATGATATGTGTGTTGAACGCATGATGTGTTTACGGATCGTGTCCCATAGATGGCGCACTGATTGTGTTGGGTGTGGCATTTGAAGTCTGACAGTTGACGTCGTAACTACTGCCATCCATCTGTCGGTAAATACACATACAGTGGCCACTCCTTCGAACAATGCTTTAATTTGTTCGAAAAATACAAAAAAGATAATACGAAACATCTTTTTAGCAACTGCGATTTTTCTTTGTCTCCAGGAATATCTGTTCAACGAGTCACAAGTTTCCTTTCATGTGTTTTTATAAAGAAAAAGTATAAAATAAAGTTAATTTGAATATTTAAAAAGGTTTTTTTATCGACGATTTAATTTAGTGGTTATAAGAGAGACCACAAATTGGTGACCCCGACGTGATCGTCGATAGATATAATTCCGTCCTCATAGAACTAAAAAAAAAATAATGGCCACCGGAGAGATGGATTTTACTTTGCCACCAATATCATTGGCAACTATAAAACCATCACTTGAGAAACAAGCAGGAACATCAAACGAAGAAGATTTAGTCTGCAGTGTGCGAAAGCCCGAACTACCGAAATTCCTTAAAGATCGACCAGATCTCTGGTTTCTTTTGGTAGAATCAGAATTCAACGCATCCAGGATTCGCAGCGACGACATAAAATACAATGCAGTTTTAAGGAATTTAGACTGTGAAACTTTCACACAAGTCACGGACATTCTACGCGATCCACCGGATATAGATAAGTATAAAACTTTAAAATCCGCAGTGCTCCAAAGAATTTCCAGGTCTCGACAAACTCAACTGCACACGTTGTTAAAAGATATGGCTTTGGGCAATAAAAAACCGTCACAACTTTTACGTGAAATGAGAGATCTTGCTGCGGGCTCAGTCACAGACGAACTTCTTCATGAACTCTGGCTTGATCGCATGCCGGCTAATTTGAGACCAATTTTAGTTACTTCCCCAAACATAGATCTCAATGCTTCAGCCGAAATGGCCGATCGTTTTCTAGAAAGAGAAGGTCATTCTTTTGTCATGGCTGCTTCAACATCGCATCAAGTGGACCAATCGAGTGAAATCAGGCAAATAAATAGACGATTGGACGAAATGCAAAAGATGTTCATCAACTTCATGAAAGAAGTCAAGGACGAAAGATCTCAGCAAAGGAGATCACGATCAGGATCTAGGCCAAGGACACCTGATCGCAATGCGATCTGTTACTATCATCGACGATTTGGCACCAGAGCTAAGCAATGTACTACGCCGTGTCTCTTCCCTCAACAAAAACAGGAAAACTAAGAGCGCTGTCAACTGTCGGTGCGGTAGTTGGCAGCAACAACAATTTACCCCAGCAAGAACTCCGACTCCATATTTTTGACAATAAAACAAATATAAAATTTTTAATAGACTCTGGATCAGCCGTTTCAATATTACCAGCTTCATCTTTTTCTTCAGCCAAACAGAAAACCAACTTGACTCTTTTTGCTGCAAATTCTTCTGCAATCCAAACTTATGGCATTAAAAACCTCAACCTTGACCTCAGCCTGAGACGTAGTTTTATCTGGCCTTTCATTATTGCAGATGTCAATGCAGCAATAATTGGAGCTGATTTTCTTACCCATTTTGCAATTTTAATTGATCTGAAGAATCAGCAACTAATAGATTCCACTACTTTAATTACTTCTAAAGGAACAATTCTTAAAACTTCACATTTTAACATATCCACTATTCAATTTAACTCACCTTACTCTAATATTTTACAAGAATTCATAACCATAACAAAGCCAACAGTTTTGCAGCCTGTAGATTCAAAAAAATCCGATTTCGCTCACAGAATCATCACCAATGGACCTCCAGTCACAGAAAGGTTTCGAAAAATAGCTGGTGAAAAAGCCGTTGCAGCTAAGGAAGAACTTAAGTATCTGCTGGACAGTGGAGTTTGCAGACCCTCGAACAGTTCATGGGCTAGTCCTATACACATCGTACGCAAGAAAAATTCAGGATGGAGACTATGCGGTGATTACCGTAAACTTAACGCCATTACGCAACCAGACAAGTACTCACCACCTCGAATCCAAGATCTATTCCCACTTCTTCATGGAAAGTCAATCTTCTCAAGTTTAGACTTAGAAAGGGCATATCACCAAGTTCCTATGTTTGAAGCCGATGTAAACAAGACTGCCATCACTACACCTTGGGGCCTTTATGAGTATACTGTTATGCCATTCGGCTTAAAGAATGCTACGCAGACCTTCCTGAGATACATTGACTCTGTCTTCCGAGGTCTCGAATTTGTCTTCATATACATCGACGACATTTTAGTAATGTCAGAGAACGAAAGTCAGCATAAGGACCATCTTCGTCAAGTTTTTCAAAGGTTAAAAGACCACTCACTTTCCATTAATGTCGGGAAATGCATTTTTGGTAAGTCAGAAGTTAACTATCTGGGCTATTTCATAAGCCCCAACGGCTACTCACCAACAACGGAACGCCTAGAGAAAATTTCAAACTACCCAAAACCTCAAACCGTAGCCGAACTACGACGCTTTCTAGGAATGATTAACTATTATGGTAAATGCATTCCTAAAGCAGCTAGGTTGCAACTGCCACTTAATAGTTACCTTACTAAATCCATCAAAAATGACAAAACAAAAGTTAACTGGACCACAGAGGCTGAAGAAGCATTTGAAGCTTGCAAAAATAGTCTCGTCAACGCAGCGAAAGTAACTTTTCCATCGTCATCAGCACATATGGTTCTTTCAACAGATGCTTCCACTACAGCCATAGGAGCGGCACTGGAACAGTGGGATAATGGGACATTACAACCTATTGGGTTTTTCTCCAGAAAATTGTCGAACACCGAACAACGATATAGCACTTATGATCGAGAACTTTTAGCCATTTTTGCGGCTGTGAAGCATTTCAGACATTTATTAGAATGTTCACAATTCACCATCAAAACTGATCACAAACCTCTAATATATGCATTCAAAAAGAGAATGGAAAACGCCTCAGAGAGACAACTCCGGCAATTAGACTTTATTTCCCAGTTTTCAACAGAAATAGAACACGTCAAGGGAGAGAACAATACCGTAGCAGACGCTCTTTCTCGCATAAATACAATAGACATGCCTACAACACTCGATCCAAAAACAATACAAGAAGCACAAGAAACCGATGAAGAATTACAACAGCTTATCATATCTCCAACTTCACTTCAACTAATAAAACTCACCATCAAACCCGGTATTCAAATTTATTGCGATGTTTCTACCACAATCATCAGACCATACATTCCAAAACCATTACGGAAAACAGCATTTGATATAATTCACAGCTTATCACATGCCAGCGCAAAAAGTACCTCACGCCAAATAAGGGAAAAATTCATCTGGCCATGCATTAACAAGGATGTTATGAAATGGGCTCGAGAATGCATAGCGTGCCAAAAGTCAAAAACATATCGTCACAACAAACAAATTCCGCAACATATAAACATTCCAGACAATAGATTTGAACATATACACATAGATATAATAATGCTTCCAAACATTAAAGGTTTTCAGTACTGCTTCACTATAATAGATCGTTTCTCCAGATGGCCAGTTGCAGTTCCCTTACAAAACATCACAGCAGAAACAATTTGCTCGGCAATATTCGAAAATTGGATTTGCCATTACGGCACTCCAATCACTATCACCTCAGACCAAGGCAGCCAGTTCGAGTCAGCTCTCTTTAAAGCCTTATCATCATTCGTTGGCGCAAAGAAAAACAGGACCACAACATATCATCCACAATCCAATGGAATTATTGAAAGGTGGCATAGGACTTTAAAAGCTGCTTTAATGTGTTCGCCGACGCCTTGGTTTGAAATCTTACCAATTGTACTTTTGGGCTTGAGGACTTGCTTCAAAGAAGACTTACAATCAACACCAGCGGAAATGCTCTATGGCACAAATCTTAGAGTCCCGGGAGAGTTTTTCATCTCAGAAGAGTTTCCAGCAGATCCTCAAGCATTCATTTTAAAACACAGAGAAATCATGCGTGCATTAAGACCCACACCCACAGCTCATCACAATAAATCCAAAATGTTCATCCTAAAAGATTTGCATAAATGTTCCCACGTTTTCATTCGATGCGACCATGTCAAAGCTCCGCTGGAACCACCATACACTGGACCATTCAAAGTCATCGAACGAGTCACAGATCGGGTATTTAAAATAAACATAAATGGTACCGATAAGAACATATCCATCGAGAGATTGAAACCGGCATATTTCAACAAGACCGACACAGATAACATCAACAGTTCCGACGACACAGAGCAGCATCAGTCATTTCAACTACATGAATGGACATCATCAATGGATAAACCTCAAAACACATATCAAAGAAAAGTAAGATTCAATTTTAACCAAGAAAATTAAAATTACTCAGAGGGGAGTATATGTGGCATTTGAAGTCTGACAGTTGACGTCGTAACTACTGCCATCCATCTGTCGGTAAATAGAACAAATACACTAATACACATACAGTGGCCACTCCTTCGAACAATGCTTTAATTTGTTCGAAAAATACAAAAAAGATAATACGAAACATCTTTTTAGCAACTGCGATTTTTCTTTGTCTCCAGGAATATCTGTTCAACGAGTCACAAGTTTCCTTTCATGTGTTTTTATAAAGAAAAAGTATAAAATAAAGTTAATTTGAATATTTAAAAAGGTTTTTTATCGACGATTTAATTTAGTGGTTATAAGAGAGACCACATGGGCTCGATTTGTTGTCCTTCCGCCACAGACTTGTGGGTTAGAAATAAAAACTCTGATGATTTTACTCTGTTCTTTTATTGACTCTTAATGAAATGAATGAATGACGCTTGGGTATATATATATATTTTGTGTGTTAGGATAATGAAAGTAAAGGAAGTGCATTGCAGGAAAGGGATTGTGTGCTGAACGCGTATTCTGTGTCCTGCAGGAATGATATGTGTGTTGAACGCATGATGTGTTTACGGATCGTGTCCCATAGATGGCGCACTGATTGTGTAGGGCTCGATTTGTTGTCCTTCCGCCACAGACTTAAGTATGCCCGCCATCTATGTGCGCATAGAAAAAACAATCTATCGGCGCCAGTGAGTTAACATGGATATTATCGGCAGTAAGTCCTAAACGTATCCGCGTTTCGTTTTTGTTGTATATAACACGCAAAGCTTTTGACTAATCGTCAATAGGTTCACAAAAAATAACAGCTCTTGTTATGTGTTTCTTATATTTTTCCTGAATAAAAATGATGTATGTGACATTTAAATTGTTTTCGATTGGTTGTCACTAAAATTCTCGATTATTTTTTTCACATTTATGGTTAAATCTAGGTGACAAAAGATGGCGGTCTATGAGACTAAAAGCGGGCTAAATTACTATTTGGTCTTGTTCGGTATAAACACGTACTTCTAGGACTAAACCGAATATAGTGTCGGCCTACACATAGTACCGGTGTAAACTAGGCCAAGAGATCAAAATTACATAAGTCACACATATAAAAGAATAAATGAATTAAAAAAGGATTTCCTTTCATCCCATATATATTGTATCTCATATAAAGTGTATGTACAATGTATGTCAAAAATTAAATTAAATTATACTTGTATATATAGGTTATATATGCAGCTCGCAACAAACCGCATGAAATCATGTTCGATCGCCTTTTATAAGGTAAGAAAAACCTTTACCAAGCAAGAAGTCTTACCTATTTCTAGACGATGTGATAAAGTCCGTAACATTACCATTAAGACTACAAAGACAAGCATTGATAAGGAAATCCACCAAGGAATAACATCACGAACACCAAATCAACCAAAAGTTTAAACATGACTTATTAAAAGAGAAAGATTCAGTTTAAGCCCCAAAGCTGTAAACTTCTCAAAAAGAAAAATAAATATACTTCTTTATAAAAGGAAGAATCTTGTTTTTTAATTATTAAGGAACAAAATTCCCATCTTCCTTCAATTTTTTCTTGGACTTTCACAACTATTTTCGCTTTGAAATAACGCTCTTTTCATATTTTGCGTAGAAGTACCACAATTTTTCATAAGAAAAAAAAAAAAAAAGAGAGAGCACCATCTTTGTGCGGATAGAAGTACTATTTATAGGCATAAGTGAAATAACTTAGATATTAACCGTGCTTTTTTGTAAATCTATGCGCGATAAGTCAAGAGCTTTGCGTGTTTAATCCAACAAAACGAATCACGTATACGATAAGGACTTATCGCCGATAACATCCATGTTAACTCACTAACGCCGATAGATTGTTTTTTCTGTGCGCCCATAGATGGCGTATGGCATGCTTAAAGTCTGAAATTATATATAAATAGTTTTAGTTCGACTTGTGCCTGGTAGATGCTTATCTGTGTTTGTTTTGACACATAAGTGATTTTGTTTTAGCGTCACATACTTTAGGTTGTGTGAAAATGTATGATTTTGTGCCAGAAAACCGTCATTTGCGGGAAATGTTGATTTTCATTTCTCGATTCCTTGACTTTTCTGCGTTATAGAAATTTATGAATATTACTTTTAAAATAATTTACACAATTATGAAGCTTTTTTCTAGTGCGAAACAATTAAGTTAAACATAGTGCAGATAAGCAGCAGCTTAACGGAAACAAAAATTGGCTTTTGTACCATTTTGAAAATGAAATAATTAATTTAGTTAATATAAGTAAAAGCCGATGTATTCCTAATCTTCTGATGAACCGCATTGCAAATTGCTCCGAAGTCAACAGTCATAGTATACCCCAAATTGAACAAATCTTTCCTGACACATTGCTTTTGAACCATGGCATGATGAATTTAAACGGAACATTCTTGATGCGACATCATAAATCTACAATAACGATAGCAGGACTTACGTTTACCTCGAAAAAAATTTCGGAAACGAAGCCTTTACCAGACATTTTGCAGCTTGACAATGGGTATACGCGCGTTCAAGAACACTTATCGCTGGGAATGATGAAAAAGCTAAACCATAATAACACAGAGACCATCCAAATTTGTAAGGAAAAGAATGAGCATATAACTTTTGCAAGCTTCTGGCTAGTATCCATGGTCATGTCTTCATAGTAATCATCCTCAAGTGGTACAAATCGCTTCCATGAGCTGGAACATTTTCCGATGGCGCTACGTCTGGGCAACGAAAAGCACATTCCAGCACGTAGCCTAGCCGAAACCTGTGGGAGCGCTTCCAAGAAATACACATGGACGTCGCCAGATGGTAATGCGAAGCATGAGGAGAAAAGTATTAAAGTATTAGGTTAAGAAAACCAGTGATGTTCAGGTTTAAGGCATCTATATACGGCAAAGCTCTACCCTACAGAGCCAAAAAATAAAAATTATATTTTTTAGGTCAAATAAGTTTTATAAACATTAAGAAAAGGTGTATAGATTGTAAAATGCTCTTTAAGTTTAAAATTTATTAATTTATATAATTTAACTCTTAGTACAAAAAATTGTCTTAATATCAAACATTAACATTCTGTGACCTTAACGTGGTATACGTTACTATTTTATGTCAATCGGAAACCTAGTAGATACCCACCACCAATTAAGGGAAAATATACCCAAGGAAGAAGCATTTATGTATGTCGACAAATTGTGGGAGACGAATGCTAGCTTCGAGAAGACCAGCCTCAGTGGTTTTTATAATAATTCTAGGCAATAAGGAACATGAAGTCGCGGATTTAGTAGGTTTATGGACTATCTTCGAGTATGTCTTATTTATTCTACTAGTTTTAAGGACACCCGCAGAACAGAAGGTTTAGGTGTAGAATTAGAATATGTATACATGTTTTTCTATTGATTCATGAGAAAGAAATTGAAATAATTAAACCCGTTCTGCATTTCGTGTGTCTTTCTCATGAATCCTACAATCATGGTCTGAAAGTAGGCCCATGAATGTGAGCAAAAAAAAATGTTCAGTCTTAAGAAAATGTATAAAGTAACTATCTTTTAAAAAACGTCCTATAATTAAATCTTAAACTATATAAAGGATTTTTTTGGTTTGAGTATTGCATAGTTCGGCTTCTGTTAGTATACCCTTCCGTAGGGTAATGTGCCTGGGTGGTAGGGAATAAAGAGCTTGCTCCCGAATCTCGCCGATTGTGCTGATTCACTGCTGCAATGAGAATATAATTAACATAAAAAATAAAGTATATTAACTCGATTAAAATGAGGGTACCTTGATGAGAACATACTAGTTGTGGAGTCCCTGGTTGTTCGCATGATTGGGTTACGTCTTCTCGATCGGATTAGAGAGTAAATAGCAACAACAATGGCAATGAGAAAGATCATTCCGAGAATACAAAATGATATTGCCAACTTTGAGATTGACAAGCAAAGTGTACCCTCGGATTGCAGACTTCGAACTCGTGGGGGATATTCTTCAACTGAAATAACATAAAATATAAATTATAAATTTTGGATATATAAAAGAATAATTTGCATGTAATTTATTATTAGTATATCCTCCGAGTCTTCGCATTTAATGATCATCGCTTTCCTTATCCCCCAGTTTAAACTCATAGAATGTTTTTTTTCCTTATGCTTGTTAAGAAACTTAGCAGCAAATCAAAGGCCATGATAGCTATTGTAGCTCTTTTAGTTGACAAAAACAAACATTGGACATAAAAGGTTCGATCCATCTCCAAATTACGCATGACAGTCATAGATATAATCTCGTTATCGTTGAAGTTGGCAACAAAAAATGAGAAGTCTAGAATTAAGACAATAGGGTTAAATTTCTAGGATGCAACTTAGACGCGTTAGGCAGCCAATTAGCAGTTTAAATATTATAAGGCAAAAAAAGAAAGCACTCTTCGTAGAGGTCCCAAGTAATGGATGAAATTATTGAAGAAGCTGGATACTTGCTTTGTATTTATGTTCACACATGAAGTCGTATGGAGATAGGAAGTAAGGGCTAGACATATAGCACCAAAAATAGTCGCTTGGATCATTCCTAAATATTTAAAGAACTTTCAATGATTAGATTCAGGGCTCTGCATTGTTTTTACTGATACTCTGTAGGCCACTGAGTAATCAAGGTTGTCGTGTAGTTCGCTGCTCCAATTCAAAAGAAGTTCTCAGAAGCAATTTCTATATTGAATCAAAATCGAACTTAGAGATTCTCGAGGGTTTTCAAGAGCATTCGTTTTAACAGAAAGTATTATCCTTAAAGTTGGCATACGTCTTGTGGGTCTATTCGTATTGCCTTTGGCTGCCCAACACTAAAAGAAAATGGCAGGAAGCTACGCCCCACTATTTCTTTCTTATGGCGGCCTAATATCTCCGCCTCTCACACTAAAGTACACTGTATCTGTTGCTGTTGAGACTCAGTAGTCCGATGCATAAACAATTGAGCCACGGATCAGTTTTATAATATTAACGCGTTCAAGGGGCTATGATTACTCTGCCCCTGATATGCTACCACATTACCTGGTTGGAGATGAGGAGTCGGAAACAGCGAACGTGAAAGAGCTTACTTGACTGTAGGATCGAAATTGGTCTTTAGGATGACCTAATGAGCATTCCAAGCGAGGTAAAAGTGATAAGGGGAAGGAATGCAATTGGCTATTTAGCTGGTGTACTGGTTATTGGAAAAATTATAAAACTTTACGTTGGTGTTGAGTTGTTTCTAATTCTATTTTGATCTTTTTTACTAATTTACTCTTATTTACTCACCACTCATATTATACCGGCGGTCGTATCTCAATCGATCAACCTCAATTTGGGGCGCTGTCACTGCCAGTGAATTGAACACTTCGATGCGCGCCAAATGTTTATCTGATGGAAGTATTAGTTTTTCACCCCGCCGACAGTTTACCTTTAAATAAAAATATCACATTAAATAAAAATAAAATATGTAATAAATTAAAAAACATTTTTTTTAAATAGCGCTGGTTATCTCGAGCATTGATGTCTCCACGGATTCACCCTTTAGTAACGCACCTTGTGTGTCGCAGGAGTTTTGGGCAAGAGGGGATCACCTCCCTCCAGTTAAGTGTACGTATGTGCAATTCCAGTAGCTTAAGCCAGGTAGTATTTGCTTTTGAGGAGTACTGGAGCTAAGCCAGGGTAATACGCACAGAACGATTTTATTTCCCATTCTGTTGTGTACTATTATGGTCAAAAAAGGATCGTACACAGTGTACCTGCTTAGTTGGTATTTAAGATGGATTCTTGTTAAATATTCAGGGATTTTATTTTTGCAGTTCCTGTCAGCTTCACATTAACTCCTTGATGCAAGATATGTAGATATAAGCTTCCGTATTCCCGTAATTAACAACGAAAAAAGTCGAAAGTTTGATAATATTCACACCTTGGTAACTTTAAGTGATGAAGTAGCTTGCACGAGTATAAATTACCAATTTTAACATACTCGTAACCAACACTGTATCCGAGCCCGTACTCATATTAAGTCAAAGACCGCGCTTCGGAATTAGGTATAATTGATTAACAACGTCTTCAATTCATTAAAGTTTGCACAAGTATTACTCAATTCGCACATGCAATAACATTGAGTGTTTTCTTAAGCAGACATGCGTAAACATTTGCGTAATAAAGAAGATTTTCTTAAAAAAAAAAAACGTGTTGCACTCACGTGTGGACATTTTCCTTTGCATAATTGAACTCCACAACTGACATGCAATCGTTCGCGGTCTGGGAACTTGAATGCAGGAAATGTGGCGGTAAATAACTTTTCCACGAAATCGTCTTCATGCGGCTTAGACCATCCTTCTTCAGCGGGTCTAAAACGAGTATGCAAAGCTGGCATCACCTGAATTTAAACAAACATATTATAAATTGTTTATGATGATGATATTTTTAATCAATTAGTGACAAAGTTTATTTTATTTGATATAATCGAAAAGAGAAAAAAAAAGAAAACCGTGGATCTTTTTGCAAGGTTTTATTTAGATGTTTGCATAGGTTTAGGTTAGGCAAATCATTCACGAGAGTCGCAGTATTTATTATAAATAAATTAAGTGTAAATTAAGCTAAGCATTAATTAGAATAAACAAGATTAACAATTGCCTTTTCTAAAGAAGATAAGCTTCGGTATGTTCCTTAATTATTGCACAAAAATATACTTTTCTGTCTTAAATACGCTAATGTTTACTCCGGATTTAAAGTGATCGTTTCCGGGGTCCTTCGGCCAGTATTATATTTTTTGCGCACAACGTTTATATTTTATACCTCGAATTTGATGTGCAAAAAGTTGAGAAAACGGTTGGTAATACTCAGTAAGTTGAGAAAACGGTTGGTCAGTCGTCAAGATGGTGAAATTTCAGCTAAATTTATTTAAAAATCTCATCAATAAAAAAGATTTCGTCACACAAGTCATTTAGAGTTCAATTACTTTCGGAGCCCATTAAAATTAGCAACTACTTTTCGAAGTTTTTGAGAAATATTTTTGAGTTTTCGGTTTTGTTGACATAAATTTTGCTTTTTAATTGAGATTTCATATTTATTTATTTACATGTAATATTTTTTGTTTGTTAATGTTTTCACAAAATAAGCTACTGGCGTTTTGAGTACTGCATCCATATTCCTTGCCATAAACATTGCGACTATTTTTAACAAAATATTATTTTTCTTCAGTTCTTTAACCAAAAATATATTCATTCAGTGCCGAGAACCACACTTAAATTTTCACTCAGACGACATTTAATTTTTTTTTAAGGTTACGTTCCTCCGAAAGTAAAACAGAACCATAAAAGGATCACTTCGTTGTCCTTCTGTTTGTCTTTGTCAACTCAAGATTCTAAACTGACGCAATCAAAAGACACGTCTGTTTTTGCTCACAAGGGAATCAAAACCTGAAGGGGACTTAATACAAACAAAGGCGGGTAAACTCTTCGGGACTCGATTTCCGTGGTGGTCAAACTGTTTACGTACCTACAAATTCGAACGAAACCGAGTCCGACTCGCACTTCGCCGGTTTTTTATTTTTATTATTTATTACAATTATCTTTCAGAACCATCTCAAATCCATTGGGTCAGACTTTTCAAAGACTTTCTAATATATTTGCAAATAAAACTGTGTCCAAGTTTCGCTTTGCATAATCACAAGTTAGCTCAAGCTCATCAGCTATGACTCGAGGACTTATAAAGTCTTATTTTTTTAGGTGTTGTGTTAATGGCCAGAAAAGCAAGTTTTGTTAATTTTGTATGTTTGTCTGTGTCGGTTGGTCCAGAAGTTGACAAGACTGTCATCTTTCAGATTCGATTATTTATTACTCAGCAGAATTTCTCAAAAGTCTCCGTCATCCCCATATTTTTCGGGGATGTAATTTCTTTTGTTACCTTGAAATTACCCTCAGCTACTCTGTTATTTCTGCCCAGGTAATTAAGCAGCTTGAGACATTCCCAAACTAGCTTTGACCCAACATAATAATTATGATGACCTTGGAGCATCTTGTCTGAGAGGATGAAAATGCGAACATCATTGAGTCGTTATCGAATGCAGATTGCCTCCAAGGAATCCAGTTGATTACCTTAAATCTTTCAAAACTAAGTCCTTTGTACACTTAAGCTTACCGATGACCTATTGGTATTAGACCTAAGGGTATAAGAGTGAGTTTATGAAGCCTATCCTCATGATTGATGCAAACCAATAAAATGAGATATAATTCTATGTGGTTTGCCAAACTACCCAACAGTGTCTACTGCTGCATTTTACCCCAAGGCTGAGACTATATAAAGTTGAAATGTGCATCGAAAAACTACAAAAAACATACTTACATATATCGAGATACTCAAAGGACCATCCACTACAAATGCAAATTTTTAGCAAAAGATAAGGCCGTTCTCAAAAATCACAGGATGGGAATTCCTGATGCTTGCGCACGAGCAGAGTCAACTCCAAAGAGGAAAATGGCTAGAAGAAGAATACTAGTGTAGATCACAGGATATGTGAGAATGCCTTCATTTACTTTGTTTAAAAATATAAGAATAATCCTCTGTACGCTACGCTGCTCGTTTGAAAGTCAGACCAGTTCGCATAAGTTATCTCGGTGGATTTTCGATGACTCGCGAAAGGCGTTCTTCTACGAATTTGAATCAGGGACTTCACGCCCAGCAGTGCGATGCTGAGCGACAACAGACTAACACCGACACCCGCAATAAGCATGCAATTTCAAGCATTTCTGTGAAGTTGAGTGAACTCTTTGGTGGCGGTTTGTAATTAATTAATGAATTTTTCTTTTTTTTTGTGTTAAATAATAAATCGGAGTAGCTTTGAAATGAGCGATGCGTAGATTATTTCCTCAACATGGAAAATTCACACAAGCGAGGCGCCGTTACTGCCGTCGAACAATTGAATTATAACCACTGACTGGTGGAGGTGATGTGCAATTGCGGTCATAGCTCAGTTAATTTTCTTAATCGCAATCAATGTGCGCACTCTTCTTTATTATGTTTTCTATTATCTTATTGTTTTAACATTTACTTCTAGTATTACCTCATCTTAGTGGTTACATATGTGGTATTTGATTGTTGGACTCCAAGGAATACTTATTTTGATAAGACTAAGATAGAGTTTTTAAAGTCTTCGATGATTATTACGAAAACTTTATGCACCCTAGTCTTTATTTAACCAAACGTTTATGCTTTCGTTTATATTTTTCGAAAGCATTCGACACTGTGAACCATGAACTTTTATATTGCAAACTACAAAAAGTTTACGTGTTCTTATGCAACTGCAATGCGCTGTTGAAAATAATAGTTCTCGTCTTTTATTGTGGTTAGAAGTGGTGTTCCACAAGGTTCTATTTTTGGACCAATACTCTTCTCTCATTAGATAAATCAGCTTCCTTAAATATTCCAGATCTGCTCGAAATATTTTGCCGATGACCACCAGCTTATCTTTAGTTCCCTTTTATTATACGATGCGTCTTAATGGGTGGGTTCAGAATTTAAATGCGTTACCGTTTATCTTCCATGTTGTCCGAAAGAGTGTGAAGTGGCGACTTGCCTACAATTGCGAAAAATTTAACCACAGCGATAACAATTTAAACTAAGTTCGATGTCAAAGGTTCGCGCACGCCGCTTCGAACCGTCAAATGCAGTTTCGGTGCGTCAAATGTGCCATGAAATACAAATCAGAGCAATGTTATTTCGCTTATAAACCAAGCTTTCTCTGGGGCACAAGTGGCAGAGTCAGTAGTATATTATAAGAAGAGACAGACCCAACGCCAACGGAGCTAGTGGCGACGCTATCTTTGTTAGAAATCACCTGCGTTTTAAGGTTATGTACAGTGGTAAAGTGCGTAGATTCCAGGTGGAAGAGGCTTGAATCATATGCATCTCTCCTCCGAAGAGGTTGTAAGTCACAGCAGACAATGCAACTGAAGCTTCTCAACAATGCTGTTTTATCTCAGAGCTCAAGACACTTTTTCAATACCTACGTCTGTGTTCGGAGGAGAATTAGTACCTCATGGCCGGAAATCTTATCGCCAAACATAGCAATTTGAGAAATCATTCACCAAACACTAGACGGAACCTGCTGTTCAGTTGGTGGGGTCAGTCTTATACCAGATCAGACTCCTACATAGATCTAATATTGTTAGACGAACGTAGTAGCAATTCCCAACGAGATTGCAGAGTTGGTGGAAACGCTTCTCCCGAACGATAACAAGAGAAGTCTCCTCAAACTCTCTCAACCCATCACCCAAAGGAATGTGTCGAACGAGGAGATCGACACATCAACAGTCGCCGAAAGACTTATTTTGAGTTGTTAGGATTAGCTTAGAGCTCCCGCATAGGGCCAGTAAGTCAAATTAAATATATTTAAGTAAATTAAGCTAGATTTAAGCATTTTTTGTCGAGCATTTAAGGGAAATGCAATTAAATGAAAAAATTAAATGACCCCACAGGTTATTCCACTCACTTATGCTAATAGGAAGCTTTTTTCAACCAATTTGTATCAATCCTCGATAGTATAGTGGTCAGTATCCCCGCCTGTCACGCGGGAGACCGGGGTTCAATTCCCCGTCGGGGAGTCAGGAAGTTTTTTTTTTTTTATTTGTTGTTTTTAAACCAAAAAATGGTCTCAAGTGATTCGTCAGTTTCAAGACGAACCGCACAAGTTGGAGGTAGAGAGTTTGAAATCTCTTCTGAGAAATTTAAAAACTCTTTTAAGGCAATAGTTTTGGAAAAGCGTCAGCGATAACTGGAACCAACGTTTTAAAAGCAATTATGAAGTCAGAGAGTAAGAATATGTTTCCAAAAATCAAAAACAAAACAAATGTACAGACCACGTAACGTTGTAAAAATTCCGATACTAAAAATCCAGCATCGATAACCACTATGTTATAAAAGTTACTGGTTCGTATTTTGAGGCGGCACACGCTAGGAAAATGCCTAGGTTCACAACTAACGAAGTAAGAGAGGAAGTGAGAATCAACTCAATAACTTCTACTTCCCGAGTTGCTGCAAAACACAAAAGGTGCTTCCATTAATAATAATTGGTTTGTGTTCGATTTTCACCATGAACTTCTAATTAAGGTAAGGTAAGGTCTAATTTGCCTTAACTCTTCTGCTTAATGAAATGTCGAATAGTCTCATCTTCATATTCAGAAGTGCAGTTTCTGCAAATATCCTTGAAAATGGTTTGCAGTTTGTGTGGCGCAATTCAAATAGCAAAGCGCATCGTTACAAGTTAAGTGAGTATTCGCATGTCAATTTATCAAGGACCAATTGATGTCTTTGTTTTAATTTTGTACAGCCTTTATTGTACTTTAAATAAATTTGACGTTAGAAGCTTAAGATAGTTGTCTGCTTCTTGTACCGCTCTTGTCTTATCATTTTATCATTTCTCAATATCCAAAGTATTTGACTTAATCATCACCCATATAAGTATGGCATTTCCATATTTTTCTACAATGCCTGCCAGAAAAGTAGATATGCAAGGCACTGCTACTTTTTCATTGATTCAATAGATTTTCGCCTGAAAACAATTTATGAGTCCGCTAATTTGTTCAACTCAGGCCCAGTTTTTTTTCCTCTCTCAACTGTATTATTAAGAGGAGAATTGATTAAACACATACAAATTTTGGCGGAAGTTCGGAGTCAAAATGGTTCAAAGTACATAGTTTCAGTCGAGAGGTTTCCACTGCCTCTTCCTTTCGAGCTGGCTCTAGCAAGAGCCGGACAGTCGCAAAAGAAGTGTGTTAGGGTCTCCCTCTCAGCTGTGTTTTTGCAGCTGCGACAATGTGAGTTGTGTGGAATAACTAGCTTAAAGGCTTGATATCCAATCGGCCAGTGTCCTGTGCAGACAGCCAATTATCTAGCAATATCATGACGGGCTCGCCGAAGGAGATCTTTTGTTTTTGATTGTTTGTATTCCGGCCATATTTTCCTTGATGTTGCACAGTTCGTAAGTCTGACCCATCTTAGGTTTGCTACTTCAAGGAAGTATGAGAATATATTAGCCTTAACTGCTTGTAGTGAGATGAAAACTTCACCTGCAAGCGAGCGCTGAAGGGCAGATCCCTTTCTAGCAAATTCATCGGCCTTCTAATTACCTGGGATGGCACTGTGGCCGGGAACCCATATAAAGGAAATGAGCTGACCTTCTCACGATGTTGTTTCAGCTCAGCATTCCTGTACTAATTTTGAATGTGAAGTAAAGGAGGCAATAGCTTTGCTTGACTATCAACGCATAAGCTAACATGCTTCACGGATTGAAAATAGTTCGGCTTGGAAAACGCTGGAATTGTCAGGCAGTCTATAGGCTTTACAGATGTTCAGAGATTCTGAGAACACACCCGCACCGACTCCGCCACCCATCTTAGAGCCGTCAGTGTAGATTGTCCAGTTAAAGTCCTTACATATCTGTCCACTATTCCATTCCGCTCTTTCTGGGATTAGAGTGTCAAAGTTATTTGATGGAGATTCTATGGACCGTATAGTCCGTTAGTTAAGATACCAAATCTCTCGGTATAAGGTCAAGTATAGCGCTATGACCATAGGGTTTTAACGTCCAGCATCCAGACTCTCTGAGCCTAAGGGCGCTGTGAGCAGTAGTTTTTAATGTGTAGGTCCAAAGGTAGGAGATGCAGCATTTCCGTCAGAGCATCCGACGGAGTCGATCGTAGAGCGCCTGTGGTGCCTATGTATGCAGTTCTCTGTACCTTGTTAAGTTTGATGACATTGAATTTTTTCATGAGGGCCGGCCACCATACTAGTGATCCGTATGTTAGTATCGGGCGAACCATCGCCGTATACACCCATAGGATCAGCTTTGATTGGAGACCCCATTTTTTGCCAAAGGTTCTACTGCAGGCGTAAAAAGCTATGCACGCCTTTTTAACTCGCTGATCAACGTTTAGCTTTCAGCTGAGTTTAGGGTCTAATGTAACGCCTAGGTCCTTGGTGCTGGTAGACAGTGAAATCGGTTGTTCGTTCAGACAAGCGAGTTAGCTAGATTAAATAATTTTTTGTGTAGCAATTAAGGAAAGTGAATTTGATGAATTAATAAAATGCTATAAAATGAAATGAGTATCTCTGCCTGAAACGCGGGAGACCGGGGTTCAATTACCCGTCGGTGAGGATTTCATTTCTCCGGGTACGCGGGTCGAAGCGGAACTAATTGACAGAATTCGTTTCGCCTTAAGCGATCCGTTCGATATCTATTTATCTTTGTCTCGCCAGCAGAGAACTTTTTTTTTTTTTTTAAAACGAGTGTTTTAGCAAGCGCCATGGTACATGGCGGAACAATAATGTTACTAAAAGTCTGTTAATCTTGATTTGTTGTAAATATGTATAAAATATGTATACTATATAATATGTATATTTTCTTTTACATTAATATCTTGCAAAATGTATTTTGAATGGGATTCGCCAATAACGTTTTCAGAAAAGAACTTAAGAGCTCAGCATTTCCTTCTATAGAAAATGGGACAATTTTCCAAACTGAAGTCTGTAGATTTAACAAAAATTCACTCATTCATTCTTAATCCTTAACAAGGAATTATTTAAATTTAAAAAATATAATGATTTTATTAACAAACTAACAAATAAACATTCTTGGCAAATGTATTATGCTGCCATTTTCTTTCTTCAGTCAATTTATGAAAAAGTATTTCTGGGCAGTTTGTGGTTGCTTCACAAAATCATCAGTTTGTGTAAAAAAGTTTCGGATAATTTTCCGGCTAATGTCAACCCGTCAACTCATCCGGCTTAAACTTGTGGTCTAGTCTGATTGATATCCACCCAAATTTTGATCTTTCCTCAAGTCCGTTGAAGACAATATTCCCATACAAGTGGTCTATGATTGGCCATCGGGGACATGCAACATTTAAGAGACTTAATAAGTAAGATAAAATTAAACAAGAATTGTTTCTTTTTTCTCATTTGGCATTCAAAGGAACCAGAGTTAAATTTTCTGACCTACATATGAACATCTCCTAATTAGCACATAATCCAAAATCAAAATCTGCAGCAAAAATAACCCAAATTCTTCTTTATCTTTTCTACTTTCGAATAATTACTCTAGAAGCAAACCGTCAAATGAAATCTGATGAATTTCAATGCTCACACCAACAAATTTCATTGCAAAATTCCACTTCTTGTCGAAATCTAAGCAAAAATAAAAAAAACACTTAAAACTAAAAATGTAATTTTCTAAAATCTGATTTATTCTTAGAATTTCACTCTCCACCAACTGGGATGACCTCCAAAGTTACTCATGCTTAAGATAACTTTTCTCCTCGATCTCCCACTGCGGAATAATTAATGTCACTTTGAATAATAAATAAAATTATAAACGGCGCGGCCTAGCAGCACAAAAAAAGATAAAAGTGAAAATACGAAACCCCAACCGCATCCGTAAGATTCGTATAGACGGCGAAGTCCATAGATCAGAACCTGCAGACAAAAGACATGGTAATTTGTTTTGGGATTGCTAACCGTTGTGCAGACTGACAAAAAACAATTAGTAGAACGGACTAACTGTTATAGATAATGACATTACGGGGCAAAAAAGAGCGTATCTCAGTAACGAGGGGAGATCTTTCAACTTCGGTAGTAACGCCTCTGAGGTGTACAAGTTCTACATCGGAATGAATTCGAAGTGAGTTGCCTATCTAGGGACCTATGATCTGCTGATTTTCCTTTTTCCAGGCGAAACAAAAAGAAGCATTAAAGTTTGAGGTTAATTGTTTTCAGTACAAGTTGTAGATGAATGATATATGTATGAGTCGAGTTGCTTGAGTGGCTACAATGGGGTCGGGACATGAATCATCATTTTAAAAATGATCTGCTCCAATTAGCCTGTCTGTGGGAGTTTTTAAGGAAGGTTAGAGAGAATTTTAACATTCATCATTGAATACACTTTCCATTTTACCGATGCATTTTTGTATCTTAAAAATATTATTTTTGTTTTTCAAGGACGGGATGATGAAAGTATAAGGTCAACTTGCCTATGAAAGAACCAGACTTTTTCTTGCATCTGTATATCTTTGAGATATCACTTATTTGGCAAATATAAGGAAAGCTTTTTAAGCTGAGTTATATACGTAATCGGAATGACCTCCTGCCGCAAATTTATCCAACTATTCTAACTAATACAGTAAGAATAACCCATAATTAAAGAAAAGAAAACATTAATTTACGATAGATCTAAATTGAACATTTTTAGTTTTTACAAAAACTTAATATTTACTATTTTTTTTTATTATTTTTATTATAATTATTATTTTATTTTAATAATACTGCCCCAACAGGATGACAAACTAACGATAAGATGTAAATTGAGGGTGAGTGAGTGAGTTAAGAAGACGGCGACATACTAGTGATTGTGCAGCTCTGCTCATCGGGTGGAGGTAATAAAAAAAAAATTGGAAAAAGACAAGAGAAGAGCAAAAAGATTAATGGGCTATGTAACAAATGCTAATAATCTTGCCCCGGAAAAAATCTCATTGGAGAAATTGACATTCAATGTCAAATTGATGTATATAAGAAATCCCTCAAAAGCATTCCCCCTTTTCCATTTAAAAATCTGAGTGAGGTCAAATTTGAAGCACAAGCATTTATTCACGGCGTCCTTCCGAAAGGCTGTCGATAAGCGAGGAATTAAAAAAAATTCCGAGATCAAATTCTGGAAAATTACAAAGGTAAATATTTGCATATTTTTTTACCCATCGTTTGGGAAAGTAATGAAATTTATTTCTGAACTGAGGTGAACATAAAGATAAGAACTTCTATGCCAGAGTCCCAGAGTCAAATGAATGGAATTCTATTATAAATTCTATTCTAATGGGATCCATGATAAAAAAGCAGATTTAATCAGAGTGGATAACTTCATGGTGAAACTCTTTCGAAAAGAAACTTGATCTTCCGGCGTATTACCCAAATTGTATGTAACAAGAAAGTGAGCCCTAGAAACTTTATTCCCCTAAAGGCCCTCCTCCATAAAGGTTCACGATAGATTTGCGATGCCGATTACCTTCCACGTCGCCCGAAAAGCTATGGATGCGCGACAAATATGAGTGAGAGAGCACTTCCGTGGAGACGTGGAGCAACAACACCAAAATTTTTGGTAATTTTGGTTTGAATGCATTTAACTTAATGCAACTTTATAAAACAAAAATGCTTAGCTAGCTTATAAATCATAACTTTACTTAACAGCTTTTAAAAAAGTCATTGCATTCGGTTTAACAGTAAACCTACCGATACTTCATTTATTAATTTTACTATCATCGCGGGTCAAGTGAACAGTCTTTAAAATATTGTGAATATAACTATGTATTGAGAAAAATTTATCATTAAGCCCAATTTCGATTCAAAATTGGTTATTTATTGAATTTAAAAAACAAAAAAAATAAAAGAAGTAAAGCCAGATGGAGGTTAAATAATGTTATTTATAAGATATTCTGATTTCAAGTTTAAAATGGGTCGGTTAACCCATCGTGGTAGGTTTTGTGGTCATATATTTATTTCTACTTAATTAAGAACGACACAAGAGAAGATAGTTATTTCTTGAAAAAATTAATAATATTTACAAAAATAAAAAAAAACTTAAGCTTTGTTCGAGTTGCCATAAAAGATACATTTTCAAAAAAGAAAGTTTTAAGTGAGAACCCTTTCAGAACGCTCCATAAGGGAACGATTTCTTTTATTTAATCGTTCCCAACTTCACAAACTTGGAAATTTGAACGAATTATTTCAAGTCGCAAGGACGGTTTTGGCCAACATAACACCCGAAAAATGTACTGAAATTGTTGTATCTGTGCTCCGGAATACTCAGACCATGATCGCGAGTTAAAGATTTTCTGCGAAAGATTCATCCAGGACCAAACGATTCCGTAGATAAGCAAACATTTTTATAACGTTCGTAATTAGGTCGCCAACTAAGGTGTCGTTGTCGTTTAAGTTTAGTTTAAAGGATGAGTTTCAATGAAACAGAAAGATGTTAGTGTACTTATTATTTTTGCATTAAAAAAATAAAAATTAGTTTTATAGGTAACTTAGACCGCCCGCAGATGAAAGGTATGTAAGTTATTTTTATATTGTTATGCAGGTTGCAACAATCAGCAATAAAATAAACAACAAAACGGAAAAAGCAGACCAGACATGATGTCAGCAGAAATCGCTCTTCCCAAGCCTAAAATCGTTTTCATATTTTCGAATGATTTTGATGTTCATTGTCAGCAATAATTATATTATACTTATAGGTAGCAAGGAACAAAAGAATTGAATTGGAGTGTTGTAATCGACACGGTAAACATCTAATAAAATATTCATAAAACTTTTTTAAGAAAAGTCTTTGTTTAATTTGTGCGGTTTTCCTAGTTCGACTGTTGGTTTTCGTGTAACGATTTTCCTGATTGAAAAACTTGACGAGGCAATTAAATAGTATCGGTTGTCTTTTGATAAATACTCCGAAGGAAAAGCCAGTTGTCAAGGAGCCGACTGCAACACTGGCCCGACGGTGGACTGGGATTAATCAACGATCATTTGATCTTTTTTTTTTTTTTGTGTAACCTCCCAGCAGGCATAACAATATACATAGGTATAATGCGTTAACACAGTCGGTTTTCCACGATTTATGTTGGATAATCTCAACGTTTTTTAAGTTGAGATAATGGGATGCTTGAAGTCGTGTAGCGATAAAAAAAAAGCAAACCAAACCCATGCCACATGTGCGCATTAAAAAAGGGAAACCAAATCCAAGCCACGTGCGCATAAAACAAATATGTATGTATGTATCATAGTTTACAAGCGAACACTTTACAGCGTCGGCAGGCAATACCGAAATACGTATACATCCACATCCACCAAAATAGGTTTCGAAAGGAACACCAGGACAACAATAAGACAGTTCAACCCTTCACCGCAACACGCAATGGTCATTTTAGTTTGACTATCATTGTTAAATAATATTGAAATAAATAAATATGATTTGTTTATACCTTATTGTGTAGTGAAATTGAGTTTATATTACTAAGTGCATTTCGTTCAATGGGACCGCGCACACGAGATAACTTTATTCGGTGGAAAACCGGTTTTGAGGGAGAACGAAGGATAATCGTATACCTGTTTTTGAGTGGTTGAAAAAGGATGAAAATTAATACACACACGTACATATTATGATTTCCTGGGATCTAATTGAAAGACAAATACAATGGAAGGAAATAATCATCCCTTGTGTGCTTAAAGTAAAGTGTAAGACCGGTTTTCACCCGGTGACAGATCCTAAGAGGAAATCTCTAGGCATCGAGAACACTCTTGATGGCAACATAAACCATAACGTCGCAAATTCCCCAATTTACATAAGTCTGATCTAATCTACAAGGAAACAACTTCAGAATTTATATTATGAATCTAAAACCATAACTGATCGTTTTAAGTTTGTGTGATAAACAATTGAGTCATACGCGGCATCTCTGTGTGTAAACAACCGTGCACCAAAAAAGTTTCTTCTAGCAGTTCGACAATAAATATTATCTTAGCATACGTTTCACACTTGAAGAAATTAGAAATCTTCACCGCAGTAAACCGTTAGCAATGAATCTTCCCCGAAGCGCCACTAATTCATCGCTCTACCGATGTTTATCTTCTCAGGTTACAGCTCATTGTTTTCGCCTGAAGATGGCGAACTTCCGACGCTTCCGGAAATCAATTAAAGTGCTTCCACCTTCTTCTTCAATGATACAGCGTTTAGTGCAGAAAAAAAAAAAATCACACGGTAAAAATAAATTATCGAATTAATTATAAACAAATTTCAATTTTTTCGCATTCACATCACACACGTTCATATGCAGTTGACATGTTGATGTTGATGATTATCAAGTGCAATGCCATCACAGAAAGGCCAAGCCCCCCAACAATGCTAACAGTTTCCCACACATGTGACACGCTCAGAGTCTTTGTTATTTTTAACAAAGAAAAATACACATAATAATTGCAAGGCTTATCTTTCGTACACGCTCGATAGTACATAATATATAGATTTATCATTTTGATATCAATTGGGATTGACAGGTGAAAATTCATTTACCCCACACAGGTTATTTCACTCACTTATGGAAAAATGGAGCTTTTTTCAAAACGATTGTAACAATCCTCGATAGTATAGTGGTCAGTATCCCCGCCTGTCACGCGGGAGACCGGGGTTCAATTCCCCGTCGGGGAGGTATATGGAATTATTTTTTTTTTTATTTTGTCGATGTTTTAATAACGCTGAACCACATAATTATGCAATAAGCCCTTTCATTCCCCGATGGGTTACTGTATTAATTATTAAAATAAGTATTGGCAATTAAAATAAGTTACAATTAATGTTTTTAATTGCATCTTCTGGCTCGTTTGAATTAATAATTCTCGTAACTTTTATTGGTGGGGCTGGATGATAATATTGTTTTAAAATTTCGTTTAAGATAGTTATGCTTAGGAGAATATTGAGAATAAAATCGAGTTACTTGATCCGGAATCTACCCTGCTAAACTCGGGAGCCACTGCGACCGCTTTTTGTTTATCACCAAAACTTATTCAACTGGATGGAACTTCTTTCAAGTACATGCGTACCTGAGGAGTCTACAGGTAATAAAGTTACGGCTGAATGTTTTTATGAAATTTCCAACAGATCGAGTGATCAAGGTCAAAGGATATAATAACTGTACATAAAACTTCGTAAGTCACTTGAAGCGTAAACACGGAAGTAATTGTTGATTGATGAATACAAGAACTATATGAAAATGAATAAAGGTACCAATGCGAGCATTATCAGTACAACTATAAATTAAAATTAGCTTACGCAAGTACAATTTGACGAACATTTTTTTAAATATTTAATTCACTCTATGAATCCATTACGAAGTGTCGATAATCCACATTTTGCAACAATTTTCTTGGATTCAGAAACATCTGAAAGGGGCGTAACTTTAATAAGCCGACGAACTATGAAAAACAATTTACTGCTCAGATAAAAAACGGAGTCTATTTTAAGTATGAAAGCATATTGGATTTGGAATGATTTACGAAGTGTATTAGTGCCTTTAGCTGGTCTTACAATTAGATTCTAAGGGGTACACATCTATTGTCGGATATCTGATATAGTTCAAAAATACAAAGCCGATGTCTCTTAAACAGTGAAATTTGTCAACTCGTTCAAAATTGTGTAGCACAAAACGACAAGTCTGTGAACTCTTCGCCAATTGTCACAATGAAGAATGACAAGTGGGAAATTGTTCTTTCTATTAGAAAACGCGACAACTGTCAAGAAGTACTTTTAGAATTGTGATGAACTTATGACAAGTGGTTTTAATAATGTCAAAAGCTGACAAGTACAATTTTCAAATACAAATATTATTTTTTGAATAAAAAATTATTCAATTCGACCCGCATTTTTCTGATTAAGATTTTGATAGTTATAGCAGTGAATTTCATCATAAGTAGATTGTTTTAAAGCCAAGATTAAATTTTTGTGTCAGGAATTATCTGTTTGTTGAAAAACTTCGCTTATCAAAACCAACTGCACACAATCTTTCTAAAAGAATCATAGCGCGCTCAAATAAATGTTTTTTGTTGACCATTTACCAAAAACGTTTGATTGCTCTACATTACAATAATACGTTTCTTCGAATTTGGCCAAATTGGGTTAATACTCATTTATTGCTTTAAAGAACAACTTTAAGGCTATTTCCCAATCTATGTAGTTTTTCTTGTAATTTTGCAATTTTGATTTCTTTTAATAAAACATCACAATGGCCATCTTTTTGTCCACTCTGCCAATCTAACTTAATGCTGAAAACTTGTCAAACAATGTGGACAAGTGCAGGGAAATTATTTTTCCTGATTAGTGTAGCGGTTTGTGTGGTGTTACGGAATTAACTTTTACTTGTCGGACTTGACAAGTGAACTACGAGTTCTCGACTTGTCGCGTTGTGTTATAGGCCCCGGAAAACCTTCCGCGTAATTAACTCTTTTTAAATGAAGCACATATCGAATGGCAGTCTTCCGTTAAAGATTTGGGCATTCACCTTGATTTGAAATTAATCTTTAACGTGAATTCCATGAACACAAGAAAAAAATTAATATACAAACAGAAATATCATAATCATTCATAAATAGAAAATCCCAACTCTCAAATGTAGACTTTATATCATATTTAAAGTCATATTTTTTTTAAAAACTTTCGTGGCACCATTCCACTTTAAGTCTTCACAAAAGGGACAATGTTGAATTGATCTCCGGCAGAATACGATAACTCAAGGAGACGTTTCTTATTAGATGCGTCTTTCCAGATAAAGCTCTTATGAATGAAATGGTCAATTCGTAGCACATGATGTTTGTACAAATCTAATTTTACGTTACGGTTTTGTGTTCGTAGTTGTCCTTTAAAGTATTTGGGAGAATTTATTCTTATTTATTTGTCGCTAGTATAAATTTAGTTTTTCAGTTGCTATAAAGTTGATATAATATTTTTATCATATTTCTGTATTGTAAATTGTGCGGTAGCAGGCCTACAATATTGATCACGATATAAAATAATATTAATATTTTCGTTGAACGTGGTCAGAGACTCTATAAAGTATAAGGAACTGATAACTAATCTGAAATGAATCATACCTAACCAATGATGTTATGAAACAGCTGATAACAGCGACCACTATATAACCAAATTCACTTTTGATTTTTCTTTCATAACTTACCTGCTCATCAATGGGACAGCCTCGTTCGTCCAGAAGCTGTTGTGTTGACTCACCCAATCCGTCCAATGCAGCACAATCTACAACTCGTACACCCATTGTGCCAGGTACAACAGCACGAACAGTCAGCGTTGTTGCTTGACCCACTTCTACTGCACCGGATCCATCTGGGCCGCCCAGCTCCAACCAAATGCGCACCCGTGGTGTAGATAATGAGCCATCATCCACTGGTCTCATTCGAGCATTTCTGCTAAAGATAAGAGGGAGTCTTATATTAAAAAATATGCCACATAATTTTCATGTGCCGAAATAGCTCAGTTGGGAGAGCGTTAGACTGAAGATCTAAAGGTCCCCGGTTCGATCCCGGGTTTCGGCAGTCTTCTTTTGTTTTATTTTTTCTTTATTTATTTACCTAATTCCTTTCATTGTTCCATTCATTACGTTCATTCCAACCGCATTCGAAGGCAAAACACATCTGACTCTCTTCAAAATGTCAGAGCTCTGACGTAATTTCTCATCAATCTGCACCATTATCATCACAGACATTTCCAAGCTACCATCTGCATTTGGCTCTGACCGCACACCACATCCTGATGTGGGCAGCTTAAGCGTAACGTTTGTTTGGTGGGTCCCCCGTGCACGGCACTCGAACTGAAAATCTTTCGCGTACAAAAGGCCTCGAAAGTTCTTACTCAAATCGATACGCATCTCGAGCACATCTCGTGTACAGTTCGTTTTAATGGCTACAATTTTGTTCTTGGGATTTTGAAACGTCGTCGCCGATGATTTAAGAGGCGCCGCCGCCGCCGGTTGTTCTACGTCCAAAGTGGTCCCACCATCGAATTCGGTAGCTGATCGCTTCTTTAGCGGTTGTTGTTGTTGTTGATAAGGTGTTGCAAATAGGCTAGATGTGAGCAGTGTGGCCTCCGAGGATGAAACTAGTGGCGTCAACAGAAGTGGTGATGATGTCGGTCTTGATGCCCATCCACTGGAACAGAACAACTGCTGATGGATTAACAAGATTAGAGGCAATTTGTGGATAAACATGTTTGCGGTGTTGCTTTAGTTTGTTTGCCTACTGGTGATGGTGTTAATGCTTGACCGCCACTTCGTTGTTGGTTAAGTTCTTTATTGCACATCTGCAAAAAACAAGAAAATCCTTGTAAATCAATATGTATTCTTTAGATCGAAAAATAAAAGGAACAGTAACGTACTGTGGTGACATATTTTCATCTTGAGCTAAGAAAATGTAACTAGCAGCTAGAGTATATTAGAGATTTTCAAAAATTTGCAGATTTGGAGCTATACTGGTACATTCTGACAATTAGAAAAGCGCAGGTGTCGAAACGGCAGGTAATATTCTTTTCAAGTCTGCTCAGCTTCTGGAAAACTGAGCGCCGTAGTTGAAGCATTCACGGCGATTGAACAACAGATAGATCCGTCGAACATCATCTCAGCCAAAACATAATGATTGACAGCTTCAATTTTTGGACAATTTGCACCACAGCGGAAAACCGAGATAAACCTAGGCAACCGTTGCTAATTCGGTTTTCGAAATAATCCGCGTTGTACATACCCTTACTGCTCTTCAAAACACGGATTTGCCAGATAAGCAAAGCAGCTGAGCAAATATTGGGATCCTGCGGGAGAAAAATTATCCGTCGGATATTTGTTCCAATCTGCGAGGTGGGCGAATGTAGGAGAAAGTATAACCGTACTCTCCGGATATAGTCCGAAAGGCTAAAATCCGTCGGCTACACTGGCTCCGCCATATTAAAAGAATGGAAAGTAATCCTCCAGTCTTCAAAATCAAGCCACCAAGCTCTAGAATAACGCGAAGTCCAAACCTCCGGTTCAGGGATCTAGCAATCGTGGACACCTGAATGCCTAGTGTCACTAACTGGAAGCAGTGCGCTCAGGACAATAAGGCCCAGAGGGCTGCTCTGTCTCAGGCTCTGATAAGTAAGGAAGTATTAGAAGAGGCAGCTTTTAGATTTTTTTGAATTTTTTTTTACAAAAAGGTATAATTTCATATCAATGCAAATAATTTATGTACAACTTCAGCGGACTCCTCTTCCCTATGCAAGTCGACTACCTTTCATATTTATTTAAAGACGAATTCAATTTCACTTAATCATTCAAGTCCTTGATCTTGATGTCGGAAACCGAATAAACCTTGCTTCGAAGAGGATGGACTTTCCAGCAAGACTGGGCTGCAATACAAGTAAATTTGTTTATTTTGTTCATTGCACTTGTTTATTCGTATAACGACTCAGACAACGCGTACTTGTATCCGTAATTATATACGTCTACTTATTCGGTGGCGAACTTTATACTCCATACCATATCTCGGTTGCATTCTAATCCCTACACCTTGGGCGAACATTCGTAATTGATTTCAAATTGATTAAATTTAAGCTGCCTCCAATTAAACGCGAAGCAACCATGAAATACTGTCGCAGACAAAGCAATTTACCTTTTATGGAGACCAATTTCAGTTTTCCGGCTATTATTAAGAGCCAGGTTCTTTAAATGGAGAACAAAGCTAAAAAAAATCCCGTTGAAAACAAGATTTCTTTTTCTTTTTTTTTACATTAAGAGATCATAAATTAAATCCAGCCACTACGACTGAAGCTCATTTTTCATATTTTGCTGAACATGGTTAAATCTGTAATTGACTACACTTCAAATACCCAAAAATTTAAATAATCTCTGCCTGTCCAGTATATAAATAGCGCTACGGTTAAGACACCGAACCACGACATTTTTTCCTGATAGTTTATAGGTCCCAAACGCAGCTTAGATTGTTTTAAATATGCAAATGTTATGCAAGTTCAAAAGGGTCGACATAATCATGTTGCAAGAATGGAAAAAGTGTTAGGCAGTCCATCATGGTTGGCTTACAAATTGTCTTTCACTCCGACGAGGTCGATTTTGTGTTATGTATGATACGGTGTAAAAATCGAGAGTCACCTTTAAATTTCGCTTGAATATTCGATGAGCAATCACTTTTTTGGGACTGCCAGCCATCGATGTCTAGAGAATTTGTTTACGTACATCTGCGAGACAAAAGCTTTTTTTGTTCAAATAAATTAAAATTTCAAATATGAGCGACACTTAAAAATGTTAATCCAATTTCTAATTTGATATAAATTACGAAAAAAAGTTTTTTTAAACGAAGAGTTATTGCTATTTGCATTTACTTTCATTTCCTTGTGAAGCAACAAATTTTTCATCAGCAAATTAGGGACAAATAGTAAGTTGTATTAATTAAAAATGACTAGGTAACAGTTTAAACTTTTTTGTGGGGATGCAATTTACGACAATCCACAACATAAGGAAATCATAGATAAATCATTTGATATATTATTCAAGCGGATCCAGTGTAGACTGCTACGAATAGGAATGGAAAGTGACAAAAGAACAATAGCAAACGAATTAAGTGATTCCATAACAGCTAGTTTAAACCACATTGAGATTAAAAAAAAACGAACCACGTTAAGATTTTGTCTCAGAGAGTTGCGGCTGATTTGCAACAATTGAATACTTCGAAACATGCTTTAAACCTAAACATTTAATTATTATACAGTGCTGTGATATAATTGGACCATTAATAATACAAATAACTCACTTATTGGTTCGAAGACCAATCAGGATTACGCCCTGGAACTTCAGGTGTAGCTGCACTAACCTGGACTACCATATTCTTGAAGCAAAAAAGGCATGAAAAAACAAATAGTTGTAATCTTTCTAGATTTTCAAAGAAATTTTGCAATTATAGGAAAGGATATTTTATTGCGAAAACTTTTCAAATCCTGAATGAGAAATAAAGACTTAGATTGATTCTAATCCTACATGAACTACAAAACGCAACGGACTAAAATAGATAACGATTTATCGAATAGTAAAACAAATACAATTGGAGTACCACAGGGTACAATCCTGGGGCACTTACTATTCTTATCGTACATAAATGACATAGATATGTTAATACTGAAGTTGGACAAGTTGTTGAGCATTTATTAAACTAAAAGTGAACCAATAGTTAAGAGATTGATAATCGGTTCATTATGAATATAAGGGTTTATAATGAACAAATAAAACGATTTATGTTTTAAACAAATCTTTTCATTGGAAATGAATATAATATCAAACTACTCCAAATATTGTAATATAATGCGCTGATAATTTTATTAAAATGCAATCGCTACACCCCCGTTCGATGAATGATGTCGTGCATAAAATGGTTATATATAAAATGAAGAATCGTGTCTTGTAAAGCTCTTTGTGTTAATATGGTTTATTTATACTCATAAAAAAAAATAATTTTAATACATTTTAATACATACAGTTTAAGAAGTAAAGCTGATTTAAGAGTGAAGCCTTGCAGCTGCTCAAGAGCACCAAAAATGTTACGTTTAAGAGTCTAAAGGATTTTAATTACTTGCCTTTTACAAAAAAAAAAACAATCTTATAAACCATTAGACTAATTACGATTGCATTTTTTTTCTCCTTTTTTTCTAGTGATCTTGTAAATTCCTTTTTGTGTAAAAGAAATAAAAAAATTAAATGCTTTTGTTTTCTATACAGGATAGCTTCTCAACAAAGCTTTATTTGATTTTGATATTTTTTTTTATCAAAAATATTGGTCCGTGAAGCACGCAATTCTTTAATTATTGAAAGCTTGTTCTATATCTAACAATAAGTCTACATTTCATGACACGATCGCTGTTTTTACTGCGTTGACCATTCTATAAACATCCAAATAGTTTAAGAAGTTCTTATGCATCTAAGTAAGATTGAGTAAAACGTTGCATGGTTAATATGGCAATATCGTCGATTACATTTCTTTGCAAAATTATATTTAACGTAATACTCGTAAATTCAAATGTATGATAATTTCGCCGACAGCGTTTTCGACTTTCTTCTGGTTAACACGTTACTCAATTTGCTGCATACTCTGAGCGTCAAAAGAAATTATATTAACTATTTTTAGGCAAGTGGATAAGTGAACAGGCATATGAAATCAAGCAAAAAAATCTCAAAATAAAAATGCTATACAAAATTTACAATATATACTTTAAATTTTTAGGAGTAGGAAAATAGCATACTTAACTCCCAGTTCTCGTATGGATTTTTCATATTGAACAAACTCGAAAGCAGTTAAATTTCTTCAGAGAAAAATAGTTTGAAATGAAAAAGACTCAAGTCATTTACTTTGTTCGTACGTTAACGTGCTAAATCTATCTTGTATAACTATTATTGAAGTGTAAATTTAAGCTTATCAAGGGTCATTGATCTTGACAGCGAACGCTAAATTACTAACCATGTTATTGAGGTCGTTAAAAAAAATGTAATCTTTATAGACCCTTGCATGGGCATTACTTTCTGCGAAATCACAGGTAAGTGCTAATGATATATCTCTATGACCTGAATCAACAAGATGCTGTGTAAAACAATCAAGTTTAAGTGGTTTTACTTAGTACCAGAAAGATTTACAACTAAGGTGTGGTTAACATTTCTTACGCCAAAAAAAAACCTTCTACATTTGGCCATTGCGAATAGTGCTAGAGTTAAATGATGAAGAGACATTTTTGGAATGACTAAAATTGGAATTCAGATTCTAAGGGTTTTCTTCTCTTCTTTTCAAAAAAAAAAATGTAAGAATTTTGAACGTCCTTTGTTCAAATATTGGTTTTTAAGGCCTTAATTCTTTAAAAAAAAAAACTTTCCTTTTAGACCGCCTATCAAAATAGCCTATTTACAAAGCCTTGAAGATGAAATTGTGCATCGTCGCTTAGGATGTTTTAACAAAAAGCTATTCAATGGGAATGGTTGAGAAAATCGAAGCCAAGGCTTAACCTGATGTCAAACATGCCAAAGTGTCTTGCAGCAGTCATTTTGAACAAAGGTCGAGCCTTTTAATTTGTTTTAATTTCTAAGGCTAAGTTCATAACAGTTATTTTATTTGAGTAAGCTCTTTTTAACTTGAAAGTGAAATTTTGGAAAAAAAATATTGTTTACCGGTCTTTACAATGAAAAAAGAAAATAAAAATATATGCTTTCGTCCTGACGCTAAAGATTTCTTTAAATGCAAAGTTCTTGACCGAGTTAAACTGGGCACAATTAAAGCTCTGCGTTTGTTTTTGTTTTGGGGGATACATCCTTCTACTTGATGGTAAGAAGTTCCTTTATCAGGTCCTTTTTATCGAGACTATTTTTTCGAATGAACAATTTTTGAAGCTTACCTTTCAGAAACCTTTCAAACCAATATTAAATGCTATTTCAGGGTTAGATCGAACGACTTTCTTATGTGCAAAGTAAGGAAAATAGAATTGTTGCTTAAAGAGACCAACAAAGTTCCAAAATAAATGGTGCTATGGTGCTTGAAAATAGCTCGTATAGAATGATTAAATAACGTGTAATTTACTAACATTCGCCAAAACATACACCAAAATTATATATCATTAGCCCTTATTGGTTTCATAACTTGCTTGTGTAAAAGCAGTTTGGTAGAAAAACTTGTGGAAGTTTTTTTTGCCCTTCAGTTCGATCGGCGTTACCATTCGCCGATTTATAAGATCAAAAATCAAATTCTAAAGGATCTTGCAAGGAACTTGCTCGAATACCTTGCAAAAAACAGCTTGTGAAAGAATTGAAACTGAACGACACAGCGTTGAATTTTGGCGTTGGAGTTGGCTTAAGAAAACTGGAGGAAAATCCGCTTTTGAACCCGAAATGCACTCTTTGCTGTGGTTTATTGATCGGCGGAATCATAAACCTCTCTTTTTTCAAAGATGATCGTGAAAATAACGTTACCATTAATTATTGTTCTCGCTATCATTGAGTGATTTCGAACTTGGACCGTATTGCACCAGCCCCACTCGATCAATATGTGGTTCCAGATAACGGCACTAAATGCCTCATAGCGCTCGAATTGATGGACTTATTGAAAAATGAGTTGGTTAAGGAATTTGTCTCTCGTTTTGGCCCAGAGAATTGGCCTGACAGATTTTGCGACTTGACGCGATTGTACTCTTTTAACGGGAATATGCCGATAAATTGCAGAAAACATTATCCGTGATATTAGCGAGATATTAGGTAATAGGGTCGAAAAAGTGACTCAAAATTGAATTCTCCCTGTGGGCCATTACGTAAATATTTTCCTTGCAGCCTTTTCTAAACCCGCCGCAATTGGTGACAATCTAGTCAATCTAGGCGCTCTATCTTTTTTCGCTAGGCTTCGCCCGCCAGGCTTCAAAATAACCGCCGAGTGATCTGCGCAGAGATCAAAGCATTCTGCAAAGTTCTAAAGATATCTACGGATTTCTTTTGCGAGAAAGAAGTCCACGAGATCAGGCTTTCCCGTAGAAAAAAAATCTACTCCACATTGCTTGCTGGCCTTGTAAAGTAGTCTGCCTCTCATGGAATTACATCTTGAGCCCCGCCCCCACCGATAACAAAATTCGAACCAAGTGAATCAAATGCCCGAACGAGTTGGTCGTCTACCAGCCTATGAAAAAAAAATCATTTGCACAGAGACATGTTCGTTATACATATTCTCGAAATGCATGATGCAGTCCTTGATGTAAAAAGAGCATCCGCCTCTTGAATTTTCCGAAGGGCGATTCGCATGATAATCGATGTAACCTTAAATTTTGAGTCCAGATCACTTTTTTAAGGTTTCCGAAATCAGGCGATTTTATGCAGAATGTCGTTTGCATTCCATGTTAAGACTTTTGGTAACTGCTTCATATTCGTGACGTGTTATTTCGTTTTTGAGGTTTGAACTCTAGCTTGCTCCACTTGTCTGCTGTAGCCTACTTTGATTTGTTTTCGAGCCGCGTCTTGAGCGTACGTTCTCGGGCCAACAAGTGCCGGCTTTTCAGTTGAGTTTAATCTTTGGCCTTTGTTTTGTGTCATCTTCATCGATTCCTTTCTAAGTCGGACACTTTTGACTGGCTTTGGAGTTTTGGACTCTTCCGTTTTGTGACGTTGCAAGCTTGTGTCCTGATTCTGGTCAGGTTCCTTGAAAATATCGCGTCGCTTTTGGAGCTCTTTTGCGATTTCACAGCCTCGATAACTCGCTGGGCGGTTTCCCTTGCAAGTGGCGCAAACTGCTGGGACCTGCTTATTTATGTTGTTACCCTTCGCATGGCCGCGATTTTGACCCTAATATTTAAAATAGTTTTTATTTTGAAAATATCGTCAATATTCTCGGTTCTATCAAAGGTAAGCACGAAGAGAGGAAGGCCACGCTTAATTGTGATTACTTTTCCTTCCGTTCGCTGGCTTTCCTTTTTCATAATATTCACGGCTTCTACAATTTCAAAGCCTTGCTCTAGGACATTTTCTATAATGTCTTCTTTCGTATATGATGGTTGAAGTCCCCTTATGAAGACTCGCAGCGGCCTCTCAAACTTATATTATTTGCGTAAGTATACCAATGACGTTTCTCCGAATTTAATTTATTTGACATCGTCAGGGTCACTCGTCCACTCGTTGTTCCGGAGCGAAAGTATTTTATATTCGTCCTCAGTGTGTTTTTGAGGAGGTTACGCAGATTGCCGTAATCCGCAATCCAGACAACATTAATTGCGGGTGGATTTCGAGGTTTTGTTTGTTTTCCTTAATACCTTCGGGCGATGAGCCGACCTTACACTTCTTTCTAGGCTTCTTCTTAAGGACAAGATAGGTTTCACGTACAAGTTTGTCGTCGTCCGTTGCATATTCCTTTGCTTTGGTTTGGCGTTAACTCGTATTCTATCGATACTCGAGAATTTTTCAAAGCCTCTATTTCAATTCGCAGAGAATGGAGTTTCTTTTTTTAGCTCGTGCTAGAGCTGCTCCATGTCTTTAAGTTTTGCGCGGAGTTCTTCGTTTTCTTTTGCAAAACATTTGTTTTTCCCTGTGTCCTGAATTGCCGGCGGACTACTCGTTCGACCTAGATGGTGAAGATCGGAGTACCCTCGATCGCTCTCGATGGGCTCTCCCCAGAATCCGTAGAGCCTACCTCCGAAGAGGGCAAAGGATATTACATCCGTTTGTTTTTTCTATTGCATTTTTTGTATGCGCTACGCGCTCGGCATACGGAGGGTAGATTTTAGTCGCCTCTTCGACAGGCATGCCTACCTCGGGTATGTTCTACCTCGCCAAGCCGAAAAGGGGGTTCATATGAAAAAATAACAACATTTCTAGAGAGCAATTTATTTACAGCGCGAAGGTATGTATCAGAGTTATTCTTCCGCTTACAGATGCATACATTCTCGAACTGTCCAATCTAACTTAGCTATTTTTATGCGCATTCGAAATATATAATGTCTCTACAATCCGTATGCCTGCTATGACCTTAAGTCTCAAAATTGAAAGAGAATATTTTTTCTTTTCACCTGTTTTCATAACCAAAAAGAATGACCGTAAAACGTTCACAAGGTTTAATGCCTTGCGGTCGTTGTCAATATTTAACTTCATTATTGATTTATTCATTCATTCCAAATCACCCTTTTCATGGCCTACAGCATTGGCGCCCGAAAAGTTAGTTACAATATGATAGCAACCCTACCTCAATTTACTTCATCATCATTACTCAAACATAAACCTGCTCTTTACGTAGTTAGTTTTCGCACAAATTTCCCCTGGAAATGAATTTCCAAATGTTGGTTAATCAAATAAATCACTTAGATGTTACTCAAGTATTCGTATGTCCACTAACATTGGGTGTTGTTTTTATTTATTCAAAGCGACAGTACGCGCCCATCAATCTGTCTTCTCATCCATCCCAGACCGTATCATCAGCGATGGCAATCAAAGAGTAGACGTTTTGCTTTCCAAAATGAAAAGCAAAGTTATTTTAAGTGAACAAATAAAATAAAACAACAATCCCTCACCGCCGTAGTTAGATAAACTCATGACCATCTTAATTTTTGGGATGAGCGTCCATCGATAGAGTGACGTAAGTTGAGGGAGATGCGCTGGCCGCGTCGACCGCCAGAATGCTGTCATTTGGACTTCAGGTTGATAAACCATGTCTTGAATGTCGAGACTTTGACCAGATGACCTGAATTCATGAGCGCAGTGGATTTTTTGTTGAATTAGCATGTGCTGTAACGTGTTTGACTATTAACGAATGGGAAGCTTGTTTTGTTTTCATAGTCAATCAATATTTATGCCGATGGATACATTCTTGTCACACCGATTTACGTACGAAAGATTGTCAAACGCACGGTCTTTTCTTTCTTGGATTTGATATTATTTGATGGATTTCATGATCCAATAACTTTAGAATTCCATAATCCAACTATGTGGCAAGATGAAGTTTAACATGATGATGAGATACTAATGGATGTGGATTATGGTGTGAAACTAAAACACTTATGTAGGTGAAAATGAAAAGTTTATCATCAGTTGAGAACTTTGAGGAAATTTACTTTTTGAGAGCGGAAATGCATTCCTTCTAACCTTTTAGCTGAAAGCAGAGGCGTGAAGTATTGTGGAATCCGATCATTAAAAACACGCTATGTCTTAATTTAGTATCGGAAAATGAGATGATATGCTATGATAATCGGAGTACCCGATTGATTGATTATTTCAAATGCCGAATTTTGTGGCCTGAATCAAGAACCTTTATTGAAGACTTGAAGTATGATTCGTATGACTCCAGGAGCATTGTACGTCTTGCTGATTAATTTATATATTTAAAATGTGCTTTCTCAGTAAACAGTGTTCATTTATGTTTTTCGTCGAAGACAGCGTCTTTCGGAATGACTGAAAAATTTCAAAATATCTAAAACTCAAGTAATGTCATCTCTACTTCGTCTTATACTATAGAGCAGAAGAAACGCCATCATAATGACTTGAGACGTAATGAAACCTCACGGATGTTATAGTAGTTTGAACAACAAACCAGAAGACCTACTCTCTAAAACATTACTGCTCAAATAAGGCTGGACCCCATCGCCACCTTTCTGAAATTTTCCTATTACTTTTTCAACATCAACACATTCAACTTCAATTCTATTATTTAAAAAAAAATATTTATTTAGAAAAATTCGTATTTGTATTTCGAGTAGTAAAATAACGAAGGTTCCTTCTTATACGTAGAACTATAGACCAATAAGCCTGCTGCCTTATATTTTGGAGGTTTATATTTGCTTGAACGGAAAAAGAGGATAAGACGACTAATCTGGTGTCTCTGATGGGCTATCGGAACCAATATTCTTCGACGTTCAATTCAAAAACCCTTGCAACGAAAAGTCCATGCAAAATTCGACAATCTTTGGCTCTCTGTTGAGATTGTAAACTGAAGATTAACAACTCCAATTGTGAAACGATAGTGTTACTGAACACAGGCAGGGTAATTTAGAATTGGATGTAATTTTAGAAAACATAACAAAGCTCCTGCTGTTTTGCTCGTGCTTTATTAAGTTTGAAGTAGCAATAGTAGGTATTAAGTCTCAAGCAAAATACTATTGAATGCATCCGGATCGTCTAGGAATGACAACTTTATACTGAGCTTTCTGCGCGGTCTGCAAATGTGAATTTTTTTTTTATGTAGAATTGTCTTATGTTCGACCATACTAAGCTCGAATAAGTCAAGATATTATGAATAGACCTTCACACCGGATCCCAAATTGTTGGAGAAAGAAAGCTTTCAGAGTAATAAATGCTGCTTCACACTTGGATACTAAACAACAAATTTTGATTCTATGCAAAGACCGGCAGAACTAATTTTCACTTTTTTCTTGTTCCGTCTTAATCTGAATCTGTGGTCTTTTCAGTGAAATAAGTTCTTCGAAGGAAGCTATTGCCTTCAAGCTCTTATTAATCGCGAAGCAAAAACCTGCGTGGAGACACTTCTTGGTGTAGGGATTGGTTCACTTTCATTTTGCACAGAGCGACTAGAAGCAGTATGAAATTGATATTGCTCCTTGGGTGGAGTCCGAGTAGAGACAGAAAATTTGATGTCGACTCCGTCATCACTCTGTTGGCTTCAGAGCACAGCCGAATGGAATTAAATAATAGTAAGATGGTGTGGAGCCCCTTAGGTCCAGGATTGAAAAAAAGTCTGGCCAAATAGCTGGCAGTCAAAATATTGCAAAAATTATACCTATGCAGTTTTCAATTAAGAATATCAAAAATGGAAAGCTCGACATGTACGGATGATTTTGACTACAGAATTTGAAATTGCTATTATTAATAAACAAATACATTTTCAAAGTTGTTTAATTAGAACATTTTACCCCGTTCATGATTAATGATTTAATTAGCCCATTGCTACGGTTGTTATCAACTCCTAGTCAGTGAACTGTAGCTAGTGCCCATTCATTGAGATCAATTTTTCATCTGTTTTTTTTTTTAAATCGACAATAAATATTCGTTGCCGTTGGATAAAAGCTTACCTTTTTTCTAAATACTTATTCTCACTTTGTCTGCTATTAATGGTATTCATTCAATTCGGTGGGAATCATAAATTAGAAACAAAAAAATGGTTGGCAGCCCGGTTTTCATGCAAATTATCTCAAAGGCGACCCAATTTTTTGTCGCTTGTTAACTAATATCGTTGATCACTTTTGTGTGTGCTTAAACAGAAAACGTTTCACTTTCGTAGCTTCTAGTTGTAATGAATAATTAGTTTTTTACTGCAAATTCTGTGGGAAACTTGTATAGCAAATTGCATTGTTTCTTTGATGGGTTGAATTCGAATTTTTTCTCATCTCCTACGATCCAAAATTGTTAGAGACTAATTGAGAGTAAAATATTCAATTGCTGTTCCTTTTATTTGTCTACACTTAAAGTAAATGACTTCCCATTTGGACGTTCCTGTAATTCGTCGATTTTAGAAATTCGAAATTTTGACAATTCCATGACTGGACATCCACAGAGTTGGATTTCATTGTTTTTAAAATGTTTTTTTTTTTAGAACTTATTCGTATCACATATCTTGAGATTAAATATTAATCCTTATAGTTATCATATATCCTTTTTCATGATTTCGTCGACACGAATGAAGTTTGACAACTCATGAAACCAACTCCATGCTTGAACGACTTTCAACCAGTGGGAAGGCCTGGTGTACCCTAACCTTTTCAAGGTGAAAACTTCTTAGGGCGCGTTGGGCATTTTTGAGATGGGAAAGAAACATTTATCTAGCGACACTGTTACCGTAACCGACATCTGTGTATAACGTAGTATTTCACTAGTAGTTAGGGTATGGGAAACATGGGTTATCGAGAGTTAATGAAAGGGAATGCTTTCAGTAGTGCTGCCATACAATTCAACGCATATTTCTGTTGATTCATAATAAATATTATAATTATGACAGTTCTTGATATTTATCAAATTATTTTTTTCCTTTCTAATGATTGCCGTTTATATTTCACCGGATAAGTCTTTGAAGGCAATACCGGACGCTTCTGCATTACTTCAAGATAAAATTGGTAAATGAAAATTGTAGTACAATACGATTAGCACATCTGTAATGATACAACACTGACGTTACACCCAACATACTTTATAATTGTATTTCGAAAAAAATATGCAGGTCAGCAAAAAACAATTGGAAGCCAATAAGAGTCTCCCTGAAATGAATAGAATTAGAGAAGAATCAATCAAAGACTGTTCAACATACAGGTTGAAGAGTGAATTTTCTGAAAGCGAAGTACACGAAGGTTGTGCAAGTGATCGCTTATGTATGCTGACAAACGAGCTACAGTTGACGGCGGTAATAATCGGCATTTTACCGCCGAAATAAGGCCGGTAATGCGGCAGCCGAAGTTGCCACACGCCTGAAATTGATTTCAAACTCTCTCAAAACCCACGAAGTCCTCGGTAATATAAAGCCCGATGACTACTGGCGTTAATGGTGGACAAGTCAGTTACTAAAGATTTGATGGTAACGTGAATGGTAGGAGGATTCTAAATGCGCTCTCAGATGCCCAAATTTTGTTTGCTGAATTTCGACCGAAAATCGTGCACTGCTTATATTAGTTCATGTCATGAATGCCTGGCACATTGTCTGGTAGACCTTGACAGCTGTAGGCTCTCATAAGTGAATGCGAAACAATAAATAAAATTCTCCAACGTAAAAACAAACATCTTGACTTTCGCTGTAACATCGAAGGAACTTTTCTTGTTTGTCCCTGTTTTACAATTATTACTATAAAATAATGCTCGATCAAAATAGACAGCAGCGTTCCACCAATTCAACATTAAGAACAACACGTATGTATGTGGAATTCATTTAAAACCAATTTACACCGGTACCTCCTTTCCCTGTTTCCATACATTTGCTTTTGCTCGTGCCTTATAAAAACATAATAAAGACACAGATAGCAACCCATTATGATATTGTAAACTTATAGTAATAGCCTCGTTAAAATATTTTTATTCCTGTTTAAAAAAAATCGTTCTATAACTATCAGATAAGGTAAAGAGGCTCCTTCGACCCGAAAACGTTCGGGCATGCTACTTAATGTTTATATATTGTTTTCGGTGGTTTTCATAGAAAGGCACTTTATTCAAAATTAATTGCAGTATATTACTTAGATAAATTGTCGGCTTAATAATCCCCGACAAAATCAAGATACAAGCAAGAAGACAAAAATTTTTTGTTTTAAGGTAAATATAAGCTTAGAGTTATAACATTGCAATTTTTGGCAAATCAAATAAAGTTTATATGTATGCAAAAATAATCTAAGAATAACATAAAGAGACTTCCTTCAAGCTTCAATAATCAAAATTTCAGCTCCAATAATGAAAATGCATTATTCCTTCCCCCTTTAAGGTCTGTATGAATATTGACAACGAAAAATCTGAGAATAAGTGAAACTCAAGGATCCAAGGTTAGGCAAAACCCAAACTCGATGTCACAATAAAATGCTTAATGCTACTTTCTGTGGCCGACTTTTATTTACAGATTCTCTGTTTCAACTAATGGCGGCTAGATAAGTTGAAGCTTAACTTCTTACAGCTTTTGTGCATTAGATGTTCCCCTAAGCCAACTTCAGCGGATTAAGAGCATCCCAAACAATGACACCACAAAGTTTAAAAGTCAAGGCTACCATTCTACATCACATTTCAACGTTGTTATGAAAACTGGACGACTTTAGGTAAAAAGCTAATCAGGTCAATCGTTCGAATCTGCACTGGACTTAGCTTTAACAAGGGAAACAATGAAGCATGCGAATAATTAAAGTTTTTACAGAGAATTCGGAATGATGCCACTAATTCAGTACGCGTTTTAAAAGCTTCTGGAGGCTACCACAATCCGCCCGAATCCATTGGTTAAGAATCGCAAATGATCAGCACATTCCAGATCACGGATATCTCAACGCAATGCAATAATAGCAAAAGGAATTATTATTTATTTACGTACAGTAAAACGGGCAGAACGGAGAGGCAGCCCGAGAGCGGAAGACAGGAAGAAGACACGGCAAGATCAGATTAATCGAGAAATGTTTAACTTATTTGGTCCTGATAGACAGCTGACAGTGCTACATCTAGCCAAAGAACAATATTCAGATGAATAAAATAGGATAACGATTCACTGTTCCATCATTCTGTACGTTAACAATTGGTTTGACTTTAAATTAAAAACCAAAAAGTGTTTCATAGTATTGTTTTATTTTCAACAGTTAACCAAGTTGGGGAAATAATACTGACTGAAACATTATATAAAGCCTGTTTTCAATTTTGGATCCCAGATACGCAACAGACACAAAAACCGCCGAAAAAATTAAACAGAATAATAGCACACGGACGTCAAAAGATTTTAAATAAGGCAGATATTAAAAACATTTATACGATCTAACACCATACTATTCTCAAATTTTCAATATGTTTGTCTGTAGTATGCATCTGTACACCTTCTTCAAACAAGTTCTAATTGAATTTTGTAATCATACCGCACTTGAACGAACAGCAAAACAAGTGTGCATTCCACAAATTTGTGTCCTTGGCTTATCGTATAATAAAGGTACGCTTGAGGTAATAAGCAATTACAATACAGCCACTAAAACTTTTTCAGTTCTATTAACTCTGCACACTATGAATCGGATTTCCCATCGCATAATCCTCACCGATTCAATGTCATTCATTACCACCAAGACACAGCATTTGAAATCAGATCCAATCCATCGTTCATTCGATTTCTCCGATTTCATTGGCAAATTTATTTCACAACAATAATTATAAACTCAAAATTATAATATTTTCCACATGCATATTCACGGCTATTGGTATCCAAACGAATCTACTTACTGATTGAACAACGGAATTCATCCAAACTTTTCCTCATTCACACCGAAAATATGTTCACTCTCCGTTAACACAAGAAATCAATGGTCACGGTTGTTATACTATTCTTAAGCAACATGCATGTCCTGCGAGTATTTTGTTCTTTTTTTCAGATTCGTAATTTTAAAACGGCACCTTCTATACTGAAGTCTAACGATCCACTTTGCCGATGAATGAACTGCTGAACACCGAATCGCAACGCTACTGGCAAGATTCAGACACCCCGTACTTATTTGTAACGTGGAACACGCGCGCGAAAATCCCAACCTTACACGAACAAGTGTTATCAGTTAATAAACTAGCGCTTCGCATGAGGAATCACACAAAGTGTGCGGCAGCGGCTCGTTTGGAATCATGGATGTCCAAAGATGAATGGGGCAATGTGGAGAAAAAGAAAAACAAAACGAATACTAACTTAAAAGAAGACACACAAGAGAAGAAGCAGAGTTTCTCCCACAAACAAAAAAAAACAAAACAATGAAAACAAAAACAAAAGCAAAACAGACAAACGGTAGCAATCCAAAGCGGAGTCATCCAACGTTTACCTTCCTTCCTATTACCAATCTACCACACACTTCCGATAGACGATACTCGGGGGTAGATGGTGTCTGCATCGGAACACCATGCAATCGGTGGTGTGACTTCGGTGATACCAGGGTACAATGCCTCCACTTTGCTTCGTCTACGGATTATGAACAAGCCAACGAGGAGCCCAAAAGGTGTTCCCTCAAATGAATCACTCCAAGCAGAAAAGAAAATTACGAACACAGAAATGGGCCTGCTACCATCGACTTAGTTTAGAATTAGATAGATATCGAGTTAACTTGGCCAATCTAATTAATGTTTTCTAATCTTAATTTAAAGAATAAAAATGTTGTAATGGACATAAAGCTGCAAAATCTTTCGACGGAGCAGTCTCTTCGCAATACTTATGCTATCGCCGGCTTTAGTGATATACAAACTTGCGTTAATTTACTCTCAAAATTTGGTATATAGTAAGTTTGCACAGACCTGGTGTACATATCCGCCATGTTTTTGGGGGTTGAAAAATTCGCCCGAAAGATTTTAAAAATTTACATTTGTATTAAATAACTGCCGTAATTTTTTTTACAATAAGCTTATAATATATTGATTTGCATAAGATGCGACAAAAGTCTAGAACGAGTAGTTTAGGTGAAGACAAGAAAATTTTCTTTTTGGATTTTTACAAAATTTTTCATTATTAAGTGCAACTTGTTCTCCCAATACTCAGATTTCTTAATAATTTTTTTGCCAAAACCCAAAAACCTTGTTCAGAAAGATATCCTAGTTTTTGAAAAATTAAAAAAAAAATAAATACATCTTTTCCCAGAAAAACACTTTTTTTAATTTTTTTATTATTTTTGTACTTTTTAGTAAGTTATTTAATGAGCAGCAGATTATGATTTATTTTTATCTATTAAATGAGAGACTCCATCGTACCATATCCAACGTTTCTCAATGTTTGTTGATCCTCCAGTACTCCATGTTCCAGAAGACGGTGCAGGTTTGAATGATGCGAACATCTCCTATTGTGTTGATGATTTGAAATGCAAAATTGAAATAAGTTTCCCATACAATATCATTGCGCATTTATTTGCGTTTATGCAAAACATATTATTATTTTTTTTAGGTTAATATACAACAAATCATTTTTTATTGGTATTAACAGGTAGACAGATCAGTCTTATAAAACTGACCGAGAAGTTCAAACTTAAAAAAAAACCCTTGAAGAAAAAGCTAAACGTACCGCAAAACAAGGAATTTTGTAAAACTAGGATTTTTTTCACTAAGTTCAGTTTTCATTTCAAGTTCATTGAATATTGGAAAATTCTACTGCAAAATTTTGTAAAAATTTAAGAAGAATACCTGCAATAGGAGATAATTAAAGCGGCTCACTTTTGCAAACAACGAATTTAAAAATATCCTACATTTGCTTGCCTTTTTTCTACTGCGTAGTCTACGAAAATGGCATTTCCTGCGAGGCACTGAAAAACTTGATGTCCAATAGTCTCATCTTATGCATATTATGCATATTTGGTTGTACGTAGTTGCAACTAAGAACACTTTGACATCTTCACTGACTTATGGCGAATTCATCTATTCCAAAGGTTATTTAACTTTAGTAGACCTCTAACAGATTTGAAATTGGATGCTTAAGTGCATTTTCTGCTTCTAAGACATTCATTGTCTTGCCTTGAATCGCTTGAATATTGCTTTATCTAGATATCCGAATGTCCTCTGTTCTACGTAATACGAGTAAAGAGTATTCCATTTTCTTTAAAATTTGGACTCAAACGCACTCTCAAGAGATTATGGCAAGGAATTTGCTATCGACTTATTAGCTTTCACTTAACTCGCAGGATTTTATTCGCTATTAGTTGATATACTTGCAAGTTGTGTTTTCGAAGATTGACTCATCACAGCAGATCTAAAAACCAGTATTTTTGACAACAGAAACTTAGCATTGCAGTACCTGATTTACTAACCAATAGTGGAAGGCCACCCACTAAGTCAGAGTACCATCGCTGGTCGACCACTTCAATGAAAGAGCCGTTAGTTAGATCCCTTCAGGACTCGAACCTGCGACCTATCAATTTATCCAATTGAAAGGAAGGTTCTGAATCAACTGCGCACCCATCCCACGAAATCATCATGACAATTTAAACAGAAAAAAATATCGATTTTTAACCTCATATTCCTCACATAATTAATATCAACTGCACTGCAAAACAACGTCTTGCGGATTTAGTAGCTAACGTACAGGGTATCTGCCCTGAATTTTTCGGTTGGATTTTAATTGGAACAATGACCTGAACTTAGTCGTAAATTCTGCAGAAGTTATTAATTGAAAAAATTTTAGAGAGGCATTTCGAACTCCAAGCCAAATACGGCAATTAAGGGAACAAATGATCATCCGTGGTCAAGAAACAGAAAAGCACACCACTAATGAATGTGTGGCACAGATTCCCAGTTTATATGCTAATGATGACAAGCATTTTATTACGAATGGTTAGCTGATGTACAAACACTAGACTCGAAATGAATAATGGACAGATAAATGACGGTCAGACTATCTAGCAAACCCCAGTAAAATGCTTGCGGGATGAGTAATGTGCTAATCGAGCTGGTGGATACTGTTCTTGATTTCTGATTTTGTTCAATTAATCTCTGATGAAAATAAAGAAGGAAATACAAAAAAGAAAATGTGATGAATGACTGAATTTGAAGGTTTTGGGAAACACTTGATAGTTGGCCCAAAATAACCGCTAGAACAGAAAGAAAATTAAGTAACCCGAAATTGAACCGTGGCACATTTCACGGGTCAAAAATTTAGCCAAATAACTTTTCACACCTACTGGCGCGCGGCCATTGATGGATAGAAGGATAATTCACGGGTATGTAATTCAAATTTTGTGATACCATACATTTTGGCATCGCCATTGTTCAAAACCGGAAGCAAACTCTTAATTTTCTATGTAAGTGATTGTAGGACACGCTTAGCTGGAAAATTATTTAGTTTTGTTGTGAAAGTACTCAAAAAATACTTCTTTTGAAGAAGTCCATCAATTGTTTAAATTTCAAGCTAATTCTGTAACATTTGAGTAAAGAGTTCAGAAGCGTGTCTTGTCGGATGTTTGCAGGGTAGATGTTGAAGTTGAGCGATTTAATCGACTCAGTTACCCAGTGATTCGTAAATTGAACAACACTTTGAATAGTTTAATGCGGTGATGGTCACATAGTTTCCCGGATATGATCCACGATCAATTTTTTTGTAAACCTGCAAAAAAACTGATATTTCAGTCGCCGGGGAGATTTTAGGGTAAAAAAGCAGCTAAGTGCAAGTTTGACTCTCACACAAAGGGTTCCGCACAACCGTTCAGAATGCAACACTTGATATTTCTCAAAGCATCTCACGTACCTCATTTACCTCAAAAGGAAAACGGAACACATAGGATCACTTCGTTGTCCGTCTGTTTGTCACGACCTCAGGCACGAGTATCACTGCGATCCGTTAAAATTGTGAAAAACTCAAGATGCGGCCTTGGTTTAGTATACTTTGATACTCGCAAGGGAATTCAAAACTTGTTGGGTACTTCCCACTGACCTAGAATAATGATATTTGTCACGCAGCATCTTATAGCATAAGTAAAGGGAAAAACCCGAAAGCCGTACATTTGAACCTACATCCAATGTTTTATTAAATCGCATACAAGCTACTAATAAGTTTGAACGGAACCATCACTGTGTGAGCCTTACTCGGACTGTGCCGTTTTTTTTTTTTAAATAATATTGCTCGCCCTCAAGAGGTTATAAATTCCCTCTCTGTAAAGGACCCCATTTTATTTTAAACTTTATATCATTTTTATAACTTCTTGTCATAGCGGTCATGGCAGTACACATTCTGTAAAAGGTTGCCCGCGTCTACTTTTAATGGTTGAGAAAAACAGCCCTTTGACAGACGGACGGTTTAATTGTTTTATAATATTTGGAAAGAACAACATAAAAACCGCAATATTGGGACGCCGAGATTTGCCTAAAGCAAAAAACATATTTTCTTAATGCCTTTGTCTCGTTTTCTCGCCAACCGCTTATTAGAATAATAAAATAGTAATTAGATTAAATAAACTAGTAGCGATGAGTGCGCTTTAAAGAGTGGTTAAAAAATATCGAATATTAAACAGCTGTTACAAAGAAAGTGCAATAATTTTTTTAAATGCTTCGATTAAAATGTAACATAGCCTTACAAATTAAAAAAAAGGACAGTGATATATTGAGGGGTTTTAAAATTAAATGTGCTTCAAAAATTTGCCATTTCTGCATACCCTACAGTTTCCCTTACCTTCAATCTTCGTTGTACCCGTTCACTCCTCCCTTAAAAAAAAATATTGAATTTAAAAAAAAAACTTGACAATAAAATAAAGCTTTACTTTCAGTTTCGCAATTTTTCCAAACATACGGAAACTTTACATTTGGGGACAATTTAAGGTGAATTCTTTTACAGATTTAAAAACGGCATAAATATACTACCAACTTAGGCCCGTATTGTATTACTTTTTATTCTCGTGTTTAATTCATTCGAAAATATAAATAATTTGTGCTTAAACATCAACAGCAAAATGTTCGCAATTTGCATTCTAGAAAACAGTCCAATACAGTTCTCCGAAATACAAGTAACACGAAAAGAAGGCGGCTGGAGTCGTAAAACAATATGCTCCTATAGTGCCGTAACAGCATATAATGCGCACAACGCGAATGAAAAAGTTTTGCTTATGGTGTGGCGCTTAATATGATCTCGCCCGCAAACGAGCCTTCGCCTAAAAAGCTTGTTTTCGAAAACGCGAGTGTACAATTCTTGACGTGCGTCACGTAAATAAGGGACAAACTGTCATTCATTTTGAGTGGGACTAAGGCCGCTAGAGCAATCTCCATAATCAAATCTAAGAAAGATTTCCATTCCCTAAATGCTTGTAAAAGTTGGTTGTGAGAGCTGTTTCCAGAGAACGGAAGAAATATGCGATAATTCGCAGTCACATTAGCAGCTGTCTGCAAAATTTGACATACACTACCATCTGCCATTTCATGGTAGTAACTGCAGGTGCGAATGTAATGCTCAAGAACGCTACAGATCTGTGAATGATTATCTCAATGCGTTCTGGGAAACGTTTGGGCCGTTGTCTTAATTGCCCTTCGGTTACATAATTACGACGAATTGCGCTAATTCTTGTCGCCTCACCACATAACGCACTCTAATGAGACCTGTTACTTTAATATCACTGGTCGTTGGCTCTGTTCATTGTTGTTCTGGTCTAACTGCACAATGTGTGAAAATGTGAAAATGATTACATAACGTATTCTCTCCCTCTGGAAACGTTCCGCACTAGGTACAGATACTCTGGATCGTAAAGCACAAGCAGTGTAACGATACAAGTGTAGTCAAAGTTTTAAGTCTTTGATAATTAGCTTAACTAAAAAAAACGAACATCGTATGTGCCGCAAACGTAAGTTCATTGCCGCCGTTTTATGTCATTTTTGCATGTACGAACGGTACGAGTATGTACCTTCTATTTCTCAGGCATCTCCTTCATGGTTGAGTGAAAAGCTTAATGTTGAATGAATATGTAATAGCGAATGATATTATTTTAAATAACGGAACGAGAGCAAAAGTGTTAGCCTGTGTCTAAACTATCAGTGCAAGCTGGCAACCATTGTATGTAAATAGCGTAGGCATAAGAAGTTCGCTTTCATTTTATGAAAAGACATCGGAAAATTGTAGGTCTGAACCGTCACGTTGGAGTTTTGAAGTTTGCCCATCAACTTTAAGAAGTCATGCCAATGTTAGATTGATAATTTCTTCGTCACTGTCACAGTTAGTTAAAAGTACACTTTTCTACAAAAGAACGCTGCAACAGGATTTATAATTGAATGCCAAGGGAGAACAGAAGCTTCTTTTTTTTTAAATGTAAGAGTTTGGCAGCACTCCTCCTCCTCTTGTTGGCAAAAAAGAGAAATTCAAATATGAAATAAAGATCCGAGGCAGGAGAATAAGGCGTTTGTACAAATAAATTTTATTAATTAACTTGAACAGAAGTCATTGTGCCTTAACAATCAAAAGCGACAGTAGCGAGATGACGTGGACATTTATCAATTTGGGAACACACAGGGTCTAATCCTCGTCGATATCTTGCACATGCAACTCAAGAAGTAAAATTAGAAGTACACATTCATGTTCGCTGCGACAATGCATCATCTTTCGCTTATTCGTTAAACCGAATAATTTTTTTTCGCTTTAATGGAAAAATAGAGGACAAATTATGTTTGGATTGAAATGAAAGAACTTTCTCGATTATAAACGGTTTCATTGAAGGATGTTCGATTTGCCTTATTCGTCTAGGGAGGAGACGAACATTTTCCGTAAAAAGAAAAGGGTCGACTCAGCCTCCAGCTCAGTTGAGAAAACATTACGGAACTTACCCCACTCGCAGTTTGGAAAAGGTTGGCTCAACTATCAAAAAGTTGAAGAATAACAAGAAAGTATAACAAGGTAGGTTCTGATAGCCTACCAGCTGTGTTTTTCAAGAGTGGTGGTGATATTTAGACGCCAAATTATAAGTCTAGTATGGGTGGATGAAGCTATGCCCGATGACTCACAGATCCGATATCTTGAAAGAAATATTGAGACATATCCCTGCTTTATGTCGCATATAAAATCCTATCCAACGTTCTGTGTGAACGCTTGAAGCCTTTCTGCAACACACTTATCGGCACGTACCAGGCGGGCATCCGGCCCGGCAAATCGATGATCGACCAAATATTCACACTGAGGCTTCATCGACTTCAAAGCCCATAAGCGATGAATGCTGTCATTTGCATTTTTGCGTCTTAAACTCTACATAGCTATGGCTGAATTTGGGTTCCCGCAAAATTAATCCAGCTGTCCCGCGTGACGCTGGAAAACGCACGGTGAAATGTGCACTATTCCACATGCGCCGGATTTCGGCAAGGACATGTTTTATGTGACTCCTTCAATCTCGTTCTGGAGCAGATGTAACGTAAGAGGGGTATTAACACGGAAGGTATTGTCTTCAAAAAATCTGTCCAGCTGCTGTGATATGTAAACGATATTGGCATTATCGGTCGCTCACAGCGCGCCGTCATAGAGGCTTTAACGGCAATTGGAGAATAGCCGAAACGAGGAGTATATGTAGTCAACAAAAAAAGAAACATCTATTCACCGCATAGGTCAAAACGTCACTGTTGGCAACTGAAATTTTAGGTGGTTAAGGCGATAACATACCTGGAGTAAACACCAACTCTACAAATGACACGTTAGTGGATAATCGGCGAAGACTCTCCTTATGAAACCACTTATACCTTGGTTTGGTGAAACAAATGGGTTCAAAACTCCTAACTCGGAAGACTAAATGTATGCTCTGCAAAACATGAATCCTGCCAGTTCTACTATATGGAGCCTTGACATAGATGAGAAGCAGGAAGGCGGAGCACATTTCGAGAGAAAAATTCTTTACCGAATATTTGCTACCGTATGCGAGGAGGGCGAATGGAGAAGAAGATATAACTGCGAACTCTTTGAACTGCAACTGGCTCGGAAACATCGAGCGCATAGACAATAATGCTTCAGCATAGAGGATCTTCGAATCAGAGCGACCAGGTTCGAGACGACAAGGAAACCCGAACCTCCGTTTTTAAGGATCAAGCGATAGCGGATGCCAGACTGCTTGGTCTAAAAACCTGAAGCCAGCGTATCCCGGATCGATAAGAATGGAAGACCACCGTTTCTCAGGCACTGGTCGGGAGCCCGTTAAGTAAGTAAGTTTGTATGTTGATTATACTTTGATACGATTTGGCTCGCTCATCAAAAGGAAGTTTTGAAATACACAAATTTGTGTTAATAAAAAGGTTTAAACAGTTGCAGTGCTATGTTAATGCAAATACGTACAATTTTTGGGCAGAAGTAATTAATTCTATGGATTTTTAACGCTTTAAGACTATTAAAAGTCTTCTATTCAAATCGTACACATTTTTTTGCAAAAACAGCTAGTTGTTTTCGAGTGAATAGCGATATTCATAAAGGAATATGTTTTTAGATTAATTACCCTTGCGAGAAATTTGTATTCTATCGCTTAAATAAAGATATGTCCGTACTTCTCCACTGTGACCGTGAGCAAAAACTTACATTTTCGGAACACACTCGAGTTCGAAAAAATTCTTGGCCGCCATTAATTAAATGTATATCACACAATGGCCGGTATTTGCCATTTTACAAACAGCACATGAAAACTGCAGACGTGCATACCACTTGCTCCATTTTTTTTTGTGTATAACGCAGAAAAGGAAAATTTCATTTAATAATTCAGCAAATCAGCTGCGCAGAATACATGTAACAAAAAGAATTCAGTTTATAAGTAAGTATAAGGAATGAAGTGCACCGATAAGTTTAACACAAAATTCAGCCCCATACCTCGTGCTCGCTTCGTAAATTCCATTGGTTCTACTTAAGGCCATGAGGTCCGATGACTTCCAGGGTTTGCTGTGCCTCGTATTTCACGACGAAAACACATTCAAGAAAATGTACATATGTTTATAGTTTTCATTCAATTCGGAAATTGTATTTAACGTGGTTCGTGTTATACGCACCAATTTCTTCATCCAACTATTGTGAACTATTTAGTTCTACTTCAATCAAGCACATTACACCATTGTGAATTTCTACTTTTTGACGCTAATGACACAAACAAATATTAAGAAAACCAAATATAATTTTAACTAAACAATTATTCGATTGGAGGATTTATGAAATGGATGTGTATTTCGGGATTAGCTGTAACATTGAATCCCGTTGATGCGAAATCTTAATTTCACTCGAACCGAAAGCAAGCGCAAAGGAATTTGCAGCTATGACGATTTATTCACATCATTGAGCAACGCTTCAGCAACGAAGAAAAGCATAATTTGAGGAATCCATCAAACAAAAATTGTTGCAAGATTAATTCGAATCATCATGGAACAGGATGTGTGTCAGGACACCAATCTAGGTATAATCTAGAAAATAATTCCAAAGATTAAATAAATTAAGACAACCACAACCGATGAGTTGTTGGAAACGTTTAAAACCAGGGACAAATACGAAGCAATTGAAGAATCCAAAGTGAGTGCTTAGGATATATTATTTCGTACAATTCCAGGCAAATTCGTTTATGATTAACAGAATATCTATGATATCAGAGTATTAGGATCTGCCATAACATTTGTAATGCGTGACTATTTTTTAGGAAAACAGAACGGTTACATTACTTATTGTTTTCTCTAATTATATTGACGATTGGTGAGAGGACGTGTCTTATGCCAATGACGATCGCACTGGTGATGGATTTATATTCACAAATGACCCAATTCTGGAGCCATTGGCATAACTCAAATTCTAGAAATCCATTGTGGAAAGTACCACAAAAACGTGGCTCAAGATGAGGAAATCTCGACGGGAAAACGACCGAAATCTGCAGGCAATCATACCTAATATCTGTCTCCTTGAATGATAACAAAAAAAAAAAAACGCCGTCCAAACCATAGACCGCAATAAGTGTTGACAAGAGACACTTCGAAAGTATAATTCGACGTAATGCTTGCACAGGCGAACGTAAACACAGTTGGTGGGTTTGTGATGCTTCCGACGAATGGGCCGAGAAAAGCTGTTTGCTTATTAATTTTATATATTTTTGTCAGTTCTTTGATGAGAATAATAAATGAATTGAATTTAAAAACAGAGTGCGCTATCTTGTTTGGTTTTGTTAAAGGTCGCTCTGCTTCCTCGACTCTGCCTCCTTTGTGTATCCTAACAGAGCCATCTATTGTTTTTTTTTTTAAATCACCTGTATTTTAGGCAAGAACCAGTGTGGATTGAACGCAGTTTATCATTTCATAGAAAATATTGTGGTAGATTAATCCGACAGGGTATTCCAAAGAAAACTATTTGTAAAACGAAATGAATTGTATTATATCAGGTTAATATCAGTCTTAAGCTTATGGAAGTACACAGACCGAAATGCACTCCATTTACATCAGTTTGAAAAAATAGAAACATATACCGAAAGATATAAATGTATTGGTATCTGATTTGTGTTTGATTTAAATTTTAAATCATCTGTTCGACCTGTTATTTGTATCTTTTGTTAGAACTAAGTTCTTAGGATGGTAGTTTATGAGGAGCAGAGCAATTAGCTGCAAAGGTTTACGGCAACATACTATTAATTGTTTGACTCAATGATCTACTGATCTGATTGCTGTGGTGGGGGTTAACCTGGACAGATCATTTTCGTGCAAATGGTGAACAAATGAAGAGAAACATTGTATGCGGAATTTGCTGCTAAGTTGTTTTATTCGTTTTCACGAGTTTCAGTTTAAGTTGTCCATTGTTGATGAGGGAGTTCCATATATCGATTAAATAGATCTAAGGACATGTTTGGCTGTACGGTATGGATTGCCGAGGATATGTTAACGAAATCATAGATTTTGTTTTATAATGTTATGTTTTTAAAAAAGTTACATAATTTAAGATACCTCCTAAGTGTTCCTCTGATCAATTTCGACGGTTTCTTCATCTATGCTTCAATTACATCGGGTGCTAGCAGGATAAGGCTCTCTGCATGATCCACCACAGATATCCCCTTGAATACAGCCAAACCAGATATTCAATGAAAATAAATCCAATTGACAAATGAAAACCCGCACCATGATCAGAAAACTTCATTTCGTCTCAAGCTTCAAAGACCCAAAAAAAAACACTGCTTAACCCAAATCTTTTTTGTTTAAGTGTTCTCGTAACATAACTTATGATTTTTAATTAAATTTGTCTGTGTTGCTATCACTTGGATACCAAGGAATCGATTTATGATTGTGATGACAAGTAGACATTGATAAAAAAAAACAAAATTTTTTAATTCGTAGTTTAAACACTTTTCTATGCGTTTTCACTTCAATTTCAATTCCCTTAAATATAGTAACCCAAACAACAGGTGCACATTATTTTCTGCTTTGCTCTCTCAACTTGATTCCGTGTCAACACGTTTTCCTTTCCTTTCGTCTAAAGTTCAAGGTTAACAATGTTGGCATGCGTCAGTCACAGCACGAAGGAATTGCGAGTTTAGATTTAAGGGGGTTGAAAAAAAAAATCTTAGTTCTAAATAAAACTGCTATTTTTAACTCAGCTCTAATAATGGCTTGTCCTTTGTTTCCTCTTAAAGCTTTACAAATTGAATGCACAACAACCGCATAAAATTAAATTTTGAAGAGCGCGAGCGGTTACATACGATTGTGGTGGGATATTTGTTAAACCCAAATTAATAGGTCAGTAGCTTTTGAAGGTTTTTATTGCGGATGAAATTAAATCTGCCATGCTCAATGATTCAAAACTTGTGCTCATAGAACAATCGAAACATGAAAAAAACAATGTGGAAGAAATTAGGTAATAGCGTACATCCGCACTGATGACTTCGACGTGTAAAACGCGACTGGTTAGGTTTTCTGTCCTTTCATTTCACGATGCAAAAATTCTTGGTCATGCCGGTAAGGATCTTCTTGCTCGGGTTTAACAAAGTGAACGAAACGGTGTTCGAGCAGGCTTTGATATCCGCTAGATTGAAATTTTGGCGTTTAATTGAGTAATTGGCACGCCATCACTATGCTATGTTCACGTTTCTTTCAAGAAATCGAAAATGAAACGCCGTAAAATGCCGAATTCCAAAATTCAATACTTGAATTGAAGTATCCTTTCATTTCCGAGCAATGATAATCAATTAAAAATGATACCTATTTATTACGAATTGACATATCGAAAATTTATTGATTGCTGTTCCAAGAACTGCAGCCTAAAGCTTGTTTTTTAATGTTAGTCCGGTTGCCGGCCGGATCGAATAGACTATTATCGTCTAGGCTTGAATCGATCGACGATCATTGGCTCGTCCACTGCTTCTCCGTGGGCACCAGTGCTTTCTTCCATCAAGAACATGATACGCTCCAACACATTACTTACAGTATAGTAATTAAATTAAAATATACTCTCCTGTTCAGCTCCATAGAATCTGAATGAAGTAACCTGTGATTATACAACCAACAGCACTATGCTCAATTTCCGAAATATTCGCCTGCATGTTTCTTCAGAGAGGCAAACCTATGTATATCAACCTGCTTACGTTGCGCCAAAAGACCCTTTTTGTCATTTTTCACTAAGTCTTGCCCACAACTTCAAATGGACTGCGATTTAATTGCAAAAAATTGGGGGATAAGCTAGGCGAGTCCGCATAAATACTGAGTGCCTTGTTTTGTTCTTGTGTGATGAATAATAAAGCACGCCCATACATTGTTATATGTGAAATCGAACAATGCAAGGCATGTAGAAGTTTTGCATTCACATGTCCCAAATAGGTTGTGTTGCATTTTTACAATGTATTTCTAAGAACCGTGTCAATATAGAATAAGCCTTTCCTAATGTAGAGGGAACACTTTCACATCCAACCCATTTTCCCTGAAAAGCAACCATTCAATGCAAGCTTCAATACCAAATATTTGAGTTTGTTTAAGCCTGATATTTAATTTGTATGAAACTGGTCAGTCGTCCGCCATCACGAATCAATGACAGCAACTATTCTATTTATATCTGGCGAAATAGCTACTTTTCTTAAATGAACCGCTGTATTACTAAACTGGTGCCTGCATTTCATTGCCTTCAATCTCAACTGTTGACTTTTCTGTTTAACATTTCAGAGATCTTACCATTATGATTATTAACAGCTCAATAGAACAAACTGTCGTCCGAATTGCTTCCGAGCATTGTGGATTGAATTAAACACAAAAATGGAGCGGAAACACTTGCCGCAAGCATATTTCAAAATGTTGCGCAAGAAACTTGATCCTTGCAAATAATTCCTATTCGTGAAAATCTTATGTCATGCGATATATCATGAGATAAATTTGCGTAGTGCCAAATCCACAGAAAAAAAAATGAAACCCAAATATGTAGTAATTGCGACTACCGCCATTTTATGGCGTCTTGTTTGTGTGACGTTTGCTAATATAAACAGCATACGCAAGCAATGCGTAGCGCAAATTATCAACGATAAAATCGTATTTCTTGATTCCATAAAAACTTCCAAAGAGCTACGCGAAGAGCTAACATTTCAAATACAATTTTGTGCTGGACGATTTGCCCTACGCGCTACTTCACATACTGAATGCTTTACAAATACAATTCCCTTGCGCGAAAATCCGTTTCAGAGTCAGAAGCTTACATCGCCACTTGGGCGGAGATAGTGGATATTTTCCAAATTCATTTTTTACGAATATCACGCATTTCAGGAATTTTAATCCACTAACTTGAGTTGAGCAGTCCGACGAACATACCACTCAGCTAAGAAGCATTAATATTCACAAAAGTTTTAAACAATGACTGGCTTTTTGCTGATCAATTTCAGTAAATGATTTCCCTCCTACATGCTTTATATTATGCCCCGTAAACCAAGTTTTTTACGAAAAATAAATCGTTTCCCGTAAGGGATAAATTCAGTGGATCTTATAAAACTGTCTTAGATCTAAAAAAATACACCACACGTTGTCAATTAACATGCATACTGCTTGCTCTTCTTGTTTCTAATAAAACACGAGTTGAAGGGTTTTCACTCTGTGCCAGCAGGAAACGAGACAGGTCATGTGAGTTCACTGCTCGCAATATACATTTTCTTTTCCGTCTATTAACGAACAAGTGGCTTGTTTTTTCGAGCAGCTAGTTGATAGCTTGTAACACTTAACTGCGAGTTCGTTTCTTGACGTCATTGCAACAGACAGGTCAACGCACCCTGTGCATGTGCCAGAAGAACGGAAACATGAATCTGTTGGACCTGTTGAAGACAGCCAAGAGAACACGAATTATGCATGCTGTGCTGGTAACTTGGATATCAACATATGTGAAAAGGATGCATTGAGAAAAATATATGAAGGTGTACTACAAATGCATGATACTGCTGCTTTTCTATTATGAGATTATTTTTGCAAACCAAGAGAAATCAGTTAAGAAAAAGGTGGGTAAGCTCCTGCACGGGGTGTTACTTCTAATTGATTGCGGGAATAAGTAAGCCCAATTGTTTGTATTGTCTTCCTTCATTCGTCCGCTTTATCCAAGTCTATAAGCTCGCAAAACGCTGCACATGGGTGTTAAGCTATGTGTACCAATTCGAACGGCAAATTAAAAGACAAATAGCATTCTTTATTTTATTGGATTCAACGCGCTCATTTTCAACCTTACCGATTAAAGGACACAAGAGTTGTGGGAATTATCTTGAATGAATATCGAACAATTAATTTCAGTATTCCTCTATACATTATATATTAAAGCTCTGCAAGAAATGGTAATAGTTTGATCACAAAAGAGAAGATAAACAAATTCTTAGCAATATATATCTTTTAGGAACAAAGACGTATGAGTTACGGCTCAAAGGATACCTTTTTCATAAGAACGGTTTTAAGGAATCGATAGAGTGATTCCATATTAAGAGAAACTAACTTTTGAAATTATTCTAAAGAACCACTCGATGTAGATATGGTTGTTGTGCAATAAAAGTGCTTCAAAGAAAAATAAACGTCCTTGAATTTCTTGATGTCGGCTGTAAAATCAAAAATCATTTTCATTTTGCAACAAAAACAGTGCTTCATTGCTCTTAGTCCTTAAATTACCTGAAGATTTAAAGTTTGCCAAAAACGCAAATGCAATACAGGTACCTAAAGTTACTCAACCAAAAGATTATTAAATCCAAATTTAAATGCTTTTCTTCAAAATGTTAGTTAGATAATTGTAGTTCTGCCGTATCCGTACCTGCTGTAGAACTAAAACTGCGAAATTAGTTCTCCAAATAAAAGTTATTCAAACAGATTCTTCTTCGGAAGCTTGTACAAAACAGTAACCTTCGCACTCGGAGAAAAAAACAAGAAGTAAATTATTTTCAATATTCTTTTTGGAGGATGGAATTCTGTTGTCTGTTAAATAATAAATAAACGAACCCCACAATCCATGGTCGTTCATATGAGATGCTCATTGCTTAATTATATAGCAGGTTCCAATGCCTTACCATATTTCATTTATTGACTATTCCTTATTAATATCACCATATGCCAGTCAATGGTAGCACTATATCTTGAGCTGAGCGCCGCTTCATTGATTCACTGAAATAAAAGAAGTCTTCTGCAGCTTATTCGAGTCTGCATAAATTAAAGTGCGTTTGTTTTTCAACACTGCTTGCGACTCTCTGGTTCCATTCATATCAAAGCTTGCGAAAGATATTTCATTTAAAGAATATGCTTCATAATGATGCTAAACGAAGCTATATATAAACATTTAAGTCTTCGTTACTACAGTTTCAACAAATTTTTCCAACACATTTTTCTCAACTTGATACAAGAAAAACCTCGAAGGTAATGCGAAAAGAAATGCCAATGCACTTACAACTTTTTTTGGCATCCAATTCAGTAAAGTTCAATCAAATGGTCATTTAGTTCCACTGACAAAAATCGGAAGGCTTTTTCATAAGTTATTCATACAATTCAAAAAAATTCCACCAGTTGCTATTAAAACAATTGTCTTTTTTAACCCGAAGGCTTCTTTTAAACACTTACCACAACAACCCCAAATTTCCAGGAAATAAAAAACCAAATTTCCATTTACTCGGACTCTTTATTCTTTAAGGCTGTTTGCAAACTTTATCTTCTCGGCTTCTGAATTGGGTTATTGCTGTTAAATAATCAAATTATAATTATGCTTACAGAAAGTTGTTTGAATCAATTACAATGTCTCCTTAATTTATTCAGTTCAATTCCATTCATTATTTTCAAATCAAGCTCAAACGAATGATACCTAAGATACAAAATAAGAAACATACGAGTATATGCATGTATAAAGTACCGAAGGTTCATATATTTTGAAGCTAGCCCTTTAAAAAAGACAACTTTTTTTACTCCTTGCTATTTACTGGATCCTGTCGGTATTCGCTGCCTTATATGACTTTATTTCTTTCGTTTCATTCTTATATAAACAAATAACATTTACGCAGCCACAAAAACACCAAGGAAGTTTATTTTTCAATGTATTCGTCTTTCAGTGATGCGAGTAAAGTGTGTGCGTAACGAGAATGAAGTCGACAATTTAACACATATTCCTACATTATTAAGTTATGAAACCAATAATATGCTCGTAGTTACCAAAGCATGTAAATATGTAGTTTTTTATAGGTTTACGTCATTCCCCCTTTCCAATCGAAAAACAACGTTAGTGGGTGTATTCAAGAGACTTATCCCTAGTCCTTAAGATTTATGGCCACATTTAATCAATAAATAAGAATTGCGTCTAAAACAGTACACTGAAAGAAAGACCACCCATCGTTCACAAAAATAAAGTCGATATACGAGTATTTTTGTGCATCTTTGTTAGGTGTACTTTTCCAATCCAACAGTGAGATTTGGAGTGTTTGACTGTATTTATGCCAAGTTAATCGGTGCCTGCAAGTAAGTTACTTGTAACAAACGACTTGGAAATTATTTTAAATGTTGCAATTGCAAAAAATGACTTATCAATACCAATTGCATTTTACTGGTGAAAATTCGCTAAAAGCATCTCATACAAGTACTAATTCTTTCGTATTCTTTGGACTAGTCAAATTATAAAGTTCCAATGTCAACCTGATAAGATCTATTAAAACGAATATCTACTCGAAGGATTGGCAAGGAATCTGCGATGATATCGTTTGATGAAAAAATAGACAAGTAAAAAACTTAAATTGTTAGGGGCTCAAAAAAGCCACAGAATCTTTTTCACGGATTTATTCTAGTTTCAATTACTCGCTACTGGTGTATCAGCCAAAAACGAAAACATATCTTATTTCCCGGATATGAACCTAGAACCACATGCTCAACAGTCCGAAGCGACAACCATTGACTTCCCCTGACAACATTTCAATTTTTCTGGCACATAGGGCACAGACCATTTGAAATTCACTTTACTTAGGAATGCATACATTAATACAAGTTAAATTCTTTCAATTTATCCAGTAGTTGTAAGTTTATATTTTGTTAAGCGAGGTAAATTTTCGATTAAGGTTTGATAAATAATACATCTGACTGATGAATAAGTAATAAAAAGAATAAAGCCAGGAATGGATAAAGCACGCATACACATCATATGTTTGTTACAATTTTAGAAAACTTTCTTAATTTTCCTTTGCGACCCTAACAAACAAAAAAAGCTTCGCAAATAAACTCGCCCCTGAAGCAGAAAAGGTGTAAATAATTCGACTGATTTTGTTGATATCCCCATTATGGATAAAGTCTGGTTGTCATAGCCAGAAATCATTGCTGTTACTAAGAAAAACAATCGCACTCAAATGATAAATCAATTATTTTGTTTGTTTTTTGTACATTATTAATACTAACCCATTTTAAATTATATCTTGAAAATGTTAACAGTTGATCTTGCACCCTCGATTATTTTTTTTTTTAATACCCAGCAGATTACGTATCTGATGTTGCAGATTTTGACAAATGTAAACCTAATCGCATTTTGGATGAATCTAACTGAACCGAAGTTAACTTAATTCACTAAATAAAAAAGATACCGGATCCGATTTTAAAGCAACAATGCTAACATTAACCACCTGAAGAAAGTTTCAACTTGACATTTGTAAATAGCAGTATTTGATTTTAATTAATTCTATCTTGGATCACAAAATGTATTGGCAAACTCCTAATAATGTAATGACAGCTGTGTCGTCACAATGCACGTTAATTGCACCAATAGGCGTATATTTAGCAACCCTGCAACTAGATCTGAATCTCACTGAGGTGATAGCTAACAACTGAGCACAAATTCAAACGATTCAGCAGGGAAATAGAGAACAAGCTTGTGAGAAATCACTGTACTATATTAAAGGAACGAGGATAATTAACTAACCAGCTGCGAAACATGTTAATAAAGAAATATCTTTGCCAATCATGACACATTACCTTGGATATAAGTCAAATATTTAAAAATTGTATTGCAGTTTAGTACTTGAACCCCTTAACAAAATAACATTGAAAGAATCAATGAGTTAAAAACAAAATATTATTATCGTTGGCGAAACTAAACAAACTATTTGGGTCTTTGGCCCTTCATGGACAATTGCTTCTCTATGAACAATTATAATATAAACATACGCAATGTATATGCTTAGGCTAGATCATTCAAAAGGTAGTTAATGATGATAAGAATACGCTCTCCTACCACGTTTGTTAGTAAGATCAAAAGGTTGATCTGAGACGGGCTAGTTTTCATCTTAATAACACAACGTGTCGGGAAATTGGCCCAAATTGAAGCTAGTTTTACTTTACAACAAAGAAAAGTTATTGCTATTAAAAACTAAAACAATGAAAATTTAGTGTGCACAATTCACATAGTAATTATTCCTGAATCAAACATTGAGCGGTCGACCACATCTCCAAATAAAAAACAAAAGGTTTATCCAACTAAACTTTGTTCACTGTTCATCCACTAACGACTGTATTAACACGAAGTATGACGCACATCTTCATCCAAACGCGTATCAAACACGACACGTTTGAATGCGTGACTTCAAACACTATGCAACCGATAGCAAGAACTTGTTTGAATGGCGAGTTTCATGGCACCCATCTTTTTCTGTTTTTTATGTTAACCAATCACAGTGAATTTCCATCGAATTTTTCAATATTTGTTTGCTTGCTAAAAAAGCATTCAATCACGTCCTTTTTCAATTTTTATACTTTTCTTCTCACGAAATTCATTATTCTTTAGTCCTTAACTTTTTCGTAAGCTAGAACTCAAATAAATTACGGAGAATTCATTCATCTCAAATGTCAAGCATGTCTTCCTTTTCTCCGAGAAGGTTTCAAATAGAAAATTTTAATCAAACAAATGCTCAGTACACAATCTTTAGTTGATTACCCGAAATCCAGAACTACAATTTTACCTCGGTTTTCGAGTGTTAGAGTTCCATACAAAACACTGCCCTTTCGGACTTCAAAAGATATGATGAACAACGCGAAAACCAATTATGTCGAAATAAAAATGTTCAAAATATGATAACATTTTGTTGCAATGTGAACATTGACAATATATTTTCAAGTCCCATTTAACATAATGCGAAATCAATTTAAAATCCGACTGAAAGGGTTATTTCAAATGCTTAATTTTTTGTGAAAACGAATGAAAGCCAACTTCATATGGAGTTTCGAAAATTTCACAGAAGTTTTTATGTCAATTACTTATGAAGTTCAAGAACACTTAGTATGAAGTTCAAGAACGCTGATGAACTGGAATAGCATTTTGTCTTCGACCTGGCAAAATAAACAAATGGCAACAAAAATTTTGCATAACTTAATTCTTTAGCTTCTTTTACGCATCACATTAAAATGGTGTCTTAATTCTATCTTATGAGGTATAAGATGTTCAGAGTAATAGAATAACCAATCTATGAATGCCAATGAATTTTTAAATATTGAAGAAAATTTAGATTGAAAGACGAAAGTCATTTAACTTACTGAAATATTTCTAATGTGTTGTCCAAGATCTTCACAAGATGATGGCTTAACGCTGGATAAATTTCCAGAAACTTTAAACTGGCATATGACGAATCACCAATGTTTTTATATGGGTGCGATCTGATCTGAAATCCGGGCTTCCTGAAGCAAATCTTGCAATTCTTTTTACCAATGGAAAAAGAAAATTTGATTTAACTGAATCACAGACTATTATTTAGCCAAACTTTAAAACACATATGAAACAATTACATACATACCATAATAAATAATAATAAATGTACAAAAAAGAAAACAAACACTGCCGGGTTTAACCAAATAACCGAGGAGATTCATTTTATATCCTCACTCCATGCCAGCGTACCTTGTTTCATCAAGTTTTCCAAAACTGGAGGATTTTTTTTTGAGGAATTCCAGTCATACTCCTGTGCTTTCCAATTCAATTTCATTTTCATGTAAAATTATACATTTATCCTTAAGCAGCCCAAATTAATTGGGGCATGAAGAAATCCATTTTTCTTTCAAAACACGAAATATATTTAACTTTCATTCGAAGCCGCTTCAACACAGAAAAATTAATTTTTATGCGTACATGCAGCCGCGTGTACAGATACCAAGCAAAAAGGATTTGCAACAGTACAGCTTTATTTGATAGTTTTTGCAACGAACTCCATTTTGCTCTCAAACACGCGAACACTATCCGACTGAAAGGAACAGCTCGTCCGACTTACAAATTATATGCCGGCCATTCTTCTGCTTGAAGTTTGACCAATCACAGATGGTTTTCATCGAACAGAATTTATATTTTTCAATAACTGTTTGCCTACTTAATGCATTTAATCGGTTCTTGATACTTAGTATCTACTATTCTTTAAATAAAAATCACTTAGACCAGATGTTTACTTCATTGGATTTACGAAAGACACAAATTCATTTAATTGACAGATCAAAATGTTTCGCAACATTTTGCAAACGTCACTCACGGTTTGGATTTCTTTTTCATTTTTACAAAATGTGATAAACATTTTGAGAAATCGAATCTTAATGAAATAAAAATCCTTCCATTTTGTCTATGTGGATGAATTCCTGCTTGAAAATATGTTTTTCAATTCCTCAAAAAAAAAAAATTGCGAAAACCTGATTGTGTTCACAATTGCTTGAGCTTAGCCTCACAACAATATTATAAATCGACGTCGTATTCTCCTATTAAGCGAATCCTTAGATTCATAATTTTAGTAATTGCCCCTCTATGTAATATCATATCCGACCTTGGAGAACGAATCAACGACTTACATCCATTATTGTCTACGCAGTCTAATAAATACTTTAGTCTTGATTGGTTGCAGTTTAAGCCTACGAATTCTTTTTCTTAAATCTTTTGGGTACTTAATTTGATTCCGGAAAGTAGCATAATATGTATGAACGTTTTTCACCGGTCAACCTCTTTTAAGCCTTTGATAATCCTCTTATCATCCGATGAGATTTGCACCGATTGCGCAACAAACATCACATACCCATATCTTTAAAGTAATATTTATGCCTCACACACTTTCAATTTGATAGAATTGCGTCCCACAGCCAAATCAAAATCAATAATCTTGAAGTATATTCCTACAACTTTGCGCCTTAACGATAAAGATTAGTCCCTAAAACTATATATCGCATTCTTTAACTCGTCTTGGCTGCCAGCACAAAGGTGAATCGTTTTTGTTCCATACCTATGTTTTTTCATGTCAATGTTCCAGCAAATTTGTTATGTGTCATAAACGTATTTCGCGCTCCAAATAAGTAAGACAAATAAATCATATCCTTTGGGCCTTTTTATTACATAAAAGCACAATCTTAAAGCGCTGGGAATATCTTTTAAATTCAGCTGTCTAACCCTCTTTTGATGGATTGTGTAAATTCAACAATTCAACTTTTACTCTGCACCCTATTAGTTTACGTTAAGAGAACACAAAATATCGTTATTACTAAAATCTTAACAGTTCAATATTGGTCTTCGATATCCTTTATCATTAAACTTTAAATTTACTCGGGCTACATACCATTCAATAATCGATTTTAGTAGCCCTTTTTTGTTTATCCTCATATCATATGAATTTTGTTACTTCAGAGTCCAAAATTGGTTGATGTTATCTCATTGCAGTGCTTTACCCTCTAATAAAATTGGATGTCTCTAAGCAACTGTCCCTTGCAAATGATTTCTGTAAAAGTCCTGATTGTTTCTTAAGTAATTGATAAACGTTTCGTAACTTCTTCAATATTATATGGAGTAAAATACAGCTAAATAAAAATGATATTTCCATATTTGAACTTATAACTTGTTTAACATTAATATTTGAACATCTGCGCTAACTTAACAATTTCTCATCTACTTTAGCATGATGTTTTGACCACTATTAATGATATAACACTCATCAAGACAAGACTATTAATGATATAACACTCATCATTGAAATGAAAACGCTCTTGATGGATACCCAGAGCAACTTCTGTGTCAAGGATTTTAACTTGTTCTGAATCAAGGACGAAAATTTGTTCTGCATCAAGAACCACGATACCCAGAGAAACTTCTGTGTCAAGGATTTAAATTTGTTCTGAATCAAGGACTAAAATTTGTTCTGAGTCAAGAACTTAAATTTCTTAAACCTAAACAACTTCTGAATCATGAGCTTATTCCCTCCCGATGTACAATAATCGAAACACGCATACGATTCGGAATATGGAATTATTAAAATACCATTATGAAGCATTAATTCAAAACTTGCATGCATATTCTTGCATTTCGAGTAAACATAAATTATGTTTAAATAAAAGCAGTTCTCATACTAAACACCTTTAAATGGGTTCATTATCCAAAGCCTCAATATCATACCATAGTCAAACAAGAAAATACCAAACAACGAAGAATTCTATGAAACCGGGATATCATCAAATCAAGAGGAAGTTATAAAATAATCAATTTTGAAATTGTGTCATCGAATTGATTGGACTTGCAAATCACTGGTAGTTGCCACTATATTAAAACATAATTTATCTATCATTCATAGTTTTGTTAAAGTATATTTAAACTCAATCTATAGAAGATCAATTCTTCCAGAAGATTTTATTTTAACTTGCTAAAGTTTTTTACCGACATTTTCAATCCCGAAATCGATAGATTAGCAGTTGAACTTCCTTAACATCAAAATTCATCTAAATTGCCTTACATTCGCATAGTATCTATAATTTTCATAATGTTTTTAATATCATTCAATCTAGTCCATTTGTCTTGAAATCTTTCAAAGTTGAATCATGAATTTTCTTCAACGAATTCGACAAGAAAATAAAATCGACAAATGAACGCCGTGTTTGTAACATTCATAAGGCTTGCACAGTCGTAGTCTTGATGGTCAAAGGCAATGCTTCTTCATAGACATCATATTAGGCTTAATGAGACGAAATATTTTTTAAAAATTAATGTAAAAGCGTTTCAGATTCTGCCTTTTTCCTTTTATTTATGAACTTGTCTCGCTCCATCCAATTTTTCAAATTCTCATTTCAATTAAATACGTCTCAAATAATAAAGGTCTCCCAGTTGTCTTGTCCGAGTAAAATTTTAATGGCTCAGCCTTAACAATTTTATCCTTTTCAATTTTGGCTTTGAATATGCATATGATCCATGAGCGAAAAAACAGATTCCAATATTTATATTTCTAGTTCAGTCCCAAAGGCTACAAAAGACAAGCAAGCAAAAAATTTACCAAAATATTCAGATACTCTTGTATAACATCGAAATATAGCACTAAGCAAGTATGAAATAGATTTAAAATATCAAATGAAGCTTATTTGTGTTGAACTGTAGGGTCCTGAAACGGTGTCACTGAGAAAGGGAATCTGAAAACATTCATCAAAAACAAAATAAAACAGATAGTAAAAAATAAAATTTCTTTTTTTCTAGCTATGACTTCATTTCGACGGCCTTCAATGACCGTCTCAATGGTTGTAAGACTAAACTTCGGCCTTCGAAACATTTCAGTAAACAAGTAAACAAATTTTTCAATTCTTTTTCCATCATAAGTTTAATAACCTAATCGTTGTTTCTTCGCAGATAAAGTCACACTTAACTACCGGAATACTTACGAAAGAAAATTATGAATTGGTTTGATTGTCATACTAATAATTCACATGAGGCTAAATCCTATATAACGTCACATTTATATTTCACATTTATTTTTCCCCTCGTACGCTTATTGTTCATAACACAACATTTTAACGTCACCCAAAATTGCAAAATGGAATATTGAAAAAAGCCACCCCCCGTCTGTCAATTTCAGTTACGATAAAAAAACATGGAATCTTTTTTAGTACACACAATATTCATGTGAAAATCTCTAAACGACAGCCAATGATTCTATTGTAGTTCGAGCAAAAAGCTTTACCGTAATATGTCCTTTCCACACACAAAGTAACCTTCCTCATCCAACCTGTATGTTCCACGCAGCTGCCTTGGATATTGTGCTACCTCAATTCCTCTTTGTTCGTTCGATTCTAATGAATTGACAAACAAAATTTCCTGCTGTAAATCCACAACGGACTTAACCACGCCTACCAGCCCACGTAAGAAAAATTCATCCCACCTTTTATAAGGACAATATGGATGTTGGATTTCAAATAACCCTCAACAAACACACCACCATAACTGACTGCATTGGATTTGTTGCGAAACTCGATTTGCCACTGGATAGCCATGGAATCACCGGCGCATCCTTTAGTGCGTTGGCACTGCAGGATTCCTTGCCTTTTGATATTTTATTCGGGGTAAATTTTCGGAAATAGAGTAGGTTTTTTTTTTGAGAATGTAGTTTTTTTTGGAAGAAAAGAAAACAGATTTACATTTTAATTGTTGAAGGTACACGAGGCTAAAGGATATAAATTAAAATCTTTTAACAATCTGAATTCAAACTTTCGTTTTGAATACTTTTGATGCCCAATTAAATTGTTCATATCAAACATCCTTTTAAATTAAGTAGTTAAATGGAGTATTTCTATTTGAACTATGGTTCTTTGGACTTATAAATATTTGCCTAGCAATGTGGCTTTAGAACTACAAATTGGGGTCAACTAATTTTGTGCAAAAGCTAAATATTAAAATACTTGTTTGTTTTCAACAATCCAAAAGGACCATCGGCTCAAGTATTTCCCATTATCCAATTTATAAAGTTTTAGGTAGAACAAAATAGTTCTTTAATTTACTATGCAAAAAAAATGTTTCCAGTGTAACTTCTGAAGAGTTCATTGGCCCTTAAAAGAATTATAATACCTTCATTGATTTTATGTCTTCCTGACTGCGCTTCCAAACTGATCTCATAGAACACTGCTCAATTCACATTTGACCCAAATTGAATCTTAAGGAGGTCAGCGACTTTCTGGAAACATTTGTAAATAAAGTTCGATGAATTTTCTCGACCTTCTGAATAACAGCATTCAGGTCACTTATCTTATAGTTCACAGCATTAACAGTTTAAAAAACTTTTCCGTACGTGATTTGCCTTATGAAACCATTAAATGAACTTTAAATTCCCTTACCATCCTTAAATTTATTTAACCCTCACAATGATTTGTAGAAAAAAACAATCGATTTTAGATTAATTCAGACAAGAAAAAATACAAACAAAAAAAGTGCGAAACAAACACAAGAAATATGCTTTTAGAATTAAAGGATTAAATTCAAGAGAAGCTTCCTGCATTTCTTTTGGAATGCATTGTGAACCAAACATGCGAATTCTTCTAGAAATCCATTTACACAACATGTTTGTTTTTAATTCCTTCTCATGAAATTTCTCATTAAATTTCTTTATTTTCTTAGAATATTCATAACTTTGGTTACGAACGATAAACTTACTGCACTTTTTTATCTTGTTTTGCAAATTTGTTCTTCCACAGCGGTGTTAACTTCGCCAGTAGTTTATTACGCACAATTTTTGAAAGAATTTTTATTAAAATATTCTGTCTTACTATGTAAATCCAACTGCCAGTCTTCTTTACCTTTAATTCATAACTTCCAAGAAGCAATAAAACGCTTATATTGTCAAAAAATCCTTGATTCCTTATTTCACGGATGAATGCCAACTTTCTTTTGATAAAGATTGCACTCTGAACATTAAATAAATTTTTTACTCACTTCCGGAAGCACTTTAACACTTGATTATATCTTAACTTTAACGTTAGACATCTAAACATGATTAAATATCATTACTCAAAAATATAAAGAACCTATTATTGCAGACGCAACGATAAACAAATATTTCTTTGATCAGATCTAACCTCGACTCGCTATATATGTAACAATGGGATCTTTTTCATTTTTATTTACTAAAGACACACCAGCTATTTCATAAAACAATTCAATGTCAAAAATTGTGAATACTGCAAGACAAAATTATTTCCACAACCTCCGTTCATTTTTTTCCGCCGCAAAATTCAAGTTTTGACATCTTTGATCCTTGCTATTTTGACGTTTACCTTATTTCTTTTCCCCTATTTATTTCCTTTAAACGTCTCCCTATGCTCTGCCTAGATGTTTGCTGGTTTGGTTTTTCGGCTCATCACTTTGGTCCTTTCTGGCAATATATTAAGTTTAACCTTACTTGGCGATGAACTGCTTTCAGATTCAAGCCTCTGAAAAGAAATTCAATTCAATTAACTACGTATTGTTTCTAAGTATCTTATTGCTTAAATGAAATCGAAATGATAAAGCCATGCAAATCAGCATATCGTTAACGCGACTGCAATGGCGTTTAAGAGCAATTTGCAATACCGCGTATTTACAAAAGTCGCAAGAATTCGTTATGGAGCCATCGACTTCTGAGTGTCTATTGGCACCAAATGGAACTCACGCCATTTGAATAAGCCAATCAGACGCGTCCATTTCGCAAAGGAACCACAAACAAGTTCAGTCAATAAAATCCATTCTATTGACTAAGATAATCAATTATTTCTTCCTCCTGTAAAATTGATAAAATACTAATACGCGGTATTGCAAATTGCTCTTAAGCGCTATTGCAGTCGCGTTGAAGATATTACTCTCATTTCTTATCCAAGTCAAAAGTTTTTTGTTAGAAACTGCGGCAGCATTAAAGTCTATTAGAGGCTTTGTTCATCATCAGCACATTAACTTAAGATAGAGAAAACGCGCCTTAACTATTATATAGGTGTATTAACAAACAAATTCTGGAGAAAATTCTGTCCTGATAGCATTATCTTTAACACTTCATTTGCTTTTGCAAATCAAGGCAAAGTTTTCTGCATCTTCAGGTTTTATACAAGAACACGACCCATACATTGGAAAGGCCGAATGTCTCATTTCTTATCCAAGTCAAAAGTCGTTTCTTAGAAACTGCGGCGGCATTAAAATCCATTAGAGGCTTTGTTCATCATCAGCACATTAACTTAAGATAGAGAAAACGCGCCTTAACTATTATATAGGTGTATTAACAAACAAATTCTGGAGAAGATTCTGTCCTGATAGCATTATCTTTAACACTACATTTGCTTTTGCAAATCAAGACGTTCGTTTCATTAGCACTTGCAAGAATCACGTCTCAATCCCGTTCACTTGTAGAGCAGTCGCCCTTACGTGGTCAGCCTCAAGTTCTTTGAAGATCACGGATACAACACGTATAACATGTAGGCATTTACATCCTACGTTTTATGTCGATTTGTTAAATTTATGAACACTGCATCCCTAAACCACAAGTCGACTTTCTCCTAAAACATCAATTCATTTTGAGTGTGGATGTGTTTCCAAGAACTTCGCTTTACTGTCACCCATTTAAGCTTATTTTTCCCAAAAACATCAATATTCCTTTTTTTTCAACATCATGTTTAACAAGTAATTAGTAGTATTTAGTCCTAATTCTCACGTCATAAGAAAAATTTAACTTAAAAAAAAAAAGTATAACATTTTACTCTTACATCTTCTTACTATGCACTCTGTCTATAACCACATTTTGCGGGCAGTAATCCGGACGGATGTTTGTGATAACAGTCGATTCGTCATTTCATTGATACGCTTATTAAGGAAACCGCAGACCAAAAAGTTAAACTATGCCAATTTATTTTTTTTTGTCTAACGTTGGCCAACTTTGAACGTTCTGCATCGATGTCTTGTCTTTTCTTTCGGTTACTTAAAAGCGACTTTTGTCAATTACATACCCTTACCTTAGCCTTTGAAAAAAGAACTAAATTTAACCTCATCCTTGAGATTGATTTTTATTTTATGCGTTTCCTTATATCTCTCTCTGTTGTTGCTAATACCAAAGCCAATCGTCTCACAGGAACCTAACCATTGTTCAAAATTTGTAACAATTCAATCCAGGCAAAACTTGCATTCCCTCAAAAACGATGGACTGGTGTCAATTACTCTGGGGACAGAAGTAATACAAAAAATCCTTCAATACAAAATCGTTTTTTAACCTTTTCGCTGCAGAACCTTGACTTCTGTAGAATTCTTATTTGCAATTCACATCTCGTAACAATGGCATACAATTCATAATGCTACAAAAATCACACTTGATGCAAAATATCTTTTATAAGTACCTACGTCAAGCAGTTGCTTCAACTCGCTTTAAACTTATAAGAGGTATTTGAAATCTCTAAGGCTGATAAAATGCTGATCCGAGTAGCACTAAAATGTCGTCATAAATCTTAAACAGATAAGATTTGATTCCATCTTGAGGCGTAGAACGACAGATTCAATTTTCATTATTTCCTTATATGTACAACACGTGAAAATTCAAAGCATTCGCAATAGACACTGTCATCATCAACACAAATAGAATTCTGTACTTTTAAAGAAGCATAATCAGCTATTTATAGAATGTTATATGTTACCTGCTCAAAATGTATGTTAATTTACTTTCGTTAGAAGGCTTGGTTTAACAGAAGTCGAAAGCAACGTTCCAAATTAAGACAACTGAAACTTCAACGACAAGTCCAACAACATACGAGTAAGAGCTAACGCTTAAAACTTGCTACAGTCATCCCTCTTTGTTAAGATTTTATATTCTTTTTTATAGAATTGATTGTTTCCATTCGGTTACATTTCTTTGACCTTTTTCAAGAATCAATAATCCATATTATTTTTTCCAATTGTTTAAATACAATAAAAATGTCCAACACAAATAGTAAACAGATAGTTAAAAAAATATTTCTTTTTTTTTCTGGCTGTGACTTTATTTCGACGGTCATTGAACTTCGGTCTTCGAAACATTTAAGTAAACAATGAACAAATTTTTAAATTTTTTTCCATCATAAGTTCAATAACCTAATCTTTGTTTCTTTGCAGATAAAGTCACACTTAACTACCGGGATACTTAAGAAAGAATATTATGAATTAGTTTGATTGTCATAGAAATAATTCTCATGAGGTAAAATCCTATACAACGTCACATTTATATTTTTTTTCCCTCGTACCTACACCGACAGTTAGCCTATAGTTCATACAACAAAATATTAGCGTCAGCCAAAATTGCAAAATTCAATATTGAAAATGTCTAACTCAAACACATATATTTTTATCAACGTCTCTAGAGGCTAAGTTTCGCAAAAAATTAACAACTTCATATGAATAAACATGACAAGCTTAAAGGACTTTTAAACAGAACCTTAACAGAACAGAAACTTAAAACGAGTATACCGTCCCATCAACTCCGAATAACCTTTCTCAGCTTTTACCATCGAGTGGAGTTCACACAGAATTATCCAGACTGAATTAAGAACCAAGCACTTTCCAACGCCTATGTATAGTTAACCAAGTGAAGATATTCTACACCGATGTTTAGGAAAGCGAGGAACACAATAGTTTAACGTAGTAAACGAGTATGAAAATGTCCTTAAAGCAGTGAAACTCTGCATATTATAATAACAAACAAACCTTGTTTCAAATGAAACTTTTCACAATTTTTCAACCACAAGAATTTTTCAACCACAAGGACGACCAGTAAGTTGACCTGCAACTGTTTCCTTCCTTACTTTATATAATTAATATTCTTCAACTTTAATTTTCAGATGTACCTTCATGTCCGTGGAGAGTCAAGGAAAGCGATCAAAGAAAAAATTTCTTGGAAAAAATCGCTCACTACGTCCAGTTCTAGAAGAGTTCATCGATTCCAAAGCAGTCGCAAGTACAAATACGAAATAGACGGATTTTATTTCAAGTTGAGTGAATTGAAAACCTCAACGATGACGGTGGTCGGGCAGACCATCCGCAACAACGAATGTGATCAAAGTTTTCTGCATTTACAGGTCTTACACATGAACACGACCCATACATTGGAACGGCCGTATGTCTGCCGAACATTTGAGGCCACTTCTGCCAAGAAATGTGAAATGAAAGAAAGTAATCCTTTCTCAAAAGAAGCACCATGTAATGGAGTAAACAATCATTCATAATATGAATTATAGGTCGATATTAATATACGAAAACAAAATTAAACATACCAATAAGTGACCTTTCATTTTTTAGATAAGCATAAAGTAGAACTAAAATTAACTGCTCACACAACCGATAGACAACCAGAAATAACCAAGGCACAGTTCCTAAATAGCTGTCATTGTAATCACACAAACCTAAATCATTTCAGATCAATAGCCGCAGCGAGGAACTTCAACATCTGCAGGTTTAAATATCTTCAAATCTTATGTCATTATTTGAAGCACATTCCAACTTTTTCTCTTCCCAGAAGAAAATAAATTAGATAATATTAAAAAAAATCGATTCCAAAAGGGATCCATAATAGTTTGCTGTAAAAATTCCTTTGAAGCATACACATAGTATGTATTGTATGTATATATGTAATTATTAGCAAAAGAAGAGTAAAAATTCCTTGAAGATATTTCAACCTTGTTTTTAAAAATAGTCCTTCGTATCCTTACTGCATCCTTTTTTTAAAGCAGTTTTTTTTTCTTTGTTAAATGTACAGAGGATAGTCCATGTATTTCTGTGCGAATGACAAATATTTATCATAAGCACAATTCCACTTCTTGTACAAGTCCTTTTCACGCGTTTAGAGTTCAACCTGAAAGCAATCATTTCTCTCAGCTTTCATTTCATCTTCAACAGCTGGCCCATCCAAGTTTGACCAAGTGACCAATGCTTCCCACACATGTAAACAAACCGTGCGCGTTACCAACTACAAACCTTTCTTGTTACTTATCAAGTGAACTTTGAAAATTGACCTTGAAACAAAATTCAATCCACACATGTAGATGTTGCAGCCATAACTACAACTACCTTCCCATTCATATAAACGTGCGACATATTGTAGCTCTATAATAGAGCTTTTCCGAGAATGGATATCCCTTATCCCTTTGCTATCGAAAAAGAACATGTTGAAAAAATATTCAAAATTTCTGGACTTGATTTGATATTTCCAAGAAAAGTTTGTCTCCCAACTTGTTATATTATTGTGACCTTTAAAAACATCAACTTATTATACACCTACACATGCATATGAATACAAACGCAAACATTTTGTCGTATTCACTCTCTCTCAAGCAGTCATACTTGTTTCGTCTTTCTCCAATACATATACCTATGTAGATCTTCCTGCAATAAGGGATTTAAATAATTTTTTTCTTTTTGCTTATTGAATGAACTTTTGAACTTTATTGAGACTTATTGAATGTAACCTTCCAAATCACAGTATATATCGAAAAACTTCTTTCGTGATTCTATAACATGTGCTCAACTTTTCCAGAAATCAAGGTTGAATCCTTATCTATTTTAAAATTATCATAGGTACCTTTTCTGTTGACCTTTAAAATCAATCTTCATTTTTTTAGCACCAATTCGTGGAAGCCTTCACTACTTTGATGATTTGGGTATGTTTGGTGGCTTCTGGCGCATGAAACTGGATTTCTGGATTTTATTGATTTGACAATGGATGAGAAAGGATACATAAACATTTTACAGAAACTGGGTCTGTCAATAACGGGGGTCTTTCAACACGATAACGACCCGAAGCATACATCTTTCATGGTTCAAGAATGTTGGTGTTATGAAACAAAAAAATGGCAGGGATCATCATCCCCAATAACCGGTTCTGAATCCATTTGAACATTTTCGGGAATATTAAGATCGACAGATAATCGTCAAAATAGCTTAACGAGGGAATGGGCTCAAATTCAAAAAAAAAAATTAACAAGAAATTTGTCTAATCGATGCCGTGCAGACTGGAAGTAGTTTTTAAATGAAATGAAAATATAATTTATTACTTTCCATTAAGATAAGTCTGTTGGAGTCACTTTTGACGCGTGGGTTTAACTTTTTTTTTTATTTAAAATAATATTAAATATTCTCTGTATATACTTAAGTTAAATAAAATATAGTATATTTTGAAGTATAGCTTAAGAGCTTTAATTTTATGCAAGCATCTTTATCCGTCCTGGCTCATTCCTGTAAACTCTAAATAAGAGAACAAACTTTCAGCTAACGACTACACGCTCACTTCTGACTCTTACTGTATACGTTGGTTTATGCATACTGACATAAATAAAAACCTTGGTGAGCCTCCATAATAAATATCAACCAAGTGTGTTAACAAGTTCAAAACCATAACCTAAACATCCTTCGGTGTGAAGGTAACTGTTTGTTTGCACAGAACGAAATTAACTTGAGTCTACAGAATTAAGTCGTTGTTTTTCAATTTACTGAATGTCTTACTGCTAGATGGATGTCAATGGAATTTCAAAAGAGTTGACTCTGCACTTGCATTAAGAAACTTAGTTGTTCTGTAGAAATACGTCAGATTTTCAGCGACAGATTCAGGTTTAAGAACAAATGCTTCATTGACTAAACTTTTAAAAATTTTAAGGGCAGGTACAATTTTTTGAATCTTATAACCTGGTTAGCTAAATCGAATCAAGTTGTCGATCAGTTGATGGATGGATTCATTGACTCTTGTGTTACGGCAACAGAACAACTTTAAGATGATCAAGTTTAGACTGCCTGTGTCTCCAAACTCTATATAAAACATACGGTTGCACTCTCTCGATTGACTAATAAACCACTAACTGAATTAACACCGGATTTCGCCCATTCGTAATGAAGCAAAACGCATCTTATATTTCTCCCATTGGATGTTAATATTGGAAGCAACAACGAGAAGTGGTTCTACGTTGCTTGATTGTAAAGTTACATGCCTTCACCTCAGGCCAGCCATTCATAAAGGATCTGAGCCTTTCATCCCTGACGGTCTCGGGCGCGCTGCTTCCCGTTGCCAAGACCAAGTCATCTTGCAAACGCGGTTACTTGGTCTTTATGCCAGAGGTTCGGTCTTCGTCTTCTTCTCGAACCAGGAGGTTCGGATTCGTAGACTTTTCGAGTCAAGGTGGACGACGGATTTTTGCCTTCCGGACTATGTCCACATCCTTGTACAGTTCATAGAGATCACGTCTTCTCCTCCATTCTATGCTGTGAGTTGTTATAATCTAAAGTTGTAAAGTTGTGGCGTGATTGTAATGTGGAGCAATTCTACGTTATAAATAAAAAAATTTCCTTGTCTTACCACTATGCCACACAAACGATAGCTTGACTATATTCGAAAATAAAAGTTCAATTCTTACATACATACTCCAGACGTTTCAATTGATTCAATTTCAACGCTTTCAGCGTTCAATGCGGACCATCTTCGATGTATGATCTCTTTCGAATAAAAGATTGAAGAAATTTTTTCTAAATTTGCTCAAAAACTCCAACAGTCCAAGTCAATAACTAATTTGGTCAAATAAAAAAAAGATGTATTTTAAAGCTAAGCAATCATCAAAATTCGTAATTACCTTCTTTAAGATTAACTTAACTATTCAAATGTATAGATATATTTTTATAAGCTGAAAGACTAAGTGTGAGAAGCTTACATAATTGAAAAAGTTCAACGATCTCATGTTCAACCACACTTGCGAACCCTTTTCTGTCATAACAATCTAACGTTGCAGGAAGAACTGTCCATCTAAGAGCATATTGTGAGGATATCCAAAGAATCTTCCTAACCTTATTGCTTGAAAATACGATTGACTGTTCAATTTTGATTGAATGTTCCATGAACTTTAAAAATGAAAATGAAATTCTTGTGAAATGGAACTGAAGAATGATTTCATAGCAATTATTATTGATGAGCAAGGCAATATTCATTTATAAAGACACCACGTAAAGATGAGTCTTATGCCCACCTATAGGGCTTTTAAACAAACAATTTGAATCAGAGAAATTTTCTTTGCTTAAGAAAAACAACTGCTTACAACAGATAAATTTCGTGCCTCTTTCGTTTGAAAAAGCCCTTAGTGCTTGTTTGGTCGAAATGAATCTAGACTGCATACTACTGATAGAGTAAACTTCTCAAAAAGATCGAAAAGCTTTCTTACACAGTCGCCTGTTACACGAGTATTTTTTGGGTGAACTTTGGAGCACAAGTGCAAAAATCCGAAAATACTGACATATAGGAGGATTGTTTTCGTGGGACGAGGCTATCCTTAAGACTAAGCAAATGATGCTTCGACTCCCAGGGTGAACTCGGGCCGCTGGACGCCCATTAGTAGGAAGCAGCTCTTAGGATAAGCCATTCGAAACAATGGAAAATGCCGAGGACGTTTTGAAACGCTAAGAATTGATGGTTCAAAAATGAACATAGGCATTTGGGTTGCTTTGCAATTATTGAAAAAAAAAAAACCCAATAAGAGCAGCAGATGATATTGCCATTGAGAATGACAGCCATTTGGCTCTGGCATACTAAGTAATGAATGCCAATGAATGAACGACCTCTTCTTTAACTAACTTACTAGCTAACTGAAAATCGGAAGTATATCACATGCTATCAAAAATACACCACTTCCATGCATCTCCCTGAATCGGTCAGGTGGCACTGCTAATGTCAATAAGATCCTTGTTTTGGTCGCTTTAAAAAGCAACGAAATGTTAAAACCTCATTAAGTTTAAATTCGCCCAAATCTTGAATACAACCCGCATGTCTGACAAAGTGCTCGCTAGATACTGGATGTGCTTGAGAGGGATAAAAAATCAGACACAAAGCTTGTCTGTCGGCTTCCAAAAAAAATATTGCCAATTCAATATCATCCTTTTCTCATTACTTTTTTTTCAATAAAAGTGCTTCTCTCAGGCAATTGACATCCATACTTTAACATTTTCACCATAACAATCGTCGCGCCAGAAATGCCTATCAGCGTACATCAAACCCAATTTCGTAAGTCCAGAGAAATTTTTAACCCACAACATGGACGTTAAATGCTCTTCCTTTTATTATTTCCAGAAACTTATAAACTGCGCAAACCTATTTAGCCCAAGTTTGATAAGGTAGAGTAACATTGTACTAATATGAATCTGTCTCCATAAGACACTAGATACCATAATGGCCCATGGCAATAGTCGACCTGTCGAACTTCGGGAGAAGGAATTTACGCCAAAATATTTATATTCTAAACATAAATGAACGTCTCAAGTCAACCACGCATACATATACTCCTAGATTGTTTACGATTGCGAGCACTGTTGGCCTCCGTGGATCACGATCAGAGGAAAATGGATCCGACAACTTAAAGTGAGGTTCCAGGCTGAAACTTGGCAAAATAATAATCTCTCACGAATTGTTGTACATTTTGCCTCAGTATTTGTGTCATTACCAAGCAGGTGGTCGCTTAGAATGTTGTTTTTATTTTCGACTGCGAACAATGACCTTTTACCGCCTACGGATCTACAAACACAATCTTGACCATCGAACCGAACGCTTTTCTATGTAGACAATGTCCGTGCAGGATGTTAAGAGCTATTTTAGGTGAATCGCTCCTAAAGCAAGCAAAATTTGCAAATCCCAATGGGAAACCACATTAATTTCACACACTTTGTTCGCAGATCAACTCTTGCGTTCCTGCTTTCAACGATGAATTATAAAGTGAATTTCTTCCCTAAACACTTCTTTTCAGAACTATGCGTTTTAGAATAACAACTAGATTGCACCCGATTCTTACTATTGTGCTAAGCGGTAAAGGATACACCCGTGGATCACGATCAAAGGGAAATGGATCCGACAGCTAAAAGTGAGGTTCTACGCTCAAATTTGGCAAAATAGTAACAAAGCAGGTTTTGGCTTAGAAATTGTTTTTATTTTTGACCGGGAACAATGACCTTACATCGCCTACGGTTCTACAAACACAATCCTGACCATCGTACTGAACACTTTTGTATTTGTATTTTAGGTGAATCGCTCCTAAAGCAAGCAAAATTTGCAAATCCCAATGGGAAACCACGTTAATTTTACACACTTTGTTCGCAGATCAACTCTTGCGTTCCTGCTTTCAACGATGAATTAGAAAGTGAATTTCTTCCCTAAACACTTCTTTTCAGAACTATGCGTTTTAGAATAACAACTAGATCGCACACGATTTTTACTATTGTGCTAAGCGGTAAAGGATACACCCATATGCATCTGTAATGTGTATATATTCGGTGAACATGGCAAGAATTGTTTGATATACTATATGTAATAAATATCAAACAATTCGTCTACTAAAGACTTGAGGAGCGAACTAGCACGAGGAGTCATAAGAAATATCTAGAATCGAGTCAACCGCTACAAGAGTATACACCTTCTTCGATGTTGAATAGGTCATCGATGCAATCGGGAACATAGGAAAATGAGCCGAGGGTCCATAAGTCAAATCATGTCTTACACAAACCAACAAGTGGCGGCTTAGTAAAAAGACTACCCAGCAGCAAGGAATAATGACAGAAATTAAAACCCGCGGACAACTACCAAAACTCTCGGTACTGAATGGAGAACACAGCTTTTGACCAAGTAATGTAACTGGTCTAAATCCGAAGATTTCCTTGTTAGCGTAAGACACTCGTTATGCATTTGAATACATTTTTTTATGTCTAGAGTTGACAATGAGTATTAATTAAGTATTAAGAATACGGAAAGTGCTAAAATAAATTGATAAACTTAAAAGATCAAGATTTCTATTAAACATTATATTTTCATTCCTTATTCTGATATCATTATCTTATTTGAATATTATGATGGTTTGATAACGTATGGTGTAGCACACGTTGGAGTGGCTCAAGTCTCTAGATGGATCAGTTTATTTTTTTTTTTAATCGATACTTCCTTAATTGTTGGGCTTTAACTGAGAAGAAAAACCAAAGTATCCCAACTAAAACTTACCAAAATCAATCTGGAATTTCGGTATTCCTATCAGGCGTCGTATTTTTCTTAATATGTCCTTTCAATCATCCACTCAGAAGAACTCATGAGGTATAGTAATTGAGGTTATAAAGCACTATATGGATTGGTAATACACTTATTATTATTATTTAATTATCTTTTCCAAAAAATACAGATGCTACGAAAACGATATTGCTTTGACATTTGCCAGTTTAAGTCCCTGATCTGCAGCTTTCGTGCTCTACAATAACATCTTTTATTTGAACCCAAAAAAAAAAAACATTTCTCTGCTCTAACTTTAAAAACGAAAAAATAAAGTGAAATCAGGTTATTATTATAATTTTACTACTATGCTTCTCCTCTCTCCCACATAGTCTTCTCTACAGGAAAGCAGAGACCAAATGCTTTATTCCGTTCAGTTAGCCTTATTTTGAAAAGTTTTATCAAAGCAGTTGTTCACTTTTTCCAACCAGATTATCCTCAACGAAAGAAAATACGACAAGAAACCCCGGTGGAACCACACGGTTCATACATATCGTCAGATTAAGGGGCAGGTGTCAATTGCCCTACTCATCAATTTCAACATTCTAATATGCTCCGACAATACTACGACGATTAAACCTACAAGTCGCTAAGCTTGCTCTTTGGAGAAAAAAAATTGTTTTGAAACTTAAAATCAGCCAAGTGCGAGTTAGACACGAACACGAGTTCGTACCATCGGACCATATACTATACTACAATTTACATTTTTGAATTTTTTTTTAATATTACGGCTTCTTTTTGACGTTTAATTGTCTTGCGATTTTAAAAAACACTTATGAACAATTGCAAGTGTCAATCTTTTACACACGTGACAGGCGGACTGCGAACCTTTAGGAATAGGATTTCTTTACCACTTTTTGGCTAAGGAACCCTTAAAATATCAACATGAACGCGTTAGTGTACAAACTTATTTCGGCTCGTCCTCTACAATCAACCCCTTTCACTCCTTAAATCTCAAAATCATAATATCTAGAGAGATTTGGATGAATTATGGAGTTAGAAATTCGAGATTACTGCGACTTCGATTGATAAGGTTATGGGCGACAAAATCCCAAATTGATTTGTCGATTTCGTTTTCATTTATTAGGACATAAACAATTAACTTCGACGGTTAAATTAAGGACCAGTGACATTGCGTTAGTGACATGAGACAAAAATGATAGCGAAATGCTCGCAACAAAAGAATGTTTAGTTTATTTAACGAATTGGGGTCTTGAATGATTTAAGCTGACCGATTGTTCGTCAGCTTATTCCTGTTTAAACCTTATGCATCCGTACAAAAGGAACTTCAAATCGAGTTGAGTGGCACGCTTAGCTGTCATCTTCAATTCCTGGCCTAATTTTTTTTAATTCGACTTATTGGAAAAGTTTCAGAGAACCATTTCGAACTTGAAGCAAGATAAGCCAATTAAGAGATGAATTAATGTGTGGAACAGATTCCCAGTTTATATGTTAATGATTTCCAGTATTTTTTTAAGTAAGGTTCGCTATTGTACATACAATAAAATCAAACGAATAATATACAATTCTATCAGACTATCTAGAAACCTGCTAATCGAGCTGGTATGTGCTGTTCCTGATTTTGTTCGATTAATCTTTGATGAAATAAGGAAGGAAAAACAACAACGAACGAACAAACGACGAATGACGATTTGACAGTTGATCTTACAATTAATTTGACAAAATCGCTGGAACAGGAAAAAAACGGCCAAGTGCGAGCCGGACTCGCGCAACGAAGGTCCCATACAAAACTGTGGCTATGCAAATAATTCGTCGTTCACGGAAATCGAGTCTCGAAGTTTTCCCGTTTTTTTTTAGTATGTTGTATCCTTTTGAATTTGATCAAATTATTACAGAATTAAGGGACCATAGTCATTAGTATTTGGTAAAATTATCAATAAGATAGGCCCAAAACGTTGTTGAGAAAAAGGGTGGTGACAGACAGTTTCATTTTTCCCTTTGAGGAATGGAACCTTAAAAAGCTAAGGAATTTAAAAGCACGCCGCTTTCGGCATACGAAGTTGTATAGTGACACATTTTCAAAGTTTAACTTACTGACCACTCTGGCGCACTGCTATTGATGAATAGCAGGGTACTTTACGGATATGGTCGACTACAGCACGTCTTGTTGTAGGATAGTTTGCGGCGCTAGACATTTGTCCACTTTTGATCCGCTTACGTCATATGTTTTCCACATTTGATCATGACAAAGTATCTGAATCGGCAACCGCAAGTGTCTGTTATGTTGTTCATATAAAGCAATATTAAATATAACGAATCTTATAGTACAAATATGATCTTCCCCTTTTCAGCGTTCGTAAATTGAATTTTGTGCGTGAGTTGAATTCCAGGGGAATTGACCAACTCGTGAAATAAAGATTCACAAACGTTCACATACAGCTCAGAAAGAAAAGAAAGATTTTTTGATTGAGACTGATTGCTGCAGCCTATGAAAAGTTTCGGATATTCTCCGATCTTGGGATCCGAAGAATAAAATGTATTTACTTCTTTCACTATATGTGTTTATTATTATTAAAATTTTTATTGACAAAGTGTTTATGTTAGTAAGCATAATGCCCTTTATTAAATCACTTGTTTCATGTTTTCAATATTATATATATAAAATAATTATATATTTACATACATATAATATATATGTCTGACTGTTTACTCTGCTTCAAATATTTCGGTTTCGAGTCAAAACACAATGCTATTTTTCGTGAGTCAAGACCATTTCAAAATGTCGCCGTCACACGGTCAACTCGGCTGTTCTAGTTTAAACTAGATTCAGTTTGAACAGTTCATACTGTTTGACAGCTCTTAGCTTAGGAGAGCTCTGTAACTTGCTACCTTCAGTAATTAACTATCGTTTTCGAAATCACAAGTTAACTTGAAAATATTTATATTTAATCTCATGGAGGATAAAAATCATTTAAAGTTAAAGAGTCGTTTGTGTGTGTGTCCAGGAGCACACAGACGTAGTCCTGCGGAAATTTTCAAATAGACAAAAAAAAATCACATAAATGAATTTCAATCAAATGACCGCAAAGTTTGATTTATTATTTCTAACCATTGGCGTAATAAATTCAAATGACTTGTTGAGCGCTCCCTCTTAGCTCCTTAAGTAGTAAGAATACTGGCCCCGTTCCAGCACGCCTTTGCTTGGTGCACTGTTCCGCTACGGGGAAATTTCTCTGGAACGCACTTGGAGCAACAGAAAATATGACGTCACGTTCACCAGCAAATCAAATAGGGTTTTACAGCTTTCCTTGCGTAGCGAAGAAATCTTCTGTTTGAGTGACAGTCACACTGGCCCTGTCATACAACCCCGTACCCTTCGCTACCTTCCGCTACGGTAAGAACTGTCATCTCAGTACATTTTTCGCGTAGCGGATCTGCGCAACGGCGTGCTGGAACGGGGCCACTGTCGCGCTGCTTGAAGTTCGTTCGTTTTGACAGCTTAATGATGTCATGGAAAAAAATATTGTGGACGCAAGAGGCCAAAAGGCTTTTTTATAGTAATCGATCTACCCACTGCAAAATTCACAGCAGGACAAAATTCTTCGTTGAATTTTTAGTTGCGGAACTTTCGCTTTCCTTTTTCGCTGCTCCTTTATCGTTATCTTTTAGAAAAAACTATTATTATACATATATAATTTCTGACTTAGGACTTTTATCATAGTGCTTGAACTAAATGTTTCGATCCTTTTCTTCGAATAGTAAACTGTAATATCAAAACCGAAAACAGCTTCGGGTGAATAGCGAGTTCATAAATTAGGTCGTGTTTTTATCTTGAAAACATAAAGTGATCATCATATGCCATATCTAATATAAGAAAATGTCCTCAGTTCGCCATTGTGACTATGAGCAAAAAATTTTACTTTCGAACATATTCGGGTTAGAAATAATGCTCAGTGGCTAAAGGATTTAGACAATAGCCATTTTATATAAAACGTGCATTATGGTCGACATTAACAATTTATAGCCAACGAATGCTAAACGTGTGTTGCTTTTTGCTGAGTACGACGCAGAATAGGAAAATGTTCAATGTAAGCTGATCAACTTTCAACAATGCATAAAATAAGCATTATGAGTGCAGTGCGCTTATAAATAAAAAAATAAAGAAGAGTGCCTTTCCAAAACTAAGTAAAGTACCAACATTTTGCTGCTCCTGACGACGTCGGCAGATGATTGTTATTCGAGGCTGTGCTTCTTCGTGTCTTACTTTGTGATGGAATTCTTTTCAAAACAATTATGGGTTAGTACCTAAATTTATGTACCTATGGTAAACAAGGTTTTCGATGCCGAAAATTCAATTAAAATGGTTTCTTATTAAGATGCCCTTTAAGATCTAGAACAAATTTTATCATTCCATAATTGTGAACTATCTAGTTCGGCTTCAATCAAGTATCCACACCATTGTGAATTAATACCTTTTGTCATTCATGATAAACAACGTAAATACTCTGCAATCGAGCGGTATATAATTGGAATTCCAAACAAAACGTATTTCACAAAATAATTTTGAACATATCTAAATGAATAACAAACGATTGCTGAATCAATCGAAGGATTTCTCCATATAAAATGTGCAGTTGCGTTGCGTTGAATTCTGCATTTCGCGAAGAAATTGTCGAGTTCGTTTGTACCGAATGCAATGAGAGCTTTTGCAGCTGCGATGATTCCTTCGCACAAATGGGAGCCGTCATTATGCGAACAAGAGTTTAAACATGAAGATTCCAGCAATGACGACTCAAGATTATCATGGAACAGGAATTGTATGTCGAAATCAAACCAACCCTAATGGAAAGAATACAAATTTCTAAGAAGAAATCCTTGAGGACTTGTAACCTTAGGAACAGTATACGAATATGAAGCGATGGACGAATAAGAAGTAAGTGACTATTGGATATTTAATTTAGTATAAAACCACGCGAAGTAATTAATTACTTACAATTTATCTAAATCTTGTAACTATCTGCAATGTGTAGTTACTTCGAAGGGAACAGAACGGTAAAATTCCGTTATAATTTAACTTAGTACATTGAAATATACAAAGATCAGGTGTAAGGGGACGAGTCTAATGGCAATGACGATCCAACTAGAGACTCCTTGGCATATCGCTATCAGCTAAGCGAGGTATTTCAAAATTCCGTCGACACGTACAACTTCACAATAAGGAGGGCAATTTGAAATACAATTTATACGGATTCGATTCCGCTGTCTTTTACGCAACGCATGACTCATCTGCTCATGAAACTATTCTTGCGTCTTGTACTGTGTGACGTGTTCTTATTCTATAATAAAGTCTTTGCCCAGAAGACCAAACAAGCCTCACACTTTAAGTCACCGATACTTTTTGTAAGCCATCAGAAGAGAGCGAATTACGATCCCGATAGTTAGTTAATATATTTTTGATAACCCTTTTGGTAGGATAATCGTTATTAAGGATATGCTGAGGTCACAATTTCTGCGGATCGGTGAAAATATTTCCTTTGCAATAACGGCAATGCTAGGTGTAACGCGTTTTATTTCTTTTCCAAGACTCTTCAAAATTCGTTGGCTTAGGTTCATTGTCTTTTCCTCGGTACGTAATTGTTATCACACCATAAATTTACGGTCGGGGATGGTTGAAAGCCTGAAATGGTCTCGCCTATTTCCCATTCGCGGCATTGCAATCATATTTTCACTGTCAGATCTCAGAGTCTGTTGCTAAGATTGAACTCTATGACTATTTGCGGCGTACTGAGGCGTCGATTGTCGATGGGTTCAGCAGGCTTGCATTGAGCATTCATATTTCATATCGGGCTGCCCCTAAAAAGCAGTCACAGTCTATAATTGCACCTCTGAAAGTACTCTCATCCAGAATGTTTTGTAACATGTCGCAACAATAAATACGTTTTATTCTCGTCGTTGCATTGTGCCTTGACTTTCAGACCAGTCTGCCCATGGACTACCATGCAAATAATCTGCTGAATACCTTATTAGTGTCTTGACATATAAGTGACTCGCACATGAACAATTTTTCTTATGAAGTTTTTTTTCTTCTGTTTTTAAAAGACTTTGAGTTAAGCAAATGTGTGAATTTTGATCATTTCTTTTTTGTTCCTAAATCAGGAAAGACTTGAAGTCATTTTGGGTTCTGTCACGGGAGTATTGCCATGTCTCCAAGTTTTCATGTTTGCGGTGTTTTGATTTTTGTATGGCTTTGCTTATGCAAATATCAAGCATATAAGGAACTGATATTACTTTTTTTTAAAACAACCATTAAATTGTTTTTTATACCCTAAGAAGGATAAAGATAAATAAAATAATATAATAAAAAAATGATGTTTTGATTAATTAAGTGTTTTCGGCAGTCCTTAAAAAAAATGTTTATACTAAAGTTAATATTTAACCTTCGGAAGAAAAGACTTTTTTACATACACGAAAGGCTAGTGGGTTAATGGGTCACCCTAACAAGATCGAAACAGCAAAAACTACAACCGGTCTCTGGGAGGTATAAGGTAAAATCTGAAACTGATTACTCACATTTTTATTAAAGGATAAACAAAATAAGACGCACACTCATTAAAAAAAATAAAAAAAATAAACGCTGAATCTGTTATACATAATCATAATAGCAATTTAATCAAAAACAAACGAAATCCTTTGCAAGTTCTGTGAAATGTTCGCAAGGAAAACCCCTCACAAGAGAATTATATAGAATTCTTTGACTAATGTGTTAAATTTTATCAATTCGCTTAATTTTATTCTTCGGTAAACTAGAATAAAGTTCTGTTGAAGGCTTATTCAATATATATATATATAGGGATATTTCATCTTATAATCAGAGTCATGCGTTGAAAACCTCCTAAACTTAAGCATGATCATCTGCAACGTGATTACGATTGTCGGTTATGACTTAGATGATTCCCTTCCTTTCAACAACAGTAAATATCAAATTGATTTCGAATTGTGTGTTTGTTTTTTCATTTTAATCTTTTCCCGACCAGTTGGTTATTCCAGGAGTCGGTAATAATGAAATATGTTTGATCTCCACGATTCAAAAGTAAAGAATTGACTTTAATTCTCGTGAGTTTCTTCAAAAACCTTAATATTAAATCGCTTTTATTTATAAAACGACAGATTTAATTTCTTATTTCTTATGAACCAAAAGTTGGATTGGATTTTTGAGACATGATGAATGATAAATGATAAGGCCGATGCTACAAACCTAAATTAATTTAAGATAATGTTTAGCATGCATAAGTAAAACGACCGAAGTTCAAAGCTTCTATGAACACAAATGTTTGATTCTTTGAACATTGACTCGTCGTGCTCCGAGATTTATTGAGATGGACCTTTTAATTTCTTATTCTATCAAGATTTGTTTCATGTTACATTCGAGTCATTGTTTGAAGAGCCACACAGTCAGATATAACACCAGTTTTCCTTCCAATTTGACTTATGTCTCTGTTGTCTCTTTAGATGTCGTTGCTTACTGCAAATAACATTCATGCAACTTCATGAAGGAATCACGATGTTTTTGCATTTCATACAATATAAAATTCAAACTTTTTACAGTTTGTTTTTGAGTAGATTAAAATCAGTCGTTTTAATTTTTTCACGACATGTATTGAAAGTGGTGGAAAAACTAAGACCTCCTCTCACACATTCCAGATGACTGTAACATTTTCAAGCTTAAATTCTGGTGATTAATAATCCCCACAGAGCCACTGCTGTGCTATAGCATTTGTATAGAAGAAATATTTATAGTCGTAGTATCTACCTTAATATGATCCAACGCGCACCTTTTCCAGGCAAGCTAAATAGGCTACAGGTTCTTACTTCAATGATAATTCCCAAACATATCGTAGCCAAAACAGGTGCAGATAAAAACGCTTTCCAGGGTTTCCTTATTTAAAGACTTACACCGCTCCGTGGAGAACAATCAACATCCTTCGAGGGATCCACTGACATGAAAACTTAAAAAAATCATTGCGGAAGAATGCTTATATTAATTTCCCACATTTTCACGGCTTCGGTTATGCGCGTAACCCCACATCAAAGTAAAGTCGATGACGATGTCAATGGCTAAATAAATGCACCATTGGCAGCAATGGTTTTTGCCATTACTTACGCATCGTTCTATAATTAAACCGCTTAGATAGTGTCTCTACTTATACGAGACGAGAAGGTTAACTTTCACTCTCATTCTTCTGTACGGTGTACTAAGTTTGGACACTTGTGTGTATTTTCTCCAATGTCCTTTGGCAATCTCATTCCCAGTTCTGAGCTTGAGATCATTCAGAAAATTATTCAGCTGCTGCTATTATTTCATCTGAGGTAGTCATTGTAAATAAATGGTTAGGAAGTTTTCCCTTCACATCGAGACGCCTGGCTCGATAATGTTCATTTAATTTCTATGTTCGATTTAGGTAATGCTTAAATGTTTTGCGATTTCGTTAAATATCTTCTTGCACTCGTTCACCAAAATTACGGAGATGATATTTGAAAACCTATCTCATTTTTATGTTATTTTATTATCTGGTTGAAAATAATTCGCATACCGGAAGCACACTGTACGCATTATTTTTTTATTTTTATCGGCTTTGACCGTCCGCTGCCCTACGAATGCGTGACGTTTAGACTTCGGTCGCGTTTCTACCGCATTGGGCCGACTTTTATCGTCGACTTATCTCTCTAAACTCTGAGGGCCTTAGCTCAAGATTATAGCAAAAAGATGATACGGTCCAACATATTACTTACAATACAATAATTCAATTCCTTTTCGACTCTGCATAGAGGAACTAACTACTTTTTTCAACAATGTGCATTTGCTGCAAGTACACCTTCCTCAAAATATCATTCAGCTGCATGTTTTCGTCATATAACGTTAATTTACAAGTAGCAAAACCCTTTAATTATAAATCAAGGTACCTTGTCGTCCTGGCGTTTAAAGATCCATCCTTTAAAAAACATTAAAACTGCAACAAATTACCCAGACACTTTTGATCTCGACCTAGATGAAGGAAAGATGACATAAACTAGCAAAAATCAACAAAATCGAATTTCTCTAATTTCTGCACATCCTTATGACACACAACTACGAGACCTGGCGGCAAAAAATGTTGATGGCATCAAATTAATAACACTCTTTGAGCATCACCATTCATTTTTTTAAATCATTAATCATTAAATAGTTTCCTGCTTGTTTTTTATGGACAAGTGATGAAGCATCCTTCAAGCATGCTTGTGTGCTTGCTGCTTGAAATTCTTTTTTCCTGTTTTATTCATCATCAAATTTGACATTTTTCCAGTTCATCGACGATTTCCACCAAGGGTACCTTAAAGTCGTTGAAAAGGATTTTCAGAAAACGAAAAACGTTGTGTGTGATGTGCATAACAATGTATGCACAAATTTATTTATAGACAAAACAAAGAAAAAATAAATATTGAAGATTAAAGACGAAACGTTTTTTTTTTTAAGTTTTTTTTCATTACAGAGGAAGTATTTGTAAACTTACTGGTAAGCTGGCTTGCATTCATGTTTTCAAGAATCGTAAACATAACCTGTGTCAGAATACTAAGTGTACCTTTAAAGGGGCGTTAGTTGTTGACTTGGGCGCAACCCTTTTGCACGAGCGATAAAAACATCGATAAATATTAAAGCTGTTTGAACTGGTTTAGATATTTAACCAATCCAGAGATGTGATTTTGACCACACTGATATTAATGTTTTTATAACTGCATGGATGCTTCTGTTTCTGACAGTGAAACCTGCTGTCGTGTAATAGCATAACCTGCCATTCATGAAAGTTCTTAGACATGATTGTGGTTCCTTGTGTGTCTGTTAATTCTTTTTTTAATTTTCCATATATTTTCCTTACACTTGTTCGTTTCACGTGAACTTTGGGAAAGAAAACGCTTCAATATCCTCCGGGCTTTGTCCAATGCAAAATGAGAAAATGTCAGACACGAATAATTGGAGTACAGCTGAAATTTAAAGTATGTCCATATTTAAACAGCAGAATACATTTTATCTCTTTACATACTGCCCTTTACTCGCATATGTACAATTATTTCCACAAAAATTATGCCATTACCGTGCCTCAAGCTCCTTGTTAAAGACAACGCTTTCATATTCTACTCGTTCTCGGTGGAAAGCAACTTTCCAATGCAATCTGGGCCTTATCCCTTTTTATAAGAGAAACCATACATAGAAATGCGGCTTTCGAGCTACTTTACATACATGAGCCGCTGTACAATCGTCCATCTGTTATCTTCATTTTATTGCATTAGAGCTCGAATTCAGGATATTTTAGTAGCTTTTCGCAGATATTACCTTAAATTGCAAAAAAAAAAAAAAACAACGAAGACCTTTCCGGTGAGATAATTTCTGATAATTAAGCGATCCGAAAAGAAGTCCAAAATTGAACTCTTTAAAATAAGGCAATTTATTTGCCTATAATCTTGAAGGAATAACTATCTTATGTCGTGTGATATATCATGATATAAATTTGGGTAGTACCAAAACCTACAGCAAAAAAGTAATACCCAGCAAAAAAATTACTGTGACGGTCGCCATTTTATTTTCTTGCCTTGTTGCTACACCGGCAAATCAAAACGACTTGCAATCAAGACAAAAAAAATGCGAATTCATGGCGTGACAGCCCGTTTCAGGTCCGGGAACTTGTACCACAATTGGTGCCGTGATTGGGGGTTGGGCATGCTTGATTGTCCCTGTATGTTTTCGGGAACGTAAACAAGATGATTTATTTTTGTGCACTGCTTTGTTCCGTCAACCATTCACTTCTAGTTTAAAGTTTGCGCCAGTGATTGTCAAGAGACAAGGCTGTGAGTGCATCAGAACCGCTGAGCACATATGAAGTTGAGATTTATACGACAAAAACTGTCAGTTCGCTAAAAAATTCATAGTTATCAAGTGAGGCCAATAGACTATGCATGCACCAAGAAAATGGAAACATGAATTTGTGACTTAGTTCACGCGTTCAATGTACTCATCATCTTATCGACTTAACCCAATGAAAGTTCAATTCAATCTAAACCAGTAACCAGTCAATTCAATACATTGTGCATGTCCGATTTAAACCATTTACAAATCTCTGTATTGTGGTTTGGCGTGATGTAAAAATCCCATCAAGACTAGCACAGGTTTAGGAAGTTGTTTCCAAAGTGCAAAATTTGTCTTTTTAGCAAAACTCTGAACATGCTTCAAAAATTATGTCTGCTTTATTCATAATATTCATATTCATAAGGACATGCAAAACTAAAGAATTACTAATAACTACTTACCCAAGGAGCAAATCACTATGCTAGTGACTTTAAAATCGAAGCACACAGCTGGAATTTCTGCCAGCTGATTATGAAAATCATAGCATTCTTCTGCTCTTTCCATTAAATTAAAAGAATTTAATTAGAAATTTCATTGCTCATAATTAGCACCTGTTTTTTCTTTCAACAAAATAACCCAAACAAGCCAAATGCCAACCAGATTTTTTTTTAAATAGTTAAGATAAATAACAAATTTGTCATCATAACATTATCTCATAAATAATATCCCATATAAGGTCATGGTGTTCCAATAGTTTGAGTTGAATGTAACATACTTGATTCATTAAAAAAATCAAGCATACTCCTATATTGTTGATTTTCAGAAGCTCAAATACCTTTGAATTATTCCATATCACCAAAAACATCATAAACTTCCTTGTTATAAAAGCTTTATATAAAAGCCACAAGAAGTATCAACAAAAACTTGATCGGTTTTCAGAAACGTCTTCGATACCCAGTTCTTTTCCAGCTCTTACGATTGAATTCAATGAACATCAAGGTATCAGAAAGTGGATGTTCTTTCACTTGATTGAATGTACAATGCCATTACTCATCTTTACTAAAGTTTGAAAATGCTTTCCAAGCCATATTTTTTGACCTCGCTAGTTATAACAATATCAAAAGAGTGTTAGTATTAAAATCCAACCAAATTTTATTTAATACTCACTTAATTTACACTCAGACGTTGTCATTACAATTATTTTCTATTCGAAGGTGTCTTCAAACTTTCGTTAATCCTTCAGCGCTAATTCAACGTTTTCCCCCTTAGCTTCGGGGTTTGCTTTTTGATATTAAGGGTTTTACTTAAAAATACTTTCACAGAAAGGATCCAGTAGTTTATTCATTTTCACAACCCCCCCCCTTTGCATTTGATGTTTCTCATGCAATGGCTGTTCAATAACGAAAGGAAATACAATCGACACTGTAAAATAGAAACATACCATTAATATATCTAACTCCTTTCTAACGTATGAACGTGTGGCTCATGGTTCTGTCGATATATGTCCATATAATTACCTTAGCTTATGAGCATGGCGATGAAAAGTCGGACTACTTGTGGAAGAATGAATTATTCTTTGATTAAACCACGAACTTCCTTCCTTAATGACTTTGTTTCTTTCGAGGCTGTTCAGGGAGAACCCTGGCTAGCATGTGTCTTAATCCGGCACAATTTACCAAAAAATGTTTAAAAAGTCGGAACAAGTTGAATGCCGGCCGATTTGTACTGTTGGAAATATCCTTTGCCACTGTGCGTTTTGTTTTGTTTTAAGTGTTTTCAGTTATTGAAAAAATGAATCCGAAAAATATTGGCAATAAAAATGCTATCTTAATTTTATACGGCATTTAATCGAAGATTTTTCTTCGTGGGAGAAAAGGTTCAAATATAATATGATGTAAACGTTTCCACAATTTTCTGATAAAAAAAAACAACTTTGAACTAACGCAACCACTAAATTTTTCAACCCTTTGGGTTGTCCCACATTTGCAGTCATTTTCACCCTCTTACCCCATCCTTTTTCAAACAAAGTTATCTTATCACAGATTGCCGTTTAATGAGTTTTAAACGCATGAGTGGTCTCACTCTCTTTATTAAATGTCTATCAACGTTGCTTTCGAAAAAAACAGATACTATTTTAGATGAATCATTCCTCTGTCCTCTCATCCCTTTCACCGGCAAATACAGAAAACACCTCGTGTTAGATTACCGAATTACAGTGACGCGAATAACAGATTCACGTGTGCGTAACTAGTATCAAACTGGCTCTCTTACATCATCTACTAACTGAACTCTATGCGTACATAAGGTTCATATATGATTATGTTATCCAACAAATAGAAAAAGGTTGCCAAATTGAATGTATTTGCAGAACAATCCTTTAAGGGCTTGCGTCATTCGACCTTTCCAATTGGAAACCAATGTTATCGGATGGTCTCTATTTTTACACTTTTGAAACATTTCAATAAATACAGATTACGTCCAAAGAAGTACACGTTTTACCACCCATCGTTCACAAAAAAAATGTCTTAATACAGTACGCTTTTGTGTACCATTGTAAGATACGCTTTTGCATAACTGATATAGATATTTTAAATAATGAATTGTCAAGTAAATCGTTCTTGCTTCTTAATACGCTTTAAATATGTAGAATATTGTTAATGTAGTCTAATCAGTACCAATTTCGTTTTTTCGAACTTTCTCAAATCGTATACCATCATTAAATAACAATCTTTCTGACAAAAATCGCTCACATTCTATAGACTAGCTAAAATATGTCAAAAGCATGTATAATTCCATTGTCTAAATGGTTGAATTTAAATTTCATGAAACATACATTGCATTGTTTCGAGTGAATGAGGCCACTCATTTCTCCATTCATTTCTAAATAACAAATCCACTTTTCAAGTGTGAAACCTTCGCTTTAAAAAAAATCAATTAGTATTCGGTTACAAATTAAAATACCAAGTCGAATACTTAGCGATACATATAGCTTCGCAAATTCTAACCGAAGCAGCAAAAGTTGGTTGCTAGGAACTGCAAAACCCATTACAAGCCCATATATTAGGGAAACAATCTTCCGCATTTACAACCGTCTTCATTTTTTTTTTGCTATCCCTCTATGGTATAATATCCTGTAAATGACAAATGATAAAAAAAAATCAAGAAACAGATTGAAAAGAAATGGAAACAAAAAGTCCTTTTTACCACCTTGTTTCAGAATAAAGGCTTTTAAGACTACCTCATACCCAATATCTCATAAACACTCGTTCTATAAATAGTAATGGTTACAAGATGCCGGTTAATCTTCAGCCAGTTACGTTGTCCAAACATGTCAGAGTCTATTACCTTTTGGATGTCTGCTCGTATAGAACCCATGCACCAATACAAAGTACTGAAGGCACTGCAGCTAAATCATCTTACAATTATGTACCCAAGTTCATTTAAGTTGAATCAATAAGATACTGAAACCGATTTTATAGCAACTATACCAGTCGAGAAAAATGTAAAATCCCAATCTTTGAAATAAATCGAATATTCTACCGCATTCAAGAAATTTAGTAGAGTAGACTTGACTAAAACCTTTTAAGATAATGCTATGAGCAGAAATTTGTTTATCAAATTAAACGAAATGATTACTTAGGCGTTAGGCGCCAATTGATATTTTGTTGTAAAAAATCCAAAACTAGGTAAGAAAGAAATGTTTTCAAGTGTTTAAAATTTATGAATAAAGTCCTATCACCTCGTAATGCCATATTGAATGCATTAACAGTCTTCCCGAACAATTACTTTGATTGTGATTGTCTTATTCAAACTTGAAAGTATTCAGTTCAAATAGTTTAAGAATCTAATCGATAAAACTACATTAGGCACGAACTCATGTACAAACATACTTGTATCAACAAACTGCATCACACTCAAATAGTATTGGGAGCTTTAATATGCCAATAAACAAATGATTGAAAATTACTAAGTTTTCTACTTGTGAGTGGATCGAACAATAAATTCAAGAGACCTTATATATGTAAATTTTGTTTTCTTTAAATCTAAAAATATTATTGGGTAAGGAAACGTATTCTAATTTTAACTCTATACTATGATCGATAAGCTCATGCAAGTTAATTATCTCCAATGAAATATGTTTTGCTTATTTTTCTATCACAAAAATTAAGCAACAAAATGTTTTTGCAAAAAAATGCGAGAATATAATTTACATTCCAAAGTCGTTGCCCGAAAAATTAACAGCATTTTGCACTTTTTTGAATAAAAAATACAATCTCAAACACGGCCACAGTACGCCCACTTGCGGAGTTTTGCAATGTTTTTGCCACCAGTCATATGAATCTGGCCAGTTCGGAATCAAACATTGATGAAAATACAAGCATTTGTTTAAATCTTTATCCAATTTCTTGATTCAAATTGTTTCATCCTCTTTAAACAAAAACAGTGTGCGATGCACTTATCCGAAAGACTATAGTACCTGCTTCCAATGATTCCATCAAAAATCCTGTCGTCCTAGTATCCAAAATCTAAGTTTTCATAGCAGATTCAAATATATTCTGTTGGATATTTAAGAGTTTAATTAATATTTTAAGCGTTTTGTCAGCAATTCAATAAAATTAAGTCTAGATTCGAAAAAGTATTAGACTTACAATTAGAAGCAAAACACCACTGTCGATACTTTATAAAATATTTCTAACCGTCCGTTTCAGCATGATGTGACCCAAAACCACCGACGCATCTTAAACACATATCATTGAATCTTTATCTGTTAAAAGAAACGCTCCGGATAAATATCAAGAAACTTCAAACCGACACGATTTTCCAATGTTTTTGCACAATTGCCAGTGTGTTTGAATTTTATAAAAAAAAATCCAAGTTTCAAATAATAAATTTTCATAGATAAAAAATACTATTTTCTGATTTTACCAATGGGAACCGATTGTTGAAATAATAAAAATGCTTGGCGAATTGAGTACCATATATAAGCAACAATTACATACCCGATTTTCAGATGCTCTCATGACACACATGTCCAAATGGTGGTGTTTTTACCACCGGGCTTAACCACATATTCTATAATATGAATTTTGCATCCTCACTCCAGCTCCATTACAAAGCATGTTAGCCTAACACATGCTATCAAACTTTTACTTCTCAAGTACTCCAAATTACTTTCTGGCTTAGCAATTTTTTTTTTTTTATTGCAAATCACGGAACATTCCTCTTTCATTTAAAGCGCCTTCTTACAAAGAATGTGTACACGATTCTAAACTAAATTAATTTTGATGCAAAACTCTGCCGCGAGTATTCAAAACTGTTCATCCAACCACAGCTGCATGAATGTTAAATGATGTTTGATCTTTTTTCCAACGTCCAACTCATGCCGCCTCCAAACATCGTTTGGTGTTGTCCATATGACATTTGACCGCACAGTTGCAAACACAGTCCAACCGAACAACGTTGGAGAGAGTTCGTACGACTAGCAAAACATACGGCAACCATTAATTCATTTGAAGGTTTGTTGTTAGAAATATTTAATCTTTCTTTTGCTGATTTATGGCTTTTCAACTCAAAAATTCACTATCCTGCGAACACAAATAAACGACTCAAAGGCTTGCTTCTTTTATTTTGTGCAACATGTAGACAGATTCAAATGTTTCGCAACATTTGAGAAACGTCATCCATGGGTTGGATTTATTTTTTTTTCTGCGAAGAGTGTGGAGTTAATTTTCCAACGTTAATACATTTTTGCCAACGGAAATATAGTTTGAACTATGAACTGCTATGTGGTTGAGTTCATTATTGAAAATATGCATTTCAAATAACTACTTTTGTGTGTTCTTCAGTAGAATTCACGAGATCTTGACCCACAATTTAGAAGTTTTCTTAAATCGAGACTTGCTTGAATGTATATCAAATGGGTAGTTAGGTACCTGGAGCTCGGGCTCAAAGTGTTGAACGAATTATCAAATTCCCAGTCTAGAAAACATACAAGAAGTTGCATGACCGTTTATTTTCTCCGATTTGAAACCCATCTTCGGAGATTCAATATTTTCGAAATGTGATAGACACTCGGGTCCGGCTCTGACTTCAAACTGAGTGTCCTTTTTTCAACAACAATGTCAGATGATGATTGGCTGCTTTTTTAACACATAAGTTCTCCTACTTAACCTAAGATCCTTTTATTCCTCATACTTACGTATGTTTTATAGCAGAGTACATAGAAAAGCATATTTTTTGCTTCCGGAAAATAGCATACATTTTTCTCGGCTCAACCACTTTTGGACCATTGACTATTCAACATTATTGCAAAAATTAAAAAGGTTAAATTAGATCCATTTCATGTTTTAAAAGTACTTATCTATCTCACTGGTGAAGAAGCTTCAAGCTGTTTTACTGTTTAAACCTTAATAACGAGCTGGCAAAATGATAAAAAAATAAAAAAAGAATTTTGTGTTATTTTTGGAACGTGAATCTCTTTCATTTTGCATTCACATTCATAGAAATATCAGAATTTAATAAAATAATTTTCAAGTACAACCTTGTGCTTAAAGGATAAGGATCAACGACTTTCAAACGATATACAAAAACCATTTGCAGAGCAATGGATCCTTATTTAAAATGTGACAATTGATAAATGTTGCTTTGTAATAAGACGGATGCGCAGCAATGTGGACATCTTCCGAATAACTATCATATGTTTTAAGTCGCCTTCTTTGCGACCACTTAAAGCGAACTGTTTTAGCAAAAAATACCATACATTCTATTATGCATATATGCATGTATCCTCGCAAATATACTACAACCCAAAGACGTTATCCTTGATAACTTCGTTGTCCGCCTCTTTGTCACTGCCCTTGTTCTCAAGAACGTGTAGAGATTGAAAGTAATATTCAATTAGTATTATTAGGAGTAATGTCTTATTGCAATTTGTACAAATTGAAGGAAAAAATCCAAACTCGTATTTATGTGCTTATATACAACACATTTTTTTTTTTAAATCGAAGTTCAATTTTACCTCAAGAAGAAGGCTATCTATGTATAGTAAGTCAGTAAAATGTGTGGTATGCTGCATATTTTGATACTCGCAAAGTAATCAAAACCTAATGGGTATCTCATACAAACAATAGCGCGAAAACTCTTCGAGACTCGATTCCGTGGCAACATCGGCCCATGCCGATGTTCCGCATTTTTTTGTGAATGCCAGAATTATATGAGTTATAGCATAACATAATACAACCGCTTCACACAACCCAGCGATCAACTTACTGCACGCTCAGCAGCAGCTTTCGTCAGCTCAGCAAGTTAAAATTCCCACAATGCACCGATAAACTTACTTTGCGTATGCGATAGCAGTTTCGCCAATTCAGCAGTTTTTCCCTCCTCACGTAGGACTAGATATTAATTAATTAAGATTAACTAAGACTTATTTAAAATTTCCATAGGAAATATTGTCTTTTAATAACATGCGCCAATGTTTTTTGTTTTCTTAGTACCCTGTGAAATCATAGTAAAATAAAAATTGTGGAAAAGAAAAGTGACTGAAATAATAAGTTCAAATAAAAAATTAAAAATTAGTGGCATAAAAAATTTAAGAAACAACAAAGTGACTGAAAAAATTGGTTCAAAACTCTAGTAAAAATGGCAATTTTAAAATAATATTAAAATCACAATCATAGTATAAGAAAAAATTAAAAAAATTGTGTAGGATATTTTTTTTTTTAATTTTTCATTTTTTTATTTACTTCTTTTAACCTAAGCGAAGGTGCAGAATAGTAAGCCTTAATGTGGGAATAACTAAAACTACAAAATGGGCAGAACCTTATTGAAAATAACCACAGACTATTCGCAATAAACGAACAATATAACGAATAAATACTCTGACACATTTAAGAAATGAATTTATAAATGAAATAAAAAAAATAACTTTGTATCAGATGAGTTAGTTATAAAACTTAAGCACCAGATGAATTTAGTAAAAGAAGAACTTATTAATATAAAATATGCTATTCATTGCTCAAAGGCCGGTAATTTTGTCAAAAGAGGAAATGCAAATAGCGATTCATGCTCTAAGTAAAAACAATTTACCTTTTCAAACTATTGAAGAGGCCTAAGAACTTTCTCATGTAAAAGCCTTTACAAATGGCACAGTTTTGTATCACATAGTTAACATTGCATTAACAAAAAAGTGAAAATTCTGAAAAACTTTTGTTAAAACCAGTCAATAGAAATGAGAAAATAATAAAAATGTCAGATAATAATTATAGTAACGATCTACTTGTATCTTATGAAAAGTTTTTAAGACTAAGAAATAATTGTTTAGCTTATTATCTTATTTCGATTTGTGAGGAAGGAAATATCTTGGATATCAGAAATTCAACGTGCTAACCGAATCTGCTGAAGAGCCGTAATTCATCTTGCGCTCTATCTTACTATCAACTCATACCGTCAGTCGAGAAGGTTGATGCGGGCGTGTTATATTTTAACCTGAAACTATGGCGAAACGCAGAGACTCAACGGAACATACTTGATTGAGTTCATCAATTCTACACTTTTCACAAGGGGACGCACATATAGAAATCAGAAGGCTTCATTTTTTCAATTTATGCCAGCACTTGTTGAATAACAACCGATAGAAATCGCAGTAGAAGAGCTACTCTCATTAGAGATGAGACTCCACACAAAAAACTTACAGCACTCACAGAAACTGCAAGTTCAAGGAGTAATCCACGCGTCCACCGTTTTTGGCGCTATAGTAATTTTGTCTGCAAGTCTGATCGTCCTTGGATGATTTATAAAAAAAAATCATAAATCAAAAAAATATAAAGTCATCACAGCTAAAAATCGAAATTTGAGATGTTTCGAACAATATAGACGTTGGTCCAAACATAACTACGACGTCTAGAAATATTGGCGAAATCCAAACAGTAGCCTACGATGCATTGAAGAACCTACAGCAAACCGCGAAAGGTTCCGCTTAAGAGGGGGAGGAGTAATAGCATAACATAATACAACCGCTTTCCATAATCTATAATCCATTTCAATAAGTTAACAAATTCCCACAATGCACAGATTAACTTACTCTGCACCTAAACTACTCCTCACGTAGGACTAGGTATTTTTTTATTCTGTTCAATATCGTTTAGTCATTACCCAGACTCACATAATAAAAGAACAATTTAAAATTTCCATAGGAAATATTGTATTTTAATAACTTATATCTAATTAGTTTAAATTAAATTGGTTTAAATATATTTTTTAAAGATGATTTCAAATATAAGTTAGGAATTTATATTTAATTAACAGTATTGATTTGAAAAATATTTGTCATTTGGAGCAATAATTCATTCATAACGGTAGTTGCCAAAGAAGCACCATATCAATGCAATAGTTTTTGATTGGACTATTTCTTCGGAAACTAGTTTTTATATATACATATTTATCAACAAAGCCTAGGAGAAATATGTTATCAGATGAAAAGAATGAAAAAATAACCACATATAATATTAATTTAGAGACATTTTCAATTAAGAGAAAAAAATGTTGTTGCCCTTAAGTTTTTTCCATCCTAGGTCCCGGGCTCACAGGTTTATTCAATCACTGGTGATACCTAAAAGTTTGTATGGAACCTTCGTTACACGAGTCCGACTTTGCCGGTGTATACGAAAAAGCCTTATTTCCTCTGTTGAATATTGATTTTCTACATCGTCAGTCATAAATTTTAAAAACTAGGGCTACAGAACGTAAATTGGCGGAACCATTTTCGATTTTACCCCACAAGTCGTATACAGTTTGTTTTCTGCATTGATTCATTTTCTTTAATTAAAACGCTTTTTCTTTTAATTGGACACATATCCGAGAATGTTCACTATTCGCTTCCAATTATTTAAATATAACTCCGGATTTGCAGTTTACAGTCTTAAATATTGTATTAAAAATTTACAACAAATTGCATACATTCTGAAGTATCAAAAATCATAGACTCCTTTTAATGATATCCAAGAATATTGAAATTCCGTCTTAGTTTTTTCATATGAGGCAATGTTTACTTTTTCTAGTAGAATCTGTTTTCTGAATAAAACATTTTTGATCTTAATTTTGGATGACATTAAGATTTTTGCACAAATATCAGCATTTTCTAATATATTTCTCATCCACTTTAGCATGATGTTTTGACATTGGTCACCCAAAACCATTCATGATGGGAATTGAAACTGAACATTTAAGCTCGATTTGTAAAATGAAAACGTCCTAGATGGATAACCAAATGGACTTAAATTTGTTCGGAATCAAGAACATAATCAAAATATAAACTATTTCTGAATCAAGAGTTGAAGCTAGAGGTGTGTATTCCCACCCGATGTACCATAATCGCACTATGCATTTCATGCGGCTTGATTCCGAATATTGAATCATTTCAATTAATCATTATGAAGCATTAATTTCAAACTTGCATGCATACAGCTGAATTTCGAGCAAACATAAATTATGTAAAAGCAATTTTACTTCAGTGAGAATCTTCATTCCAAGCATCCATAAATGAACGCATCAATAGGCTCAATAAGCTTCCATAAGTCAACATGAAAAATTCTATGAAATGAAAATGTCAAGGCTCATGATAAAGAGAAGTATAAAACAGGATGTTATATAGCTAGCGGTCATCTATGACTCTTCGTCCGTGGAGTCTACGTTTCGTAGACGTACAAAAATTGAAGAACTCAAAAAGGTCTATTCGCCGTCGCTGACTATACTCAAAATACCCCTGACGCATTAAAATTACCATTAATTATAATATAAACACAGAACTATGTCTTCGTGGACTTTTTTATAGAACTTTTTTAATTTCTATATTTTTTCCCGTAGAAAGCAAATAAATGCCTTTAACCGTTTTGGCAGAAACGCATTCGTTCGAACTAATCGCCACGAAACGCCCTTTTATTCAAACGGGATAATATATAGCCTATGTTCACCTTGAAAGTGTAGTCTAAATACTGATGAACTAAATTTTGAAATCAGATGCGTAGTCTGGAAGATCACCTCTTACATACGAACATACAAACTTTACCTCTTTATGATATTAGTATAGGTAACCGCTAAACGACTTGTCCATCGCTTATTGTTTTTCAAATTTTTAGCAATCATTTATTGCTAAGTAAAAACATATATCTAGACACATCTGATCTATCTTAGTTGTTTGATGCAATCTTAACTCTATAAGGCTAGATCAAATTCTACCAATGACTAAGATTTTATCTTATTAATGTTCATTGCCGGCTTTTAGAATCCTTCTCGACACATTAGCAGTCCAGAAAACTTGTCATTTGAACTGGATTGCTCAAATTTCAGTTTTTCAGATTGTTTTACTTTTATTCAATCTAATCCATTTGACTTGACATATACACATTTATGCAACTACACAAAATAGGCATTTGGTTAAGAGAAAACCGCACGGTTAAGTTAATTAACAAAAAATACTCCAAAAATTTCACAAAAGTTATGGTTTCGAAGACTTTTAACATCTCTCTTAAAAATTCAAAACTACCAGCTGGCAATGGTTAAGGTAAGGCTATTTGGCACATAATTCAAGGAAATTAATCCTTACTCCTGTTTAATAAAGCGTTATTTTACCTGAATTCGTTCGGGGAGCTCCAGGTTTTTAATGAGCTTTACTGCGCTTTGGTACTCTTTGTTCAGCGTTGTAACTTCTGTTTTCTTAAGCACCAGAAAAAATAATCTTAGATTCTGTGCTAGAAAGAGCGATATACTTGCGACGCTCTGATGACTATGAAATCGCAACACCTTCAAATATCAGGGCATATGCACTAGTTGAATTTCTTGTTTCACAAAATGATTATCCTTTTTGAAAACAAGACTATAATCAATAGTTTGTTCTTTTCTTTATTTAATCACTCGTTTTACTGCAAAGATATGCACCTGTCTGAGCGACGACTAATCATACTGACAACATAGGCGATGCCTGACCGAGTACCAACGGCCAATTAAATAAAGCACCCAACTTCTTTGTGGTGCGGATGCTTAGTCCCAATATTTGTTGTAGAGTCATTTGACTCATTTTTACCGCCGGATGTTGTTGAAACGGGCTTGGCACCATTCATTCCAAATCTGTAAAAAATCTTCATTGCATATGTTGACTGCTTAACTCGAATGTTTCCAGTTCAAACTTAATCTCGAATTCCTGACGTAAATATAACATTGGATTATCAAGCTAGCATAATTTTCCGTCCTTATTTGATATTTACGAATCACAGTAACACAAGAATCGGCAATGCTTACCTTGAAATTGGATTTTATTTTTTTTACAAAAAAAAAACAGTGAACCAGATTTTCCAGCATCCTGGAAGCCTTCTTCAACCGTAGAGATTCTTAAGCATCCATTATCATATCCCTTTGTACCTATACAACGTCAAATGTCTAAGTCAGTTTTCGAGCTTCGTATTTTCCGCAACACAGAGCGCAAGAATCATTCTGATGGTGTTAAATTTTGTATTTGACTCCACGTTGTTGTTGGAAATCCCTTTTTTCTGCAGTTGGGTCACCAGACACGGTTATATTTTTAATCTTCCTTGCTTTCGGTTTAAGTTTGCACATCTTTTCATTAGGAATGTGCACAAATGCGACGGAACCGACAATTTGTAAATGTGTAATGTCGGAAGGTGGCTTACATTTTACTGCTTCTCCCCCGAACTTACTATATATCTCATTTATCTTGGGCGTATCATCGACCGAGCAAATTCAATGAAAGTACGCATGTCTCGTTCTGTTCTGCCATTGTGCTCGAGGTGTGAGGAACCCAAATTACATTGCAAATAAGAAGCATATACTGTCCGTTCTCACAATAGTAAGAGGGCTGTCGGTGATGCTTACCAAAAGCACAAGCCAAGCAAAAGAAATTATCCTTCGCGGAAAATTATTTTTTGATAAGTCAGCAGACTTTTAACATGGGAAACATTATGGTGATTAAGTCGTCCATGATAAGATTTCAATCTCATAGTGACCACTGCGCTTGCTACTGGAAACAATGACCGAAGAAGTTTGTTTGACTCATGAAGCACAGCTTCTTCTGAACGATTCAGTTTTATATCTAGAAATAAACAACGCATTGGATAAATATGTTTCTTCTGGCAAAATTTATCTTAAACGCTCTTAGTTTAACCATTCTCCATTTTCGATTCCTATATACATTGGTACATGGAAAATTTCAAAATCACATTACTTTCTTTCCGTAGTGACCAAGTCCGATTTTTGACTGAAGAAAACATCGCCAGTTTGTCAACTTGTCACGTTTTTTAATTCTGCTCACTCCTTTTCCACCAGATATGACAATTTGCACCTCTTATCATGACTCTTCTAATCAATCTAAGATTTTTTCGCCAATATCATTCAGCTGTTACGTAACTTTCTGCAGCTTCGAAATGTGTATTGCAATTGTATCATCCGACAAATTGCATCGGAAGCGTATGCTTGTATACGCTTTCCAACTTTGTGCACATCTAGCCGACGTGTACTCATGATATGCACTAAACTCCTGCCCAATCGCAGTCACAATAAGTATATGAGCCATTCGATCCAGTATTGTCCATTTCTATGTACTTACTACCTATACTATAAGGGTCCTGGACCCATATCATGTTTGTTTTAAAGAAAACTACTCGATCAATGTTAGAAATTAAAATTCATTTACAAATAATAGCATTGCTGATCACAAAGACATTGAACCTTTACAAGGCTTTATTTTATAAGCCGTTCATTGCAAAGAAATTACATCTTTATAACATTTTATTTATTGATTACATTAAAGAATTACAATAGAAATTAATCAAAATACCTCTTAAATAAATTAATTAATTATTGAATGGTCAACGAAATATTGTCATTTAATATCTGTTTATAATGTGCAGTTAATCGATGGTGCGTTGAACGGCTCATTTCTCAAAGTTAACAAAGAAAAATGTTGTCCGAGAATTAAAAATGTCCCTTTTATCTGTGGAACTTATGTCGCTCCATAAACAGACATTCCTCTTTCCCGAGTTCTTAAATCAATGAAATACGAGTTTAATAATAAATCAAAGGACATTTAGTCATATTCTTCAAGTCCGATAGTTTTAGTTCAGTGCATTCCATCTTATCACAGCATATGCCAAAAAAGTCTTAGTTTTGTCCTTTTCATTATGTCGTAGTCAATAAGCTCCGGTAAGGGATATCATATTAGTTCTAATTTTTATATTTTTAAACATGATTTCAATCAAAAACAATATAAGTTTCTCCCACTTAAATGGACAGCAAATACATTCCAAAACAAGAATAAGGTCGGATATAAACATCAAAAGATTCACATTCCTTCATTGAGGAAGCAAAATCTTATTTTAATATTTATTAATAAAAGACAATCTTTTTTTTTCAGAAAAAAGTTTGCCTCCTCAAGGACATATCGGTCATTTAAATAAGAGCGTAGCAAGATGTTAACAAGTAAACATTTTTTCAGCTTATGCTTCTTCTCAAATTCAATAACCTTTCCGTCTTTTATTCGCAGATAAAATAATCGAGACAACAACGCTAACAATCGAGTACCTTAAGGATAATTGAGTATATACTTAATTAAATCAACTTTAAAACTTATAATTCACGCAAATAATCGATGTACATTACTCTAAGCCTAGTTAACGAATGTCACTTTTTTTATATGCTAACTCGCCAACAGTTCATTTAACGAAATATGTCAACTTCCATGTGACATTTAATAACAAACTGGAATATTTAAAAATACCACCGTCATACATGTCTGTCAGTTTCAGTCTCGACACATGTGCAAACCTCTTAGTGATGGTCAATGATTCTTTTGCGGTTGAAGCTTACAAAAAAGCCTTTTCCGGATACATATCTTCAACTTTATAAATGGAGGAGGTATTTCCACACATGGGAGTAATCTTAGAACATATTTGAATGTATTTGCGACGGTATTATTTTATTCATAAGCACACTCGTCCCACCCAAACTACATACATATATGAACATTTATGTTCCGCGCAACATCCTGTAATACTGCCCTTCCTCAATTATTTCTTTTATACGTGGATGTAATAAAAAGACACAAGCATTTCTTGCTAGAAAATCTTTTAAGTAAACAACGGATTTTACCACGCCTATGAGCATACGTACAAAAAAAAATACATCCCTCCTCTTATGGCAATAATTATAAGGTTTTATTTTTTAAATAACATCTTACGAACAACCACCAAAATTGACTGCCTTGGATTTTATCGAAAACAACTGGATTTGCCAGTGAAACGCTAGTTACAAAAAGATGATGGCTTCTGGAAAGATGCCATTTTGTTGAGACTTACCATTGCCATGGTGGCTTGTCACTGCCGGATTTTTTGGCCTTTAGTGCTATTCTCAAGATAAATGCTTTTAATATTATTTTGGCAGTCCCTTACATTCAATTCGAATTATGAACTTCGACCAATCTGAGCTCAAACTTTTGATTTTGAAAATTTTTGATGCACAACATAGTTTCTCACAACAAACGTCCTTTACCATTCAAAAGTTAATACTCGTTTTCCATTCGAACATTGATTCCGGAATTTGGGCATGTTTAAATGGACTCACGTTTGGATACTTATCAAAGTAGGTACTGAATAAATACGAGGTCTGTTCGAAAAGTATCCGAACTCCTTTTTATATCTCCGCGATGGTGTTATTTTTCGCTATCCAGCTCGTGCCATCAGATCTAGATCAGTCATGGAACTCAGATTTCGCACTGGATCGTTTCAATCGTCTCAATGTCCTCAAACTGGTGTATTTTTAGTTGCTTTAGTTTTGGCATCATTTTAATTGTTTCCAGACAAGTATTCCCGAGATTGAAGCAAAACTTGATACTAATTCCTTGATCTGACAAACAAATGCGACAACCGCAAGAAATATGTTACTCTATATAAAAAAAAACACTCCGCACCCGAACCAAAGCGTCCTGACGGTAAGTGCGGCATCCAGGGAATTCGTGAGGGATTACTGGCTAGGATTCTGTCCCGCAAAGGTTTTTTGAACTCTCTGGCGCAGAGATATGAAGGCATGTCGGATACTTTTCTGACAGACCTCGTACGTGTCCTCTCTTTTCGTTTATTTTTTAGTATCGTAAGTGTTTACAAATCTCAAATTTGTTGCAGCGAAATTTCTCCTAATAACAGTCAAAATTGCTATCCAATCTATGAAATACGTGCTGAAAATGTTTTGCAATAGTAAATTAAAAATCTCTGTTCATAATCTGCCTTTTGAAAAAATCCAATTCATGTTTCATTTCCTTACCTTCAATAAGTTGATATAACTCTGGCATGGGACTGCTAACAAAACAATTGATATAAGATTTGCAAAAAGAAAACAGCTCTTCGTTTTATTCTTGACACAAACTTATCCGACGTTATTTTTCTTTTAATTCTGATAAATCCATATTCTAATTAAGTTGACACATATGTAAAATTTACTGTAGAGCCACCCACACAACGAATGCATTATATGTCAAAGTTTCGCACTTTAGTTGTGAGTGACTGCATTTTTTTACCAAGTTGTTTTCAATTTCAAATGCAATCGTCTATTGATAATCTCCGTCCGCATTGAAACTCGAAAAGCCACGAAAATAGAAGACAAACGTAAGTTTGCGCTGACGGCCTATTCGATTCAAGCGCGTTACGCAATATTAGAAACCGAATAGCCGTTATCAATAAAATCACGCAAATTATTGGCACTGCAAGGCCGAATTTTCATATTAAATTTAACCTACCCTTAAAAACAAAAAAACAAAATTTGCAAGAAAGTTCGAATTTGCGAAAAATGTGCTTGAAATAATTTCAGGCAATTTTAATTTTCTCTGAACAACAACCACATTACAGAACACGATAAGATTTTTCCTCTTGCTTTGCCTCGGACTCACACAATTTATACCTCTTAAATAAGTTAATTAATTAAAGCAATCCGGTTATTTTTTTTTACAACTAAACATGCTACCTTAGATAGTAGAAAATTTGATAATTTTTGTATGGAAATATTTAAAAACAACCAATCTCCGGCTGAGATTTGAGTCAGGATAATTTTCCTAATCAATCCATTAAATTTTTCATCAATTCTTTTTACTTATCCGTCGTAAGTCAGGCAGTGCTGAAAAAAACACATATTTGTCAACCAAAATCAAAGTGCATTAAATAAAGTCCTTATGCCTGATTTTTTGTTTGTACATGACTTTATAGCTGAAAGGTTAAATGATCTCCGATTAAATGCTAACATAGCCTAGTTCACCTTTTGTATCTTTTTTCTTTAACATAAATATACCCTCTGTCTAAGAATCGTTTGTCACATTAAGCTAGGTCTCTTGAACATTTTAAAGAAATACGTGCACCTGTTTAAATGCCTATGAGTACCAAATTTTAATTATTGAAACGAGTGAGCTCAGTCGATCAGCTTTTATGCCTTAAAAACCACGTCATCTGATGTCCTGTCTGTATTTACTTCCCTTACGCCTAAACCAGGGGCACCTGTGCCCAAAACTCAATGCAATTCTTATACTATATATCAGCTTAAGTTAGTTGACTTGCTACTGTACCTTTAACTGCCTACCTATCAAATGAATATTATCCGACATTTTTTCATATTGTTTTTATAATTTATTAATGTATAATTAAAATTATTAAATTTTAACATACGAGTAGAAGGAATACAAGCTGCTTAGTTTTATGGCTTATACACATGTACATACATTTTTGATAAAATATATTTTATGTAAGTAACAATTTCCTTTTTTACCTTTCAGGCATATGAGCTCGTAAACTATCTGGCGACTGTTCCAAGCTCTGCTCCGCATGCTGAAAACACTTTAAGCGTCAAGACAAGGCCTAACTCTTTGAAAGCGGGACCCAAGAACACACTCTTAAGAATAAATCGCTCACCAAGTTCATCAACATAGCTTTGGAGGTGTCATCACTGTATGGCTGAATTCTTTTTGAAAATTTATCTCAAGCTACACGAAGCAACTACAAATGTGAAATGTGTGGATTCCGCTTCGTCATCACATCGGCGAAAAGAACCTTCCCTGATATAAATGCGAAGAGCGTTTCTGGACATCGACCTAATTGAAAACTCACCGTCGTATCGGTAAACGACCGTACAACTTTAATTTTGTGGTAGTGCCTTCGAGACGTCGGGCGCACTCTCGGATCATGAGAAGCATTACCAGTGCAAACGAATGTTTTACGAGAGCACACGAATATCCGTACAATGGATCGGCCGTATAGCTGTCGAACCTGTAAGACATCATTCGCTAGAAAGCACATATTGCCGCAAAACAAAATCAATATGTGAAATATGTTCAAAGGATTTCGCTCAGTTTCCGAGACTTCTGGCCCACAAGAGACGTCGTGAAATTGTGTAAACTATAATTCTTAATCAATATCAGAAAGATAAAGACCTATAGTTCTATAGAAATAAAAACAGAAATCAAATAAAAAACACTAACTAGTTGTCTCTTTATGTAAGTATTTCTTACTTTTTTCGATTTACCAGAAAAAGAAAAATTAATTGCTGAATTGAAAGGTGAACAATCACCGTTGCAACCACACAAACCCAAAGATTAAAATAATACCCTATGGAACTCATCCGTGAACGTACGTGGCATTTGTCAACTATTTTTCGTCCCTTAAACAATAAAACAATTTGAATATGTATACATATATTCTTCTGCTTACAATCTTTTTTTGTACATACTCAACATAGTTAGGCTCAAAAGCATACATTTATATTTACATATTGTAAAATTTGTGATGCAGTGGCTCTTTTACTTTTCATAAACAATCCTTAATACGTAAATTTTAGTTTACAAGTCGTTTTCACATATTTAGTTTTCACAAAATCTCAACACATTCAGTTATACTACTTGATTGAAAACGTTAAGCTCACATTCGAACTTCAACAACCAGCTCATTCAAAACTGGTGAATAATTTCCATGAATGTGTGAGCAACAGACATAAACCCTACTTCTTGAAAACTGTACAAGGAATCCCTTACGAAGATCCATTTTGTAACCTAGCAAATGCAAGTCTGGCCTTAAACATTAAAACAATTTCAAGAACTTATGTGTGACAGGGCTGTTCGAAAATAGTTCCACCTTCTCGTTTCGTAATCGTCTTGCAAAATTAAATCGGAAAATTTGCTATCAACCTAACGTTACCCAAGTTCAAAATAAATGATATCGCCTGAATTAAATGTGATAGAATAAAAATAAAATTATTAACGAAATTATTTTAAAACTGAAATAAGAATTATTTATTTAATTTCCTTCTCTTTAAAACAAGCCAAATGCCCTGTTGAATTGCGCTTCAATTTTTACTTGTATTTATTTATAAGTCAATAAAATTGTAATAAAAATAATAGTAATAAAATTAATTTATTTGCGTTTGATTGATATTTCAAACAGAAGCTATGCATTTTTGTCAATCCTTCCCTTGACATTCAGTTTTCGCCTGATCTGATATTTCAATGAATAATTAGCCACGAAATATTTTTGTCGCTTTTTAAAAAAAGACAAGAGTATTCGTTTTCATTCACGACCTTTAGGCTTATCCTTAGCACCCAAAGTATGCACGAAATCCTTCAGGCACGCAGTAGCTTGCGCCTCTTAATTGAACTTTCTTTTGATGGATTCACACTTGCACTTAAAATTTACATTGTTCTGCAGATTTGTCATGTACGGATAATTGGATGCAAGTCATCTATGGGCTGATGTCTAGCTTAGCTTCACAAACCGAACGAATTTTTTTAAGTTTTCAAAAGCAAAAACTTTGAATTGGATTGAATTTGTTCGGAAACAAATGGATTTGCCAGTGTGTAGCTAGTTACCTAAAGATGATGGCTTCTGAAAAAGAGCCATTTTGCTGAGGCTTACCATTGCCTTTGTATCTTGGCATTGGCGCTCTGGCCTTTAACATTATTCTCGAAATTAATGTTTTTAAAATTTTTCGGCAGTTCTTTTACATTCAATACGATTTATGAACTTCGACCAATCTGAGCTCAAAGTTTTGATTTTGAAAATTTTTGATGCACAACGTAGAGAAACCACAACAAACGTCCTTTACCATTCAAAAGTTAATACTCATATTCCATTCGAAATTCGATTCTGGACATGTTTAAATGGACTCACGTTTGGATACTTATCAAAGTAGGTACTGAATAAATACGAGGTCTGTTCGAAAAGTATCCGAACTCCTTTTATATCTCCGCGATGGTGTTATTTTTCGCTATCCAGCTCGTGCCATCCTTCAAAGTAATTCCCATTCGATTGAATAACACGCTCCCATCTGTGTTTGCATATTCCAGATCAGTCATGGAACTCAGATTTCGCACTGTTTCAATCCTCTCAATGTCCATGAACCAGTGTGTTTTAAGTTGCATTCCTTTTTCAAATCATTTTAATTGTTTCCGGACAAGTATTCCCGAGATTGAAGCAAAACTTAATGCTTATTCATTGATCTGATAAACAAACGTTACAAAATGTTACTCAAAAAATAAAAACACTCCGCACCCGAACCAAAGCAGGGAATTACTGATTAGGATTCTGTCCCGCAAAGGTTACTGAAACTTTCTGGCGCAGAGATATAAATACATTTCAGATACTTTCCTGACAGACCAAGTATGTCCTCTCTGGACCTCCTGAGAATGTTTTGCAATAATATATTATTTACAAATCTACTTGGTTCATAAAATATAAAAAATCAGATTCATGTTTCATTCCCAAAAAAAAAAAAACAGCTTGTGGCAATTTAATTAATTTGAATATATTTATTTCTTCGTTTAATTCTTGACCAAAACTTATCCGACGTTATTTTTCTTTTAATTCCGATAAATCGATATTCTAATTAAGTTGACACATATGGTAAATTTAATGTAGAGTCACTCACACAACGAATATTTTACATGTCAAAGTTTCACCTTTTAGTTGTGAGTGACTGTATGTTATTACCAAGTTGTTTTCAATTTCAAATGCAATCGTCTGAAAGACGAAAAGCCACGATACTAGAAGACAGACGTTAGTTTGCGCTGACAACCTTTCTGCGTTTCAAGCGCGTTGCGCATTATTAAAAACTGAATATCCCGACGAATTTTCGTACAAAATTTAACCTTCCCTTAAAAAACAAAATTTGCAAAAAAAAAGTTCGAATTTGCGAAAAAACGTGCTTGCACAATTTCGGGCAATTTTACTTTGCTCTGAACAACAATCACAAAACAGAACGCGATAAAATTTTTCCTCATACTTTGCCTCGGGCTCACCCAATTTAAACCTAAACAAGGACCTCGCTCCCACATGTCAAATTTGACAATCCAGTTAATTTTTGTAAATTATATTACCTTAAATAAATAAAAATATTAATAATTTTTGAAAGAAAATATTTAATAACATCCAAGCTCCAGCTGAGATTTGAATGAGGATCGTTTTCCTCAGCAATGCACTAAATTATTTAACAATTCCCTTAAATTATCCGTCGTTAGTCTAGCAGCGCTGAAAAATAGCATATTTGTTATATATTGCAAGTGACCTTATTGCCGGATTATTTTTTATTTGCAGATACCATTATCTGCTCAAAGGTAGATAAAAGCATCCCCGATTATATGCTAATGTAACTAAGTACACCCTATTGTATCTGATTTATCTGAACGAGTGAGCTTAGAAGATCAACTTTTATCCCTGAAATAGAATTACCTATGATGTCCTGTTGCAGTCTTTCGAATTAAGAATATTTTCGCAAAAGATATTTCTTTTTTTGCTCATTTTTTCCTATGCTAGAAGCTGTTCCGTCAATACAATTAGAAAAGAACAATAAACGGTTTCTGTACATGCTTTGTTTCTAGAAAAAGAATCCAAGAATTTGACATTCAAATCACGAGAAGCTTTTAAAATACTCTTTTCCATCATTTCCAGGTCTCCTATCAGGATCATAAAAATATAAAAATTGGTCTGAAAGATCCACTCCAACCATAAATTTCTTGTAAAATACAAGGGCGTCAGGACACGGAACTTCCATAGCAGCTCCTCTTTTACTTGTTCTTTGTACGGATGCTACTGGTGTGGCAATTCCTGATCAGGAGGACTTCTTTGATGTTTCGCCATAAACAAACCAAACATCCATTCTGGTTTGATTTGAAAACGTACTCACTTTTGTGTAACTTTGGGCCATTCTTCATCAAATCAAAATCGTTTTCAGATGAGCTATCGGTCTTGTAGGAATAATTTGAGTCGAAGCTTTCCAACAAGTTTCGCACCTATTCCATCTTCAGCAATAAACCCTTGGCGCTTTCCATACGAATTTTGTGCACTAATTAGGATAAACAATTCAATTTTTACTTAAGAAATACGACACTGTTGGGAAACATGTGCACGGGTGGAAGTAACTGCTGGGGCACATGTGTCTTACATTCTGTTTTTTCTATATCTACAAATTTTAATCTTCTAATTTTTGAGTTAAATATACTTATTTTTTTAATTTTAGTTTGCCTTGCCATTTTCCACCCAGTTTTGAAATAAATCACGTTTAGTTCTACTAAAAAAAACAGCCACTGAGTCAGCGCATGATACCAAAAATTGCAAAACTAAAACTTTTTGTGCAAGAACACAGGACTTTAATGATAACATTGTATATCAAAAACTGATGGCACAAAAATAAATAACATTTAAAGAAATGTTAGGCTTAAAGTTAAACGAGAACCCCAATGGGACACACCATATGCATGTGTCCCATTTGTATTGACAGGGTTAAGTTATTTGACTTGCAACTGTTCCTTTATTTGCCTACCTGTTATCTTAGTAACATTTTTCTTTTTTACCTTTCAGGCATATGAGCTCGTAAACTATCTGGCGACTGTTCCAAGCTCGGCTCCGCATGCTGAAAACACTTTAAGCGTCAAGGCAAGGCCTAACTCTTTGAAAGCGGGACCCAAAAACACTCTTAAAAGTAAATTGCTCACCAAGCATCATCAACATAGCTTTGGAGGTGTCATCACTGTATGGCTGAATTCGATTTGAAAAAATTATCTCAAGCTACACGAAGCAACTACAAATGTGAAATGTGTGGATTTCGCTTCGCCATCACATCGGCGAAAAGAACCTTCCCTGAAATAAATGCGAAGAGCGTTTCTGGACATCGACCTAATTGAAAACTCACCGTCGTATCGGTAAACGACCGTACAACTTTAATTTTGTGGTAGTGCCTTCGAGACGTCGGGCGCACTCTCGGATCATGAGAAGCATTACCAGTGCAAACGAATGTTTTACGAGAGCACACGAATATCCGTACAATGGATCGGCCGTATACCTGTCGAACCTGTAAGACATCATTCGCTAGAAAGCACATATTGCCGCAAAACAAAATCAATATGTGAAATATGTTCAAAGGATTTCGCTCAGTTTCCGAGACTTCTGGCCCACAAGACACGTCGTAAAATTGTGTAAACTATAATTCTTAATCAATATCAGAAAGATATAGACCTATAGTTCTATAGAAATAAAAACAGAAATCAAATAAAAAACACTAACTAGTTGTCTCTTTATGTAAGTATTTCTTACTTTTTTCGATTTACCAGAAAAAGAAAAATTAATTGCTGAATTGAAAGGTGAACAATCACCGTTGCAACCACACAAACCCAAAGATTCAAAATAATACCCTATGGAACTCATCCGTGAACGTACGTGGCATTTGTCAACTATTTTTCGTCCCTTAAACAATAAAACAATTTGAATATGTATATATATATTCTTCTGCTTACAATCTTTTTTTGTACATACTCAACATAGTTAGGCTCAAAAGCATACATTTATATTTACATATTGTAAAATTTGTGATGCAGTGGCTCTTTTACTTTTCATAAACAATCCTTAATACGTAAATTTTAGTTTACACATTTAGACTTATCACACAATCACACAATCTCAACACGTTGTAAACAACTTAATTGAAAACAACAAGCTCATATCGATCTTCAACAACCAGCTCATTCAAGACTGGTGAATGATTCCTATGAATGTATGAGCAACAGACATAAAACCTACTTCTTGAAAACTGTACAAGGATTCCCTTACGAAGATCCATTTTGTAACCTAGCAAGTGCAAGTCTGGCCTTAAACTTTAAAACAATTTCAAGAACTTATGTGTGACAGGGCTGTTCGAGAATAGTTCCACCATCTCGTTTTGTAATCGTCTTGCAAAATTAAATCGGAAAATTTGCTATCAACCTAACGTTACCCAAGTTCAAAATAAATGATATCGCCTGAATTAAATGTGATAGAAAAAAAAGTATCCAACGAAATTATTTTAAAACTTAATTAGAATTAATTATTTAATTTCCTTCTCTTTAAAATAAGCCAAAAGCCCTGTTGAATTGCGCTTCAATTTTTACTTGTATTTATTCATAAGTCAATAAAATTGTAATAAAAATAATAGTAATAAAATTCATTTATTCTGCGTTTGTTTGCTTTTTTGTCAATCCTTCCCTTGACATTCAGTTTTCGCCTGATCTGATATTTCAATGAATAATTAGCCACGAAATATTTTTGTCGCTTTTTCAAAAAAGACAAGAGTATTCGTTTTCATTCACGACCTTAAGGCTTATCCTTAGCACCCAAAGTATGCACGAAATCCTTCAGGCACACTGCAGTAGCTCTCCTTTGATGGATTCACACTTGCACTTAAAGCTGATTGTCTAGCTTAGCTTTACAAACCGAAAGAATTTTTTTAAGTTTTCAAAAGCAAAAACTCTGAATTGGATTGAATTTTTTCGGAAACAAATGGATTTGCCATTTTATAGCTAGTATCCTAAAGATGATGGCTTCTGGAAAGATGCCATTTGGCTGAGACTAACCATTGCTTTGGAGACTTGGCACTGCCTGATTTTTTGGCCTTTAGTACTATTCTCGAGATAAATGTTTTTAATATTATTTTGGCAGTCCCTTACATTCAATACGAATTATGAACTTCGAACAATCTGAGCTCATACTCTTGATTTTGAAAATTTTTGATGCACAACAAACGTCCTTTACCATTCAAAAGTTAATACTCGTATTCCATTCGAAAATCGATTCTGGAATTTGGACATGTTTTAATTGACTCACGTTTTGATACTTATCAAAGTGGGTACTGAATAAACACGAGGTCTGTTCGAAAAGTATCCGAACTCCTTTTATATCTCCGCGATGGTGTTATTTTTCGCTATCCTTCAAAGTTATTCCCATTCGATTGAATATCATGCTCCCATCTGTGTTTGCACATTCCAGATCAGTCATGGAACTCAGATTTCGCACTGGCTAGTTTCAATCCTCTCAATGTCCATGAACCAGTGTGTTTTAAGTTCCATTCTTTTTTCAAATCATTTTAATTGTTTCCGGCCAAGTATTCCCGAGATATAAGCAAAACTTAATGCTTATTCATTGATCTGATAAACAAACGTTACAAAATGTTACGCAAAAAATAAAAACACTCCGCACCCGAACCAAAGCAGGGAATTATTGATTAGGATTCTGTCCCGCAAAGGTTACTGAAACTTTCTGGCGCACAGATATGAATACATGTCAGATTCTTTCCTGACATGTCAAATACTTTCCTCTCTGGACCTCCTGAGAATGTTTTGCAATAATATGTTATTTAGAAATCTGCTTGGTTCATATAATCTGCCTTTAGAAAAAATCAGATTCATGTTTCATTCCCAAAAAAAACAAACAGCTTGTGGCAAAAGTTCACTATGCAATTTAATTAATTTGATTATATCTATTTCTTCGTTTAATTATTGACATAAACTTATCCGGCGTTATTTTATTTAAATTCCGATAAATCGATATTCTAATTAAGTTGACACATATGTTAAATTTAATGAAGAGTCACTCACACAACGAATATTTAACATGTCAAAGTTTCACCTTTTAGTTGTGAGTGACATTTTTTTACCAAGTTGTTTTCAATTTCAAATGCAATCGTCTGAAAGTCGAAAAGCCACGATACAAGAAGACAAACGTTAGTTTTCGCTGACAACCTTTCCGTTTCAAGCGCGTTACGCATTATTAAAAACTGAATATCCCGACTATTTTTCGTACAAAGTTTAACCTACCCTTAAAAAAAAATGCACAAAAAGTTCGAATTTGCGAAAAAACGTGCTCGCACAATTTCGGACAATTTTACTTTGCACTGAACAACAACCACATAACAGAAAACGATAAGGCCTCGGGGTCACACAATTTACACCTTAACAACTCGGTTAATTTTTACACCTTACCTTAGTCAGTAGCAAATCTCCAGCAGAGATTTGAGTTAGGATAATTTTCCTAATCAATCCATTAGATTTTTCATCAATTATTTTTACTTATCCGTCGTAAGTCAGGCAGCGCTGAAAAAAAAACATATTTGTCAGCCAAAATCTAAGTGCATTAAATAAAGCCCTTATGCCTGATTTTTTGTTTGTACATGCCTTTATATGCTGAAAGGTTTAATGATCCCCGATTGAATGCTGACATAGCCTAGTTCACCTTTTGTATCTGTTTTCTTTTACATAAATCTACCCTCTGTCTAAGAATCGTTTGTCACTTTAAGTCAGGTCTCTTGAAAATTTTAAAGAAATACATGTTCCCGTTTAAGTACTTATGAGTACCAAATTTTAATTATTGAAACGAGTGAGCTCAGTAGATCAACTTTTATCCCTTAAAAACCACGCCATCTGATGTCCTGTCATGTAATGGGCACTTGTGCCCAAAACTCAATACAATTCTTCTATATCAGCTTAAGTTAGTTAACATGCAACTGTACATTTTATTGCCAACCTATCAAATGAATATAATCTGACATTTTTTCATATTGTTTTTATAATTTATTAATGTATAATTAATATTGTTAAATTTTAACATACGAGTAGAAGTAATACTAGCTGCTAAGTTTTATGGCTTATACACATGTACATACATTTTTGATAAAATATATTTTATGTAAGTAACATTTTTCTTTTTTACCTTTCAGGCATATGAGCTCGTAGACTATCTGGCGACTGTTCCAAGCTCGGCTCCGCATGCTGAAAACACTTTAAGCGTCAAGGCAAGGCCTAACTCTTTGAAAGCGGGACCCAAAAACACTCTTAAAAGTAAATTGCTCACCAAGCATCATCAACATAGCTTTGGAGGTGTCATCACTGTATGGCTGAATTCGATTTGAAAAAATTATCTCAAGCTACACGAAGCAACTGCAAATGTGAAATGTGTGGATTTCGCTTCGTCATCACATCGGCGAAAAGAACCTTCCCTGAAATAAATGCGAAGAGCGTTTGTGGACATCCGCCTAATTGAAAACTCACCGTCGTATCGGCAAACGACCGTACAACTTTAATTTTGTGGGAGGGCCTTCAAGACGTCGGGTGCACTCTCGGATCATGAGAAGCATCACCAGTGCAAACGAATGTGATCAAAGTTTTCTGCATTTACGGGTTTTACGAGATCACACGAATATCCGTACAAAGCACATATTACCGGAAAACAAAATTGATATGTGAAATATGTTCAAAGGATTTCGCTCAGTTTCCGAGACATCTGGCCCACAAGAGACGTCGTGAAATTGTGTAAACTATAATTCTTAATCAATATAAGAAATATATAGACCTATAGTTCTATAGAAATAAAAACAGAAATCAAATAAAAAACACTAACTAGTTGTCTCTTTATGTAAGTATTTCTTACTTTTTTCGATTTACCAGAAAAAGAAAAATTAATTGCTGAATTTTTCTGCTTACAATCTGTTTTTGTACATACTTTACATAGCTAGACTATTTTTCAACAACCTGCAGGCTCAAAAGCATACATTGTTATTTACTTCTAATAAAATTTGTGATGCAGTGCCTCTTTTACTTTTCACTAAAAATCCTTAATATGTAAATTTTAGTTTACAAGTCGGGTGTGAAACATTTAGTTTTCTCACAATCTCAAGACATTCAGTTAAACTACTTGATTGAAAACATTAGGCTCACATTCGACCTTCAACAACCGGCTCATTCAAGACCGGTGAATGATACCCATGATTGTATGAGCAACAGACATAAAACCTACTTCTTGAAAACTGCACAAGAATTCCCTTACGAAGATCCATTTTGATACCTAGCAAGTGCAAGTCTGGCCTTAAACTTTAAAACAATTTCAAGAACTTGTGTGTCACAGGGCCGTTAGAGAATAGTTCCACTTTCTCGTTTTGTAAGCTTCTTGTAAATTTAAATCTTATAACTTGTAACCAACCTAACCAACCCCAAATTCAAAATGAATGATATCGTCTGAATTTATTGTGATAGAATAAAAATAAAATTATTTTATCCTTCATTTAGTAAATATTTCGAACAGAAGCTAATATCAATTCTTCCCTCAATCTTATTTTGAGATTACTGGACGTTTTTGAGGTTTCAAAAATTGAAACTCTTTCCTTCTGTTCATTTATAACTGATTAACAACACAGAATTAAGTTGTTGCTCAGTTGAATGATGGTCCATTGTATCTCATGCTGTAGAATACGAACGTTTTAAAGTAAGATTGGCTAAGTTTTTGAATTACGGTGCGTATGGACCTGGGCATCATTCTAAGAATCTAATAGTTGCTTCTTTCTAAAGTGTACTGCCTCAAATAGAGTCCACCGCTCTTATCGCATCAATTCTAGATGTAAAAACTTTCTGGTAAATCTTTTACACCTTACCCTAAGAATTAAAAGGGGACCACTTATTCTAATTTGTATATTAATAATTATCTTGGTGCACAGCTCTGTCTATGCAAATGATTGTTGCCAGCATACATTTATGGTGGGGCTCAGCATCATCATACATACTATAAGTAGATAAATGTTGTTTTTCCAACTTGATTAAATTTATGGTTCAGCTTGCACGATTTTGGACTCTTCTTCAATAACAACATGGAATGTGATCATCTTATTTGATACATTTCTTCTTATTCTAATAGATTAACGAAGAGGTTCCTGGACTTAGTCTGCTTCTTCAAGATTAGACCTCATAAGAACATTTTAACTACAAAGAGGGTGTTCTCATAGCTGACGTGTAATGCTATGCTCCACTTATCTGGCTAAATAGTTTTTCAAATCAAAGTCAAAGTTTTCAATCTGATGCGGATAGAATCGTAGCTATTGGTTTGGAAATCTAGTCGTGGATGATGAATGTACCTTCGCTTGGCATCTGCTGCAGGAGCAAGAGACGCAATCGAAGTTCAACTTCTTGGCACTCTTGGCACGAGAGTCATTTAACAGCAAGAGCTTAACTTTTTATCACCATTTTTGAAATGCGCATTCAACAATTCCGAACGGAAGCGGCTGCGAAGTTTTTCATGATGTAAATCTTCCAGTTAATTTATTCTCTTAACACCAAAGGTTGCACTTCTATTCGGCTCAGTCCGGCTGTAGGCAATATAAGTGTCTGTCCAAGTGCGATACGCACACGGATACGAAAACGCACTCGAAGGCTTTCGTGCCACCTTCCAATATTTAACACTGCATGTCTGTTAAATTTTAAATTCCTCATTGCCGTAAAATTAAGATACTTTTAAAATCAATTTTAAATTTCTTCACGATGTGAAATTGAGTTTATTTATAAACAACATGTTTTTTGTGTGGAGACCACCCTTTATTTTTATAGCATTATTATCATTATCTCAGGTTCAAAATCAAGTATTTTGTTTGTGACTCCCAACCATATCAATAATATCTTTTCTCTTGCAGAAGACTTTCTTTTCAAAGCTTTCCGTGTATGTCAGATTTGTTCCTTATTAAAAAAAATTAACAAAATCCTTTTTCTCAGAAGCTGGGCCAGTTTTTAATTCAAAACTTTCGCCTATCATGACCTTTATTAGTAAAGTTATTTGTAAATACAGCATCCACTGGCCAAATCGCTCATCGAACCGTATCGTCCGAATAAGTTTTTGATTGCAATATGTTCTTTTGAAGCTGAATCGTATTTAAGAAGGACCAAGAGTGAGAAGCTTACACAATTGCAAAAGTTCAACGATCTGATGTTCGACCACACTTGCGAACCCTTTTTCAACATCACAGTCTAACGTTGTACGGAGTAGGTTCGTTCAATCTAAGATTGTATGAATGACATAACTTTCACTTACTGCAAGACGTTTCCTCTCATAACAAAAAAGCTGTATCGTAAAGGTCGTAATAATCTTCTTCACCTCAATTCCATCTTGAAAATAAGAATTTTCAGATAATGCAGACGGTTGTAAAGCTAAGTTAACAAATTGGTGTTGGGTGGCGTTTCACTTGATTGTTGATAGTAAACTAAGACTATACGATTAAGATTGGATTTCTTTTTAACTTAAACAATGAAAATTGGGGTCTTGTTATAAGGCACTAAAATAGAACTATGAATAGATAGCAGGATGAGACAGACGGAGTTCTATCCGCGAAATTTCCTTTACATATGACTTTTTTTCTCGGTACCAATGATTTTAACAAACCTTCAGGATACTTGACGAGTAAAATAAATACATAATTGTGTTCTGCGGTTTAACCCACAGACTCCCAAACAAGTGCTCCTTGTTAACAAATTAAGCTTCTTAATTAAGACTGAATTTTTTAACCCTAATCAATTTGGCTTTCAGAAAGGTAAAGGCCTTTGATATGGTTAATCATGGTCTTACTTACTATGGTTAATCATGGTCTTACTTAAAAAATTGGAAAAAGCGGGCTTTCGTGGTTTTATGTTAGATTGGTTTAGCTCATACCTGAGAAGCAAAGAGTTAAGATTGACGATATAAGAAGCAAAATGAAGTTATTTAATTTTAATTTGGGTGTACCCCAAAGCTCTGTCTTGGGACCAATTTTGTTTCTCATCTATATAAACTCACTGCTTGCACTCAATTTTAAAGGAAAACCTACTGCTTTTGCGGATGATATAGGCTACTCTTATGGTTTAAGCAGCCCCTTGGATCTTGTTTGTGACATCAACTGGGATCTTAATTTGTTGAGAAAATGGTTTGCAGAACACAATTTGATTATAAGCCCTAAAACTAAAATAATGTTTTTCAGTCTGTCGTCCCTTCATAACATGAAAGTCAATATTTGTTATCACGCACCTGCGTGCCAAAGATACAAACTTTTTCACTGCGATTGCATGCGTGGGTTTTCTTCTCCCACTTTTTTTAACAGTGTAAGCTGTAGTGAACAATGCTTCTGAACTGAAAATGTAGAAGAATACAAATACCTAGGGCTTAACATTTATTCTAGAATGAGTTTTTCGATTCATGCAGATTATCTTAGGAAATATTTCCGTTGCACACTTCGACATTTCTATTACTTGCAAAAAATGTGTTCTAAAAGGGTCTTGAAAATTATTTACGATGGTATTTTCCATTCTAAATTGCAATATGGAGTTGTTTGTTGGGGAGGAGTTTATCTGAATAAAATCAAACCCCTGTTAATTTTACAAAAATATGTTATACGTAAATTATGCAGTAAATCTAGAAGACATCCTAGTTTTCAATTGTTCTGTGACCTGAGAATTCTTCCTGTGCGCCACTTGTACTGCTTTAAGGTTTTGAAGACATTCTTTACCATGTCTGGTAATCGCAATTATCGGTTAATCTCAAATTATCGCAAATGCTCCAAAATTTCGTACCACCGCATATCGTAATTTCTTTCCTATTTCTTCATTCCGTTTACTTAATAAGCTTCCACAGTCGGTCAGGATAATATCAGTGCCTGGATTGCATATAAAATTGGTAAAACATTGGCTTTTCAATCTTAATTATACTGAATTAGAATCTATTCTTTTTGATAATCTGGTTTAATATAAATTACATACAATAAGAGTTAATTCGCAACACCTTGCAGCTTTTCACTTTTCTTAAGAATTGAGTAATGCACTTGTTAATTAAATTGTATTATATATACTGAATATTTTTTTCTTACTCCATCTTACTTGTCTCAATATAATACTGTTTTCGTTTATCTTGTTCTAACAGGGTCACCCCACCAATTTTGAATTTTGAATTTTTTGTAGCCCATTGAAGTGGCATTCAACACTATATTAATTACTATTAAAATACCGAATGTCATTAATATTTCTTATACTATATTATAATATTTATTCTGTAATGTGTTTCTGTATGAGTTGTGAACTTTTTATGAACTTATAAGAAATAAAAACAAATCTAATCTAAAAAAAAAATCTAAAATTAAAGCGAAAATCTAAGACCGAATGCACTTTGCACCTATCACCATTTTCGTCCCACAGTGCATTGCTGCAGTTTATTATTTTAAACAATCGATGCATTAATTCTAAGATGGCAGCCTATGAGGCGTAGGGAGTAGGATCCCATCAATTGCGACAAGATTGTTCGTTTTCATAATAGTGTGGGTGTTAAAAACCCTGGTTCATTCACACCGGCTTAAAGCGAGAATCTTTTAACCACAAGATTGGAACCAGATTGGAACCTGACAGATCGATGTGTATGCTAGGCAAAGATGTGCAACTAACAAGCTGTGGTGCACAATTTTTCAAAAGATATACGTATGCCATAAGTTCTGCGTTAATAATAATCAAGCCTGTAAAGTATAAGCTAACTTATTAACATATATGTATATATGAAGCGAAAGGAAAATTATTATTTTTTTATATCTTATCATATTTTTAATTTCTCTATATTTATAAGTAATCTACCATGAGACTTTGTTTCCGGTCCAAAGCATTGAAAAAAGTCATAGGCAATCAGATCGAGATGTTCCTGAATACTTATAATAATCTGTCGAAATGGCAATCGGGTTTCATAGTTGTGAGTTATAGTTATGAGTGACAGCTGTGACGATCGATCTTGGGTCATCAGTTAAGCGTTCGACTGCATTTCCAACACTTCTCTCAAAGCGAAAGAATAAATTCGGCTTCTCAACTGAATCGTTTGAGTTATTACAGGCATACTTAGACAATAACTTACAAAGAAGTATTCAAAGTTTTTATAGTCAATGAGGGTTAAAACTGCAAACTTTATATGTTGGTACGCTGATGATATTCTGGTATACTTTTCAAAACCAGCAGGTTTAAACAAGGTCGGAAAAGAACCACCTTAAACAAAACCCTGACAAAATTGTTAGTATGATTTGCTCAAACGGCTAACTTCTCACCATTGTGTTTAATGGCAACGTTAGTCCTGTCGTAGAGTCAGTTAAATAATAAGGGTAAAGCTTTAACTCTATACTCTCATGATGTGACGCCAAAAAAATACAAATAGTGGTTGACTGCGTTACTTGAGGTACTCTGGTAAGTTTTTGAATCCCGATCTCAAAACACGTCTAATTAAGGCCTTGATAATACCTTTCGTCTCACATATTTATTTTGTGTTTTCAAAAATGCAGGATATCATGACCACGCTGCATTGTTACGGCAAGTTATTTGAGGTTAATAATATTGGCTCGTAAAAGTTGATCCTATGGTCCACAGGGGGATCAAAATGGATTCTGATTTTGGAGCTGGAGTCTTTGAACTTAACACAAGGATTTTCGTATCTATGAGATCAGGTCTTATCATGCTTCGAGCTTATCCACACCATTGAGATCAAGGGTATTAAGAGCGCAAGAATTCAAATCTTTTCAGACGGTCAGGCAGCACTAAGGGCATTATCATTCAATCTTATGGGCTCCAAAACCTGCAAATGACTCTAGGCTGTGGCCCTGGACACAAGGGGATTGCAGACAATGACCCTACAGATGAGCTCGGTGGTGCTGCCTCGGTGGATAGGTCCTGAACCATATTCTTATGTCAATTGAACAACAGCTACAACGGTGATTAACGAATGGGAAACTAATTTTCGCCTAGACTTAAGAAATCCACTTCAAAATACAAACTATTGTTTACAAAGGAAACAGTAAGTATTCTGGTTTTTATTCAACGCTTCGATACAATAGATCTCCTCAGGTCGGCATGTCGATGTCAAGGTGGCATGGGTTTTACAAGAGGCAGAAAAATGGTCTGGATCTTGATTTGTTTTTCAATTGTAACATATTGAAATTGTCTACGATAAAAATAATTTTTGTAATTTTATAATTTAGTATTGTAAATATTAATCAATCATAAGAAATACAATATAATACTTACACTTATCAAAATAATAGTTACAAGCCAACCAGGCCAACTATTAATTTAAAGTTAGCCCTGAAAATCTTGAAAGCACCAACGGAACAAAGGATCCTTTTCCGGTTTAAGTAGAGCAGAAAATCTGCCTTGCATCTCCCAAGTTGTATAATTCCCCTTCTGAGAAAAAAATAGGTCTTACTTGAATTTGGGTGGGTTAAAAGCTTTCACACCTAAATGGAGTTGTTCGAGTCTGCTAAACAAAACATCTCTGTTGCCAATAATAACACATGATGTGCTGACACTGCCTCAAACTCTCGAGGAGGAAGTTTTATAGGATTTCCTGGCTACATTCCCGTAGAGGCTACAAATCGTACAAATAGCAATTCAGAAAGTGATGCTGCGGGAGAACCCGGCAGATTTTTCTCCATCAGAGGAGATGTACATATATTCCAGCAGATAAGATAAGCAATAGCTTCAACATTACATCTGCAGCAGCAACAGGAACTGCATCACAAGCTGCAGCTTCAAAGAAGTGTATTCAGCCTCCTATTGTCTGCTTTGGTCTCGTAACTAATATGATGTATAGACCCTCTACGCAGGCTGTGTCAAGCGAAATTGGCTTATTGAACATAAATAAGACAAAATCATTCATTAAAAATATTGCCATATTCAACACCATACATATATGGCTAAGGAAGGCAGGAAGTGCAATCTTGTACTGAGGAAAATCCACTTCTCCCACAACCCGGAAAACATCACCAATGGTTACTCAATGCGATCAAAGCCGCGCCGCTTTATTATACGCTTTTCTGATGGTACTAACATGATCCCTGCTTATCACCGATCGCAAAGGGATTGAAAGGAATGTTGGGTGACCAGGTAGCTTTTTAGTTAGTTGGAAAGTTTGATTGCAACGTAAATCAACCGAAAGTCATCATCAGAAGAAGACTTTCTGCCTGGGCATGAATAATTCGTTTCCAAACCCTAGGGATTTCGAGGTAAATTCTTAAATTATCATTTGCAATTTCCGCGATGAGGGAAACCCCTCTTCGGGTGAACGCCTAAATGGGTTTTTCCTGATGCTGGTGCTCATTCTAATCCATCCTTTCCTTATTCGATGTTAGCTTTTCGTTTTCAGATGCAGAAAAAAATATAGCAGCGGGTGCAAGAAGCATTCTTGTTTTTAATTTTGTGTGTAGCCATTTCGTTCATGGGCTTGCTTTCAATCCCATCCTCGTGTGGCCATGCACTTATTCCGGTATTGCATGTTTTGCAATATTCAAATGAGAGGGAAGGTGAAACAGCGATAACCTAGCCCGGACATGCACAGATAGGATTTTCCTTGCATGTTTTTGACGTTTCCTTATCTCCTTCTTCTATATTTTCCGAGTTTGCTTTATTTCAACTTCTCACTCTTAGGATACACATCAGATTTCAGTGAATTTATAATGAAATTGAATGATCCCTGGACATGTCGATGTTTCCTCTATGATTTTATCCTAGATATTTTTTTCTTTTCATTCCTTGTCTCAAAAGCATCATTATAAATATATAAAATTTCATCAACAAGTTCTTCATGTGCGAACAGCGATTAAAAAATAAAAGATAACTGTCAAAATAACGCGCATCAAAAAATCTTTGTGTAATAACGTGCGCAGCTCGGAATGAGATTTCAAAAGAAAATCACCGAGAATTGCACAACGCAACTATGCTGTGTGTAATAGCCGTCATAGCGGTCAAAGTTAATACCGGGCTATTACACACTGCAAGTTTTGACCGCTATTACACACTGCATGTTTTGCAAGATTCAAATGAGTGCAAAAGAGAGGGAAGGTGAAACAGCGATAACCTAACCCGGACATGCACGGGTAGGATTTTCCTTGCATGTTTTTGACGTTTCCTTATCTCCTTCTTCTAAATTTTTCGAGTTTGCTTTATTTTTACTTCTCACTCTTAGGATACACAACAGATTTCAGGGAATTTATAATGAAATTGAATGATCTCTGGACATATCGATGTTTCCTCTATGATTTTATCCTAGATCTTTTTTATTCTTTTCGTTCCCTGTCTCAAAAGCATCATAATAAATATATTAAATTTCATCAACAAGTTTTTCATCTGCAAACAGCGAAAACAAAATAAAACATAACTGTCAAAATAACGCAAAGCTCTAGCGCATCAAAAAATCTTCGTAATAACGTGCGTAGCTTGGAATGAGATTTCAAAAGAAAATCACCGAAAATTGCACAGCGCAACTATACTATGTGTAATAGCCGTCTTATTCTGCATTAAACACTTTCTATTAAAGGCCCCGTTCCAGCACGCCGTAGTGCAGATCCGCTACGCGAAAAATTTATGACAGGTCTTCGCGTAGCGAAAGGTAGCGAGTCGCATCGGGGAAATTAAGCAAAGATTTCTTCGCTACGCAAGGAAATCTGTCTAACCCCATTTGATTTGCTGGTAATTGGCAAAAGCTGTTACTCAAAAATGTACTGAGATGACAACTCCTCGCGTAGCGAAAGGTAGCAAAGGGTAGCGAGTCGTTACGGGGAAATTTAAGGTACATCTGATTTTCTGGTAAACGTGACGTCATATTTTCTGTTGCTCCAAATGTGTTCCAGAGAAATTTCCCAGTAGCGGAGCAGTAATTTAGCTTAACAAAGGCTTGCTGGAACGGGGCCAATAACATTTTAAAACGTCGGAATCACACGGTCCAGATGGCTGTTGTATAATAGTTTGTACTAGATACAGCAGAGGCAGTTCGTTTCGCTTCTAACAGTTCATTCTAGTTGACAACTCTCAGAAAAATTGTGGTCAGCACAGCTCTGAAACTGGTTGCGTTCTGTTCTTATTTCTAGTATCCGATTATAGAAACATGTTTCATAAACACACTTTACTTTAGAAATTGTAAGGCAGAGAGTCTATGCTGTCTTTGTTTGATAGCATCAAAATTTAAGTTAATCATCCGCGGCATGCTCCAATGGCAAGCTGAACACATAAATGCAGTCGCATAGAAATTTTCAAATGAAAAACGCAAAAGTTAACCTCAACGTATTTTTAACAAACGACTGCTAATGTTTGATTTAAAAAAAAATATATTTTCAAGTAACTTGATTCGAATAGAGATATTTGTGTGGCATTCAGGCTTTATGATGGCTATGGCCCGGAACATTTTTCTGGACAAAAAATCTCTTCCTGGTGGTCTATTTATCTACTTAATCATGATTTTCGAACAGCGTACTGCAAAACATAGAGCAGCACGAACATTTGCTTAGTGGTTCCTTGGTATCCTTCTTGTTCCATTATATATAGAAACAATGTAAGTAAGTATTATTTCCGTCTTTGAGCCTTTGAGCGAAGGTGATAAGTCAAACGAATTTGTTTTTGCCTCACAAGCTTAATGTGATTTAAGTCTCCTGACGAGAAAACTATTTGTTCATATGTATTCCATCGTTTAAATAAAAATATGTCCTTACATCTCCATTGTGACCATAACCATAACATGCATTTTCGGAACACATTCGAGTTCGAAAAAATGGCCAGTTACAAAAACCAAAGCAGCCATGGTCGTTTTTCGTCATTTACATCCAACATATGACGACTGCTAGACGTGCTTCGCACATTTTTGCTGAGTACGACGCAGAATAGGACAATTTAATTAGCCCAGTAAATATACTGCGTATAATACATGTTTTAAGGAGATTAAAGTTTAAAAGTAAGTATAAGGAACAGAGTGAGCGGATTTAAATAAAGAATTCCGACCAATGTCTTGGGATCAATTTCTAAATTTAATATGCCGTTTTTGGCGATTCCGGCAGATGAATTTTAATTGAGTGTTGCTTGCTGCGGATCGTACTCCATGCTGGAAATACTTTCAAATATGTTAGGTTAGTAAAATTTTATATAATTAGCAAAGCAAGTCGAAAGTTTACGTAAAATGGTGTCTTATTAGATGCCTTCTAAGTAACTTAAACAAATTTCATCATCTTGTTATTGTGAACAATTTATTTAGTTCTGCTTCAATCAAGAAACCACACAATTGTGAATTGCCATCTTTTGACACTTTTGACAAACAAAATAAATACTCTGCAATCGAGCGGTGAGAAGTTGGAATAAAAACAAATCGTATTCAGAAAACCATATAAATAATTTTAAACATAACTAATTGAATCATAAGCGATGAGTTTGATCGACGTACACATTCAATCGGAGGATTTCTCCATACAAAATGATATCTACAATGAAATGAATGTTCAGTTGGGGGATAATGATAATATTGAATCGCGTTGCGGTGAAATCTATATTTCGCGGCGAAAAATTCTTATGTTCGTTTGTACCGAGTGCAAGGAGAGTTTTTGCAGCTACGATGATTTCTTCACACATCTATGCGAGCAGCATTTATGCAATGAAGAGCTTAACTATGAGGAATCCAATAGTGACGGATTGACACAAGATAATCTCGTGATCATCATGGAACCGGATGAATTTGAAGACATCAAACCGGATATAATCAATAAAATAAATAGTTCCCAAGAAGAGCCAAGTGAGGACATGCTGGAAACGTTTGAAATCATAGATGAATACGAAGCACTTGAAGAATCCGAAGTAAGTGGCTATTGGATATGTTAATTCGTACAAAACCAGACCAATTCATTTATTATTCTCAAATTATCTTAATATTAAACAGTCTATCTACCATAGAATCTGTAATATGTAATTATTTTTTAGGAAAACAAAACGGTAACATTCCTAAATGATTTCTCTAAGTTCATTGAAAAAGATAAAAATTTCTTTATCGACGACGATCAAGTGCAAGAGGACGAGTCGCACGATCCAACTTGTCGCGGATCGACATCTCCCAACAACCTTATTGAAGATGATGGCATTGGCACTATTCAAAATTCCAAATTCGAATGTGAAAAGTGCCACAAAATTTTTCAATCTCAGGCAAGACTTCGTATACACTTAAAACTTCACAACAAGGAGCGCAATTTCAAGTGCAACATTTGTGGATTCGCTTTTACCGAGGAGTTCAACCTTCGTGCGCACATACGTCGACACAATGGTGACAAGCCGCATGCATGTGAGCAATGTGGCAAACGATTCACAACAAGAAACGAGGTAAAGGCGCATCTCAGATCGCACACCGGTGAACGACCGTACATCTGCGAAATCTGTGGCCAATCATATGTGACATCTGGCTCTTTGAATGAGCATAAAAAACGCCATACAAACTATCGACCGCATAAGTGCCAGCGCTGTGACAAAACGTTCTTCGATAGTGGACTCCTAAAGGAGCACGTCGTTATGCACACCGGGGAACGTAAACACATTTGTGAGGTGTGCGAAGCGTCCTTTACGCGACGAAAGGCTCTTCTGCAGCATATGAAACTGCACTCTGGTGTCAAACAATACAAGTGCTCGTTCTGTGATAAAGCCTTTGCCCAGAAGCCAGGACTAGCCTCGCACTTAAAGACGCATCGAAATCTTTTGAAGGCCATCAAGAGAGAGAATGACGATCCCGACAATAGCTTCTAGTTTAGTTAGTTTATATTTTCTTTTTATTAGGATTTTGATGAGAATAATAAATGAATTGATTTTTAAAACTCTGTTGTTTGGTTTTGTCAAGTTGATTGCTCACAAGAGTATTATTTCTTCTATCTTTTGTACCATGACAGAGTCATCTGTCGGGTTTTTTTTTTGTTAGAGTTAATTGTATATTTAGTACAACAACCAGTATGTACAGAAACATAGTTCATCTTTTCATAGAAAACATTGTGGTAGATTCATGTCGCAGGGTGTTTTTTATGAACAAATTGTTTAAAATCAATTATATTTCCATCATAGGTTTTTGTTTGATTAGATTTAAGGATAAGTTTTTTCTTTGTCAGTTAAAAAAAACGACCGTATTTTCATGGCTCAGTGGTTACTGCCAACGATTTTTGAGCTTAATTTCACACGCAATAAAATATAATATTTTAAAGTGTTTTTTGAATTGATATATATAGCTGCAATAAAAATTTAGAGATTAATCTGCGCCAATTGTGCGAAAAGTTGTTCTTGTTCTAAATCCTTAAAATGCTTCATGTGTTTTAAATTTGAATTATTGTTATTACTATTGAAAAACAAGCTCATGCTAAAAATTATATGTTAGCAGGCTAGACAGGGCATCTTAAACCTTCGTCATAGTCACTACAAATTACGAAATATTCCTGTCTGTCTGTAAATGCAATATTCTCAAAAATAACCAAACAGTTTTCACTTAAGGACAGAGCAGTTCAATAGGTTAAGAAGGGAAGATTAAGGAGTATAACTCATTAAAGTTTTGTAAAAAATGGACTGCAATTTATATTTGTAATTGCATTTATTTTGTTATTCATTCAAAACGGCTTTCAAGCATTAATCAGCGAAAGTAAATTTAATGTAAAATACAAGTGTTTTTCGTAAGTGAATGAAGTTCGATAAACTTGTTTCAAATGAACCGAATAAACACAAAAAAAAAAATAGATACATTTTAATAAGGTGATGAAGTGGATTTAAGTTGGACGAGGAAATATGTTTGTCGCTAAATAAATATCTTAAATAGATCATTTACCTCATTAATGTTGAAGGAAACCAGCCACTTTCTGATCTTGAAAGAAAATAAATTTCGAGCTTTTCTTATTTTGATTGGTAGTTTGTTGAAAATCTGCGGTGCTTCAGAAGAGTAATAGCTTAAGAAGTGTGTATTGTGTTGAGGAACAGAAGCAAGAATCGTTGCTGAACGTGCTCGTGATTTATTATGTGAATTCCAGGGTATAGCTAGAAGCCGTAGAAACTTTTTTGAAACCCTAGAGGAAGTAGGATGCGTCAAATACAAACAAATTTTGAAATTTTTTAGGGAAATAAACTGTCTCTAGGAAAGTATTTAGGCTGTTGCTCCTCATCAGGGATTGCGATGGGCCCAGTATGGTGTCTAGAGTCTTATGAAGCACAGCATAACCCTGCACAACCTAACCTAACCTACAGAACTGCGAAGACAATAGGTATTCAGATCGTGATTTAAAGAGTACCCGCTTATTAGGAAAAACGTTTTCAGAACTTTAAACAAATAGAGGTTTCTTAGAGGTAGTATAGACGACTTCTTGAAGAGTGGAAAACTATATTCACTAAAAACTATATTTTTCGAGATTGTTCGAAGAATTTGTTTTTGTGTTACCAGCAAATGTTGCATTTTATTTTGCCCCAACAAATCAGATAGTTGTGCAATTTGGATTGAAATAGAATTTATAAATTTTAAGAATAACATAGGCCCTAGCGCTGAACCCTGTGGAACACAAATTTTTATATTTCACAACTATCCTTTTCACTATCGAAAATCCATATTTGAGGGAGAAAAATCAAATCGGGCTTGTTAAAATATGAATCCAAATGGATAAAAAATGATCAACATTTTTCCGTAAGCTACGGATGTTTTGATTTATTATGAAAAAATCATTGAGTAGTTCATCACTATGAAAAACACTTCTACAAAGCTCGCTATCAAATTGACAAAAGGGAGTAATAAGATTATTGTTTTTAAAATCATTGCTTGGGATATCAAAATCAAAAATAGTTTATAGAAAAAATAATTTACGAATTAAAATTTTCAAATAAATAAGGTTTTTCTATTATTTTTCTCCCTTCCGGCGGATTTAGCGTAAAGGAAAAGACCGTATTCCATTTCTTTACGGTCATCGAGCAATCGAAACCTAAATACACCTGCTTTTTTAGTATTTCTTTTCTTCTGGTTATCCTTCTTCTCTTATGGTCTACGAATTAAGTACAACCTTCCGAAATTTGAAAACCTCTCCAGATTGGATTACACATCACTCTTAAGTCAGCTTTAAAAAGTTCTAGAGATTCTTTCGCTCGTTTGAATTTGTAGTTTTTTTTCCATGGACGTTCTTGAATGTTAAATATACACACACTTCTTAGCTTGTATGTCAGTCTTTTCATTACATTCTTGATTTTCATGGTCTGGCACCCAAATTGGCATTATTCTGTTATTTTTTCCCAACGTAGTTGGTGCTTTGTCACTCCGGTCATTTCCCAAATGTTGTTCACTCTCTAGATGTCCAACAAGGAGTACTTCTTTGTATTTTTAAGTTCTTGTATAGCAGTTTCTAATTGCGGAATGTTCACTATCGCTTCTATTGGAGTCGTTTTCATTGCTCGAGCTGTGCAGATACTATACACGCTTGCCTTTATATTTGATTGAGTTTGTTAATGAAGCCATAAAGTATGGCTGTTTTTTTTTCTTAACTGACAACACCCATTCCCATTCCAATTGGAAAGCAATATCTGTGTAAATGAACCAACCTGCATTATCGCCAGAAAAGCTGGTCTTTTCCTTATCTTCAAAAAAACGGAAACAATGATGAACTTTAACTGTATGCAAACAAATTTTATTAATTTCGTAAATACTTATTGCGTTTCTTTCATTTCTCACAAATCCAATTGAAGTCAACGAGATAAAAACAAGAATTGATTATTTCAAAAATTAAGTCTTACATATCAATCCAAAACTATGAACAGACCAAAAGGCCGGGTTAATAAATGTAATTAACAACATTTTAATTCGAAATGATGCTTCAATGATAACCTAAACATAAAGTACCTCAAACAGGTAGTAATACTCCTATACGCGTAGAAACATTTTCCTTTTCAATCGTCAAAATGTCAAGGTAAACAACCTTAACTAGACAAAAATTCATTGGCTACATGCGTCAGCCACAGCACGAAGGATTAAAACGTTTATGATAGAGGGGGCTGAAGGTTATTGGCTTCCCTTGAATAAAACTATTATAGATTCTTCTTTACTTTAATGCATGGCAACAGAAGTTTATAAATTGAATTTAAAAGGAGGCACGGTGGCTGCATGTGACTGCAGTGTGTGATAAAAAAATGAAATACAACCCCTTTTTACGCCAAATCTATGAGGTTCTTTTTTAAATATTTCTTTTGCATTTGTTTTGATAACCTGAGTCAGAGCAGGAAAAAAAATTGTTGCTTAGATATATTTAGAAGAACGAATTAAACATACATTCTAAAATGTTTGCAAAGTTCTTTGCAATAATTTAAATAACTTACAAATATCACAGTTAAATCGTTTAATCTTTTTTAAATCTTTAATCGCAATCGGACGGATGCTGTGAGCGAGAATTTTCTCAATTCGTTCCAAAAAGTTGGCTTAACCAATTGTTCTTAACACAATGCCTCGTCACTTTCCCCTCAACGTTTATGTGAACTAAGATACAAAACTGATACAAACTAAGTCATCTAAGATATCCCTTTTGTTGATCTACATATTTTTCTGTTATTAATTTGCTTTAACTAAATTAATGTCATTCAGTTTACATAACATACAAATATTAAATCATAGGTTGCAATGCATTTTGTGTTCTCCCAATTTAATTGATGAATTATACTGAAACTAATTAGAATTATTTCACTTAACTACAAACCCATTTGTTGCTCGTAAAGTTCCCTTCGTATTTATGCTCGTAAATTTAACCCCTTTTTCACCTTGTTGAAACAAAAATAAAAATTTATTCGATTAAAACTTATAAATTGTTTGTTTTTTTTTAATAGTATCTTAAAATGATTTCTGTGTATCTAAGCAGTAAGCTCTTCACACCCACCTTAAAGTCATTTACAGATTCTGCTCCTCTCAATAGTCTTCATAAGTTTACTCTACAAAATCTCTGTTAACGTTTTAAGGGACACTCAAAAAAAAAAAAAGGTCTATCCAATTTTATTTGCCCTTCTAGGAAGTCAACTTAAAAACGGATTGAACTAAGTGTATTTTTCATAAAGTTCAACAATTGTTTATTTTTGAACTCTGCATCTCGAAAGAAGTAGAACTTATACAAATTGAATGAAATTTATTAAATCGTTTTGCTTCTTGAACGAAAAGAAATCAGAATGAAAAAAAACAAACGTAAACTTAGTGTCTAAAATCTGTATCCGTATTTAACTGGCTGTAATTTTATGCTATTTGCAAAAGATCTGGGCACCGCCGTACGTGTAATTGCTCTTCGGATTGCAGATTCTTGCTTAATGTGTCTCTTAGGCCTTGTGCACACCGCATCGAGCCGACGATTATCGTTTCGACTTGAACGTTCAAAAATTCGTTCGTTTGGACCATGATCTTGATATGTGTCAACCGCTTTACTTTAACAGAGCACATGCTTAAAAACATTAAGCGTAATAAGTTTTCTCCACTTTTCCCAGAAAACAAACTCATAAAATCACCCTCTCATTCCTCACATAAATCCACTGAACTATGAGCACGAGTCACTAAGGCACTAAGTTTTTCTTCAAAAGTTGTCTTAGTTTAAAATTTGTTAACCTTAAGAAATAAATAAAAACAGATAGATGAAGTCGAAAGCCACATAGTTTAGTACTCGTTTTAGCTTTGAGCGCCCGAAAAGTTACTTGATTTAGTTTAAGCCCTTTTGTTTAGTATATAAGTAGTTCTAATAAGTAAATAGAAAATGTATTCAAATTGACACCACTGATCTTGAAAAATTTTGCATGCAGTTCATTCGATTCAATTCTGCCAAGATTGAATACTATTTGGTGATTGCGCACCCGATCGCAATCGTTTCATTTACTTTATGCAGTTGGCACCCGACCATATTTCCAACCTGGTTTTTATGCATTAAAATTATTTTTAAGGTCACCATGTTTCAAAGAATTCGTATCTCTAAATAACACGTGGGTGGTTATGTTACCACTTATAATACAAACATTTATTTAAAGCATTTATCCTCCCTCCAACGATTCGTTAAGATGTTATTCAATATATGTATGTACCTTCCTACTCAGCTTTGCAGCAGCTCTGGTTTGCTCTAAGTGTTTCTTTTTCGAAATTTTATAAAACATACGTATATCTACTAATAAATAAATCATTTTTTTAAATCTAGGTTACATGCTTTGCTCCCGCTCAGAGATACGTTCTTTTTGGCCAATTGTTCCAGATCCACCCGTGTGATATATCTTTAACTTCAAAAACCTATCCAGACACTCTTGAACTTGACCAATATATTGGATGCCATATACTACCGAAAATCATCTAAATCGGCCTTTCTCTTATAACTTTGCACATCCTTATTACACACAACAACTACAAGTGTTACGAAGACAAATGTTGAACGCACTTTTATTTTGTGCGTTTAGCTAACATTTAAACTTATCACTTTTCTTGGATAGACAACCACCTTTAAATTCTACGTACAAATGTGTGCTGTTGAGGAGTTATCTGGCAGAATGTCTGTAATCCTTCAAGCATGCGTTAGTTCAAATCCATTGCATATGAACGACACATGGAACGCTTATATGCATTGTTGGTCTTGATATCCTTGTTAGGTTGTTATGTTTTTCTACATCATCAAACTTGACATCTATCCAGTACACCGCCGATTTCAAACTGTGCACCTTAAATTCGTGGAGAAAGGATATTTAGGCAACGTAAAGGGGGTGCATGTTATGTATTTATAAAGGCAAAAAATTGAAAAAAAAAATAAATAATGAACATTAAAGACATTGAAACATGTTATCTTTAATTTGTTGTTTTGTTGGTTTCTTTTGTTTATGGAAGTGGAAGTATTTGTTAAATTTTCGGTAAGCTGGCTTGCAGTTTTGCTTTTAAGCATCGTAAAAATAATCTGTATCTGTATTTGTTGACTTAACCTACCTCTTTTACATGAGGTACTATCGCGATGAAAAATCGATTCATACTTGTTATAAAAACACGGAAGTTTTTGGAAAGAAAACACTTAAATCATTGAACAAAAGTAAAAAGCCGTTTCATACCTACGGGCTTTGTTCAATGCAAAATAAGAAAATACTTGCCATTCAGTTGTACCGGTGAAATATAGAATATGTCAATATTTTAACAGCAATCGTGCTCTACAAAGATGGCAGGATATATTATATATATCTCTTATTGTATTTGTACAATTTATTTCCAAAAGTTATGCCACTAAAGCAACTCGCGCCCCATTTTAGGACAACGCTTCTCGGTCTGCTTGCAGAGCAACTTCTCAATGCAGTCAGAGCCTTATCCTGTTTTATCAGAGCAACGATCACTTAGAAATGCGGCTTACGCGCTACTTTACATACATGAACCGCTGTACCGCAGTGCAACTGTTATCTGTATTAGAGGTTGGGGTCAGAATATACTAGTAACATTTCACAGATTTTACCTATAACTGTTAAGTTTGAGTTTGTTTCTGATCATGATTATAGATCGAACTGACAAACGTGAAACACCAGTAAGGACGTGGATTATATAAGCCGCGGCATGCAAATTAAAAAGTTTGCTTAAGTATTTCACAGGCCACCGGCAACTGAAAAGTATGTTAGAAGAACAGTGATTTTGCCGCAGTTCTTTCATATTCTTGGTAGGATGAAATCAGCGTAGTCTGAAACTGAGCTCCTTAAAATAAAGGCATTTTATTTGTCTATACTCGCATCCGTGATTTATGGACAAATTTAACAAACTTATGTCGTGCGATATATCATGATATATATTTGTGGTATACCACAATATACGGCAAGAAAAAAATTAAAATGTAGCTGTGAAAGCAGTCATTTCTTTGCGAAATTCGGCAAAGTAATTACTTACCGCTGAAACAAGAGTTGCTGTCGCAAATGCTTTCGGAGCCAGGAATTGCGACCATCATTGATGACATGTTAGCCATTTTATTCAAAACAAAAGGGGGTTTGATATGCTGGATTTTGTCCTGCAAGCTCTTTCGTATAAATATCCAATGATAACTCAATATCGCCGTGGCGACCTCAGCTTATTGCAGATCAATTTAAGTACTGTATGTAAAACAAGTTAACAGCTTTATAAAATTGCATTAATACGACACATCTTCCCAGTTAACTTGATTTCATTTCTGTGTCTATGACAGGAGACTCACTCGCAATCAGAACGATTTCTGTGTTCATCGATTTACGTGCAATAAACTTGATTGCAGTTAGTTGCGAGATTGATACCACAAACTGCAAGTTCATTGCTGGACGTCATTACCAACGACAATGCAATGTTGCCGAACCAATATATGTTTTCCAATCTTAGGTGAATGAAACGGAAACATGAATCAGTTGGCTTGTTTAGGACAACCAACTGTTGCTCATAAAGGCAGACTATTTTTGACATGGATGGGTGGATGTTTTGAGAAAGTAATAAAGGTATTACTCGCGTCCAAGGCGTCATGTTACCTGTTTTTCAATTTACTCAACCATCGCCAATTGATTCAGTCAAAATTATTAGCCATGACTCATTTACACCATGAGTTTTGCACTTAAGTTATTTTTTTCAATTTATAAAACCATCTTAACTGGTCCACATAAATACTTTTGAGTTACGCTTATAACGTTTCCGTTTCTGCCTCGGATGACGGCGATTTCTGCTTTGAATCTAAATGCAAAGGTAAAGGCGAAACTTTGATCAGACAGTCTTAAAAAATATACTTACGAATATACACATCTCGGTTTAAAACTTTGGTAAACGTAATATTATAGACTAGTCCTGTGACTATTGCAAAAAGGGAAACATGTAGACAACTTACCAAGCTTTAAAAATACTGACTTCAAAGACAAAAACACAGTTTTTGAAATATATATTATTTGAAGCACTGCTTCTTGATTCTCTTAGCAGTAACAAAACTTTTGGTAATCCCCATTAACAGGATGTCGAACTTTATAAATGAAATTAATATTCACGGCAACAAGAAATCAACGCATTTCCGGGCTTATCGCTTACCTGTACTTTCTTCCATTACCGTTTCGTTAAACGTATCTTATTTTGCGCCTGGTCAAGCAACGACATCGAAAAGAGATTCTTTGTTCATTGTACTATAATGACCTGAAGATTTCAGTTTTCCGATTTTCACTGATCAATAATTTGCTATGACAAATTGTGTTGTATACCTAATAGTAACGTAGTCCTTTTGGATCAGGGGTTGTATCTGCTATTTTGCCACCTCTTTTCACTTTTGATGAAAGTGTAAAACACTATTTCATGAGTCTTGGCATGCATTTACAAACATGAACGCTTACGTGGAAATAAAAATGAAAGGTATTTAAACGGATTCTTGTTCCAGAGTTTATTCATAACATTGGCCATATGTGTGCTTTTCACACGCAGAAAAAACGCAAAATAAATGCATATGTATGTATTTTTTTAATTAAAAATATTTGTTAAAAGATGACTCTCTGCTGTCTGCAATCTGTAAATTGTAGATGCATCTTCATCTTGCTTAAAATTAAAATATTGTTTTCGGCAATGGTTTCGATACAACGATTCAAAGTTGAACTTTCACCAAATGCCAACGAAATTTCAAGATTATTGTCTAAAAAGACAATTTTGTATTATCATTTTGTAAACCATAAAATCAAATTTCATTCTACAAACTTTTTCTTTTAGAATAAACTTTGTTTATTTGAATTTTCTTTTAATTTAAACCAAACCTGATGCTATTCATATCAACACTGTTATGCACGTGTGACCTCGTAGCTCTACAAATATGGTAACTCTGAGCAGGCGCTCTGTACAAGTGAAAAACCTACGAGATATATGGCAGTCAACATGTTAACATTCAGTAGACTTTTATACACCTTCGACATGACTTCGACCCACTACCAATCTGAAGTGTTGTGCCATCATATTCTATACTACCTCCTTCCTCAAAGAAAAAAATTTTTCTTTTACTTGTTGGCCACTTTTTCCCCCTCGCTAAAACTTAATTTTTTGATAAATTGAGTGTCATTAAATGTTAAATTCTTTTTCAAAACCATTTAATGCAACATGCAATTATTCCTTCAACGCGAAAAACGTTTGTTTTCAAATCTAACGCAAATTTATGATGCCATGACTTCAAAACATAGAACAAGGATGAAATAAAAGGAAGCAAAATAATGTTAATCGCAAAAGATAAATTTTGTTCAAAGCCAACTATTTCACTTTATGGAGGAAACTTAATGGACATGCCGCTCGTTTTTAGCTACTTCTTTTTGTGCTTGAAATCCTTTTGTATACCAAAATTTGATTTGCATAAGCTCGCTTTTTGCTGGAGAAGTTTTTGAAATTTTAGATCAAGAGTATATTAATGTGTATGAAAATCCAGATCCTAAACGAAATGAGAACTACTAGCTTTGGACCAAAAACGTTTGAAATGGATCCAGACAAAAGAGGCTCGACCACTTTTCGGGACATCAGGACTGCCTTCGTACCTTGTTGACAATTGCATTTTCAGAAATCAGAAGCAATTTGAAAACTTGTAGGGACTGATTTTTAAACGTCGACCGAATGTGGCATACACTTTTGTAACATTTTTATTTTGGGAATTTTGTAACTTGTTCTTATTTGAATTAATCTCTTTAAGTTTAAAGAACCGCGTAATTAATGAAGATGTAATGTATGTTTTTTTTTGCAGTGGACGTACGTTTATTTTTTTCATTCCGAAGCAAATGATATTGTATAGAAAAAAATCATAAATTTCTGAGTTATTATTGAACTTTAAGAATTACATAGTATATACATACATGTGTACACCCGAAGCAAGACCGCCCATCGTTCACACAATCGTATACACTTTTGCTATCCAACAGCGAGACTTGCATAATTCATAGAGAAATGTCGAATAATAAAGAACAAAGAACAATGAATGTGATGGGTCCTGAGAACTACCTCAAACTTTATTAATTAACGACAAATTTTTTTCAAATTCAATAGACTAGCTATATTATAATATTTCAAACGGCGGCTAGATAAAATATATTAATACGATTGACTAACTAATGATTCCCTAAAGAGAATAAGAGGCTGATATTTTAAATACAAAAAATACACTTCGAAGGATTGTCAATCAATCGCAAGATACGGGGTTTTGAATTTTCTTGAAATCTTAACCTCATGTTCGTCAGTCTGACGAACTAACCAGGGAGTCGTGGCATTTTTTTTTTAATTAATTGTGTATTCCAAGACATGTGAAAACGCATACGTTTTCGTACCTTCACAGTGTTATCGTGATTATACGGAGAATCTTAAATCTAATTTTCATATTTTTATAGCAGATTACAATTGTAGAGATTCTACAAAATAATAAGCTATACATATCTTAAGATTATTTGCAGCATTTCATTCAAATGTAATCTTAATTAGAACAAGACAAAACATTCTCTAAGTCATCACTCAACTCATTTTTTAGGGTTAACCAGCATTGAACCTAATAAGTTGATTAACTCTGAAGAACATTTATTTAGATTTATACACAAAAATAATTGTACTCACGCATATTTTTCATCCACTTTAGGAGCATGATGTTTGGATATTGATGACGACCTTTAACAAATTTCAATGAAGCTTCATCAGTTGAAAGAAAACGCTCTGAAAAAATGCCCAAACTGACATGACGAAATGATTTCGCACACGTGCAAGTAGGTGTAAATATTATCGACCCTTTGTATCAATGGACATTGATATAGACAGAAAGAAAATATTTTTTTCTCCAATTGAAACACACATAATATTTGCTTGAGCAGCATTTCCATATAAAAATTTCGAACCACCGACGGGTTCAACCACATAAAGTACGAAATGCATTTTGTATCCTCACCCTAATTTTATACCCCACCAGAAACCATCTTGGTCACGTGTTAAGTTTTAAAAAAAATGGCGAATTGTTTTTCTTTTATATTAAACCGTCATGCCACTTTCCTTGCGCCGCTATTCAATTTCTTTTACTAGTCCAAAAATTAATTGGGAAATCCAATTTTTTGTATTGCAAAACACGAAACACGTGTATTTCATTGGAGGGAGGTACCTTCTACTTTACAGGCAAATTTATTTCAATGCGAATTCTGCCGCAAGTTTTTGGAAATGAACGGCCAACAGTACTTGCTGTTCATCCAACCACAACTGCATGCATGTAGGTCAAATGATGTTTGATATTTTTCCATGGCACCATTCATTCTGCCATCAAACATCGTCTGATGTTGTCCACGCCACGTTTGACTGCACTAAGCTATCCAACCGACGGATGGGAAGAGTTCGTACGACAGGCGAAACATACGGCAGCCATTAATTCATTCTAATGTAGACCAATCACAGCTAGTTTCCATCGAACCAAACCCGACGTTTTTAATTATCTTAAAAAGAAGCATTAAATATTTCTTTTGCTGGATTAATGCTTTTTCAACTCGAAAATTCACTTTCTTTAAAATAATAAGACCCAGAGCCGACATGCTTCTTTAATTTTGTGCAACATACAAATTCATTTTATTGACAGATTAAAATGTCCCGCAACATTTGCCAAACGTCACCTATAATTTGGACTTTTTTTTGAGAAAAGTGTGAAAATCATTTTTCCAAGGAAACTGTAGTAGGAAATATGAACTACGATATGGTTGAATTCATTTTTGAAAACAAATATTTCAAATTACTTCTGTGATTTGAAAAAGTAATGTCAAAAGAATTCTCGAAATCTTGACCCACAAATTAAAAGAGCCTTCCTTGAACTGAGACTTGCTTGATGATTTCCAAATAGGAACAGCTCAGGTTAAAATCTATTCGCCACTTCAAACTCTTGTGTTAAACGAATTACCAAATACCCAATCTAGTGAGATGTCGATCCAATCGGAGAGAACGAAAAAACTACCCATAATCATGCTAGACACTCTTAGCTGGGTGTTCTTGTTTCAGTAGAAAGCAACAATATAAGATTAAGATTGAATTCGTCTTCTTGACCTAAGATCATTTTGTTAAATGTGCAAAAATTATTCACTTCGGGCAACCAACACATGTTTTTCACTGCTCCAGCTCTTTTTAGCCATGAACAATCCTCACCATTTAACAGGCCAAATAAAATTAATTTCAAGTACAAATTTCGGTCCGATCTCAAATCATTTGCGAAAATCGCTTGTTGAGCAAAGACTCCTTATTATTTAAAATGCGACAATGCAAATAAGTGTTGCTTTGTAATATATATGTTAGATGTCCAGCAGTCCGGACAACTACCATTTCGTATGCTTTAAGTCGCTTCCTTTGCAAGCATAAAAGGCGTACAATTAACGTATTTAACAACCCAAAGTAGTGACCAAAGCCTTTAGTTCTTTCTTAAATAAAAATCAAAGCAACGTTGCTTGATACGGCAGCTAGTTTGAGAGCAGGGCCCAGCATATGTATGTGTGCTGAATGCTTTTCGCAATAATGGCGAGGTTTGGAATTAAAATGTTTGACCAGCTCCATATGGTATCCGAAGATTTGTTATGGCAAATGTTCTCTTCAGAGCATTGCCTATCACTCGTGAATGCGAGTAAAAAAGCCCGTAATAGATCTCAGGACTTGGCGCTCACCAGTAGATGCGCTTTAAACTGAGCCATGGAAGGTCACTTCGCTCAAGAGAATGCCAAAAAAAATACAATTGACATCGTCAATTATTAAACTTCAAAACTTCTAGGGATATATAACATAATCTGACGGTGTTTTCTGACCCTTTTCCGATTTCCCTCACAGTTTCGTTTCTGTTGTAATATAGACAAAAATCAGTACTTTCTAATATATTTCTCACCCACTTTAGCATGATGCATTGAAACTGAACATTGAAGCTCGATATGTAGAATGAAAACATCCTAGATGGAAACCCAAATGGATTTAAATTTGTCTTGAATCAAGGACTTAAATTCGTTCTGAATCAAGAACCTAATTTATAAAGATCTAAACTTCTTCCGAATCAATAGTTGTATCTAGAAGTGTGTATTCCCTTCCTATGTACCTGCCATAATCGCACCATGCAAACGACTCGGCCTGATTCAGTCGATGCGCTTTAAACTGAGCCATGGAAGGTCATTTCGCTTGTTTATATTAAAAGAATGCCAAAAAGAATACGATCGGCATCGTCAATTATCAAACTTCAAAACTTCTGCGGATACATAACATAAACTGGCGGTGTTTTCTGACCCTTTTTCGATTTCCCTCACAGTTTCCTTTCTGTTGTGATATAAATACGATTTCTTGATTGAATAAGCTTATCCTTAAATTTATTTCAGGAAAGCGAATACAATGCCCATATCCAATGAAGCTAAATTATTCATTTCCAATAATCAAGATTGGCAGTATACCGTTTGTCCCTTAATATTTCAATTTTCAATATTCAAAGCCGCCTAAAGGAGCAAAAATTTAAAAAAAAAAACTAAACGTGTCCAGGAATATTGAAATTCCGTCATAAGTTTGTTCATATGAAGCAAAGTCCACTCTTTGTGGCAGAATCTGTTTTTTTTCCGATTATCCATCTTAGGACTTAATTTTGGAAAACATTTAGATTTTAACACAAAAATCAGCACCTTCTAATATGTTTCTCACCCACTTTAGCATGATGTATTGAAACTGAACATTGAAGTTCGATCTCTAAAATGAAGACATCGTAGATGGAAATCAAAACAAACTTAAATTTGTCTTGAATCAAGGACTTAAATTCGTTCTGAATCAAGAACCTAATTTATAAAGATCTAAACTACTCCCGAATCTAGAAGTGCGTATTCCCTTCCGTTGTGTCATAATCGCACCACGCAAACGACTCGGCCTGATTCAGCATATACAATTTCAATTAATCAATATGATAAATTAATTTTAAACTCGCATGCATACATCTGCATTTCGAGCAAACATAAATTATGTTAAAGCAATTTTACTTCAGCGAGAATCTTCATTCCAAGCACCCTTAAATGGACGCATAACTCAAACCTCAAGCCTATACCACAAGCCTACATTGAAAACAACGAAGAATCTCATGAAGTAAGCATGACAAGTCTCTTGATAAACGTTTGTGCAAATTATTACCGTCGTTAAGTTATTCTTTATAATTAAGTTTAATTAAAAAAACATGTACCCTTTCTAATTTACGGGATGCATAGTTCTTTGCCGACTTCTGAAGTCTTTCTGTCGAATCGAATGTATTTGTCTTTACATTTTTTGTACTTTAAAAGTCAAGTCACTTCCTTTTTTTCATCCACATTTATAAAAACAAACTGAATCGGCTTAAGATATAATCTCAAAACCGTCAACTTCAATGCTTGCACAACAGAATCGCAGCTATTTTAAATCTTTAATCAGTTCGTTACCTGATTTAAAAACAAAAAATATAATTTGGCTTATTATTAACTTCTTTGCTTGCCTCTATAAAGCACCACTATTATAATATTTAAAAGTAAGCTCACCTTATGCATACCATTCAGCATTGCTCCTTATTTATGTGAATTTGTCTCGCCTGTTTTGAACATACGAGTGGAGTCACAGTAGTACCCGACCTAACACAGAAAAGACAAAAAATTAAAAACTAAAAATACCTTACAAAGTCTCCTTTTGGTCAGCACATTTAAAGAATCATCGAACTCAAAAAAATAGCATTATCTTGCCTTTAGATTGAATTGTCTTTGATTTGACTGATTTCTTTCGAATCGATTATTTCTGTTATTGAAAGACTGACTCTCCCAGAGTAGAATTTAGCTTAAAACTGAGGTCTTTATACATGTTAACAAAATCAACATAGCGTCGTCAATCCTTATGCCTTACCTTTTTTGGTACCATAATTAATATTTTCAGAAAGCCACCATCATTAATACGCCATTCCAGGTTCTTCTTGGCATATCCGCCTTTGTATTCCGTTTAATACGACAGTTAAAAACTTATAAAAACACGACTGCTAATTTGTCGCATAGAGGGCCTTATATGCTTTAGCATTTGAGGTGGATATGCATCGGTTAAGCTTATGGATAAAAGAGTATCCAAAGATAATCGATATTTTTCCAAACCCTTTTATAATTATTCAATCAAAATGAAATAATATACAAATTTCTTGTTCGAGTGCGGTATTGTTGGTTTAGGCCTTTTAAATTATCATAGCCAAAAAGAAATATAATTTTACCATATGCGAAAAACGCTTGTTGAGCAACGACTCTTTCTTATTTAAAAAGCGACAATTCACATAAATGTTGCTTTTTAATATAAATGTTAGATGTCCAGCAGTCCGGACAACTACTATTTCGTATGCTTTAAGTCGCTTCCTTTGCAAGCATAAAAGGCGAACCGTCCATGAAATGTACAATGTGCCATTAACGTATTTAACAATCCAAAGTAGTGACCAAAGCCTTTAGTTCTTTCTTAAATAAAAATCAAACCAACGTTGCTTGATACGGCAGCTAGTTTGGGAGCAAGGCCCAACATTTGTATGTGTGCTGAATGCTTTTCGCAATAATGGCGAGGTTTGGAACTAAAATGTTTGACCAGCTCCATATGGTATCCGAAGATTTGCTATGGCAAATGTTCTCTTCAGAGCAATGCCAATCACTCGTGAATGTGAGTAAAATAACCCGTAATAGATCTCAGCACTTGGCGCTCACCAGTCGATGCATTTTGCACTGAGCCATGGAAGGCCACTTCGCTTAAGAGAATGCCAAAAAGAATACGATCGGTATCGTCAATTATTAAAGTTCAAAACTTCTAGGGATACATAACATTTACTGGCGGTATTTCTGACCCTTTTTCGATTTCCCTCACAGTTTCCTTTCTGTTGTTATATAAAATCAGCACTTTCTAATATATTTCTCGCCCACTTTAGCATGATGCATTGAAGCTCGATATGTAAAATGAAAACATCCTAGATGGAAACCCAATTGGATTTAAATTTGTCTTGAATCAAAGACTTAAATTCGTTCTGAATCAAGAACCTAGTTTAAAAAGATCTAAACTACTTTCGAATCAATAGTTGAATCTAGATGTGCGTATTTCCTTCCGATGTGCCATTATCGTACCAATCAATTAATCGATATGATAAATTAATTTTAAACTTGAATCCACAATTCTACAAACAAACTGAATTGGGTTAAGATGTAGTCCCAAAACATTCAGCCAATGTATGAATGTTGCGCTAGTCAACTTGATTGCTTGCACAATCAAATTCGCAGCTATTTTAAGTTTTTAATCAAATCATTACTCGATTTTTAAAAAAATTGTAATGTGGCTTATTATTAACTTCTTTCTAATAAAGACTCAAAGATGAAGGTACTTCTGTAAGCCTCTATAAAGCACCACGAGTATTATTTTAAAAAGTTAGCTCACCTTATGGAGATGATTCAGACTTGCTCCTTCTTTATGTCAATTTGTCACGTCTGTTTTGAACAAACGAGTGAAGTCACAAAAGTACCCGACCAAACACAGAAAAGACAAAACAAAATTTTAAAAAATATCTTACAAAGTCTTCTTTTGGTCAGCACATTAGAAGAATTATCGATCTCCTAAAAATAGCCATCAATACCATAATCTTGCCTTGAGATTGAATTGTCTTTGATTTGACTGATTTCTTTAGTATCGATTATCCCTCGATCTGAGTCTATTGTTGAGACGGTTCTTCCCTCTTACATGTGAAGTGATGGACCAAACCTGGTTCTTGACGTATCATTTGCTATGATGATCGCCATGGAAGCTTTTACAGTCTGCCACCTAAAGATTTTCTGTTCTTTGAAGACAGGCTCTCTCAGAGTAGAATTTATCTTTCCTTTGGTAGTGGAAAGACTGAGGCCTTTCAAATCAAAGTATTGTATCATTTAACAATGACAATTTTTTTTACATTTTAACATAATCAACATAGGGTTGTTAATGCTTATGCCTTAGCTTAAAATGGTTTTTAAATCCTACCAAAATTATTACTTTCAGAAAGCCACCGTCATTAATACGCCAGTCCAGGTTCTTCTTGGCATATCCTCCTTTGTATTCCGTTTTACACGACAAAGGCAAACCTATTGAAAACTTATAAAAACTATAGCCCGATGTCAAAATTTCCTAATTTTTTATTTAACCTATTTCTCATTTGAATATTAAAACGATGGAATTAAAAGGTTTTAAGGTGACTTTTGTCCTCACTACGATAAGCGGCCAACTCCTTTAAAAAAAAAATAACATAGTATAGGTTCATATGACGGACGCACATAATATTCCGATCCTAATATTTGAATTAAATAAAAGGCACCTGTCCTAAAGCGTTCTGCTAATTTGTCGCATATGAGGTTCGGCTAATGGATAAATGAATCTATAAAAAGATAATCCATATTTTTCCAAACCCCTTTATAATTAGTCAATCAAAATGAAATGATAAAACAATTTCTTATTCGATTGCCTTATAAATTCACCAAAGCCAAAAAGAAATATAATTTTACAATGCGTTAGTCGTTCATTCATTTCTTTAAAAAATCAGCCCCACCGGTATAAACAAACAAACAAACAAAAAATGTGTCCAAAAGGTACACGCATCTGCCGAGCAGAGATTAAATCAAATTTGTTATATTGAACAATGAAATCATGTAAGGAAATATAATAAATATTTCAAACAAAACAATTCAACAATTATCTATTTTTTCAGCCAACAATATTCCTCCCAACTAACTCCAGTAACAAAATGATATCAAAACATCTTAACCAGTAAAGAAATGTTTAATTTGTTTTTTCCTTTTGTTCATTAACCTTAACAGTTTTTATTCGCAGATAAATTCATTAAGGAAGTCATAAAGGAAGTTTTCTATGAATGACTTACAGAATTGTATGTTTTTAGTAACAGAGAACTGTGAAGAAAAAATCTTATATACAAATTATTTAAATTTCTTCTATGCCACTTTATGATTTACATTAGTTAACATGACGTGTCAAATGACTGATGAAATACGTAAGCATTTCAAATGTCCCATCTTTCAAACCTTCATTTTCAAATTTTCCCCCTCATATTCGAACTGTATGTTCGCCTAAAGTTCATTCATATAACAAAATACGTCAGCTTCCATGTTCGATTTGGTTGCAAATAATAATATCGAAAACACCACCCATATCTGTCAATTTCAGTTTCGACAGAAACATGGTTTCCTTTTTTTTCACACAATATTTATGTACACAAATACACTCACCACACATCGAAATATGGCCAATGATCCTGTTGCGGTATAAGCAAAAAGCTATTCTCAAAGCTTTTCCATGTTCTTTAAAATGTAAAAGGCATATCCATACACAAAGGTAGATGTAGAAATATGTATCCACCGCGCAATTTTCTATTATATTCTCCTTCCTCAATATTTTCTTTTGAACGTCAATTCATATTTTACGACAAAAACAGTTCTTGCTTGGAAATCTTTTAAGTTCAACACAATCGCGAGCGAGTTTTAACCACGCCTACGAGCTAACGTTATTACGTCCACTCCACCTTTTATGTGAATATGTATATTTATCAAATTATCCTATATGAACACACCACCAAAATTCGGCTCCATGGATTTGTTTGGAAGCAGTTGACATCGGCAGTGGATAACTTCATATGAACGATGGTTTCTAGAAAGATGCCATTTTGATTTATTTCTTAGTAAGATATGTCAAAGTTGTTAAAACTAAGCTGAATAATTTGAGTTAAATTTTCTTTATCTTTTGCCTCCAAATGGTAGAAGTACAATGGCATTTTTGTTTTTTAAATAAGACAAAGCTGAAGAACAGGTCTATAAACTTCTTCCAATCAGCGCTCAAACTTCTGTTTTTAAATTTTCCATCTCACTGACACAACCATTGCTTTATCAAGTCAATCTTATTGAACATAAAGCCGATGTAGGGTAAGGGACTCTGATTTCATTTCAATCTTTACGTATCTACACAAAATGCATTATAATCTTGCACGACCTTATGAGAAGCTTACTCATTAAACCAGTACAATCACCATGCCTTCTGTTGAGTAATAAAACTTCATTCCAATTTTATTTCTAAAAAAAATGCACCGCATAAGAGGTCATTGACCTTCTAAGAATTATAAACTCAGATCTCGAGAAAAATGTTTACTGGTTTATCTTCCTGACAGTATGTACAACTGTGATCTTTTGTTCAGCAGTTCAACGAAGAGATTCAAATCACCATTCGGCTTATATATCATATAATTACAAAACTTTCAATTGAAATACTATCCAATTCAACTCAAAGGAAGCTCAATGACTATTTGGAACAGTTTTGCATATAGTATTCAAGTAGATTTTGCAAAATTCTGCATAGCAGTCAAGCGAGCAGATTTAAAGCGACTTCCTTGTTTTATCTTTACCATGAAACAATACTGAGTTTAGTGTAAACTCTACACGACTCCAACTAGGATAGTACTGATCTCGATTTTAAATAAATGGTTAACTAACTACACAAAAAACATGTCCACACTTAGTTCTCTTCTGACCTTTCTTTAACACATTTCAACTTGATTTCACATCCAAAAGCAATTATGTACATCTTAACAATTCGATATTTTGAAAAAAAAATAGTCACAACAAAAAATTAAACGTCAAAACAACTCCTTACTCTTTTGATGTTCTTCTTATCTTTATGACTTAAGTTGGCCAATTTTGATAAAGGAAAGTTTATCAGATTAATTAATTTGTTTCTCATTGATCCATTGAGTTTTGCATAGATAGGTTACTTATACATCAGTTCGATCCTTTCCGAGCAATGATTTAAGTTCCTCCTTATACTAAAACTCTCCTTTTGCAATTAACTCGTAAATGCACCTACATACATACCTTTACTAGAAAACTATCTCATTATTTTATTTAACTTTGAGATCAGATTCTGTAACAAATCATTTAAGGCATACCTGGGAGGCAACTGGTTTTAACTACTCTGTGCAGAGAAATAAAATACTATTCCTGAAATGCCTGCGGCATCGAAAAACGAATCACACGAATAATATTCTCATACGAAATGTAGGACCATGAGGTTTCCTGCAAAACTGTTATTTCTTTCACCTTAACTAAACTTCATTCTCATTTGTAAAAACTAGTTTGGAAAGCCATTTTAATACAACTCGCGAATTGAGATTCATATGTTGACTCACTTACTTAAGCTGAGCAACCCCAAAATGACTGAAAATATTTACCTGTTTTTTTTTCTAAAAAGCAAATCATACAATACACTTCCAGGTTTTTAATTCATGATTCAAAATAGTTTCACCTTTCTAAAAATAACTAATAATCTTTACCCTTGTCGGGCAGTCACTTCAATTCGAACTGTTAGGATGAATAATACATTTATTCTTGAAAATAATTTTCTGGATACATGTAAGGTTCATGAAATGCTTATAGGTCTATAGTCAAATAAAAGAATTCGTAAAACAGTGTCTCAAGATCGAAAGAAATGACGAGATAAATTCGCTTTGAACCATTTTTTGTACAGCTAAATAGCATATCACGCTAACTATCGGTCGAATACCTTGGCATTGGTCAATAGGCATTGCACTCGGAATTCTTCAAGAAGCCATGTAACATGCATGTCAACAAAACCTCCAGCCAGCTTAGATCCTGCTTAAATTGGGTGGTCAATTACCTCTGTTAGATTGATTCGTTCAATTGACGTCGAAAGCAAAATTCCGAAGCACCATTCAATCCCACTTCTCTTATAACTTGTTAAGAGACGACATTATTTTAATAAATTGTTTTGTCTCCATCTGGTAAGGTTTCAGATTTGATTCACGAACCTGAAAAGAAGCATTCAATTAACTTCATCTTTTCTCTAAACAATATTCAAATTGCAAACGAACAACGTGTTCTCATTTTTCATTCAATTCTAAAGATATTCAGAAAAGCTTGCGAAACACATATAAACTTCTCTAGAGGCTAGAGGCTCCACAAGCAAGCTTTAATTGTAGAGAAGATAACATCCAAAAGGCTGCGGTGCTTCGAGGAAATCATTTATCTAATACACCGAAATAACTCTCTTTTAAACATCTGCGTTCTCGTCATCCCCACGATCTTGAGGAAATCACGCCTTAATCGTATCCCTCGATTTGAAAAAAACTTGCGACCACTTGAATAAATTATCAAAATGGAACATCTCAAAAATTAACTCATCATTTCGTAAATTTTATAAAAATATGTACATACATATAAACAAATAACAAGCACAAAAGTCTTCACCAAAACGCCTGCATGAATCTAGCCTTTATTTTCTCAAAGGTCGCAAAGACACCATATAAGCCCGCTTTGCAACTAAAATTGTGATCCGAATAAACCTCCAATTTTTTCTCGATTCAGTAAAAAAATCTTCAAATTAAAGACGGGATTTCCAGACTTGCTTCTTGTTTAAAACATTGACCTCCATCCATCCATGAAGTCAAATCTTTCATAGTCACACTTCTTGGATTCCACCAATCAATACAGAATTATCTGGTAGAGAATCCAACCCAAGTAAGGATGAACATTTTGCAGTTCACGAGAAGCATAGCGAGGAGCTCAAGGGCTTTGCAGTAGTTTCCATGAATGCAAATGCTCTATTAGGTGCTCGTTTAGTTGTGAATAAGGCGTACTTCTTCAAGTTTCGATCATGAGTGAGTTGAAAAACAGCGATACTTTTCTACGAAAAGTTCCAACAAAACATCATCAACACTTTTGGAATGCTTGTCGCAAAATCATTCATTAATTGCAGTCACCCGGCATCAATCGCAGATAACACTGAAATTTGCCGAATTTCTAAGTCAATGCAGACCAGTCATAATTTGTTTACATATTCTTATAACAAATTTCAATTTGTCAACGTTCATATTCATCACACAAGTTGAATCGAATTCGAGTCAATTAAGTCAAATATGCGAACTCTTTCAAAGGTAAAAAAAACAACAGCTAGCTCTGATAACCTCTGCGTTTAAAGCGAATCTTCGTCATCAATAAAATTCGCGCCAATCATATGCAAAATCAATCAAAAATTAAGATTATCACTGCGCCGCAAGATATATCCCGACTGAATTACATGCAAAACTTTATCCGCCTTGAAAGAATAATTACAAAACTTGTTAACCACATTTCGGATTTACGATAAAATGTGCTTCGAACAATTTCGCGCCCTCAAAACAATCCGATTTTTGCTCAGGCTTCGCCTCGGGCACAGATAATTTACGCACTAACACCAAAGCAAAGACCCTGCTTCAAAATGTCAGATTGAATAAGCGGGTCAATGCTTAACATTAAAAATGGTACTGTAGATGTAATAACCTGCCAGGGACACATTTTAGAACAACATGTACAGCCTGCTCAAAGTCTCAGGTTCTAAACCTTAAAAAACAAATATAAAAACCTGGACCAAAAGGACAATTCCATTCACTTTCCATGTCCTAAAATTGAGCAGAAGAATTTAATATCTTATATTATTATATTACTGAAGTTATTAAACAATTCCTTTGACCGACCCGTAATTAGTCTGGCGTCAAGGATGTCATTAACATTTGTTATTTTTGTCTGCGAAGGTCTTTGTTTCCAGCCAAAATCTATGCGTATAAAGGAAAAAAGGCCTTTTCCCTCGATAATTTTTTGTTTGTAGATGCCATTGTCTCCTCCAAGGTAAAAGCATTCCCGGTGAAATGCTGACATATTGTATCTGAGTTAGCTAAGTAGAAGAACTGTCTTCCCTTAGATACTACGTCCTTTCAGTCTGAACTTCTCCAGGGTTGCAGTCTTCCGAATACAAATTGTTCTTAACTAAAATACGTTTAAATCCAAAGCTAAGGATTTTTTCGAAACAGCCTTTTTCTCTGCTATTTAATTCGAATAACAAAACGCTTTCATAGCGCCCTAACCATCGACATCTCTCCACAAGACTCAATACAATTCTTATAAATCACTAAGTTTACACTCAACTGTACCATTGTATCAATTGAATATAATCTTAAATTAAATTTAATTAATTAGATATAACTTAAATTACTGAATGCCAACATACGAGTAGTTAGAGCACCATAGCTGGTAATTGCTATGCTATGATGAAAATATTTTGGTGTAATATAATTTATCTAAGTTATATTCTTCTATTTTAACTTTCAGACATATGAGCTCGAAGACTATCTGGCGACTGATCCAAGCTCTGCTCCGCATGCTGGTAAAAATCATTGCGTCAAAGCAAGATCAAACTATTTGAAAGCCCGACCCAAGAAAACGCTTCTAAGAATAAATCGCTCACCAAGCCCAGTACCAGAAGAGTTCACCGCTCCTTTCGCATCATCAACATCGCTTTGGAGGTGTCATCACTGTACGGACGAATTCACACTGGAATTCGATTTGAAGAATCATCTCAAGCTGCACGAAGCCAGTCGCAAGTACAAATGTGAAATATGTGGATTTCGTTTCACTCTGATTTCCAATTTACGTGCTCACGTTCGTCGTCACATCGGTGAAAAAAACTTTCCCTGCGACGAGTGCGAGAAGCGTTTCTGGACATCGACCGAATTGAAAACTCACCGTCGTAAGCATACCGGCGAACGGCCGTTCATCTGTGAATTTTGTGGTAGTGCCTTCAAGACATCGGGAGCACTCACGGATCATGAGAAGCGGCACAAGCAAAAAAAGCGCCACAAGTGCAGCGAATGTGATCAAAGTTTTCTGCATTTACAGGTTTTACGAGAGCACATGAATACCCATACACTGGATCGGCCGTATGCCTGTCAAATCTGTAAGGCCACATTCGCTAGGAAGCACATCTTGGCGCAACACTTAAATCTACACTCTTCAAAAAAAAAATTTATATGTGAAATATGTTCAAAGGAATTCGCTCAGTTGCCGGGACTTCTGGCCCACAAAAAACGTCATGAGATTGAGTAAACTATCATTCTTAATAAATCAATAAAAACCATAGTTGAATGATAATAAAAACAATCATTAAATAAAACACACTTATAAGTTTTCTTAATAAGTATTTCTTACTTATTTTAATTTGACAGAGAAAGAAAAAATAATTGCTAAAACAAAAGGATAATAATCATAAATAGCCAATTCGAAATACCTTCTCGGTTTCCATTGCAACCAAACAAACCCCAATGATTCATCTGGGAATGTGAAATTCCCGAATTTGCTTGTCAATTATTTTTCATCCCTTATGAGAATTAAAATAAAACAAATAAGGCAAATAAAGCAAAAGCGAAATTCGGAAACGGAATGACGACACAAATATAAACCTGACTTCTTTAACAACAAAACAGTCTCCACTTTCCATACTACAAACTAACAACATCGTTGGATTAACAAGCTCTTTTTTGCCTAATAATTTTTTTTTCATACTCATCTATTGTAAGATAATTCAAAACTTGCATTCGATCCTCAACAGCCATCTCATTTAAGACTGATGAATGATTCCCATAAAAAAAGGATGTGCGCTTAAGCCTTATCTTCCAGCTAAAAACTAAACATAGATTCCCATACCAGGATTCATTTTGTCAAGTGAACTTTCGAACTTAACCTTTAAACTAAATGCATAACATACGACGACTAATGTAATCGTGTGGCAGAGTTGTTCTAGAATAGTTTTCTCTGCTCCTTTTATAAGCTGCTTGAAAAATAAATATTTAAAAAAAAATTATCATCCTGACCTAACCCAAGAAAAAATTATAATTCATTGAAAAACGAGCAAAGTTCAAAATAAATGATTTCTCATGATAAAGTTGTAATAAAAGAATAAAAACACAATTATTTGCTATGAAGCAATGTTGCTTGGTCAGTTCATGTTCATGTATCCTGTATGCGCTTAATACGATATTTCCAAGATTAATTAGCCACGAAATACCATATTTCCGTCTTTTTTCAAAATTTGTCATCTCGTTTTTATTTTAATTTGCGACCTTTTAGCCACATCGACATTCAAAAATATAAATATGATAAGGCCATAGATATGTTCATATATATGTTCATATATATTATCTGGTTAAGATAAGAACTCATGAGCTTTCTCAGTCCTTGCTTTCTTCCTCCTTCCTAATGTGCTTGTTCAAATATAACCTTTCAAATAACAGTTCTCAATATGTCCTTTAGTGATGTTCTATGCGTTCAACTTTTCCTTAAATCAGGGAAGGTCGTACGACTGAAATAAAATCAAACTCTAGCATTCCCCAAGACAATAATAAATTCAGCACGAACAAGACCCGACTAAGGAATGTAACTCTACAAGGGTAAATACATTTCTACATACATAGATGAAAACTCTTTGAATCTTCATAATAAGGTTGAATTTTTCCGTTTGAATTTTACACAAACTGGGCCGAGGAATGTGCAAAATGACTGTGTACATATACATACACATGTTTATATCTATAAGTTCGAAAATATTAACGTAAATAAAAAGTATATGTTGAGCACCCTTAAGTATGCAAGAAATCATTCAAGCACGCTGTTTTCAGTTTGCGCCTTGATGTGTCTAACAGTCTTGATTTATATGTCCTTATTTATTTCTTAACTTGTATTTCCTTATGATAGCTTAATGTGAGTCGGATTTCCCTTTGATGGATTGAAACTTGAATCTAAAAAGTTTTCATTGTTTTGCAGAAGTACCTCGGATTTATTTAGACTCATGGCCTAGCTTGTGAAACGTGAAAATCAAGTACCTGGTTTTTCAAAATTTTCAAAAAGAACAGAAAGGTCGGTTAATTTATCTGAAACTCTATCTGTCTATTCACTGTTCCAATCGCGTTGGCTCTTACGTTTTGAACTGCAAGTATCTGCATGATCTGTGTCCAAGATACTTGTACACACCCACAGTGAATAAATCACTATTTCTTTTAGAGAGCTGGCTAGAGCCTAGTCATAAGGAGGCAAAAAATGTCTTGACAACTTACTAGAGCCGAAAGAAATCATCCTTATAATAGATGCTCGATTAGGAATTAAAATTTCAAACTTTCAATTAGATCCTCCTATTTTCGAACTTTTTATGGTGCTTTAGTGCGGTTTGAACCTGCGTCTCATTTAAAAGGTAGGTAAGGATTGTAAAGCTGTCTGCCCGCAATCGAGTTCACGCAACATGTTGTCTATCTTAACCGCTCTTTGCTGTGAGTCCTTTTGATCTGAACCTTCACGCGTATTATGTCAGTGAATTATTTTTATTAAAGATTTTCCTTGGCTAACCGTTTTCTACACAAATGCTTGTTACCAGCAAAAATTCAAGCTGGTGCTCAGTATCATCATCAACTTGTGGAGGTGACAGATTGGCATCAGCCTTCTGCTAGCACAGCACACGGTCCACTTAATAAGATACTGCGAACTCCCTTACAGATATTAATCCCATACGGCTCGTAACATTGGTCGAAACGAGATTATGTACACACGCTTTGTATCTACCGCAGCTGTAAGGGACACGACTTAAGTTCGACTGCTTGGCGCGAACCGAGATTTGATGTGCGAGGCAGGGTAATTGAAACCTACTCATGAAAGTGTCCCTTAAGGAAACGACAACTCTCTCAAGCTGCTTACAAAAAATGCATTTGCTTGTGACTTTCTGAACTTAAAGCTAGAATAAAATTCGTAGCATATAGTCAGTAGGTCACTAAGCTTCTCAACAAAGATTGAAGATTTTAGTTAAAATACGAAATTAAAAAAAAAATCGCATCGAACCACATCTTCTTTGCTTAAAAATGCTATCTCCTATTGAAATCATTAAACTATTCACATTTATATTTATTTTAAAGCTGAAAGGGACCAAGCTTACATAATTGGAAAAGTTCAACGACCTCATGTTCAACCACATTCGCCGACCCTCTTCCAACATCGCATTCTTACATCGCAGAACGAAGGTTCATTCCACCTAAGAGCATGCTGAATAAATGACATAACTTTCACCGAATGAAAGACGTTTCGTCTCACATATCCTGAATCATAAAGGTCGCAGGCCATCAATTGAAATCGTTTTTTGGGATATCCAAGGAATCTTACTCATCTCATTCCTATCTTAAAAATGTGTATTTTCAGATATTGCAAACGGATGTAAAATCTAAATTAAGAAATTGATATTGGCTGGCGTTTCACTTCACAGCGTCTTATAAGACAACAATTCAGACTCGATTTCCTATTAATTTTATCAATGCAAAAAGAATTCTTGTGTAATGGACAGGATGAGTGAAAAAAAGTTTATCTACAGGTGGGCTCAAGAGGATTCTTACCCCTATGGCTTTCAGTGGTCAATAAACTGTTTATTGAACTAAAATATCATGGGCTCAGCGAATTTTCCCTTCCAGAAGAATTATTTTTCCCTGCATCAATGATATCTTTCAACAATCTGAGGATACTGAGGATACTTATACATAATGTGCTCCTTGGTTCATCCCGCATAATGCCAAACAAGTGCTGCTTGTAAACAAATAAATAATCAGCGAAAACCTTAGTCTGAAAGTTAGAGAGATAAAGTTAGCCTGGATGTGATTATTATTATGAAGCTACCCTTCTCAAGACACAAGACACCATATTGGACACATGATGATATTTATCGACCTTCGTGGGAAGGTATTTACACCAAAACACTTTTCTCGTAATACTATATTTCTTTGCAAAATTTAAGCTCATCACAGATCAAGCGCATTTGTGTACATGTACTTCATAGCCTACTTCTTGGCGTTAAATTGAGTTGCTTTTTAAATAGCTTTTGAATTTATCAACGTCTACTTCATGCGGTAAAAGTGAGTTGCGTTTTAAAATTAATTTTAAATTTCAAAACCTACGTTTTTGCGTAAAATTGAGTTGCGATTTTAAAAAAAAACATACTTTCTTGTACAGGGAGCCCCCCATACTTTCTTGTATAGGGAGCGTTTACATCACAAAGAAAGTGATGTTTGTTTTTTGTATCATATCCATTTGATCAAAGTATAAGAATCTTGCATATCTGAACGCAATCTTCAAAGGATCCTTTTCCAATCAGAATAAAGCTGCTTGTTTTTTTACTTTTCCTACTTGATTCAGCAGAAATCCCATACCTCGTTCATGTCACAGAATAAGGGTCCCACAATTGAAGTAATTCCCGAGTACAATTGCAAAGTATTTTCTTGTTCTGAAGGGGATTCTAAGTCCAAACAATTGTCAGTTTATAAAGGATTTTTTAATATCACGAGTGGTCGTAAGTTTAAAAATTCAAGCAAAGAGTAATAAATTTTTTTGTTTTAACAAAAAAAAACATATCGAAGTGTCCCATCGGTACAAAGAAATCTGAAATCCAAATAATTAACACTGATTTTGTTCGCAGATCAACTCTTTGCTTTCTCCAAAGACGGGTTGCAAAGTGTAATCGCTTTCGCAATTTAGAGCCAAGGTCTTCTCTTCAGGATCATGCCTTTCAAAATTGTATCCTTAATGTACACTCTCTGGACTGCAGTTGATTTTCATCTGAATGATATCAACCATTATGTCAAGCAGCATATCTTGCACCATCCTCTCTGTGGGTATTAAGAAATCCACCTACCAAAGACTTGAGGAGCGAACTAGCACAGGGAGTAATAAGAAACAATAGAGGCGGATGCCATCAAAAAGCTGAAGAAAAACAAGGTCGCAGACACATTGCCGTGTGAATTTTTTTAAATGTGGTAGCGATGCTCTGGGTGGTATTATACAACAACAACTTGTGCCGCAGTTGAAGCATTCACAGTGATTGAAGATTAAAGTATAAGGATCCTTAAAAAAATCATCTCTCGGATGTTTGGTCCTATCTGCGAGGAGGGCGAATGGAGGAGAAGTCCTAACCGCGAACTCTGCGAGTTGTACAAAGATGAGGATATAATGCGGAAGCGAAACTCCGTGGATTACCCTGACTCGACTACATCGAGAGAATAGACAATAATGCTCCAGCCAAGATTGTCTTCGAATCCAAGCGACCAGGTTCAAGAAGCACGGAAAGACCGAACCGAACGGCATTGATTATGTTGACTTTTGTGGAAGTGGTAGTTAAAAGTTCATTGGCATAGAACTGCGACTTAAGAAAACCCCAAAAGAACAAGACTTACGGGGTCAGTTCGGAATTTGCTCGTGCAAAATGTCCATTGTGGCACGTAGCGTCGTCCTCTTGAAACCTCGAATCGTCCATATGGTCTTATTTGGACGGCCAATGATGCCGTCAGCCCAAAATCCACAACAAACCGCGACTTTCTCTGGATGCATTGCAATTAAGTGTTTCTCGTGTGGGTTGTGATCGTTTCAAATTCGACAATTTTGCTTATTGACGGACCCATTTTCCAGTCGCTGAATATGATTTTTCGACAGAAATCGAGGTCAATTTCAACTTCCTTGCCTATTAAGCGAACACACGTTGTTGTCTTTAATCGTTGACTTTGAGTTGAAGTTTGTACGGGTATAGGCAAAAGTCAGATTGTGGTCTGCGAAAGGCCAAGCTCTTGTGCGCGGTGCGGAATTTACTGCCTCGGATTCTCATGCACACTATCAGGGACATCGGCGATATTTTCGCCAGATCTTGCAGTTCGTTGACGTACGGGTGTTGGCGGATAGTTTACTGAACTGAAGACTAAAAAATGTTAACCATTGTGACAGATGTAGCTTAAGCAATATGGCCGCAATCACCTGAGATAGTTCAGAAATCTCTATAGGAATACACTTTTCATACCCAGCAAATTTAACAGTTGCATTCCTCCCCCGTTCACTCTCAAGTCCAATTTAAGCTTTAGCTCAGGCTTCAGTCTATGTTTCGAATATAGGTGGGAAGTTAGTTAACCTAGAAATTTCAACATCGAATATTTACTTCATTGGTTTCTTGGAACCAAACCTAACCCATCCTAAGTGGTAACGATTGTTAGTTTCTATTTTTCGTGGATTTATCTGGTTGGAGTCATAATTCCAAATGGGTCGAAATACTGAATACAAAATTCTATTTAGATTGACGGATATTTATTTCGTACTCAAACAACTACAATTAGGTAAGCCATAGTATAACAATATATTTTCAAATTTTCCAACTGGTAACTAACCTGATATACTTGAGTGGAAAGTTCCAGCATACGCACTATGCATAAAAATACAAAAGAACAAAAATAAGAAAAATAAGAATATAAAAAAAAGAAAAGAACATTTAAATATCACTGGATAAGTTAATAAATAACTAGATAAATAAATAAATGAATAAACTGATAAATAAATATATAAATTAGTTATAAATTCAGTTTCCAAAATTCTGTAAGTGCGAAAATTGGCGATCAATTGCCCTTAAAAATGAACGCTCTGTATGTATAAATCCAAAACAAATGATCAAATCTAAAATTATAGCCCACTTGTTTTACTCTTTAACGGGAAAGTGGAAAATTGACAAGTGCATAATAAAAAATTATTATTTACAACGCTTACATAGAGTAAGTTTGAAAAAAGGAAGAAAATAACAATACACCATATATATATATCATTATAACTTTTTTTTCAAATAAAAATAAAAAATAAAATCTAAAATAATAAATAATTTAAAAAAAAAAAAGTTACGACAAACTATCGTGCAAGGTTGGTTCAGTCACAGATTTTCGAAGTAAGCTAAAGGTGTATACTCAGACGAACATGAAAAACAATTGTTAATCTTAAATCTTTGACAAACACCTTTTTGTTTTTGAACTCGGCCCTTAATAAACTCAAATCCCATTTTACATTCTGTCAATAGATCTCAGAACTTTTAAATCCCAGATGTACAAGCAATGTCGTCAGCAAATGTGGTAAGTATGCTTTCAAGTTTTAACGCAAACAATGAATTTATATAAACTAAGAACAGGATTAGTCCTAAGCCTGAACCCTGATGTACACCAATTTTTAAGCAAATTAAGCCACTTCTAGTGTTATCTATTTAAACTCTTTGTGATCTATATCGGTGGTATAATGTTAACCACGAACATAGGCATTCAAACTTTTGTTGTTTGTTTCTGTTAAGGTTGTTATTCAGTTAAAATAAAAAACACTTTTTTCTAAATTTTCGTTATTGTAGAAATAGCAGCGACTTGAATACAGAATTTTGTTTTAATTAAAATAGAAGAAAAATAGAATATCAAAATACAGAATTTTAATCATTCACCGTTTTTGACAGGCTGACATAATTATGTTAATATAGAATTATGAAAAACAGAATTACGATCCCCTCTTGGTTACATCACCATTTAAGTATGAATTAAGTACTTTACGGTTTTTGTGCTGCAGTTGAGAACCGTTAAGTCGAACCGTTATGTACTACTGTGTCCAAAAAATAAGGTGACATATGAATTTAAACTGCGCGCGTCGAAGGATTTGGAAATTTTTCTTTCTTTTTAGATCGAAGGATTTGGAAATTTTTCTTTCTTTTTAGATTGGTAGTACTGTCAGTCACATCTATGTGAAATTTCATGTCAAAATATATTCATAGTGTTTGAGATACGCGTCGTTTTGTGAGCTGCTAAAAGTGAGTTTTTGGTTTTTTGCGATGTCGAAATTTATTGAGCAAAGAATTTGCATTAAATTTTGTTTGCGGAATCAATTTTATGCTGCGGATACGTTGAGAATGGTGCAGAAAGCCTTTGATGATGAGGCTATGTCTAAAACAAATGTTTACAAGTGGTATAGTGATTTCCAAGCCGGCCGTGAACGTGTCGAAGACGAAGAGCGTTCTGGGCGACCATCAACCTCAACCGATGAAGCTCACGTCCAACAAATCAAAGATTTGGTGTTGAAAAACCATCGATTAACGATAAGAGACCTTGCTGATGAAAGGCTCAGTCAATACCATTTTGAAGGATGCTTTGGGCCTCAAGCGCGTTAAGTCTCGACTGGTACCGAAAACATTGAATTTTTTGGAAAAAATGCGTCGCGTTGAAGTGTGTGAAACAATGCTTTCCGACTACCAGGATGTCATGAAACGCATTATAACTGGCGATGAGACTTGGATCTATGCTTACGACCCCGAAACAACCGATCAATCGAGCGAATATCGTGCCAAAGGAGAGCCGAGACCAAAAAAACCGCGCCAAAGTCGCTCAAAATCAAGGTCATGTTGACGATTTTCTTCGATTATCTTAGTGTTGTGCTTTATGAATTCCTTCCAACCGGCCAAACAGTCAACAAGGAATATTATTTGAACGTTATGCGTCGTTTGCGTAACGCTATCCGCCTAAAAAGGCCGGAATTGTGGAAAGACAATTCTTGGTTTTTACACCACCATAATGCACCATCCCATACCGCACTCGTAATTCGTGATCATTTCGCCAAAAACTCAACCCATATCGTTCCGCAACCACCGTATTCACCTGATCTGGCGCCGTGCGACTTCTGGCTGTTCAACAAGCTCAAAAGACCGCTCTGGGGACACCGTTTTGATATGATAGAGGAGATTCAAGCCGCAGCGAAGACGGAACTGAAGGCCATCCCGGAAAGTGACTAAAACCAGTGTTTCAAAGATTGGAAAATCCGTTGGCATAAGTGCATTGCATCGGGAGGGGATAACTTTGAAGGGGATGAAATTGATTTGGAAGAATAAATAAAGAATTTTCAAAATAAATACAATGTCACCTTATTTTTTGGACACAGTAGTACTTTCCGGTTTTTGTGCTGCATTTTTGACCGAACTTATTTTTACTCTGTTCGAAACAAAGGTAACTCTTTATTCTTTATTCCAAATCTGAATGAATTCACTTGACTTGGGACACTTTTTTTTCTAGGCTAGACAAGATATGAATCAAGAAGTAATACCTAATCATATGAATATCGTCTCCAAGGGCATGAATCAGCCTTGGGAAACTTTCATCACTTGTACATTATGATGACTGAAAAAGTATAGAAGTGAACTCTTTACTCAATTGACTTTTGACCAAATTCGTAGTTCTCTAATGGTATTGTGTCGTGTTTTCAAATGCGAAAGAGTTCTGTACGTAAGCCCCCCAAACACACAATTTCATTAATTTAGCTACAATGCAGGCCAACCAGCATTTAAAGCAGCAGAATACGCCCACAGAGCTACTGTTTTTTTTCTATTTGTCTTACACCACAAACAAATAAATTAGAGCGCTAAAATTCCATTCATTGAATGCCTGTGAGCAACAGTCCTACGTATGAGATTGTATGTCAGAACTATGAATGATACTCAACTAATTTATTGATGGTTGATTTGAAAGACGCCCGCTTTTCCATTAAGATACACACGAGTATGATGACGCTGTCATCAATGAAAAACAAAAGATACGATCAACACGCTGGCGCTGATCCATGAAGCACATCACTAAACTTTAGCAGAAGAAACAATAGATCATGATAAACAGACTTTCAGGACTACAGTATGGCACACAAAGTTTTTTTTTCTTTGCAGAGAAATGTAAGCTTGTATCTTTGTTCAAATATGTACATCCATTTAACACGTGGCACACTTTTTTGAGGAATTTATTATTAAATTAAAAAAAAATAATTTTATTCCTCTATTTTTGAACTCGTCTCAAAGACAACTGATGAATTGAAGCCAGAGAATCGTCCGTGATAAACCGCGAACGAGTTCTCTTCTTGTTGAGTTGAGAAGATTCAGTCAAACGATTAAAGGATATAGTTCCTAAAAGACCAAGAGTAAATTGCACCATCAGAAAAATCGGCGTTGCGCTGCCTTTCTTCTCACCTATAGACATTGCCTCGATATCAGCTGAATGTTGAATCGAATTTCCCACACTACCGCAGCGAAGTTGAGATGAGTTGATGAATTTTTTTGTTTTAAGACGAACATGAGCTTAGACCACTATTCAATACATCTTAACTGGCTTAGACGACACTCAAATGTGTACCACTCTTGCTACTGGAAACTTGGAACAAAAGTAAGGACATCAGCTAGAATCAAGCAACGAAGACAGAAAAGATTTACAGCGTCAATGAGATTTTAACAAAGAATATGGAGACCAAAAACCTTACTAATTGGTAGGGGTAGTCAAGAGGGTGAAATCCTGGATAGGATTCGATAAGGAACTTGACGAGGTCTTCGACAATGTCAGGATGGCTGAATCTGTAATCAATACCAAGTTATCTAGGAATATTGTATGAAAAAATAAGTAGCAAAGAAATTAAAGTCACTTGTGTTCGAGACGAGCTCGAAAACAGAGCAAATAAACAAAACTTTTTAATTTAAAAATAAATTCTTAAAATTTTTTCAATGGAAACTTAAAAGAAAAACCTACAGAGCTTCCCCGAGAAACAAATAAAGTAGTAAACAAGGTCCACAAAGCTTATATTCATGTTTGCAACCGCATTAGGAGAAGCTAAAAAAGAGAAGAAGTAGGTTTCAAAGCAGAGGAAGTAGTAAGTACATAATTGCAACCAGCCAAGCGAGTTTATCGACAATTCGTGCATGAGTTTAATGGGTGCCGATTTTTCAAAAAAAAAAAATTGGGGATATTAGTGTTTATCAAAAATCGAAAAATGATGCAGTGCCGAAGTTGCAGTCATGGCCGCTCTTGGCCCCTCTAGCCGTGTAGTAAAAGCCGCTTCTTCCTCAGCTCCCATCATATAGTAACCACATATGAATTCAATTTCCTGTAAACTTTTATCGAAAAATATTTTTTCATCTTATTGCCTAGTTAACGCGTGGTCAATGCGGCCTTATGCGTTGCTTCCATTGTTCAACTGATACTTTGTTAGTAAGCGAATTTTCATGAGTTGATACCCTATAATAGGAACTTCTCCCCTCATTGATACGTCAGGTCCTCAGAAAACACATTCGATAATTTCAGAACAAATTGGCCACTTTCATCACATCAATAACAGCTCCTTTTTGGTTGGCTATTTCGTTGTGGCGGATTGATGGTCGATCCTGCCCTTGCCATCTGACGTCTTGTTTTTGAAAAAAGGAATGTCAGAACTGTCTAATTATTAAATATTGCATTATTATTTTTAATATAACTCCTTTCTGGTTTAAATGCATTTTTTAAGATAATTTCAAAAATTTCAGCTTCACAAATACCTAAAAATATTATCTTCCGATTGAAAAACGTCGGGATGGACAGAAGAATGGAAAAAAGAGATGAAAATTGCAATTATAGGTTCCAAGGAAAATGTAGTCCCAGAAATACATATCGAGCAACTGTAGGTTGCAATGGTAGTAAGGAGTGAAGAATAAGGAGTTGACTTCGTATTTCAACAATATAATATTGCCATTCGCAGTGCAATGGCGTTGATGTTTTGGACTGGCCAGCGAGAGCTCCTGACCTCAATCCCATCGAGAACTTGTGGAGATCATTCACTCGTCTGATATACTATATGTGAACCGATGGCAATATAATACCGCTGGCTTTTATTAAAACCATCCCCATAAGCACTATTTGAAAAAATAATCAAAAAAGGAGTATTGTTTTATAAAAAAAATGAAACTTTTAAAACTTACGAAAAATTATTTTAACAGGCAAAAATAGTTTTGTGGCAAATGCTGATAAATCATAATAACTAAAACTAAACTCAGAATCTCAAAAATAAATTCAACAGGAAAATAATGAAGTCAATTATTAATTTAACTATACATGTTTATGCTTTTGAGCATACAAAATTCGGTTATGCTTAAGTGTTTACCGCCCCTAAATGCCGCTTAAGGCATAGGCCTGAATACATCACTGGCCATTCAAGTATGTACGCATGCTATTTGGACTTCGCATTGCGAGTCAGACATTTCAAAGGCTTAAAGAAACAGCCCTTCAAGACTTGGATTTTTATTTTGCCTAAATACGGTTGGTGAACAACAGATTGTGCCTAAAGCCTCTTAATGCATTTTTGGGGCATAAACCCAAGATCTCTTGGGTCATGTCGTAACTGAAAATGGGAGTGTGCCCTCTTAAGATAGCGAAATAAGCAATTTAGTTTCAAGATTCTCTCTGTGAATCTTCAACTTCCAATCTAAATTACAATCCTATATCCTGCGTACACGTGTCAGACTACTGATCACTAAATAAAACAGCCTCAAAGCACTTCAAGTCTGAGCTACGGCTGATGTAAGAAATTAAAATCAATCCGTGGACATCAGGCAATTGCATGAAAAATGTTGGACGACGGATCTATCACAAGTTTTGTTCTTACGAAAATTAGAAGAAACCAGAAGATGGGTACCCGCCGCAAAGTTAAAGTTTAGTGTGGTTTATGCGTTGTTCTTTAAATTCAAAAGTGATGAAGTGATGACAAGAATGTTACAAACGATTGATCCAAGATTTTTGACTTTGCGTTCCGCAATTGAATGTCACTAATGTAGAAGAGCTTTGATATCAACAAGACAGCGCAACATGCCTTACAGCGGTGGATGCCAGTGTCTCAGTGGCTCAGTGGGAAGTGAGTTGGCTGCTGTGCGTGAGACTCAAATGCTGTAAGGACATCTGGCATGTTTTTCACGATCCAACCGAAAAGAACAGCTGTCAACATTAAGCTTCTGCCGCCATTCGGAGTCAGCAATAAACTGCAGTTCAGACCCCCACCATTTGTGCGAACAATTTAACGTGCATACACAGATGGTAAAGTGAAAAGAGCTGTCATTCCAAGAAGAATTAAACATAATCAATTATTGATGGTGTGGATTTGGGAAGGATTTCACAATAAACCAGAGTCTAAAGACTTCTTCAATCAACGGATAGGGAACAATCAAAAAGCAATTATACATTTTTTTTAATTCAAGATTTCTCAAAGTCTATTTCTTGACATCAAAATTAATAGCACTAGCAAATAAGGATGGAGTAAATTTAAAAAGGTGAAAATTATTTATCACCACATTTATTAATCACTAAAGTGCAAACGTTGTAAAACCAAAAAACAAGTGTTTTTCTAGGAAAAAAGTTTTTTTTATTTTAAATGTTAAACTCATTTTGGCACCAGGTTTTTGGGACTTGATTAAAAGTCAATAAGAGCATTGAAGAAAAAATTAAACTCCATTTACGAAACTAAGAGAAAATAAGGCAGTTGAAATAACCGAATTTGTTGCACTTAACGGGTTACTTAATTTTTAATAAAAATTTAGAGTTTACATGGCTTTGTTTCTGAGGAAATAATAACAATGTAGTAATGAAATATTTGAGAGCAAAAGAAAATGCGCTTCAGATTTTTTTAATCAGAAAACGAAACGTTAGAGCATATACAAAAATTGACATTAGACAATAAAAATATTATGGGTTTTTTTTTAAGAAATAAGCTATTTAAGACTGAGTGTTTTTTGGATTCCATTATTTTTAAAACTGCAACTTCTATTTTAACTTTAGAGAAAGGGGGACCAACTTCAACTTCACTTTCATTTGTATTCCCAAATGAAGAAATTTTCCGAATTGTATGTATTTACAAACAAGTTTGTCCAGATCCAAAAAACTAACTAAGGAACAAACGGAGAACATGCAAATGAAAAACAGATGAATTAACACAAGATTTTGCACTAATCAATGTAACTTCTTTGAAAATTTGCGCTTTAAGGGTCAATAAGACGCGACTTTAGGTGTTGCAAAAATCGAGGAGTTTCGCGAATCGCTTTAACCGAGTTAATAACGCAATGGAATTTTTGCTTTAGAAAAAAGTATATTATATTACCGTATGTGCTTTCGTTGATTTTTGATTTGTAAGAAAACATTTTTTCAGTCAATTTTTCAGAAAATAAACACTGCCGCATAATGGGAAGGTGATAGACCCCACCTCCCATACAACTTTTTCCTTTTCTTGACCTAACCAACTCGCTCTAGGCTTTTGTCGCATATTTTCCAAATCCGCCTGTATATTGAAGACCGCATTCAAATGCTACTATATTCGATTATATGTATGTACGTATATGGATCACATTAAAAACAAAACAAAATTCATATACTTACTATTTTGTTGCTAGACAATTCATCAGGCTACAAAGCCATGAAAATTTAAAAAATTTTACCAAACTGTGCCACTTGTAAAAAAAAATATTAAACTTGCCTGTGATGATGAGACGTTTTAAATTTTGCAATTTTGCAATTACTCCCACCCAAACAGATAATCCCATTTTATTCCCAATGTCGAACATGTACAAATGCCAAAACATCAAGTTGCATCACACATAATATTTTTAAAATATCATTAATAGATACACTTTTAAAAATAGCTTAATTCATGCACACGTCATATATGTACATAGTTTTATGAATATTTCTTTTTATTTATCTTGCGCACAATACTGTAAAAGTATGCTATAGCATAGATTCTCAAATATTTCAGACTAGGTAGCATAAGAAAAGCTTTCTTATCATTCTCTAAACTTATTTGAAAATTCTAACGTTATATTACAGGATACACGCAAAGACTTATATACACACATACACATACATGCACGTTTGTATACTTGTGGCAAATCCTTCGTCCGTGCAAGTCTGTTTTAACTGGCACTACTCAATTAGTCATCAATAATCAATATCAGCTGCATATCTACTCCTCTATTTACACAACTGTTTCTCCACTCACAGCAAATGGGTGGATAGAATGGAGGTACAAGTACGAGTAAATTGTACGGTTGTACATACATATGTATCTAAAACATATCCATCAAGCCCCTAATACCTTCGATTAGCTTGATAGTCGCATTGCTGCTTATCTCAGAAACTTACTAACTACCCCCAAACTCAATTTTTACGTAAAGGGAATGAAGTCGCGACTCGAGGGTCGTCGCAGCGCGTATTCATATTTCGTATAGCGTGCGAGTACGAGTATTTGAATTTTCGAAACGATTCACGGAAAAAGTCTTGGATTTAATTAGTTGTTTGTTTGCCTTCAAGGAGGCAACAGCGAAGCGGATTGTGCACAAAGTATAAGTAGTCCTTCGTACGATGATGGAGGATTTTTTTGGCGATTATTTTAGCGATACGTTCGAGAATTGTAATCTCCTTTACGATGTGGCAACATATGAACATTTTGCTAATCATGATCCACAGCCGCGAAAGTGCAGTGAGATATTTAACTGTGATATAAATAAATTTATGTACATTTGCTCGCAATGTGATAGTGAATTTGAAAATGCCGACGACTATTATATCCATCAGATGTTGGAGCATCAAGTTCAGAAATCTCAACTGGAAACAGAGTTGGATATTAACTGTTTTGAGAAGGAGCTGCTTGGGGAATTTTTTGAGCAACCGGAAACGACCCATCATCTGAGGGATTTTTACGAAAGTGCAGACAAGGTGGGTAAAGTGGTGCAGTAGAATGATGTCGCAATCTTTCGTTTGATGTTTGTATCTTTAGTCGGCTTTTCCATATGCAACTGGTGTGTCGTATCAGTGGTCGATGACGTGCGTTCATTTTTTTAGGAGTACTCACGGTTCTTATCGCGTTTTAAAAAAAATAGATTAATTGCATTATGATGGAGTGTTTTTTTTATTTCGTTTTTTGTTTTGTTCTTAATGACTGTTCAAGCTTATGGAACGAAGGTAGGAATGTATTGTGCTTAGCTTCAAAGCCTGCGCGTGTCTACTTGTACAAAACAGCTGATGGAATTGGCAGCCCAAAGTCTGTTGAATGTCTACTGTAAAGATAAATAGTTCATGGAAAACTTGACGAACTTTTAAGCTTATTTTTTCGTTAAAAAAAATCTTATTTGAATGTGACAAAAAGGCAAGGCTAGGTCAGAGAAGTGTGTAGGTACACCTAATCATTTCCGGAGACCATAAGGAATTAAGGGCAACCGTAAACCGCTTTCTTTTTCATATAAGTAGTTTAATATCTGTTGATACGAATGTAAGCTTTTTCACGTGGTGACTTTTGTGAATTACCAGTACTGGTTCTCGCTTTCTCACATATATCAACACAGGTACAAAAAAGAATAGAAAGTTTAAGATTGTAGCTGTGATTGTTGCGACTCTGACAATCTTCCATTGATATTGCTTTATCCAGGAACCCAGTACATACTCGTTTACTACCTAAACGTCGTGCCGGGCGAATTTATTAAAAACATCTCGAAAACTGTTCACAGGATTTAATTATGAAACGTGTGACTTACTCGGTTTCAGAGCTGCTTGCAGCATGGAAATCTTCAAAGGGGGAAGACTTAATTTTTGTAAACTTCCCCTTAAAAAATAATGCAGTGCTCCAGAAGTGCCAGTAGTTAGTCTAAGAGAGGCCTTCTTAGCAAAACAATTTATTAAAAAACTCAGAATGAAAATTATATTCGGCAACTGGCAATCTATGAAGATTTTCAAATATTCTTTGATGTGACATCGAGCTGCCCGTGTAAAATTAAACAATTATCATGAAGTTCATTAAATCATGAATTACATAAGTTATATCTACTCGTAGCTATACCATCCCACATTTGGGTTTGTGAGACAATTATCATAATGGGCCAGTTAGATTAAGTTTGATTAGATTGGAATTTTGGTTCTGTAGAAGATTCAAATGTTGCGAAATTGTTGATACATTCGACGAATTCATATTGAGTCAGAAAAATTTACTTTCTCGTGATCTAAATGCTTGATTTAGTTTTTATTTACTATGAGGCTTGGATATCAGTTAATCAGCTTAAAATCAGCTCAGCATTAAATTCCAGGCTAACAATTTTAATCTTATCGAGAGTCCCTCTCATGTCGCCAAATATTTTTTTTATGAAATTTGTAACTTTATTTCTGCAATTGATTCGGAGCATATATTGAACAATTCTGATCTAAAATTTTAAAGGCAAATTAGAAGAGCAAAATTCCTTTGTAATTTTCGTCAACTATAAAAATAGTTTATACTTTAATAAACGGTTTTCAATGCGATGTTGCTAAAGTATTGTCAGTGTTGACCAAAAAATCTCAATCTCAACTTAAGAAGGCGCGTTTACATAATTAACTAAACTTTCTAAGTTCATGTTAGATTTAAAAACTAGAACTAGAAGAATTCACAGACTGCTTAACTTTAAAATGATAATACTTAACATACCTAAAATCTTATTAAAAGCATTGCTGAGTTGTCGGAATTTCAATAACATAGTTCATTAGTCTAGAATTCAAGGAATTCAGAGGCGATTAAATATTCGTGAGGCGCAAAATAAAATAATGATTTAAATTAACGCATCAAAATTTTTTTTATGTACCTTTCCATCGTGTGAGCTATGGATACTGTATTTGTTTGAGCCATACAAACTCATAGAAGCTTTTAAGAAGCATTTTTTATTACAATTTTCTGACTCGAATTAGAGTGTATCTTAATTAAGTTTCCCTCGATTGTTGTGTTTAAGTTATCTATAAGAGAAACAACCTCCGATTAATGAAAAAAAAAAAAAAATATTAATTTCAATTTCGGCCTGTGGAAGTAGTAGAAGGTTTTTTACGTTTAAATGCGCTTACATAATAAGATAACTTTTTTATATTTGTAAACCAGATATAAGATCTGATCATTTTTCAAGAAGACCCCTACACAGGCATATGAATCGTTGAGTGCTTATTTAAATATTTTCAATGTACGTGACATCCGCATGCTCGAGTACGTCCTTTTTGGTAAATATCTCTAAGATAAAGTTCACGGTGAGAACTCACACTTTTCTATCAAAGAATTTTTGAATGTTGAATTTCCTGATTGTGCACTTCGTCATTTCGACGACAAAGTCGGTAACCATGCGGTTTTCGAGACGATTCTCCATTTTATCGTTACGGGCCCTCTTTATTAAGGACGACTGGCACCACGAGTACACGAGTACAATATCCTGAATTGATATTTTTTCACTATGATGGACTTTTTAATGGTTTTGTCAATGGAAAACATTTCGGACTTCACTCAAATACATTTAAGTCTTTTCCCCTTTTTCTTCTGCTTGCTCTGTGCAGCATGTATCATAAGAGTAGTCATAATTTCTTAACAGCGAGCAAATTATAAAAAGGTGAATATTGTTGCATAACACGTGCAACCCAACCGAACCTGCAGATTTTCTTGGTTGGAAGGTAACAACTACCAACATAACTTTGTTCTCTCTAATTCACTGTCCTTACTTACAGGTGAATTAATGCTGTTGGATTCTGTATCACAGACACAATCTATCAAGAGCAGTCTCTGTGACCCATTCGTTTAAATATCAAAAGTGATTTGAAATTTAACTAAATCAACTGCACGCCATGAAGTTATCATGGGTAAAACACGTGCTCGTGACATTTCCAAGGAATTGTGATCCATCTCCAGAGTAAATGTGTTCTTCTGTGCCAGAAGTTAGTTTATACCAATTGTTATGTGGAGTGAGAACATAGGCTGAATCATACACTTTGTTCTGTTACATCAGCGTGTAGTTTGTAATGTCTATGCTGATTTGAGGTATGGTTGTTTTTTCTTTGTTTTTTTTCGAAATATGTAAAAAACTACATTGCTGAATGCTAAGTGATTGGAACAGCGTTACCGCTAGAACCTGACCCGAATGTGGTTAGTTGAATATTTATTTCATACAAATTGTGATTATAAGTGTATGTCCTTATTTATATTCTTAGTTCTTTAACACTTGGATGTGTCACTGAACTCCTCCTAATATATTAGACCGATTTTGATGCAATTTTTTGTGCGCGTTTGAACGAACTCCTGGATGGTTAAGATTAAATCATCAATATTTTTTCATAAATAAAATCAGAAGTCAATAATTAACCTTTTGTGAATAATTCAAAATTATATTTGTGTATTCAAGTGGGCGCAGATCTAACTGACGTCGTACTTCTATAAAATTTACGGAGTGTCAAATGACAATGTACAATAGTACATAGTTTGGCTTTGAACTCGAGACCTCAAATTCAACAGCCAAGGCTGAAAAAAGGAGATGATCAAATGCGTCACCAGACAAGTGTGTATTGAAAGCGCACACAAAGGGTTCTGAACAACCGTGTAATATGCAACCCTTCATACTTTCTTCGCTATTTGCGATTTTAACAAACAACTTTTTTTTAAAGGAGACTCCCTTTTATTTTTACCTATATAGTATATATAATATATATTGCTAATGTCCACCTATTTCGGTTCAGGAGTTCCACTCCTGTGGTGAATGGACGGACAACGGAGCCTTAGTGATAGGGTTCCGTGCGCACTCTTTACGTACGGAGCCTTAAAAATGTAAACAGTAAAAATGTAAACATTAAACAAAAATATAAACACATTTTACCAGTGAATTTGGAGGCAAATAAACTAGTTCCACATGCAACTTGTTCAAGTACTTCGAAATATGAACAAAAGCGGCCTCGAAAATAATAGGAAGACTTACACATTCTATCAGAATCAGGAGCACGAGTGTCCTGCTGTTGACCAGCACTCGAAGTCGGAATCCGTCTGAAAACCGTTCGTCATAATATTATATAGTAAACAAAAAATTTACCAAATTTGAAAGTTTGTATTTATTAAAAAGAAATTCGAATATGGTAGTGCCATATTAGTTAAATTTTTCTTCTTTTTTTTTGTATGAAGCTTAAACACTTTATATGCTTATACAATATATACAAACATACATATGTGCTTGACGATGTAGGTATCAGTATGACAACGCTTTCTTCTCGCTCTTCGGCGTTGAAAAAACTTATGCCGTCCTAGGAGCTACTGGGGCCGAGGCACGACGGTTGGTGAGCTAAGTAAAAATGTTTCAGTTTTACTTTACTAAATAAAATTAACATTTGAGGATGAACAACAAGACCTGGTCATTTATGGCAAAAAACGCATTTTTTGAAAAAGACTGGAACTTGAACGAATTTCTTAAATTAACTTCAATTTTGGCATTGCAGCACTGTTTTATACATTTCAATATTATAATTTAGTATGTTATCATACAAACTGAAATCATTTCTATTATTTCAAAGGAACATTTTTTGGTTTATTTTTAACTTCTGTTCAGCTGTGCTTCCACATAGATAATCACAACAAAATTTTTTAAGGTTATTTAAGTTTTGCTCTACTTAAATATTGTTTGGAAATTGGTTTAAAGTTTGTACACCTAAAAAACAATGCAATTTTGAGCTGCTACTACTATGTAACTTAAGTCCTTGGAAAAATGGTCGAGCGTTTTTTTTTTAACCTTGCCTTGACGGAAAGCGATGTCTTATTGATTTTCATAGAAAAGTTGTAGAATTCAAAAAAGGTCATTAAAACTGTTCACGAAGAAAACTCTCTGTATGTGAAGGATAATACACATATTATTTAAATATAAATACAAAAAATATGTAAATAGCTAGTGTAAAATTCTCACCAAATAAATCGTCGAGGAAATTTTATCTTGAAGAAAATTGCCTTTTAAGAACATTCTTTAGAAAAGTAGAACTCTCAGGGGGCGGTGAAGATGGTGAGGGGAAAGACACGTCACCGAGACCATAGAAATACACATATGTATAAGCCTGGGACAAAATATTTATTGTCACGTACACGAAAATTACACGGACGAAATTGTGGGCGGCTGCTAGTAAGAAATAAGTATGATAGCTGTGACTAGAACCTCACTAAAATCTTTGATGTCAAAAAAGGGTTTTATTCGAATGGAAATTAGCTAAGAATCGAGCTTGCTGAAGTGACAGGTGTTCACGGGACTGTAGCGTCATCGATGTGACCTTGTACATTTATAATTTAAAAAATTTCATAAAAGCATTGTCTTTTTTTTTCGTTTAGTTTATGTTTGCAAAGTAAAGATAAGTTTATGCAATCAATTCTGACTGTTTTTTCTTATTGATTTGTCTTCAGATGAAAACTTTTACCACACTGATTTCATCATATCTACTAAAAAAATTGATAAATATCTCTAAAAAAACATACTTTTATTTTGATTGATTAAGAACTACAGACGAGGATAAAGTCTACCATCCTGATCAGAAAAATCAGTTTGTTAATCGATTCTATTGGCCTAAATAACATTATCAAGCGTTCACAAGTTCACCGGATTAACCAATCTTAATACTGCACGTGCTTCCAGCTGTGTGCTTGTCAGTAAACGGAATGAATTTTTTTTTCCAATCTGTCATCATTCCTGTCCGAGTAAACATGTATATGGGTTGCGATAAAATTGCTTCGTTTGCAAAATTCGTCTATCAAAAACCAGGGGAGTATACTCGTAGTTAGATGGATGGATTACTATTGTACAACGTCTAGCCTTAGATAATCGATACCAATGTACACTTACCACTCAAGGTTTCAGAAAAGTAATCAATAATGCTTCTATGTGTATGGTGTTCGTAGAATAGGTTCACACTATCACGATTTATTCTTACAATCAGACGCAGCATAACGCGCTCGTATCTTAAACGATAATACCGATAAGCAAGAAACAGGGCTGGTAAACGGCAAGTCCTATGACTTGCTTCGAAGATTATATCAGCATAATCATAACAAGTCGAAAACGTAATTGATTGTGCTTTCCAAGTGAGAGAAGATACGATCGTTTTGTATTGTTTATTAACTAATATGAACGAGTTATGATTAACTGAAAATAAAAATACAAATAAATTCGAGACACATTATATTGTTTTTTAATCTAGTTTTATGTGGATATTTCTACTGTGTTATAAACAGATAAAAGCTTTAGCGAGAATGGAGGAGAGACTGTCTGAATTTGTATCTCATATGGTTCTGTATGCTTTGTGATTAAGTTCCATACATTTTATAATCTTTAAAGCGAACACATTCTATTAAATATTGACAAGGTGTGATTTTGGAAAATGTGCCGTGATTGAACAATGATAAATCAGTGAAGTCTTATTTTTTATATCGAAACATTGAGAAATGTTTAAATTGCGAAATGAACCTTAATCTGGTATTTGTCTCACTTTTAAATGGGGTACATTGATTCAATTCATAGAAATAACATTCATCAACCTATTTTTGAATTGGCCCATTAAGTTTTGGGCGATTTGAAATAAACAAACCTAAACAATCGAACCCAAAAGAGCCCAAAATTAATGTTTTGGGAAGTTCGATTTCTTTGAAATCGCCCAAAAGTTAAGATATGTCAAATCGAAAAAATTGTAAAGGTAATTCTTATTTTTTCAAACTTTTTTCGATTTGGGTATAATATTGTGCTGGTTGATTTGAAACTGACCCGAAATATTCTAATCTCTGGGTTAAATACTCTAAATGGTTTCGATAGTCTTATCGACACTCTTGAGCACGGGGTCTTTGAAATACCCACGAAACGATTGCCCCGAATTTGAATATCACACTGAATGTAATTGATTACAGCAAGAGCATAATTTCTCGTTTGATAATAACCTACGGCCAGGAAACAGAGCAAATGGCTTACAAATTACAAGAGCAGAAAAGAATTGAATACAAATGCATGGCTCAACAATATTTTACATTGATTCAACGACCATGAATTGAAAAATGTAGAATTTGTCTTTTAAATTTAATTTTTTTTAAGAGTGGTGACTGTTAAAAGAGTTGAAATAAGTTTGCCTTTTCGTTAATATTTTTTTTTTAAATTATTTTCAAATCAATTGTTTCTTTACATTTTTCATGCTTCTTTATTATTCAAATAATTGTATACAGTAAAAGGAATAGTTAAACTGACAAATATTGCCGCCTCTCGAGAATTGACATAATTCTCAAATAATTCAAATAAATTTGTAAATTAAAACTTAATTAAATATAAGGATAGATTCAATAGAATGCATGTAAAAAAATGACTTTATTTACGACAAAAGTTTAGAAGGATAATTTCACTCAGAAACTACATGCAGAGATCCATAAAGTTGTTACTATAGTTCAAGGCATGATAACAAAATAGAACAAGCACGTTCCATCCCTCTTCTCCGTTTAAAGCTTTTTTTGTAACTAAAAGTGTAAGGGACTCTGCCAAATATAGTAGAGGGAGTTCAAGAAGTACTGAACATACTGTCATAAAATGGTATACATTTTAATCTTCATTCCAGTAACAGACAGTGCAAATGGGTCACAGGTTTAATCGTTGAGGTATATAAATAACCTAAAGAAACTCTGTCAACGCTCAGATTTTTCGTAAAATAATTAAAATAATTTCGACCCAGTGAGTGATTGAGTGTCTAATCCATAAGCCGTGTTGAAGGGGCTTGAATGCTTCTTGTTTGTTCTTGGTACATAGCTTCGTCCAATTTTCTAATGCAATTGTAAAATTTTGATTCCCAAGTTCACAGATTGCTCTCTGTTAGGCCAAGTGCGGTATAATTTGACATTCATAGTAATCTATGAACGGTGATTCATTGCACTGAAAAGAATGCTGCATTAACCGTATTTGGAGATTTTAATAAATCCTACTAATAACTTTAATAATGCAGTCCGTTCAGATTCCGAAGGTAGAATTGGGGTATCCCGGATACGACTTGGTAAGCATATATTGGCGTTGTGACAGGGAGTTTAAAAATGCGCCAAAAAGGAACCGCAGAACTATTTCAAGCTCAGAGAAGTATATAGTCATAAACTTGATTCGCGAGAGACAAACAATTGTAGCATTCAAAATTATACATTTTCAACAACTGTCAACATATTTGTTCGAGAAAAAACTTTTCCATAAGAGTTTATTGCCCATTTTAGCCGTAACAGATTTCTCATGAACGTGTGGTCGCAGATCGAGGTTCGGTGAAATCAGCAGTCCCAAATATTTGAACTGTTTAACGACTTAAATTGTTTCACGCTCTAAGGACCAGCTCTCTTGAACGGTTCTCCTACGGCCTGAACACAATCTTTGAATTTGTCATATTAATTTGTCGATCCCAGAGCTCACAATAATTGTTAAGTTAATTTATTTGCAGTTGTAACGTTTTTCGTTTGTTAATCAAGATATCTAAGTCATCTGCATAGAGTAGAACCTTTATCCCTATGTTCTCCACCACCATGCAAATTTTGCAATGCCATCAATTTACGTACCTAATACTGAAATATGTTCCCTTTGCTTTTTACAATTACAGGAATATAATGAAATATGTACTCGCCTTGAAATTTTAGTCTAATTATGGGTATACAAAAGTATGCATATATATATACTATATATATGTGTGCATATGAAGTAATCTTAGTTTTTTTTTCAATTTATCGAAAATTGTAAACCTAACTGACCCTTCATTTTGTTTTTCAGATAATAGATAACGATGAAGTGAGTATAGTCACTCAGAAGGACAACAATTTTGAAAGTAACTTCTTCACAAATGGCAAGACTTCATCAACACAACTCATAACTCCGATGCAAGTCAGTTATTCAAATGACATTCAAATTATAGATTTGAAGCAAATAACACCTTCCTTGGAGCCACTAACTGAGTTCAACGACCATAAACGGGAATTAAAAGACACCATCACCAATCCTACGATCGTACAGCCAACACAAGATCGAAAAAGAATAAAAAAGCGCACTCCAGGCCAATGTGACGTGTGCAATCGATCCTTCAACGATACCTACAACCTACGAATCCATAAAATGATTCACACCGGGGAAATGCCCTTCCAATGCGAACACTGTGGCAAAGGATTCCGCCAGTATAATAAGCTTAAAATCCATTCTATCATTCATACCAATAAAAAACCCTTCGTATGCGATCTTTGTGGAAAAGGATTTCGTTTTCGAAATTATTTAGCAATTCATAAGCGATTGCACACTGGCGAAAAGCCATACAAATGCAAGCTCTGCGATGAGCACTTTCATTCATTGCACAATCGTCGTCTTCATGTCAAGTCATTGCATTCGGCAGAGGTGGAGAATTTAACCTGCACTATGTGTGGTAAAACCCTCTCGACCAAGTGTTACTTGCAAGTACACTTGAGGCGCCATAACAACCAACGAGAATTCAAATGCGAAGACTGCGAGAATGCCTTTTTTACAGTGGCCCAACTCAAGGAGCACACACCCTCGCATGCCGGGGAGAAACCCTTCCAATGTGAAATATGTCAGGCGGCATTCCTCAGGAAAACAAACTATAACCAGCACATTAAGATCCACTCGAATATGAAGAGCTATGTTTGTCGAAACTGTAATAAGACGTTCGCGCAAAACGCAGGACTATACGCTCACATGAAGCTGTATGAACATTGAAGGATTGTTTGTCCTTTTATCTTTTTTTTATATAAGCGGATTTAGTAGACATTGGAAAACAAAAAAAAAATCTTGACGAAACGAAAGAAGAGGCTGTAAGTGTTGGCACGAAACAAATGATGTCGGGACCGTCCTTCATATATTTAAAAAAAAAACACAAGAAACCTGTGCATTTACAATTTTTGTTGTTAAGTTCATTTAAATAATTTATGTACTCGTATATGTGAAATGTATTTGGATATTTGACCCTATGTACTCCTAAGATGAAGAATGCTCCTTTTATATTTATAGTAATGTATTTTGTTGTGAAATATACATTGATGTTCCTATTGACAAAGAGTCGAAGAATTTCTTTATTTGCAATTTGTATTGGAAACCAGGTTATAAGACAAGTTTTCATTAACTATAGCATGTTTAATGACCTTATGACCTACTCTCCAATCTTAATTTTATCAGATTCAGATTGGTTAGTTGAGTCTGCCTTTTTTTTTTTGATTATTGCAATAATTGGAAATTTCTCCAAGAAAAAAAATCTCCTTTTTGTTTCAGTTTTTGGGTTTCCTGAACTTAAATGTTCGGATATAAATTGTAACCCGAATTTTTTTGATTATGTGTAAATTTTGAGGGTAATCTGTTCCCGAAAATAATAAATAACAAAAATAAATTTTTCCGAAGGAAGGAAGAAAATCAGAACGAACCTCCGTCTCTTAAGCTCTCCCGAACTACCAACAACGAACCAATACCTGCAACAAAGGGCATAGATAAGACTCCTTCCAAACATCATTAAAGTATTTGAAAAGGCGATCAATAGAACAGTGACTGGTCTTAACTGGTATGGGATATTCAATGGAACAATGGTAAGAAACAATGCACAGATGCATGCCTGATTGTCTTGGAATAAGCCTTTCACACCGTATGGTTACAGAGGCTCCAAGTAAGGCGGGCATAAGTGAATCTCTGCTGTACATACTCTTAAATATAGTACGTCTACCGATAGTAAGTTTATTGTGAAGAATGAACTTCAGATGGGATCTTTGAAATTAACAACGGTATGCAACTTATTTAGAATTGAGTATATAGTAATTTCGGTATGATTCGAATTGCGAATCTCAGAAGTAAATGGACACATATATATGTCCTACAAGAACTATTTAGGTATATCCCTGATAAATGTCACATTTAAGATCATATCCAATGAACTGTGTGAACGTCCGAAGCCTTTCTGCAACACACTAATCGCCATGAACCAGTGTGGCTTTCGGCCCGACAGATCGACGGTTGACCAAATATTCACACCAAAGCAAATCCTGTAAGAGACTTCATCTGGATTACGGCAGGACTGATCCAGCTGTGCCGCGTGACGCAGGAAAACACACGGCGCAATGTGCAATTTAGAACGAGTTCTTCCGAACTATTCCAAACATCGCCGGATTTTGATGTGCGCAGGGCAGTAGTAAACAACTATCTTCAATAAATCTGTCCAGCAGCTGGGATATGCAGAGGATAGCGACATCATCGGTCGCTCGCAGCGCGCCGTCATAGGGACTTTCCCTAAGGAAACCGCTGCTACTTCGGTTAGGCGAAACAATTAGGTTCAAAACTCCTAACTTGGAAGACGAAATGTGTGCTCTACAAAAGTTTAATCCGATCAGTTCCGCTATATGTAGGCAAGTGCTGGACGATAAGCAGGAAGGCAGAGCGGATTTTGAACACTTTCGAGAGAAAAATTCTTCGAAGAATATTTGTTACCGTTTGCGTGGAAGCCGAACGGAGGGAAAGATATTACTGCGAGCTCTATGGGTTTTATTAACATGTGTAAGTAGTCCAAAATGCCAAAATGCGCCGACTACACTGGCTCGGCCACAGCGAGCGGATTATTCTCCAACAAAGAGGATCGTCGAATGACAGCCCAAGGTCCGAGACGACAAAGAACACCAAACCTTCCGTTACCTAGAGAATCTTAAGATGTTTCACCACTGAAACATTTTCGAGAAATCGAAACATTCTTTCTTGACTTAAAAGGTATTTAAGGGTCTATAAAATGATGTACGAAAAGATAGAAGAAGAAAAATGTCTAAGCGCCCAAATCTTCAATTCTGCCGCAAAGCGTCTCTGGTATACCTACCTCGAGAACGTAAAAACTTTTGACACTGACCTCTCGAAACCAGCTGGTCGGAAACATAACTCTTACAAATCTTTACCAATCGATTTTCCGGCGTACGCTGGATTTTATTTTTATATTGCATAGGTTTTTTTTATAAACAACTTTGTGACGGTTATTTTCATGAAATGTTAAACTTTTTTCAAAAAAAAATCATTTGTCATTCCTTGCTATTATTCTACAGATCGATTTTTTGTTACAGGTCGAAATATGCAGGAGTTATTGCTTTAATGTTATTGTTTAAAAAAAAATCATTCAGCGGAAAGATACATCTACTAATGCTTTTTTTGTATATCATTTTTATATTATTTTATTAATAGTAAATTTTGAATCAGACTATTTTTTTTATGAGGTTATAATGTTTTAAATACCTGAACAAGGGAAATATGTGCAATTTTACGAATAAAAACTGAAATATATTCTAATTGTGATCTTTCTTTTTTTTCAAACGTACAGTATTAAACTTCTGAATATATGATCACTTTAGTTATTTTACTTATACATACGTTTTTAAGGTGTAAACAAAAATATATTAATAATAAGAGTTGCGGGTATTCAATTAAAAACACGCTTTGAGGAAAAAAAAAAATTGCTCAACGAAACAAATAGAACAAGAAGCACAAGTACTCTCCTAAGGACAGCCCAAAGAAAAAACATTTTAACAAATTTACCAACAAGTATTTATTAAAATATTAAGAGAAAAATTTATTCAAATGAAAAGACTGAGAAAGAAAAAAGAGCTACTACGTTCCCAATAACAAAAAAAAATAGTATGGAGTGAATAATAAATCGACCTTTAAAGTGTACTTACCTATCAGGCCATTGATCATTGGAAGATATGAGCCTAAGCTAAAGCTTCTTTCCGTCCTTCATGATCCGGGGCAAGCTGCTTCCAGTTGGTCAGACCAACCTTCGGTATTCCCCTTTTTCATGATCGTAGTGTCTGGGATTCAAAGACAATCAAGCTGGAGCACTTTTGATCAGTTAATTATTGACACGCTAACATCAGAAATAAATATTACAGCCGATTAGGGTTAAAAGAACTGCCTTTTTTGTGTGCAACTTTGAGTTAATTACTCAAATAGATGTACAGCTAACACAGCTATGCAGGTGCAGTGATGAGAATCATCCCACAATTGAAAAACCGGCTAAGTGTGAATTGGACTCGCGAACGAAGGTTCCGTACAAACTTATAAATCTGAAAATAGTTCGTCTATCACGGAAATCGAGTCTCAGTTTTGTTTTTATGTATTTCTCTTAAGTTTTTGATTCCCCTTTCCTATATGCCACATAAACAGCTGTATCTTTTGACTGCGTCGATTTAGAAGCTTAACTTTTTTCAGCTTTAAGGGACCACAGTCATAAATATTTGGTTTTACTTGAAACCTCTACGCGTACCTTGCAAAAATGGTGGAGTCAAACAGACGGACAACGGTGTGATCCTATAATGGTTTCGTTCTTCCTTTTGAGGGACGAAACCTTAAAAATACAACAAAGTTAATCGTTTTCACATCTAAATTTCTTAACTGCTTGAATGGTTTTCTTGTTTTCATTTAAGTCAACCAAACCCATATTTTGTTTTAAACGTGCAAAGCCTATCTGCAAGTTCTATTATAAGTATCATTGAAAGCAGAAAAAAAAGTCTAGTTGTTTTTTTGAATATTTATTACATATCTCTTTACTCATTTTAATATTTAATATTAATTAAGATAATTATAATAATTATTAAAGAACGCAGAGCATTTAATATTCATATATATATAGTTTATATTAAGAAAAGTAAAATTTCATTGTTTTAATGCTCACACCCAGAGCCTGAACGCATATACTTTATATTATATTAAAGATCTTTTTTAAAACCTTAAAATGAATTGTTTGGTAGGTGTAAAGAGAAACATAAAAGGGATGTTTAAAAAACTGATTTTATCGCATACAGATGAATGTTTGGTTTTCTATTCCATTTACACAACATTTTAAACTTGTTTGATCCATATTAATTGTGTTAAAGGTTAAACTTTTCTTAAATGTTTGAAATCAAAAAATTCTGACTCAAACTATGAGCATGTTGTTTTTAAATAGATTTCCTTTATTTGGCCAGCTAAGAAAGTTAGATTTTGTTTTAAAGTTAAAAAAAAAGATTAACGTTAAAGGCCAATTTAAAAATAAAAAGTGGTACTTAATTGATTTCATTTGTTTTTACAGTAACAAACCACTCGCAAGATTTGTCAATTTTCAAGAAGTCTCTTTTATTCCATAGAAAATATGCGCCTTGCCTCAAGTACAAGGCACATATTGTTTGATAACAATCTCAACAAATTACAAACAAAAAACACAAAACATACATCGACTTCTCTACATCGTAATTTTCAAATATATGAAAAAAGCAATTAAATAACTCGTTGTTTAAAGACCTCTTTGAGAGTCCAATTCATTGCTAAGTTCCAATCTTTGATACAAAACTTAGGGTTTGATTTTTTATTTGTTCTCACAAATCCATCTTTAAAGGGCATACATTATATGTATATATGTATATATTAATATATCTCTGACACGTTCATATAACTGTTTATATTTCGTTCTTTAATATTTGGGTGTATTTTTATGTGTATCATTTGGGTTCATATTAAATCTAAACGTTAAGAAATAAAAAAAATAAAATAAAATAAAAAGTATTTATGACATAGAACTGCAAGGTAAGCGCGGCGATCCCATCTGCGTCAGCACACGATCTAGCCACTGTAAGGGCCCATTCAAATGCAACTCGATCCAACACGGCGTCGAAGTAACTGTCTGGCGGCGATATTCTGCACCCCAACCCTTTACGAAAGACATTCGTATGGTGCACATGCGTGTCAACTGATAAACTGCTTCGAATCCTTGTGATACCGATTGTGAGAGTAGCGCTGCGAATTCCTGATTATTGAAAATTTTCAAATTACATCCCGGTGGTATTTTACAAACTGTTGCTGGATGCCATCCGTAGCGTTGATTGCAATTTGGGCTTTGCACGAAAATACTCGAATCACTGAGACATTCGGCGAATACCTCACCGCCGATATAATACAAACGAACACCCTTGCCAATGTGGCGTCTCGTTTGCTCAACCACTTCGTTACGATTGACGTTCGATAAAAGACCCAGACAAAAGCGTTCGGAATTCGAGGGATCTGTAAAGCCATCAACGGTAATCGAGGGCTGAGAGGCATGAAATGTCTCGCCCACCCGCGTGTTGAGCTCATAGTAACTAATTGAACACCAGAATGCTGGCTCGTGGTACATTACGGGTGCAGCATCAACTGGTGGCGTTAAACGCGACATATTCATGTTATCGTTTTGATCCATGGGGTCACCGTCCTCGGACATATAACCAGGTGGTGGAGTTCCAGTGTTTGGTATACCACTACCAACTGAAATAGTACCACCACTCGAGTCCATAATAGTCGTGTTACACGGCATTTGTTGACCTATCGCTGTTGCTTCCATATATGGAGGCGTCAAAGAACTGCTCCTTATAGCATTATATTCTGTGTTGTTAGGTATTTGATTGCTGTGGTTATCCAACGGATAATCGGCTATAGAGTCCGGTGGTGTTGGCAGCGATTTTGGTACTAAAATTGATAGTTCTACCTTTTTGTAGTGATAGGGATTTATGCAGATCTCGTCTTTTTTGTATTGATAGGCGAACTCACAGTGATCGAGAGCTTTCAGTTCATTTTGTGATTGTAAATCGGGCCACCGCCAAAGACGACAATAGATGACGTGCGGCAAACCCTTGCGAAGATTCTCTGATCCAGTAGTTGGTTTGCTACGTGGTATCGTAACACACTTTGTGTGGCAGTTTTGTGTTGAAATTGCTTTCTCGAGTTCTTCTAGAGCGGAGTTTTTTTTTAGTTTTTTGACAAGATTTTTTACTGCTTTCTCAGACCACTTGCCTTCGACAGAGTCTTCGTTGCCTTTTTTTAATGCTAATAATCTTTTAACAATTTGTGGAGTAAATGGCAACATTTCAATTCGAACGAAGCTCTGCTGGCGTCGGCTCTTGCTTCAGCGTTTGTGACGCAATTGGCGACAATACTTTTTATTTCCCTTCCCTTTTTTTTAATTTTGATGTATTAGATTGATGTTTTTAGTTCCCGTTTATCATTGAAGTATTTTTTGATGATATACTATAAAATAGTAAGAAATTAAATCAATAAAATAAATCAACAATATAAATTTAACTAAAAAGGCTTTTAGGCATTTAATAAATTTAACTTGTTTTATGTTCTCGAGCTGATTACTTCTCCTAATACCGCGATGAAAAATACATTACCAAAGCCTCGCTTCTTTTCACCACAACCGACCTGATTATGATGATCAAAGGTTTTTTGGAAGGCAGCGTCATCATTCGTATTACGTGAGTGTAATGTATTCACAACATAAATCACTACTTACTCTGGTCGACTACTCAAGCAGTTAATTTGAGGCCAAAGAAAATGGGGGACAAGACTCTAGGTCTCGAACCGCGAAGAAAACAACTGATCTTATCGACATGCTGGCGCTTCAGCAAATGCGTCGCCGAAAAGGTGACAAACTTTAAATTAATAACATATCGGCAGGATGATTTTGCAAGGAATTCTCGATTATCAAACCCATGACGACGGGTGCCATCGAACAACACGAGCCAGACAATTACCTTACTCACCACCAAAGCCCAAAGCCGCATATGACGATAAACGTCTATTCTATTCATATGTACATTGCCGGTTCGGCTCGCGAATTCTTGTACCAAATTGCCACAGAACGTAATTTTGTTAAAATCTGTGCATCCATAGTTGAGTAGTAGTTGAAATTTGAACTGGGATTGAAGAAAAATTAAGGTCAGTTGTCTTTGATTCAAAGACGATTATACGAAATTTACATGCTGTCGACCAGAAGTAGACGTGTTGACCAACATGTTCAAAAACTAATCACCGCTAAACTGAATAAATGACAAGCCAGAGGAGATGTGACAGAAACGAAGCCTTTGCAACTTTGGTTCTTCCGCACCTATATACAAAGGAAAAGAATATTGCTTAACATAACACAGATTTTGCCAACTCCGGTTAGCCACATATTCCAGGTACGGGCATTTAGAGTGTCACAGCAATGATCATCTTAAGCTTTGGTGCCCTAGGACTACTTGCGATCTCAGGATGAGGTATTCAACAAAAGCGAAAAGAAGACGTTGCTAGTGCGCGATTTGACTGAACATGCATCTGAATATGGTTTTGTAATTAGTAACAAACTTTTTTATATAAGCGCGTCTGATAACAAACCGCATCAAGGTTCCTGGGAATTACCATGGTTATAGAAGTTGCATAGACTGTGATATCTAAGTCCGTCAAGTAAGTGGTGGCAATAATTTTACAGGACTTAAAACTCACAAGGTGACAAAAACTCAGCAACGAAAATATGTGGCAAAAACCTTCAAATTATTAACGTAAAGTTGATGTAATTTTTTTCAAAATTCTGCAAAATACGTGCGCGGGAACGAACAAAAAATGAATCAAAGATGGCTTATCGACTCTCGATAGAAATATTAATTTCCATGTTGGACTTCCTTTTAGTATCGCGATGGATACATCTTGTTAGCCTGAACTAGTCTTGCATTGAACAATACATTTTGCAAAGATAAGAGAACTACCTAATTAAATCAATCAATAGATTCTCGGCACTTAGAAATCACTGAATGTGTGAAACAATTCTCTGCATACCATTTTTCAATAAAAATACGTTCGTTCAACACCACGAAAATGTCGCGACTTTTTTCACTCCTTTCGAGATTGTTTTTCATTGAACCTTGTTGTGACTACTGCCCTAACAATATATATGTACATATGTACCATAAATCCACATTCACACATATCGTGCAGACTAATCTACCGCTGGCGGCTTAAGTACACCAGACGATATTGTGAATGAACAATAATACTATCCACCTACCCAGCCTACCACCCCAATTGCATTTGCTTATTTCTTTTTTTTTTGCTCTCCCCTTTTTCGCAATTTACATTCGGCAATGTAGAATAGCAGGAAAATAAAGTAAATTTTAAAAGCTACTTAACTGGTGCTTACCTCAAGGTATTATTTTTCTTTTTTTGGCAATCCTTTTGGAAAATCTTACAATTACAATTTACTGTGTAGTCAAATACTAGACATCAATAAATGGATATCTCATGTACATAGTATATTTCGGTGTGTATACATATATATGTATATGTATTTTTTTATTTTTTGTTTTGTCTGCTGACCTTTTACACTTTTTTTCTTCTTGCAGTCTTCGTAGTCCTGATTGTATTCTTTGTCTGATGGTTTGTCACCAATTTACACAAATGTAAAACCTACAAATCAGTTGGAAATTTAGACTTTCAATTTGGGAATTGATTGACTTTGTAAATTTACCATCAAATAAATATTGAAAGGACTTTGAAAATAATATGAAAAAAAAGTTATTCTCAACGAAAAAAAATGAACTCCGTCGCTAATTAAAACTGAGAAATGTCAGACATACTGACGGGTACGATGATAATTCTCGAACGTGTTTGCTATAAAAATGCGATCAATTCACAATGGCATTAGAATTGTATTAATACAGAATGGAATAAAAGTGTTTATATTTTTTTTATATAAAAATATGTAATATACTCATATGTCAAAGTATTTCCCTTATTGCCAGTTTGTTTTATGACAACAGTCAAATGTAAAAGCAGAACATTGCTCCGGGAGCTAGAGCAGCTTCACTACTATAACAATGTTATTTAAAGGCGATTCACCCTTGTATAACTAGAATAAGCAGGCCATACGATGACAGCCGCATTACACAGAAAGAAGAAGACTCAAAAAAATTCAATTCAAATTTCCAGTTTTTATCAGCTTTCTTAACTTCTTAACAATCATGTTTTTTAAACCTTTTGACTAATCAATCATAAATACGCATAAATTTATTAATTTTATATACGCATAAAATATATCATTTTACATGTGTCAAACAAGACATTTAAATCATAAAAGTTTATCATTTTGATATAATTATATACTGTTTATTGAATCAGGTATTTTTGGAACCAGACAAATCCACTTTTTTAACTGACAATGACATGAATTGAAACAACAAGTCCGTTTCGTTCTTAGAATATACACTGCCGTTCATCTGAATATGCTCAACTTTTTTTTCACCTTTCTGTTTTCCCCTCTCCATCTATATTGCAATGCCACATATTTGTTCATCAGTTTACTCTTCGTTTTAGAAAAATATAATATTCTCACTTAATTGCTTATTCAAATGCATTCATAAAAACAAACACATTTTTTGGCTCACCTGAATGGAATGGAATAAAAGAAGAATAGTAATAGTTATACACTTTGGCACTTTTGTATGGGCAATTATTAATAATGAGTACTGCCGTCTTTATTTGATAGAGTTCCGTAAATCCGATTTAGTATAGATCCATACTTTTTTTCAGGAATGCAAGCGATATTTCGGCACAGGGTTTTTTAATTGCTTCGATTAATGCCTTTTTGTCTTCGAATTGTCCCCCTGACTTGTAAACTTTACTTGAAAGAAATTCCAACACATTCTCTATGATATTCAGGTCAGGGAAGTATGGCGGCCACACGAGCATCTGATAATTTTGGCTCTCAATCCACTGTTTAACCACCCTAACTTTGTGGATAGGGGCATTATCATGTTGGAATGTCCACGATATTGGTTCAAACAGGACAAAAATCTGTGGGAAGGCCTTTTCTGGCCCACCTTTATAAGAATTAGCATTCATTTTAGATGTGAGAAATTGGAGTTGGAAGGTTCGATGGATGGAAATAGCTCCATCACTCCACCCTATGACACTGTCTTCACAGCTATGTAGACGGCTTAAGTAATGTTCCTCTCTTCGAATATAACAACTATAGCCGTCATGACCCTCTAAATTATTTTTTTTTTTTCATTGAAAAAATCACTTTTTGCCACAATTTTGTATTTTTATCAAAATTGCAGACGAATTTCTTTTCTAAATTCGTTAAGTTTATTTCTGAATTTGTTTTCTTTTCAACTGTTCACCACTTTTAATAGCCCGTTTAACTATCGCCAAACAACATTTTACAACTGTTTTTAGCTCTATATTTGACACGGAATCATGAGAATAAGAAGCTGTTCTGATGATTGAACGTCTAACGGCTTTTGATGTGGCCCTATAACTTTCACCATTCATAATTTTTCCATACTGTTCGATATTTCGCAAATAACCGCTTACTACATTTTGACTTCTGGTCATTTTTTTAGCGATGCATCGTTGGCTTAGGTCTTATTCTTGAAATGCTTTTATTTAACTATTTTCTTCCTCGCTTAAATATTTTCCGTTATTTTCGTCGTTAACAGTTAAACACAATAAAGTGTATTAGCAGAAAAAAAATTTGAGTACAATTGACCAACGGAACAACACGTAAACTAAAGTTTTTGCTGTTGAACCTAATCTTATGAGCATATCCCCGCTAACCGCTAACAACGACAAACAACAACGGCAAAATAGGCACTCATATTTTTGGTAAAAAGATTAAATGGGGGAAATTAAAATGTTTGAAGCATTTCTACTTCCAGACAGGAGTTTATTTTACTAATCGTATCCTAAAAACGATCTACTGTTTTTTTTTTTTGCCCAGTGGGAATCTAAAATTGGTATTTCTACATCGTTTCTTGATTATAATTCGTGGTATTATTAAGTTGAATTCAAATTTCTTTTAAGGGCTGTGTTATATTTTTCCGATAAATAGCGTGGTTGGAACTAGTTTATTGCCGACTCCGAACGATCCCAGATATTTCTACTAAACTGACGGTTGTCACTCTCTCATGAGAGTTGTAAATAAAATGTAACTATCCGGACTTGGAATCAGGACCTAACGCCAGATCGGTTTTTATTATGCATTCAATTTATCTTAAGTTTACTGTAGAAAAATAAGCGTTTGATAAGATCGTCAAAAACATAAACTGGAGCAAACCAGCTGTCGATTCTGCTTGTACATTGTTTATTCTAATATGGCTTGCGATATACAAAATTTGAATTTTGTTAAAAGTATGAGAATGGCTGTGTCTAAAAAACAACAAATTTGCTCTAGCTTTATATAAAATTGTTGAACAGTGGAAATTGGGAATGCTTGGAAGTTGTAAATGGCCAATGTAAAATGTTTTTGACGTTATGGACAAAACACGAAGTGATCAGTTCGAAGTTCTATTCTTAAATATTTAAAAATTTAACTATAAAACGATTTGAAGTGATACCTTTCGCATCAAGTATATTGTTAATGTTCGCCAACCAAAGTGGTTGACAAAAAGTCAGAAATGAATTTGGACCAGTTGTGTTTGTTGACAAAAATTAAGATTCGAACGATTAGTTCACATTCCAATAACAAAGTGAACCAAGGCGGTTGGACTCGAGAGATCCCTAGAGAGTGGATAAGACATATACAACAGATGGACATAAATGATGCGACCCGTAGACTCTTAGTTCAATCAATCACGTTTATCAGTTGTCTTATTTTAGTATTCGTTATGTAAATTTTACAATTTTACAAAAAAACTCACTTATCATTTATTTTAAAAGTTTGAAGCAAAACAAAATAAAAATAAGTTCAATCAACAATAAAACAATTACAAGAGAAGAACATTTTATGCACTACGAATTCTAATTACATAATTATGCTTACTTTTAATTCACTAATTTTTTCACAGTATAAATAGTAGCTACTGAGTAAAGTATGGGGAAAAACAAAATCACAATCACATTGCAAAATATTGGAATGTATCCTATATAAGTACATAAAACTAAAATTTAAAGCGAGTCACACATTTACTCCATGAAAAAACTAAAAATATATGCGTTAATGTGTAAAAATGATCTAGTTATATGATGTTTGATGTTTGGTAGTGGTGTGTACGCTCAAGCCCCTCTTGTTTGCGTAGGTTTTGTGACATATTTTGCAGGAGTGCGGCACCATTGCCTTTGGATCCCTTGGCGAATGAATTGGATGAAATGTGACATCTTTCGTCTCATCATCGGATTCCTCTTGCGCGTCGAATTCTTCTTCATAGGTGATAGCTGGCTGAATGTGAGCAACCTCAAAGCAATCTGGACAAGAATAGGGCTTCTTCATAGGTACACTATTGCTAAATTGCTTGCGGCAGTAATCACAACGATAGGTGAGATGTAGCTTCAAATGATTGCTCAAATGATGTCGCAATCGAAAGCGTTTCAAGCAAAATTCGCAAGCGAATGGTCGTTCGCCAGTGTGCGTTCGCATGTGAATCTCTTTATCAAATTTATCGCGATTCAATTTGCCACATACTTCACACGGATGGAAGTTCTCACTTCTGTGCGTATCCATATGTGAAACGAATTGCCATTCATGGTAAAAGCCAGCTTCGCAGAGTTCACATTTAAAAGGTTTTTCACGCTGGTGTGTCGTGGTGTGATAACGAATGGCTTGTTTTGATTTAAAACCCTTATTGCAAATTGTGCATACGAAAGGTGTTTCGGATGTGTGCTTTACCATGTGATTCCTGTACAATGAATGAAATTTGAATGTTCGCTTGCATATTTGACAAAAAACAGGACCCTTGATTTGCGTTGAACGTGAACGACTCTTCCTTGGTTTTCGAGATTTTTCTAATTTTTGGGGTGGTAGCGATGTTATTGCCGATGTTGACCAGGGCAGAACCGAGGGTCGTGTTATGGGTTTGGGTTCTTTAAAATCCTCTTTTTCCGAGTCTGGTTCGGTCTTGATGCGAGCCAATGGAGTTGAAGACTGAAAAAATCAATTTGAATTGCAACAAAATGTGGTGGTTAGTTACTGTTAGTAGATTAAGATTTTTTTTTTTTTGTCAAATTACAAGTGAGTTGAAGATTACCCTGATTTGAAGTAAAATTAAAGACGCCGCGTTCAAAAAAAAAAACATTTCATTAACCGCCAGAATAATTCAACAATAATCTGTCGTGCTGAGATTGTTGTCCATTTTTAAAAATATGTAAAAGGTAAGATTTATGAACTTAATAATGCCTTAAAACTGTACGGCAATTCCGTAAGTGCTTTTTTATAACGGACAATTGATCTCGCGTTAGTAAGAGGGTGGGTTGAGAAGGAAACATTAAGAAACAAACATATTTTGTGCAGAAATAACCGGCAAACTGCGAATCGGACTCTCGCAGCGAAGGTTTCGAACAAACTTGCAGGTGTGAAAATAGTTTTTCCATCACGGAAATCGAGTGCCGAAATTTTTTTTTTTGTTTGTAGTCTTTTGATTCCCTTGCGACTATCAATTTCAATATGCGGCAATAGCCATCTTTTGACTGCATGGAATTACAGTTTTTAGGGACCGCAATCATAAGTATTTGGTATTGATTTGAACCTGATACTCCGTTTCGTTTTTCGTCTCTCACGGAGCTTCTCAGTTTGTTGAAAGACATTTATGTGTTGCTCTCCCACAAGCTCCTAGATTATTATAACAATTAGAAGAATGCAATGTTTATTTAAAAATACAAAAATTTGCGTGAAGAGAAACTTTTGTGGATGGACCGTCGCACTGCTCAGCAAAAAACGTAGTTGGTCAGAAAGTATTCTAATTGGATGCCCTGTTACATCATGACCGATAATCAAAGCACTTACCAGGTCCCTTAAAGCAAATAAAAATTGGGATTTGGTTTTAAAGTTTTTTTTTTTTACACTCCAGTTCAAAAGGCTTGAAGTTGGGAAACAAAGTAGACTTCCGACATTCTGGCTTTGATTCACATCGAACGGTCGTTAGATCCATTTGAAATTTAAATAATTAAATTGGGGATTTACTTTATAGACACGATCGCATACGGGGTCAAATTTAAAAAAGAGGAAGATATATAATTTTTTTTCAAAACACATCTGAAAACAGTTCAAATTTAAATGTATTACTTTAAATACCTCATTCATAGAAGCTTCCATTTGTCCATTGGTGTCGGACAGAATGACTTCGGGGACAGTCTGTACATTCACGTCCAAGAAATCATTATAGTCTACAAACTATAAAGTGAAATATTTAAACTTTTCATTAATTCAAATTTTGAAGAAATTTGTAAAACATCAAACCTCAGCGAGTGTTTTGTCCGCTGTATTTAGCAAAGGAACTTCATTTTTAAGCATAGCCGTTTGCTCAGGCGCTATTTCTCTATGAACTATATCAATATGATCCGCCGGAAGTGGTGGCGGTAAGTTAACATGAGCATATTTTATATGATTTATAAACTCATCGATTTCTCTCACGCTTTTATCGCAAAATGTGCATATAAATGTCCATTTTTTGGCATTATTTGCAACATAAATTTCTCCACAACGTGAGCCCGGATCTTCGTCAAGACTTTCGATGTCAAAACTATCGTATAAATTTGGCTCTTTTTTTATTGTTATACCAATTCCTTGAATGCAACTCATTATAAATGCATTATTTGTATACTATAATTTGATGAACTACTTTATAATATATATGTACATAAATTTCCAGACTTTTATGAAAAACAATTTGCTCAAGTCGATATTTTTTTTAACGTTTTGTTTTATGTCACATTTTGACAGTAATGGAGTTGATTTTTATCAAAGAACTACATGGGTGAATAGAGTTGCTGTGTTTTTTTTTCAATACGAAATCGTTTCACATATTGACTACACAGCGAATATTTGTGATGGGTAGTTCGCGTTGATTTTTCCTTTGAAATGTCATTCCGTGTTGCACTCCTGATTTCATAAAAAAAAATATATACACAAGAGCTTCGCGTTATTTTGACAGCTATCTTTTATTTTTTGATCGCAGTTTTGAGTTAATTTAGTTTCATGAAAAATGCACTGAAAGTGGATGATAAAGTATCGTTCTTAAATTCTCATTGTTTAATTTAATTATGAACTTAAATTATTTATTTAGTTTTACGCCAAATTCAAAATTAAATCTGATGCGATTCCTGAGAGTGAGAAGTTCAAATGAGGAAAATTCGAAATATGAAGAAGAAGGAGATAAGGAAACGGCGTTGTTTCACATTCATTCTCCTTTGCACTCATTTGAATCTAACAAAACTTAAGGACACATCGGAGCCTAGGCAAGTCGCAACGCCGAAATCGGGTGGATGAAAATTTCGTTAAGGAGTCAAGGAGTCAAGCATTGTACAGTTTTAATTCAGTACCTCAAAGTTGTTTGATAGTGTGTTTAAACACACGTATCAAAGAACGTTGAAGGTATCACATAAATATGTTTTTATTTCCCTCATATCATCCCTGTATTTGCCTCTGACAAATGACAGTTGATACGATGATATGAAAAGCTAAGCATATGTAAATACACTAAATTTGATCTTGTTACTTTTGTTTAAAAACAATGAGCGCACCAGACTTACAAAGTGAGTCGATAGAAGACCATAAATATGTTGACTACAAAATTGAAATTGCGCAAGATGATGACATGGAAACAGTTTATTCGGAAAGGAACGCTATTGAATGTGGCCGAGTATACCTGCATATGGAAGATAACACTTGGAGTTTTAGCTGTTTCTTTTGCGAATCATCCTTTGCGGAGATAAGCGACCTAAAACAACATGTTTCTGATTTTCACACAAATTTAATGTCTTATGAATATGATGGGGAAATGATTGATTCAATTACGAACGATGTAAGTCTTAATATTCACGGTTTTATATCTTCTTAGTTATTCTTTTTAGCGTGCTGTTAATTTGGAAATTATTCCAATCGCCGACATAAAAGAAGAAGGACTTGAAATAGATGAAACGGATACAAGTACTATAGACGATGAATTGTATGCAGAATTAGAAGAAGACAACAGACCTACCCAAACTAACTATCCACTTCAGTGCGAATATTGTCATAAAGGTTTCCGCTTCCAATCAAAACTGCGGGATCACATCACTGTCCACACGGGTGTACTACCATTCAAATGTGATAAATGCCCAAAAGCCTTCCGCACAAACGATGTTCTCCGTTTCCATCGTGCTGTTCACGACAAGGAGAAGTCCTTCAAATGCCATCACTGTGATCAGAGCTTTAATCAGAAACGTTATCTACAAATGCACCTACGATATCATTTGAGCGGTAAAACTTTCGCCTGTAAAGTATGCGGCAAGTCACACCGTACAAGTGGCCAGCTAAAAGTGCACATGACTAAACATGACACAAAAAAAGAATACATTTGCGAGATTTGCGGCGCTTGCTATAGACTACGACAGCACTTGAGCATTCATCTGAAGCAGAAACACGAGAACAAGCGCGAATTCAAGTGCGATCAATGTGACAAGGCTTTCAATACAATTGGATTTTTGAATCAGCATAAGGTGGCACATTCAAAGGAACGAGTTCATATTTGCAGCGTTTGCGGCATGGGCTTCATTTGGAGGAAAAACCTACTCGAACATTTGAAACTGCATAGCGGCTTGAAGAACTACAAGTGCGAGATTTGTGGAAAAGCATTCGCCCAAAGGTCAGGGCTGATCTCACATGTGAAAACACACGCCGGGGCTACCTATAAGCAAGAAGTTGATTCAATATGCTGAGTAAATGATTTTTTTCTTTCCGGTATGACTAGAAAGAAAAAGATTGACGCTAGAACTGAGTAAGGAAGCAAAAGAAAAACAAGTTTAATATAAACCTGATTTATTTTCAAAAATTTAAAACTTTTTGTTGACTTTTTTTCTTTCTTTTCTATTTTTTAAGCTTATGAAATCGCATGTGGGAGTACAGCCCCGCGTACTGGGCGAAATCTTTACTGCACACATTACATACATATTGCTTGACGTCGGAATGAAGTTTTTTGTGTTCCATAAGTGTTCTCCGCCTACTAAATCTCACCGGACACACATCGCAGACAAATGTTCTTTCCTCGGAATGGCACGCCATATGATTCAACAGGATTGCCCTACTGAAGAACCCCTTCTCACACTGTTCGCAGCGAAAGTCGCGTTGATCTTTATGCCTCCGAATGTGGTTGTCGTAGTGGCACTTTACTGTGTATCCCTTTCCGCAATCATCACAAACAAACGGCGTTTCGCCGGTATGCTGTCTCATGTGAACTTTACGACTGCTGCTCGAGACAAATGCCTTATTACATAGCTCACATTTGTACGGTCGTTCACCTGTGTGTCGGAACCGGTGGGTTTTCAATGAATTCGGGTGCGAGAAGCCAGCATTGCACAAATCACATTTGTAGGGTCGCGTGCCGGAATGAATAACCAAATGTGATCTCAAATTGAATAAGTTCTTATAGCACTTGCCACATTCTTCGCATTGGAATGGTGTCTCTCCAGTATGTGAACGTCTATGTTCTTCTAATGACCTCCGGTCGCGAACAATTTTCATGCAGTCACTGCAAGCATAGACATTTTTTTGTCGATTTCTTTTCGCTGGCTTAGGATGCTCTGACAACAAGTCTTCAATATCATTCCCACAATCTTTCTGCTCGTTTCGTGTTTCTGTGCTTTGAACTTGGGTTTCTCTTTCTAGTTTGCTTGTTGAGCTCCGTTCTTCTATGCATTCATTTAGAGGTTCATCCCCCGTTTTTGTTAATTCCACAGCAGGAACTGCAACATGATTTCCTTTGATATGATTCACGAATATGTAAACGTTGATAAATCGTTCATCGCAAAAGGTACAGATAAAAAGAAAATTTTCATTTGCTAGCAAGAGAATTTCTCCGCATTTTCTCCCAGCGGTAAGCTGTTCGTGGATAGTTTTCTTGTAATCACAGGGCGATTCTTCGACATAATTTAGTTCTTCATTAACAAAACTGCGACTGGCGCAACCAGTCATATTTCAGAAGTGTTATATAAAGAAATATATTCAAAAGCAAAATGAAAAAAACACTTATATTCGGATATGAACACTGAAATGGAATATGATTCAACTGCTTTTTGGAAAAGTTTGACATATTCGTGCATGATGTCAGCTTACAGCTGTTTTAATGGACACATTCAAAGTAAAGTAAGCTTAGAGGCCTTGCCTACATTTGAGTTGAGAACAATTTCGAGGATGAAGCAGAATTTTTTTATTACATTTAAGGGACAAATCAATTTGGATGCTGTTTTATTTTTTTGCGGCTTAAACGCATCTGACATGTAATGACTTATTGTTATCAAACGGGGGTTAATTATTTCAAAGAATTGTTTCAAAGAAAATATAATTCTCAGATTAAGCTATATTTTTTATATATCTATTATTGATAACGAGATAACATGAAAAACTGTACAACGTGAACAAGAGATCTAAGATATGTATATATCATTTCAATTTGATTTTGTAATATAACTGGTCATTGCTGTGAGATAAATATAGGCAAAATATTTTCCCTGCTTCCTCCGCTACAGTGTAATGATCTTTTCATGATTACATATGTAAATTCAAACCTCAAGATTTGATTTTATGTCGATCACTTTCTGTGTTTGCATTTAATTGTATTTAATATTCTTGTTTATTCTTTAGCTAAAATTTATATCGTATTTATTATTTTATTGATAATCAAACTTTAAAAATAAATAAAAAAGATATAAGTTTTTTGTTCTCATAAAAATGAATTCGCTTGATTACTGCAGAATCAACAACGATATAGGAGGTTAAATCTATTTGTGCACTGAATGCACCTATTGCTATAAAAACAAGAAAATACCATTGTGAATGCAACTGAATATGTTGCAGTGTCAAATATTTAGCCATATTTACTTTGATCAAAAAATTTACTCAGTGTTTTTGTTTAGTTAATTTTATTTAATTTTCCATATTCTGTTTTAAATTTCAAAAAGACTTTAGATTAGAAAAAAACATTTTACAAAAGTTCATAACAAATGAAGATATGTTTCCCCAAACAATGAATAAGCAGCAACAGTCAGCTGAACAAACAATGCTCTTCAATGCGATAAAGAATAAATTTGCAAATAACAATGAAAGTCAGTCGGGTACTAGCCCACCAGTCTTTAGTATTCCTAATCTAAGACTTCCACAATTACCCGATGTAAATGGTGCGACTCAATCAAAATTAAATCAGTTCGTTCAAAGTCAATTAAGTGAAAATAAAAATCCCACTAAACCTGGAGCTTTTGCAATTCCAATATTAAAAGTACCCAACAAACTGAATGGTTCACCTCTTACACTTGTGGAAAAGCTAAATTTGAACCACTTGAATAATGAAAGCAATATGAAGGTTCTAAACAAGGGCATACGAGATCTGCGGGTGTGTGATGAAGTAAAACCCGGTGTAATTGACCTGACAACAGCACTGAATACCCCGTCATCCTTACAAGGATCGCCGAGTAGACAATTTAACCCCGTTGCACCAAATCCTATTGATTTTCAAATTCCATTCATTGACTGTGATCTCAAAGAAGCATCCTTAAGGCTGCCATCAAAAGATGAATATTGTCAAACGGATGTTTCTGATTTTGAAAACAGTCGTTTTTTAAGTCGGCCCTCGAGATTTGGCAAGATCACCTGCCTGAAGTACAAAATACCAAGGAGAATACATTGCGTTGATCACAGCTTTAAAGTAAAATATGAGATCACACGCTTTGCTTTCGACACCAAGTCACCAGATGATATCGTCCTTGCGTCGTTGCGGAAATACAATAAAATTTAAATGATTCTGGTGAAACTTATTTCATCTGGAAGACGGTAAATGTTACGTTTGTGTAAAGTAATATATTCGACAAATAAATCTATTTTTGACAATTAATGATGGACTGTTTGATTTGGCACCATTGACTGCATAAGCATTGTTCTGTCTCTCTCTCATACATGGTGGAGCAAAAGGGATCGCAAAGGTTTCGATCATCTCTTCCTATTTATTTACATTTTTGTGTTTATCTGGCGGTGCCACCTGTTTGGACATACTAAAGCATCTGTTTAAAATATATCAAACATTGATTGAAAATCAAAGTGTCGGGGCATCAAAATGTGTCTTATTGGGGGGTTGGATATTCAATTTAGATAAACATGCCCAAGAATAATGGAGATGCCTATTAGTGGACTGTAAATGGGTGCTTTTTGCTTGTTGATTTTGTTGCTAAATTAGCGTAATGGTTTGATTGTTAAAATCAATAAAGTAGAAAATTGTCGTAATTATGTTAAATACATTCGCTGTGAATGAGCTGGAGTTAGAGGAAGACACTTCTAAAACTATTTTGCAGGTAAGTGAACGATTTTTAATTCTTATCTTGATTGCTACCCACGAAAGCTTTCTGTTACTTTTATGTGAAGCAGAACCTGAAACGTAGTCTGTCTCCGGTCGGATGAACTCATTATAAGCTAGTTAGATGTTTTACATAATTAGTGCTGGCAGCTAAGTTTTAATGTTTTGATTGTCCTTGATTGTGAGAAATCTGTAGCTATGACGTCTTTTCGCTTGCGATGCTTTAGTTTAACGTGCTGTAGAATGTGATAAAATTTAAATCAAGTAAATTCGAATGATGATGAAATCTTTCAAATGCAGGACAGTATTGATAAAGAATCCAAACACGTAGTTTCGACTTCCCTTTGACACCTCTCTAAACGTAGATTTAAAGTAAGATAAAATTCATCGTGGCATTTTCCGATTTTTATGTTAATTTTAACTGTTTCTAAACTTACCTGTAGCTCCACCATAAAATAGAATGGTCTTGTTAAATCTCTAAACTTTGTTACATATTAAGCTTAACACAAAAATAAATGCAAATTCTGTCGGCAGATAATTTGAGTTTGGTAACCCAGGTATTTCTATCGACCATAATAACATAAATGCCCCATTCCTACAGTGCGGTTTTTGGTTTTGGAAATAAAGAGGCATACCGAATACAATGATCTCTGTTTAACAATCATATCCTTCGACTTCGTATTCTGGGACAAGGTAGATAATTTAGTCGACAATATTTTATGTATCTTTTCGTAATGTGCAAAAGCTCCAAAATTATATATTTGCATGGCCAAGTACCACTTTCTGTGTGAAATACAACCAGTTTAAACGAGAAGAAATCGAACCGGAAAATGATATCTCAATGTTTTCACGACCCACCCCTCATGAGATTTGCACTTTTTCCAAGAGTATAACTGTTATAAATATTATTGTGACCGTTCGGAGTCGGCACTTATCTTAAAGTCCTACTGTCGCCCTCTCTATGACACGCCAGGCTCTACTCCGCTAAAGAGAATTTCTGGTTGTATAATATTCGGCTTCCTAGAAATCCTTGGTTTGGATTAAGCTAAGGATGTTGATGCCATCAGCCGTTCATTTGGAGCAAGGCTTTCAAAATAATAATTGATTCTGTGGTACGAGAAACATATCTAACTTAAACTGACAACTTTCTTATGGCTCAGGAAAACTTTAAAGGAAAATTATTAAAGGATGAATCAACAAACATTGAGCAGGTAAAATAAAAATCTTTTCTAAGAAACGAAGTTGCTGCTCAAGAATGGATTTAGGAATTCGATCGATGATCACGATGACAGGAATATAAAGCGATCTCTCACTGATATGTCGTTTTGTGTGTCTCGATATTTAAAGCAAACGTCTTCGTCATAGAGGCCTGCTTACATATTAGTAAAGTTTTATTTGCGCCTTCTCCGTCTCAGGCAAAAGAAGCTCTCTCAGGTCCAAAACTTAGTCTTAATTTTTCCAAGTTTCTAAAGCATAAATAATATTTCCTTGTATTGCAGGCTGACGTGGATTTGGAGAATATTCTCGATGATATTCTTACTATTTCGGAAGAAGCAGAAACACTGATTGCAGAACAATATCCTTATCTGAAAATTGACTCCATCTCACCAAAGGATAACCTGTTCGTCAGTATTAAAAACATAGCCGCAGCTCAAAAAGATGGAACACCATTGAAAAAAACATTCAAATGTGATCAGTGTGCCATGGAGTTCACGCACCGCTACAAAATTACGAGGCACCTTAAAACACACTATAGAAACGAGGTACTTCAATGCCATCATTGTGAGAAAACATTCATTCATCGAAATTCACTGATTCTACATATCAAGAGTCATGTTCAAATTGAAAGCGGAAGTGAATGCACAATATGTTACAAATTGCTCGTCCACAAGTGTAATGTGTGTAACAGGGAATTCTTTGCCAGAAGCCAATTGCGCGAACACAAGAAATCTCACGAAAAAGATATGAGCTTGAAGTGTGAATTTTGCTTGAAAGAATTTTCATTGCAACGCTACTTGACGCTTCACAAGAAGGTGCACTCGAACAAAACTGAGTTCCATTGTGATCAATGCACAAAGATGTTTAGCAGTAGAAAGACCTTTCGGGCACATTTGATTTGTCATACGAGCGAAAGGACTTATGGCTGTGAGGTGTGTGGATTGAAATTTCAACGGAAGAATACTTTAATGGAACACAAAAAGTTGCACAGAAATGCAAAGGAATATGTCTGTAAAATTTGTGATCGCGCATTTGCTCAATTTGCCGGGTTGTATACTCATATGAAAGCACATAAGGATGGGGAAGAGGTTGCGGAGGAGTGATGGAGAAAGGCTGATAACTTGTCGTAGATTTAAAAAATTTCTATTTTAACATCAATAAGATATTTTTTACTAACGTGCAATTTTTATATTTTATATAACCAATGACAAAATATATATAAATCCTTTAAGCAATCATACATACATGCAATGAAAATCGTTACAAGATCTAGTTAATATTTTCTGCAACCCTTTTTCATTCCTTTGCTTGATATTTATTTGTTGGCTTACGAAATGAGACTGTCTTGTCAAAAATGTAATTCCATTTTTACCGTAAAATCGTAAAGACCTAAGGAACGAACTCGTATACTGTTTCATTATTGTATTCAGTTTTGAACTGAATATTTTCTTTTAAAAAAGGCAGACTTTTGCAGACTTAAATAATATGACCCAGGTTATTGAGCCACCCGATATCATGCTGTTGCGTTGTCTTTAGAATTTTTAACGGCAAGCAGAAATGGGTATTGCATATTTAAGTTCGTTTGAGATATACCAAACCATTTTCAAGGGGCGATTTCTCAATTTATTATTATAAGAAAATACGTTTTTGCCTTAAGAAGAAACATATTCGAAGTTAATAAAAGCACGACCAAGAATGCATTATCTTCCGATAAAAATAGTACGCAAATGTCATAACAAATCGATGGTGAATGTGGCCCGTTCCAATATGGGTAATCTACAATACTTTAAATGTCAAAACCAGAACTGCCAAATTGGAACTTTATCTGACAACATTTAAACTATCTCTTTGATCAATATATCTGTCAAAACAAGATATTTTTTAATTGAAAAATCGAAATTTTACTAGTTATGTTAATAGAAGTAAAAATGAATGTTACCTCTCAGCAATATGCTATTTTATAAATCTCAAACAAAGTGAAAACACAGACAGATCATTGTGAAAATTTGTGATTTGTAATTTTTTAAACATTTTTAAATGCGATGGTTCGATAGTATGCTTTGGTGTTAAATTGAGTCTTATATAAAAGAGCTACCACGTGACATTGGTAAGAACAAGTAAATTAATATATCAGGCATTAGAGCATGTTTAATTAAACTTTATATAATTTCATTTCAAAATTTGATTTCATTAAGCAAAGCAACTGACAAAGGTGGAGCGTTGATACCAAAAGCTAATAAAAAAACATCGAGCAATGGCTACAACAGCGAGCAAAACCTCATTATAGTACATGAGTTTAAACTTACAAGAATTCTTTCAGCCTCAGCAAATTATACATCCACAGAATGTTTGAATATAAGGGACGCATATGTTCATAATGGCTTCCCGATACATGCAAAAAATGAGTTGAAAATTATAAACAAATGCAAATGGCGGGTCATTTAAAATGTTATATATTTATCAACTACATGCATACTTGAAAATGACAGCAATAACAACTCAAACGCATCGGTTTTTAAAAAAATGTTTTGTGACATTTTCTGCAGTTTTTAGAAACCATGCATGAATTTTAGTCTCACTATACTCTAACATTCCTCAAATTGATGCTGGACCATAAGTTCTTAATAAAAAGTCTGCTTTTAAAAATCCATATTATATCAAAGCTTCTGGTATTAAAAGTTTAGTTAAAAAATTGTTAAATATATATATATGTGGGAATTCCACGTGAACTTATAAATAATCAAGACTTCATAATGTAAGCCCATCGATGTCAAACATGACAACTATCAAGCACCTGTCAATGCGTTCAACTGTCACACATATTTGTTTTCAAGCGACAATTATTTGTTTGAATAATACCCGCGTCTTTTGAACAATTTTCTTGTTTTGCTGCTCCACTATTTTTTATTTGGATTGAAATCATTGTTCAACAATTATGGCCCAATTAATTAAAATAGAAAAAGACAGTAGTTTTTTTGGTAAAATCGAGGATGACAACAATCTCAAGTGCGGAGAAATCCTCCTCTCAAATAATACACAATTTTGTATCATATGTACATTTTGTCAAAAAGCTTGCGAAAAAATCCAGGAGTTCTTTCGCCATGTCCTCTATGATCATCTTAACTACCTTGACGATTACGAATTCAGCGATGATGATGAATATCTGGTGCAGAGAATATTGGAACCAAACAGACTAAAGAAATGTTTCGATGATCCTGAATTTATTGATGTTAACCAGGATGATACATCAACAACGGTAAGATAACAAGAACATTATATTAAATACGTAAAACGCATGGTTGAAATTGCATATTAGCTTAAATCTTTTTGCATCTATTGTTGACACAGCTTGGCTGGTGCATATTGTATCTAAGCATGTGCTTTGCGTTCATTTGAAAACAAAATTTTAATAGTTTTGTTTTGAAGACGTGTTCTCTTTTTATTTTAGTTTATGAAAGTCAATGCACAAATAGTTTTCGAACAATATTTTACAGTTAATTTTCATTTACAGATAGAAAAAATTGACTTTATTCAAAACCTCGAAAGTAACGCTACCGACATTTCGGCAAGTAGCTATGTCAAAACCGAAATCGAAGATGCAGACGACGAGGAACTTGATTTTCCCGTGGATTTTGAGCAATTTTCAAGTCTTAAAACATCACAGTCAACAGCAGGACAGAGTCATCCTCAAGATATTCTTCACATTGAAATTTTGGAGGCACCCAGTGGGAGTGACTATGAGCTAGAGAACACAAACTCCTCCGATTTTATTGAGAACAGCAACCACCACCACAAGACCATTTATGGTGATGGAGAAGAGAATAGCTCATCAGAACTACATGAAAATTTCAATAATAATGAGAGTGAGGAAGAAGAATCTGAAAACAAAGCAGATGAAAGTAATAAATTAACCAAAGAACCAGCTCACAAATGTTCACATTGTGCAAAAGTCTTTACGACCAAAGCTAATCTCAACCGACATATAAGCAACACACACCAGCAGTATATCAACCAACTTACCTGCGAGCAGTGTTCGAAAACCTTTAAAAACGAAACCCAGTTGCAATTACATATAAAAAGGCATTTAGGCGTTAAACCGCACTCCTGTGAAATATGCGGCTCTCGGTTCTCCGACAAATCCAATCTTAATGTTCATATCCTGCGACATAAGGGTATCAAACCGCACAAATGCACGTTGTGTGACAAACGTTTTCATTCGACAACCGAACGCAAGCTCCACATAAGGTCACATACCGGTGAACGACCGTTTGTCTGCGAAGTTTGCGGCAGGAAATTTTCCAATTCGGGACATCTGTGTAGTCATAGACGGCGCCACATGGGTGATAAACGTTTCGAGTGCGAATATTGTCAAAAACGATTCTTCGATCGTAAGCTGCTTAATGATCACAAAATAATGCACACAGATGAAAGACCATTCGCATGTGATTCCTGCGGTGCAACATTCCAGCGAAAGAAAGCTCTAATGCAGCACGAGAAATTGCACAGCGGTGTTAAGCAATATATTTGCAAGCTTTGTGGGAAATCGTTTGCACAAAACGCAGGTTTATATTCCCATATGAAGTACCATTAGTCCAAATACATACAAATTAGATTAATAAATTTACAAAACAAAAAAACAACGAACTCGGAAGCCTTTTGTTTTTTTTTATTTTTTGTGAAAAATACAATTTCGGGTTTAATAACAATATAAAACTACAATTACAGTTGTTTTTTATGTCTAAAAATAATCAAACGTAAAATTCCATGGAATGCATGCTGTAAGGTGTTATGGTATGAAGAAATTTTGCCAAAGGGTGAACGAAAACGAAGAGGAGGCTGTTTACCGTCCAAACAGATCTCGGTCGTTTTTTATTTGTTCAAAACTAAATGAAAACAACAGAGTGGATATTCCGAAATATATTTAAGTACATTATGATGTTTATTGTGAATTAAGGATCCAGTTTAACGCATTACTCTGGAGAATATGTGGTGGTCTTTGCAAAAGGTAAATCAACGATCACAGAGAGCACGATAAAAGCACGTTGAAGAGACTCACAGTTGTAAACAATCTACAATCTCAAATCTAAGTTCTAATGTCGAAAGTTTGCCTCACATGAAGGATATGTACAAAAAAAAATAGCCACAGAGCCACCAGTTGTTTATTTGTGGTTTCAAATGTTAAATGTAAAGCCCATTAGTTTTTGTTTAGGACATACGAGTAAATGATTATTCGAAAGTAGTAGAAAACATAAGTTGGCCTTGAACGTACGAAGTTCCGTAACGCTCGGTCCCGAAAACTAAGTTAAAATTAAGCGCAGGTTAAAAGTAAAGTTAAACTTAACGCTGCATGACACACAAGAGTTGATCCAAAAGTAATGATAATCACATAAAATTACAAAAAAAAATTGTACCGATTCCACGGAGGTAAATTCAATTGAATACGAACCGTCGAAGATAGAACATCGAAATGGAAAAAAGCTTAATTAGAGCTGCCCTTTAGTACCTCTCTGTGAAAGACAAACACAGCTTTTTGGTAGAAAAATTTGCTTGGCTAAGGAGTGTTAACTGCGAGGAACATCCACTGAAGACGAACACCGCGAAGGACGTCCATCCAAGTCCACGTGAATTTCGAATAGTTCCACGCTAATCGGGAGGTTAACAAACAACAGGTTTCCAACTCCCAGTAACTTCTTCATCTTTTCTCGGTTCAAGGAACATTTTCGGGTCTAGAAAATGATTGCGAAATGATGGTCGCTGTTGTGGCGTTTTGGGATAATCAGACAAAGAATTTTTTTCTAATGGTATCCTGGGTTTGGAAAAAAGATAAATAAATATTATTACTCTTAGATCACCTTCGTGTTCATTGTAGAAACAGTCAGGTTCAATTAAATTTTTTTTTGGATGGAGCATCATAACAAAGATGGAACTAGTACGTTGATTCAAGACACCATGATCAGTGATTGACCAGGAGTGAACCGCATAAAAAAATGGTGGGCGAATGAATCATTTCTGGGCTTTACAAATTTTGCCATTTAACTCTTCGCATAACCGACTTAAGAGTGATGTAGCAGTTTTATCAAACGCGAGCATGTTTACAATGAATACAGTACATCAAATACGTTTAGTCACGATTACAAACAATTACTTAAATTATATTGAAACAAACTCAATAAAGTTTTGTTTTTATACATACATGCTAATTTTGTGATTTGACTTGACTCAAAAAGAATGTATCTTAAAACTTAAACAATATTCACTTGTATCTTAATGACCAGCCTATCGTTTTCTACGAATCCCTTACCAATAATGTCAGCGATTTGCGCGTACTCGAGAAAACCAAAGCCACGCGGGCTGATTCGCTCATTGGGGCGATGAAAAGCTAAGAAATCAGACTTGGACATGATTGTATCCTGTTGCGAGTATTGTTGACCCTTGGGATGAACCATGCAAAATTTAAGACGTCCATTGAATGGCCAGTCGAGATGAAAATCGTTTTCCGACTGCATCAGGTGGACATGCAGGCTCAAGTGTTCCATTCGATGCACATTGATGCGTGCACAGAACTTATAGCCATGCGGTGATGTGTAACACTCTCGACTATAGAAACGTGTATTGACGCTCATACGCATTTCATTTACGCGACTAGCGAAATTTGCAAATTCCCAGACAATAATTCCATTGCTGTAGCGGGGATCAATCAGAGGATCAATTTTTTCTCGAGCCACCAATTGTTTTGAGAGATTTTCGATTTTAATGTCTTGTTCGCGGCACCTTTGCTCCAACACTACGATTCTTTGAAACATTGCGGTTATAAGATTTTCATCGGCTTCATTGGCATACTGTGCTGGGGGAGGGGGTAGCGCCGATGCTAAATGTCCGTTGTTGACTTTCTGTGGCGGAGTCCAATGGGACAACGATTGCTGTTGCATTGCTTCCAAAAGTAGATTCATATGGTGTCCTATATCTTTTTGAATGTGTTGCTGAATGCTTGGTCCATCGTCGGACACCACAAATGTGCATCGCACTGTTACATAGGGGCATTTCTGTTTGACTGGAGATGGCAGTTGATAGGGACATTCGAGTAGATGTTTATCAACTCCTATTGGTGAAGTTATGACGTCGCAACCAAGGGGGCTATTCGGGCACTTCCATTTGATTTGTTCAATCTCTCGCTGTGTGTATTTGTCCGGGAATATATCGTCCTTGGCTGACAGTTTTTTATTGTCGAGGGGGCAGCATTGATTTTCATTCTCTAGCCATGATTGTATACAAGATTTGCAGAAACGATGACCGCACGACGTTATTACAGGCTCATTTAGCCAGTGTATACAAATTGGACACTCGTAACGGGCGTCTGGTTGAGTCTCTGAATCATCGATTAAAGCAGAACAAAGTGAAGTAGATGTAGTTCGTGAATGTACAGTGGCTGATGGTGCTGCTGCTGCAGAAATAGGATTGATAGAAAGTGGCGGTGAAGACATAGCTGAACTAAATGAAGAGCAAATAGTTTAGAAATTGTGCACTCGTTAACAAAACAAAATGTGAATTGATTGCAAATTAGAAGGAAACAAAATTTAGTGCAGGTGAAACTTGTTTACTGCTTTTTGACAGATTTTTGACATCTCCGATATGACAGCTGCTGTAGATTTCATGTTTAAGTGCTCTAGGATGCTGGTGAATTCCATAGGATATTTTTATAAGGCGCATTCCAAAAGGTAGATGTTACTTTGCGTTACTTTGCAAACTCGCCCTATGTTGAAGAGGTGTGCAGTTCATTTAAATTTTGAAAACTATGAAGAAAAAGAATGATTCCTTTCATATCACGTTCCCTGTACAAATCAATGTATTAAGGCGTTTTCCCTGAGTGTTGGATAGAATCGGTTATTGTATCAATAGAGAAAGTAAAGAACTCTACCAAATCCGAGGATTTCCGACCAGTCAACATGTTACCCAATGAAGCCAAATTTCTTAAAAAGGGTTATACAAAGTAAACTTCCAAAGTAAATGGAAGACAACGAAATTTGTACGGGCTGTCAGTCGGGATTTAGAATGGGGCGCAGCCGCGAGTCCGTACTAAACCTAGTGATAGCTGATTTGAAGACGGAAGTACATCAAATCACGGCGGGCGTGTGAAGCCGTGGATAGAGGCGTATTACTTGCCAAATTGGAGAAATACGGTGTAAAAGGATTTGAGTTGAAATGGTTTGAATCGTATCTGAGTTCACGTTGATGCATCACTATCGGATATTCGTTAATGAGATAGTTTGCGGACGATGAAGATAATTTAAAGATGTAACAGACCGCTATTAATATTATGTTAGATGTTCTTAAATGGTAAAGTGTTAACCAACGAATTATAATGATGGGGAGATGTGCATAATTACAATGTAATAAATAGACTCGATATAAGGCCTCCACTATTCAGAAATCAATCTACACAAAACATGTTGATATATAACGGTCTAAAGATATAAAATGAACTTTAAAACGAACAAAAATATGAAAATGATCAATGTAGATTTTATCTGATTGATTATATCAGGACTAAATATTCGTAAGACGATATAATTATTGAGTAAAATATCTTGCAATTGTTAAATAGCTAAATAAAATAAACTAAGATTTCGCAACGATTGCGTTGATATTTTCGAATTTCCTCAATGCGTTTCGTGAACTGCTCGTCCGTGTGGAGCGAAAAGAAGGTTCAACTTTTTCAAGATAGCAATACGTTTGGCTCATCGCAATCAAATTTTGTTTGCGTTCTTCCAACTTGACATAACTGACCAAACAGAGCTTTTTCTATATTCATTGAAAAAAGGCAAAGCTGAACAAAAAAATCTTTTATGGAAAAAAAATGAACTCAGATTAAAAATGAATGAACATAATTATTAGCTTGTGTTATATGATATAAATAAATATATTATTATGTATATTGCTATAGATGCTTTTCAAAAATATACCTTCAAATGATTAATCGACAAAGTAATCGCTATTGAGTAATCAAACGTTTATTCAATAAACTAAACCAAACAGAGCATTAATGTTGATAAAAACTCATTCATCTTCGATTTTCTTATTTCCTGTGAGCAAAGTCAGTTTAAAAAATACTGGCGAAGTGCGTGTCGGACACGCACAGGAAGGGTTTCATACAACCCACAATGCAATGCCCTTATTCCAACCATCCACTGCCAAATTCCATCAGAGGGGTATTTGCCTGAAACGCATTTGTTGCGCCTGAAAATATGACGTTTTATTTAAAAAGCAAAAGCAACGGTCATTTCCTATCGTTACGAAGAAAAAATTTCATAGCCTTCTTCTAGGAGTGAAATTAAATTGCAATGAAAAAAAAAATCAGGTTTTTGTATGGGACCCCTCTTTATTTTTGACTGTATTTGTTCATTGTGTTTTTAACACGGTCACAAAGAACAACTTTCTTTGAAAATTATGTCTACCCTCTACGGTCGAGAAGATGAAGCCCTTAGATAGACGGAAAGTGGAGCCTTAGTAATGGGGTTCCGTCCTATTTCTAGATTGACCGTTTGTCGTTTGAATCACAGCACACTTTTCCGTAATCGAGGGTTTTCCTCATTCCTGGAAACAGTTAGCTAAAAGAAATCGAAATTTAAGTATGTTCGCGAAGGTCGGCTTCAAGGTCCTTTCCCTTCCTTATCTAATAGAGCTTAAGGATAATCTTATTAGATTTGCATGCTGAGCAGTGCACAGATGTTTACATCTTATATAAAGAAAGTGTGCCTTTTAAAATACTGGTAAGCTCACTCTCTTACCACATAATCTTATTGTGCCTAGGAGTATAATCAAATGATGCAGCTACACGCCCTTTCATTAAGCTTCTAAGCCATTCTAGTCTTATCGGTTGACGTCGTTCCCAACGTAAAACACAAATTTCGATGGCAACAGTCAGACGCGCTTTTATATTTGTTAGACAAGTATAATTAATCATAAGAAAAGCAACCTAATCTTAGTACAACTTATATGCGTCTACAAAGTACGCCGAAGTACAGCGGAAGATTAGAGATTTTATTTTAAATCCACGCGTGTCAAGGTAATGTGCGCATGAGATAAGCAGTGAGCACACTCGACGAATGCAATGCAGAACAAAGCGGAAGTTTTTACATCATTCGGAACCCATAAGCCATCAATTGAAACGGATAATCGACATTTGAAGTAATTAAAACGTTCTAGTTGATAGGGCGTTTGAAAATCTCATATTTATTGTTGGAAGTTCCAATCATATGTGTGCCTTTGATCAACGATGACTTGTAGTTGAAAATTTTATATCGCATTAAGCTGTTTAATTTTTTTGTGCGATTGTGTCACACCAGGGAAAGTTTTTGAATGAATACCTTTCAGAAAATGATTCAAAATAATTGCGAGTTTCCTTGTTGCAAAATTGCGGAAGCAAATGAAGAAATTGTAAGATTTCACAATATGAGAAAACGAAGTCTTAGAAACACTACTACACATTCCAACATTTGAGTAACAAATTTTAAATTTTAATTTATAAAATTTAAACCGTAAAGTGAACAATCAGATTGAATTTTTCATAGTACTAAGCATATGCTTTTAGATGCGGTTAGATGAATAATTTACAAGTTTGAAAATTTCCGGAGACATCCATAGCTTTGGCCATTCACAGAATCATGATGATTATAGCCTGTGAGGCCTATAACGATGGAAGTTTTATGATATCGCACGGCCAGAAAGAGCTGGACATCATCAGCGTAAAGATGGGTGGAGGCATTTTGCATACTGACGACAGCTCGTTAATAAACATGAAGAATATTATAGGCCGCAAAAAAGAGCTCTGCGGTACTTCATGGAGAACATTTTGGAATTTTGAAAAAAAAAACTTTACCATTTACTCTTTGCATCCTACCAGAAAGATAACTTCTTTTGAGTTTAAGTTTCCAGCACAGGATTCTTAAGAGTTAAAGTTTCCAGCACAATTGTCAGGATAGATCTTGTCGAAGGCATTGGAGAAGTCAAAAAGACCGAGAAGTATAGTGTTACTCTTATCAAACATACGTCTTATGTCTTGCAGGGAATTGATCATAGCCGTAGCACAATTAAAGTCATTTATTGGAGAAGGAATAACTCTAGCCAGGCGTGCGGAAAGGTTGAGGTTGTGATGAGTAAAATGGGTAAAGCAAACCACATCACTACGTTTACAGTTTTGAAATCAGCATTAAGTCTAGCTACTGAAGAGTGTTCATGAACAGCTCAACAGAGCCAAGAAAATGTACATGGAGAGGCTCCGTTCAAATTTACATTTCGCGCTTTTTATTTTTCCCAGTAACTCCAATCTCTCTTAGAATTCTGCAAAGCTGTTTGGATATGTCGAAATATCTTCCTTTAAACGCATCCAAGACATCATTCTACGCCAGAATTGTTTAATATTCAATAACTTACTAAGCAACTGCTTGCGTAGTCCGGTCTATAAGTCTATTTGTTTCCATCGGGGATCATTTTGAAGTAGATATAGTATGGTGTAGGTATAGTGTGTCCCTCGAGTCAGAAATTTCGATCCTAGTTGTTTAGACAAACCAAAGTAGCATCTGTTGACTATGATGAGCCTTCATCGGAAGCCCGCCAAGGTGTCGTTTATGGGGTTAAATTTTGTCCTGATATAGTAGTACTTCTATTGGAATGGAACAATTGAATTTTACTCTTGCAAACAGAGAAACGATGCCTAATGTTTTTAAAATGGTAGTTGGCCACTCGTTGGCACTGAAAATGCACCTTCATTTTTTTTATATTCTCACCTATCATACGAATCAAATGATAGTGCTTGCCTGTAATCAAACGATTTAAAGATCATGAGTGTAATAGAGATGATGAAAGCAAATATCCCTCAAAGGAAGGTTAAAAACCTATTCTTCTGAATGCAAATCGGGATTTGCTTTTGTAAACTCAAATTGTTCTCTGTTTTTATCAATCCAATAAGATGGTATCTAATATGCCTTGAAGTTAAACTTTATTTATGTGTACTGTTAAGACAAACAATTTTTTATAAGGTCAGTTGTCGCGTATAGTGTACCAAGTTTTTCCGGTTACATATTAAGTAAGCATTGATCTATTTACCCTTCGATATGTCGGATGTACGTCACATCGCACCGATGCGCTCTATGTCGATTCACAAACATGTTTGTTTTCATTAAGACTTTGAAAGTAACGTCACTGCATTGCATAAATAAATAGTATTGAAGGACGTAATATTTCGCTAGACAAATAAATTTACATGTGTATGGATTGTCATCAACGTTATCAGCATATTAACAACTCAATACCAGAGCATATTTCGATTCCAAATATATTCTCACTGATACAATTGGCCTTTGTACCTTTGTACTTTCTTCCCCGTTGATTGACGACAGAAAAATTATTTCTAGAACTCATCTCCGGCTTGTTTCGCAAAATACAGACAAAAAAAAACAAGGAAATTGATAAAAATGTCGGCTATTGGTAAAGATTTTTGGTATATTTGTTGAGTATACATTTGTTAACATTATTATAAATAGAGGGGAAAAGATCACATTTCTACAAGAAATTCACTTGTATTACTTATGCTAAACTTACAAACTACAGTTTTGATTATAATGCTTCAAGTAAAGTATTGCTTTCGTAAGTACAAGTACTGAATTGATGTTTGAAACGATATTTCGATTACAAGATATCAAATTGTAGATAATATATTAATTCGAAGAACAATCTAATAAAACTAAAACATCAAAATTGTATATGATGCCTAGGTACATTTTATATGGATAAGAATGTTTCGAAAGTATGTCATTCAAAGCTTTTTTGTTTTCCAACTTACAAACTACGAATACAAATTAATGCCGAAGGCTAAATTTGGCATGAAAATACGAACAGGTTACTTGACCCCAAACGAGTTCAAATTTCAAATACTATTTGAGAAATTTAAAATTTCAAATTATCCTTTAAGTAGGCCTTCTGTTTGACCTCTTCCTTTTCGCAATCTCCTTCTGGTGACCGGCGTAAGCATACTTTTTCAGGTCGCAGGATGAAGCATTGCGTTTGCACGATGTTGAAGAAGAGCTTTCCTACCATTGCCGCATCCGAATTGTCTGCCATTTTTAGACAAGTGCGAAAACGTCGATCACAGCTGCAATGACTAAGCGTGAATGGGCGATAATTGTACAGATCATATTTCGTTGTCATTCCAGGTATGTGCATTTGGCAATGATCGTGACGACGGCAGCATTTGTCCGCAGTAGATGCACCGCCCAGGTGATTATATTTTCCAGCTGTATTCCCTCGGCCACACCATCGCGTGTTCGGTGCGATCAACCAATCAGAGAGCTCTCTTCGTTGTCTTGAATGAGACAGATCCGAAATACCTTCTTCGCCGGCATAAGCACGAGATTCAATAGCAAGGACTTCTGATGATATCGAATTTTCAAATTTATTAAGGTTTTGTTTCGGATGTGTGACGATTACGGAACAGGAACAACAACTGATACAAATAAAAAGGAAGCACAAAAGTGACGCAAAATTTCGCAACATTTTTTTTTAATTTTATTTGTATACAACGAACTTAAAAATAGCAAAGCGAAACAAAAATCACTGCACAAAAATTAGGTTTTATCAAGTCCACGGAAAAAAGCAAACTACTGCTGATTGACGTTTTATTTGTCATTTTATACATGAGAGCGTAGTGGTCGCACAATTTGGGATGACGAATAAAAATTTGCAACAACTCCCTCTCGGTAAACAAGTGATTTTGTTTTGATGACAACCGCTTATGTATTTATTGAATTCTATTAATAATTCGCGATGTTGACAAAAACGACTAATCACTATTTTTCCAATGAATTATTTTAAAAATAATGCGCTTGAGTTCAGCAGCAAAATGTAAACAAACGAGTTGGACTCACAATGGTGGTTTGGTGACCGTCAAATGCCTGGGTACGTTCACAAGTTTCGATAAGTTAGGCAGAAGCATATTTAATATATAAACGATATAATATATGATCGCTTTTTGTGATTAGTTTAACTTTAAACTTTGATTTAGTTAAACTCACATGCAGGTTTAAGTCCTGTGTGCCTTACAGTTGAACTTGATTGAGCATGTAATTTAACCTCCGCGACCTACTATTAAATCGTTGTTCAGCAGTTTTACGACGACACGTCATAACGTATGATATGGTGTGATAACCGTTGTCAGCCAATACAATTTATCACCAAAATCGTAGAGTTTGCTAAAATTGTCGCATCATGGCTTGAGCTAAGCAATCTAATGACCACGTCCACAATTTTCAGTTTGGAATCACAAATTGCTTGGACAATCATTCCGTTTTTGGATTAATGCCTTTTAACAAATATTTTATCACTGAAAAGTAATTTCCAGATTTCCATCAGTTATCGTTTGCATGGTTTGCATCGTTTTGTTACCTCCGTTTAAATTATCGCTAGGGCACTAAAAATCACCATTTCATTATGAGCGTCACTTTAAACTTGGAGTGTCGTTGAGTCTCATCCAAATTCAAATGATTTTTAAACTCCACAAAAGAGTGGCTTTAGAAGAAGAACCCTTATCGTGCTTTATGGAGCTTATCAAAGGCGGATGTAGTTGCTTTTACTCGATTTGAGAGAAAAATCTGTGAAGTGATTTTAAGTCCCTTACTTAACGGAGTGTGCAGAAAAAGGTTTAACGAAGAACTAAACGTGCTGCATCGTTATAAAGGTCTAGCCAGGAGTCTCCGGCTACAACGACTCAGTTGGCAAGGATATAATAGCCAAACCGAAGAGTTTTCGAATCTAAAACGAACTTACCTTCGGTGGCACTCACAAGAAGAAAGCGACTTCAACTGACAAATGGAGGCAGCTCGCTATTTTAGGGTACTTGTTTGTTAAGGGCTTGGTAATCACAGTTTGAAAATTTGAAAATTTCGAAAGTAAGTGTGGACAGCTGCAGAGGATTTTCCAAAAAAAAAAAACATCTCTTTAGATACATTTTTCTTTAGCCGTGATGACTTCTGCTTAGAAAGATCTGCATTCGTCTGATAGTCTGAACGTCTCAATCTTTTTTTTTATTGTTGGGCTCTAAGCATGGATCATTTATAAAGTTTTTTCCTTTTGGACGGAAGTTTGGTTTGTGTTTTTCTTGCAAATAAATACAACTTGCTTATTTTTGGTACTCACAGACATATGCCAGTGATCAGAAATAAGTCATTCGCGTGGAAGACTATTCCTTAATAACAGAAGAAAAAGAGATTAGATTACCTTAACAACAACTGCAGTTGTGATCTTGCTTATCAAGCTTTTTCCAACGTAAGAGCTCACAATTCTGCTCGTGAATCTTTGACAACAACATCTGTGATATTTTTTTTTCAATGGGCTCAAAAATGATTGTCTCATCCTACCCCCACACAGACATCGTTTTAAAAAAAATTAAGTCCAGGTATAGGGACCTCAAAATCTGGGAATTTGTCAAAATTTGGAATTCACAAAATCAGGCCAATTAGAAGTATTTCCAAATAAGATTTTTTAAAAACATTTTAACAAAAATATTCTTTTTAATACGCCAAGAAAAGAAGTTGGACTTGGTGGCAAAGACACTGCTTTCTCTCCTCCTCTTCAGTGATTTCTTGCAGTCGTTGACTTCTTTTATTTCACTTATTACAATTCAAACGGTATGCTTGCAACATGGTCAATGTGTTTGAAGAAACTCCGCAAAGCGTGATTGAGTCGTCACCAGAGCACTTGTATCTGCATTCAGTAACATATGTAGGCTTACAGTACATCTTGACACTCTTCACTACAAGACATAGAAGTACCTGCGTCAGCGGTTGAGACTCTAAAACTAATTGTGCTTGGGCTTAACGATTTTGTATCTTTTCCAGTTGGAAATTCATTCATTCACACACAACGTCCCACTCCATTCGATAGCTCCCGAACATGAAACAAAAGAATCAAAACAAAGAGAACAAAAAAACTTTGTCATGCATATCAATGTCATCTGCAGCCTGTCACAAAGTTTCCCTGATTTTCATCGTTCTCTTTCCAGTCGCACTACAAGTCCACTCCAACGATTAATCTATTGTTCCACGCGATATGCCATGTATCTGCGTATCTTGCGTAGCAACGAATCGTTTGGGTTGTGATGCAACTGCATATCTGAATTGGATTTCGGCTTACCACGGAAGCAGAACACCCGGCTTATAAAAGTATCTATGTGAAAATGGATCGCTAAATTATGATGTGAAGGAAAAAAATTGAGCCATCTTCGGGAGCAAATGTCTCGTAAAATCATCTTTGTAGTCACAGAACTGCCAACAAAGAAATAAAGAGCAATTCAGATTTTAGCCTGTAGCTTCATCTGCAACAAGATGACAGATTGAGTATTTTTCCTTCATATTCTTTCTTTGCTGTCTTTCTACAACTTCTTGGTTTTTCTGCTGCATCATCGTTTTGCCAGGTTCGTAGATAATCTCTGAGTTCTGGTTGGTAAGTGACTTGAGGCTCAAACTAGATGTAGAAGGTGCTGCAGGTTGAGTGCAAAAATTAGGCCAGCGTCCACTGAACCGTTTTTTCCTTCCCACTATGTTCGTCCAACTAGATAAAGAACCTCTGTTCTATATTCTCTCGAAACGGGAGAGATTAATTGCATCTCGAGTTGTATCTGAATACAGATCACTTGCTTAAGATTCAATTTATTGTAGTTTATTTGCTCTGGGGGAGAGGAATAAGTGCGATCTCTTTTGTAGGTAGGAGAATGGCACTACCGAGGTAGATGTGGGTCAGTGGTGTGGACGGGGACCTAGCTCGTAATTTAGGCCACTCGAGCATAACAAGATTTTTGTGTAAATTTTAAACTGAATGGATAGAACCGGATCCTGTGGATTCTAATACTTAGGCATAACGAAGTGGTAAATTCAGTTTGGAAATGAGGAATACTCCTTTGAAGGAATGTTTTGGTTTTGGTCTTCATTTCAAATGGAGGCAAGCCTTTGATGCTTTAAAATGGAAATGAATTCGAAGTTGCATTTGATATGAAAAGGAGTGTTCTGATGTTAAGTGCCCAAAGGCTCCATGGAAATTTATTTCTATGGTCAGATTCAGTAATGAAAAGTAATGCGAATAAAATGTAAATTACATATGTACTGTAGTATATCGTCTATCTTGTAGTTTAGCATTTTAAACTGACGATTTCTTCAACCACCGAGGACGACCTTATCCATTTCCACAACTGTAGTAATAACTAAAAGCAACTGGACTCTAATGTGCGATTTTTTTCAAAGTGGCTAAGTATTTACAAAATACGACGCCTTCTTGAGTATGAAAGATTTTTCTGAATGTTGAATACTTACAACCACTCACTTCTACCAACAGATAGTAAAGTCAAAAAAATTGTTCCCCGGTTCATTAAGGCAACTGCCGGTAAGATAGCAGTAGATGTTTAAAGATCTCCAATAGCTCCTCATCAACGAAATATCAACGTGCGGAACCCTGTTATTGCTTCAGTGCACATGCGTATGGTTACTTATCCAAGCCAAGGTTCTTTGTAAGTATTTGGTTGAGTTAAGGCCGTTGTGAAATTGAATTTGAAGTGCTTGCTTATAGCTTTTCTTCATGTAATATCCCATGGGCTCTGTTTTAACTGCCTTAAATCTAGGATTAATTTTTGGTTCTTTTGGAACTTGGACCGACCACTTAACATACATACACTATTGGCACGGTATAAAAAACAGCAGACAACAACAGAAACAGCTTTTTACATTTTGAGATCCGAATAAAATACTAATAAAATGGAAAGAGTGTTTTTCCATGGAAATAATCATAACGTGTGCAATTGAAGTAAAATGCGAAACCGGTTTTCCGCCGTTTTGAATTCATCTCGTCTGTGTAGGCTCAATTGAACCAGTTCGGTTTTAAACGGGTTAACAGGAAATCTGTCTATGGCGGATTCCATTTTATCTCTGATAGTCGAGAGTGTGTGAGTATTTATTTTCCTTCTATGATTTGTTTGTAAGAATCTGCTAAAGCGGTACTGAATACGTTCTAGTACTACAAAATGTATCAACATCCCTAGCGACTTAAATTCTAAATCCTTTTAGTTTAATAATGAACCACGCCGCCCAGCGACACTGCATTGGCTTGCAGTCGACCGATGATTTTATGTGTTTTCACGTGAAGGCGTAGTTGGCCTGTTGATCGTGTAACAGACAGTCGCTTGTTTAATATTTGCTGGTAATTTCATCTGGGGGCCACTTAAATAAGCTTAATAGTTCAAAAAAAGTTGGAGGAACTGATTTCAACCTATAAGGTGGATACATAAATCTTGTATTCATGTTATGTTATTTGCAAATCTGTGTCATTAGTACAGAAGGGTACCCGTCTATTTTAATGGTACAAATTTGCATCTATAGTCCTGTAGGAATGATTCTTATTACAAAGTGAATTTAGTGTTTTATGCAGAAAAGTCTTCCCTTGAAATAAAAAGAGATTGCAAAGTAAGCAAACGCTAGTTTTAGCGATAACAGTGATGTTGATTTTTCTCCATTTCTTTCGAAGACTACATGACCCACAATTCGAAAAAATAAGAACCTGAAGCCTATGAAGGATGAAGGACCTAGTTCCGACGAAGATTCTAGTGAAGGAGAACCGAACGACCATAGTCAAGAGGATGTTCAGATTTAGAATCAGGCAGAAGATGAAGTTGTCTTATGGTCACCAGTTCCGGAAATGTTTAACAGGCTTGGAGCTGCATCGCAATCTATCCATAATGGATATTTTCCAGAAGTTGCTACTGCGATCTGTTTATATTAACATTGTTCAATGTACAAATGAAAGGTTGGATATATAGGAAAAGTCGAAGAAGAGAGCGCTTAGACTCATAAGAACAAACGCTGGCGAAATTGATTCATGTTCGTGATGTGCTACAATAGATTATCATGCTTGAAAGACTATTGGTCTACTCATCCCTCTTTGGGTAATCAGTCGATAAAGTCAGCAATATCACGGGACAGTTTCATGCTGATAACTTCAGAAAGGTAATTTCAACTTTGGAAAAGCCCTCAATAAGTTCTAAGACACATTTTGTGGAAGACCTAGTTGCATATCTCAAAAAAACATTTAAAAAATGCAGACAAGAGAGAAGCTACCAAGGCTTAGACGAATCTATGATATGACAAAATTCAAAGGGCGCAGCATAAAGAAGCAATATATGTCTATGAAGTCGGTGAAACGGGGTATAAAAATGTGGTTGGAGTGAAATGCCATCTCGAGTTTAACTAACGATTTCGCCATTTACAGTGGAAAAGAGACTGAGCAACTTGAAGGAACGTTGTTCAATAGCTAGACAGCTCAATAGCTAAAAAGGACGTTACTTTTTGATTTGATCGCTTTTTTACTTCAGTAAATTTATTGAACTCTATTCGATTTTCTGCCGTTGGTACACTGATGGCAAATCAAAAACATGTTCCAAAATTTGAAAGAAAACTTCAACGTGGTAAATCTGAGTTCAAATTTAACCCACTGGTATATTGTGCATAAAATGGCAAGATACAAAGGAAGTATTTGTAGTCTCGTATTGTTAAAAAAAACTGAGAACTCGTGATAGAATTGACGTGCAGTGCCCAGAAACCATCGAATTCTATCGCGAAATCTTGGGCGAGGTTGATTTAGCAGACCAGATGTGTGGCCTTTATGAATGTGACCGGAAATCTGACAAAAGTGGTAGAAACAACATTTTATCGGCTAATTATGGGGCATATGTAAATTCGGACCTCAATCGAAAAGAGTTGCTACATGAGAACACATTTAGTGACATTGGCAGAGCATCAATGTGATAAATGGTCTAAAATCAGCATCGGTTCGTTGGTCATCGAAGGCAGGACGAAGACCAATGGAAATAAGTGGAAAATAACACTAACCAGTTACACCGTCGCTGTGTGAGATGCTCCCAAAATACCAAAATAAGAAACAGAACCAAAGTTTTATGCCGCGAGTATGAGGCACCGTTTTGCACAGAATGTTTTACTCCGTAACATTTGTTAAACTGCTTTCAACTTCATCGTACTAGTATAGTTTTTCTCCTATGGCTTATGTCTTTGATTTGGTTTTTTTAAAAAAAAGGACGGTGCAATATTGTACCATCGAACATCCGTACCACCAACATTTGTACCACCACCCACCGCCCACATCCTGCCAAAAAGCGGCATTTGTATTTGGCCAAATTTCTAATTGAACAACTATGCACATAAAAATAAGAGCAGGAAAATCCTTTGATATTCGATTTCCGTGATCGACGAAATATTTACATACCTTCACGTTTGTACGGACTTGCACTTGGCCGGTTTTTTCCAGCTTCAGTAAGGACATGTGGCTCGCGGTGAGAATCTATAACAGCGGTGACATACTATACTTCACCTTTAGGGTACGTCTAGCTGTGGTCTTTCTCATCGAGCCTATTTCAAAGCTAGAATTATTGCCTCTATGGCATGAATGACCTTATGACTCATTCTGATTTTATGTTTACAATGTTCTATGGCATATTCAATAATATACATTAGTCTACCAAATTAAGAAACCAATGTTTTTTGTGTATATCCTCCGGTCGTCTACACGCTTTAGACATCTTCACTGTCGTTGCCCTAGATTTTCAGTAAATTTAGAGGAAATCGTGAGGTTTCTAGCATTGTGGTTTAACTAATGCCTTTTTCTATCTCCGACTCATGCAACATTGAAAAAGCATGAAGCACAGTACGAATGACACAGTATCATGCGACTGGGTAGGCTGTCTGTGCCTCCTTCATTTCGTGCTTGTAAGAAATAAATAATTTATTAATAATTTTGTAGAACACAAAACTTTTTTGAAAAAAAAAAAAATTCGAGTGATTGCTATCAACCAACAACTGTAGCAGGTCTAGCTGGAAGTGCATTCTAGAAAGTACAGATCTACGTAAATTGCTTCAGAATGCTCTGCTTGCGGATGCAAATTTCCGCGACAACAATCATACTTAACTCAAATTGCACATGAACAAGAACAAACAAACTGGACTGCATTCATTATCTGACCGACTGACCTACGACAGGCTTTTTTTTTTTACATTAGACTCGCTAAATTACTCAGCTTTGAAGTTAACTATTTAAAGACAAGAACTTCATTAAACATCCCACCAGAGATAAATCTCTTCAGAATGAAAATGACAGAGAAGAGAATGGGTTACCATTTCAGCTTAGCCAATTTGTTTAACCAAGCGGACTCAATCAGACGTCACGATGTGTTGGTGCCTTTCTTCCGCGTCCAATCAAAATTGGACCAACCAAAAATATAACAAACCCAATTCAAAGAGTCCTCACGAATTCCAAGATCGTTAAATGTGCATTTAGACATTCTAGTCGAGACTAAGTTCTGAAAGGTAAATAACAATATAATCAATTCTTGGATTAAGTGTTCTCGTAGTCAGTGAAAGGTTATTCCTTACGGTTACTATGATGCTTCTCTCTGCAGAGGCAATTATTGGTTCGCTGACACTTGGCCCGCCTGAGGAAGCACACCGAGCTTGGCACTATCCGAGGTGTGCGGTCTACTGGAGCTTGCCGTTTGTGCTGCCTGCAATTTCCAAGTCGAAGTTATTATCTCGACGATCGGAGAGTTGTTGTAATGTTGTGACGGTGTACGCGAGTACTATCGCTTCCGATGACATAAGTCATGTGTCGATGTGACAATAAAGTGCAACGCGATGATGCTGAAAGAACTTACTTAACAATTCGTACGGATCGGTATACAGTTACTTGTAGTTGATGTAGACTGAGGGTTAAGTAGGCAAGATGCAACGATGTATCACAATGTCATATTGCATTAATTGTGGTAATTGGCTGGACTTTTTATAGTGTGCAACTGTGCGGTGTAGAGAAGGAAACTTTGGATCCGGTTTGTGCAGTTTTTTAAAGGTGAATAGAGGTTAATAAATCCAGTGATGGTTTGTTTATGTTAGAGCTAATCTTAGATTCACCCAATTGCCAGTATACCAGGGCAACGAACGCCAGTAACTTTGAAGAAAGAAAATAAAAATTCATATAAAAGCTTTTCTTTGAAATTTGTTTGGCTATCAAAACAGATGCCTAAAAAGTTCTCAACTACAAGAGCTACAGGCGAACACCTTCTTCGATATACTACTGTATCCAAAAAATAAGGTGACATTGTATTTATTTTGAAAATTCTTTATTTATTCTTCCAAATCAATTTCATCCCCTTCAAAGTAATCCCCTCCCGATGCAATGCACTTATGCCAACGGATTTTCCAATCTTTGAAACACTGGTTGTAGTCACTTTCCGGGATGGCCTTCAGTTCCGTCTTCGCTGCGGCTTGAATCTCCTCTATCGTATCAAAACGGTGTCCCAGGAGCGGTCTTTTGAGCTTGTTGAACAGCAAGAAGTCGCACGGCGCCAGATCAGGTGAATACGGTGGTTGTGGAACGATATGGGTTGAGTTTTTGGCGAAATGATCACGAATTACGAGTGCGGTATGGGATGGTGCATTATCATGGTGTAAAAACCAAGAATTGTCTTTCCACAATTCCGGTCTTTTTAGGCGGATAGCGTTACGCAAACGACGCATAACGTTCAAATTATATTCCTTGTTGACTGTTTGGCCGGTTGGAAGGAATTCATAGAGCACAACACCACGATAATCGAAGAAAACAGTCAACATGACCTTGATTTTTGAGCGACTTTGGCGCGGTTTTTTTGGTCTCGGCTCTCCCTTGGCACGATATTCGCTCGATTGATCGGTTGTTTCGGGGTCGTAAGCATAGATCCAAGTCTCATCGCCAGTTATAATGCGTTTCATGACATCCTGGTAGTCGGAAAGCATTGTTTCACACACTTCAACGCGACGCCTTTTTTCCAAAAAAAATCAATGTTTTCGGTAACAGTCGAGATTTGATGCGCTTGAGGCCCAAAGCATCCTTCAAAATGGTATTGACTGAGCCTTTCGATAAGCCAACTTCATCAGCAAGGTCTCTAATCGTTAATCGATGGTTTTTCAACACCAAATCTTTGATTTGTTGGACGTGAGCTTCATCGGTTGAGGTTGATGGTCGCCCAGAACGCTCTTCATCTTCGACACGTTCACGGCCGGCTTGGAAATCACTATACCACTTGTAAACATTTTTTTTAGACATAGCCTCATCATCAAAGGCTTTCTGCACCATCCTCAACGTATCCGCAGCAGAAAATTGATTCCGCAAACAAAATTTAATGCAAATTCTTTGCTCAATAAATGTCGACATCGCAAAAAACGAAAAACTCACTTTTAGCAGCTCACAAAACGACACGTATCTCAAACACTATGAATATATTTTGACATGAAACTTCACATAGATGTCACTGACAGAACTACCAACCTAAAAAGAAAGAAAATTTTCCAAATCCTTCGACGCGCGCAGTTTAAATTCATATGTCACCTTATTTTTTGGACACAGTAGTATAATATTCTTGAATCAGCCAGTAGACAAGAGATAACATTAATTTCAATCAACAAATACATCCCGTCTTATTCTCCTTGGAACCTTAAAACAGACTCCGTAATATTGAAACTATGCCAATTTCAAAAACATAAACGTGTATCCAGACCGAGCGAAATGTTTATTTTGGTGCTGAAGGCGCACAGTGTGAAATTTTCGCATTATAGCGGAATTCCAAATCTTACTACTGACAATCCGTGAAGCTTAATTTGACTAAGGCCTTCTTCGAGAGAATTTGTTGGCGCTCTGCTTAAGATTCGTTGTATGAGATGGCAAAAGTAAAGACACCTCTTTCAGGCGATTTTTAGTCCATAAGAACCTAGTTTTTGCTACAGCTGCTGCTATGCCCATCCTATTGTCATGCTGGTAGCAAGGCAAATTTTTTGTTTAAATACCTGAAAAATCGTGCGGTTTAAAGTTACACATTCTCCAGTCACCTGGATAGATTTCTCGATAAGGAAGTTAGAAGTGCTTCCACAAGGACCTAAAAGTGATGGGTCAATTATTTCAAAACCATTCATAATTTCATAAATTGCTGGTATAAAATTATTCATATCAAGGGCAAAAAATTCACTGTTGAATAAAAGACGGTGAGAACCGAATCACCATTTACCTTCCATGTCGATGTTGTCATATTTGAGGTGCATAAGCGTTCCACCTCCGACATGAACAGTAGAAAAATTAAGCATTTAACCAAGTTTGTGCCAACCTCAGAGACAGAGAAAACATCGGATGCTTATTCGAAACAGGCAATCGAGGAACAACCCAGATAACACCATCGTTAAAGTCGAGCAGAGAAGAAGAGATGCAAAGGAGAAATTTCAGCCAAAGTTCACAAATGAGCCACCTTTTTGGAGTTGTCAACCAAAAATGTTTCTTTACCTATGGCGATAGTATTGTGATGGCCCTAATTATTAATAGGTTCTCCTGCGATACTCTCCAACAACCTCTCTTAAATATGTAGGTGGCAGGTTGTAAGAAAAAGCATTCTGGAATTCTGAAACAAGTTCGGAGTAATCGAATCGAGGATGCGCGGAAGTGTGACGATAAGTATTGTATTAGGCTGAAGATCATAGAGCGAGTATTAACCCGCGATAAGTAAATCAAAACATCGTGATTCCTATATTATATGCATTAGATAGATTACCATGAGATCTGTCGATCCAAATGGACAGAGTACTCTTCTTCTGTGATCGAAAAATATACCCTTTTGCTAAAAACAAGTCAATAGCCTCCGTAAAGAGTATAAAAGTAAATTAACGGTTGCTAATATGAAGATGTTTTTCACAGAAGCAAGTTAAACAAAGCTTTTTCGAACAAGAAGTGAAGATTCTCACAAAGATTTTTCTCTATAACCTGCAACAATACAAAACCAATGCCCACCGGCACTTCTCCTCTATACCTCCTATAATGTCACTTTCTCCGACCGTATCGAGAAGATCCAAAGACGTTACACAACGTTAATTTTTTACAAGGTGCGTTGGAACTTATATACAAGCTATAGGGCTAGATGTCAGTTATAAGGAATTAAATCCTTAAAATCTAGACGTACTTTGTAACCATTTTAGATCTCCTGCTCTTTTCCGTTTATTCCCATTTATGCTTTATCTAGATCGCTCAGAATTCGACATCTGCTATTCGAACAAAGTCGTTCAATGAAGCTTATAGATATATTGACTTAACTGATACAAGAAATAAACTTAGAATTAACTTATTGTACTTTGCATTTATATTTTAAGCAAATACTAATTGTTAACATCTGTTAGTAAATAAAATAAATAAAAAATCAAGGAAGCCTTGGCGTAAAACAACCCATCCAAACCTTCGAGCCTCGTCAAACAGACAGCTTCGATCAGTTTTTAAATTTTACAGCGGAAATAGGGCAGTCCATCTTAAATGTGGATTTTAGAAATTCGATTGGAGTGGCATAGATGATAAAGTATTCCGAGACAGAGGCCTGTCGATATGTTTTGAGGCCAAATAAGAATTAGGGATGAGATAAACTGCGAGGATAGTGATCATCTTGACCCAGTTAAATAACTCACCGATAAACGGATTAACGAACTAGAACTTAGTTCTTTCTGTAACTTTGTAACCTTTAAATTAAAAGTTATGCTTTAAAGGGAAAGAATGAATCCGGTTGCAAAGCCAAACCAAAACTTTAACAGCATGGATTAAACGTGGATGAGACTTGGCATATGGTTCGGTAACAATTTTACTTATATCTTGGATACACGGGGCAATCTGCTTATAGTCATATTACCATAAAGCGTCCACGCTAGATTTTTTCGCGGTTCTACTTATACTGCTTATATATTTTTACGATATTTTTGAATTGGAAGTTTTGTTACAAGGTAACGATATTCGTTAAATGATTTATGTTATGAAACAACCTTTAGAGACAAAGTTATGTCATAGTGTAGATTGCAAGGATGTAAAATGGCCCAATCGGGACATCACACGGCTCTGCATGGAAATTACTTTTATTACAACGACGATAAGGCTCGCAGAATAACATTCCTCAAACTATAATATACTAATTAGCATAACGAAACATAAGGAACATCTAGTGTTCTAATAAAGTATAGCTTAAGCATCATGTTCAATGCGTGAGTACAAAAAGGCACGTATTCGCCACAGTAAATGTTAAATGTCAATTAATCAATACATATCACTTACCCAAGTTTTCAGAAAACGGAAGTTCAATATCACACCTATGCAATGTTTTCCGCGCACTCCTTTGCTTCACACTGATTCACTTCACTTTTTTACAAACACACATCTTTGACATTTTTCGGCCCTTTATTAGGACCCACTTAAGCTAATTCAAAATATCCCGCCAATTTTATTTCGATAATTCAAGTCAAAACGCAAAACTTCTAAGTACCGAGCAAACACGACTTCTATGAAAGCAATATTAAAGGTGACCAAAGCCGATTCTAATGACACACGATCTACGAGAAGGAACAAACGCGAGTAACTTGGGCATCGCAAATGTGAGGAATAAGCACCGCCGCGGACCGGGATAGTCACTGCAGTTCCTCTCTCTCCAGAAATCCAATGCAATGAAGAACAACAGTTGTTCCGTCAAGCAACCAAGAACCACTTGGACATCAATGAAGAAAGGTGGCTGGAGAAAGAAATGCGGGAGAACAGCCGAAACAAAAAAAAAAAAAATTACATGCCACCCAAATGAATGGGAGAATGCCAAAGAAAAAGCCCGGCAGTGTGCGTCCTTATCCCGTAATAGATACCAGAACCCATTGGAACACTCACAAGCGAATTGCAAAAACAAAAAATACACATTCTAAACGAACAAGAAAGTCCAAGACTTCAAGAGCCCAATGTGATTCAAATGGAACATGGAATACAAGCAGAACTGATAATGATGATCGTGTGCTAAGCAAAAAGAAGATTTCTTGAATCTTGATGACTAGAACAACGGATGACGACATAGAGCCTCAGTGGGGAAGAAGTGGAAGTCGGCGCCTTTTACGTGTTTGTAACAATCACAAGGCGAAAGGTAGATCGGTTCTTTTGCTATTGTAAAAGACCCTGGATAGGGGGCTGAAGTAGATTGTGATCCTCTTGGGTTTCATTCTTTGACAGATGTTTAACCAATGGGTGTTTGGTAGGTCATTGGGTGTTTCAGGATGAAGCTATCTGTTGCACAATGTAGAAGTCTTGGGGCTGACTACCGTTTGAGCTCCTATTATGGTAAGGCTAAAGAGATTTATATATTTATTTTTTGAATCCTAATCTAGTTTGTGTGGAAGGTAATAAGAGTGCAGAGAATGAGTATCGCTTCAGGAGATAACAACTTCGTTAGTTATTGTTACAGGAACAATTCGTATTGTGCGGAGGCCTTCAATGCCTTTCAATTGATTGAAAATATTTTTCTTTGTAGTTTTTGGCAATTTCAAAAATACCAGATCATTAAGATCAGACTGGTCCTGGAAGGAGTCTGATAATTAAACTCTAAATAAGTTTATTAATTAACAAAATCATAGGTTACGAGCCATCTCGGGTGACCATGTAACCCCGATGTATCAAGCTGTCACTGAATAAAAAGTAAAAGGTCGTCAATCCGTGATCAGAATTTTATAATCAGAGACATTATTATATTTGGAAAATGTGAGCTATTTTAAAATATGGAAGATCAAGAAGGATCTGGTTCTGTCTGAAGACCTACCCATCGAGGAAATGCACGCCTTGTAGAAAATTAGTGAATCTGTTGCAAAAATAGCGATGGTTTGGACATCGATTTCACGGCCAGCAGTGCATTTGGACGTGTCTTACAACAAATACGAATTTGCATCTACACCCTTATAAAGTTTAACTCACTCAAGCCAGATGACCACTAAATGCATAGCCCATAAGCCGATTTGAAGTCGGAACATCAGATGACAAATCTTCATTACACTTTTACTTCAGAGATTAAGCTAATTTTTAACTCGGTTGATACGTTTACAAACAAAATCGCATACTGACAAAAATGTTATTATAATATAGTATGCAGTTTGGGTTGTGGTGACCTAGGTTCCTTCTTCGAAATTCAGTTACTGTCATCGTTGATCCTTATTGCTATGGGCAAATGTTAACCAATTTCCTTGGATCGCAAATTAACGATATAAGTGCGGAAGGCGGTGCCATATCTCGCACAGAACGACCCGTTTTCACCCGCATTGAGGAATTGAATTTGCCATCGAGATCATTTATTTGTGAGGCTATGCAAAAGATCTCCTTTTTGCAAATAATGTTTAGCCTCTTGACGCTTAAAATCTTCGAGGATTGAGATTGCTGGAGTGACTTGTTGGCTTACGCCTATGTCTAAGGAAATATATTAATGTAGATACTACTGTGTCCAAAAAATAAGGTGACATTGTATTTATTTTGAAAATTCTTTATTTATTCTTCCAAATCCAGTAGTATGTACTACTGTGTCCAAAAAATAAGGTGACATATGAATTTATGCTGCGCGCGTCGAAGGATTTGGAAATTTTTCTTTCTTTTTAGGTTGGTAGTACTGTCAGTGACATCTATGTGAAATTTCATGTCAAAATATATTCATAGTGTTTGAGATACGCGTCGTTTTGTGAGCTGCTAAAAGTGAGTTTTTCTTTTTTTGCGATGTCGAAATTTATTGAGCAAAGAATTTGCATTAAATTTTGTTTGCGGAATCAATTTTCTGCTGCGGATACGTTGAGGATGGTGCAGAAAGCCTTTGATGATGAGGCTATGTCTAAAAAAAATGTTTACAAGTGGTATAGTGATTTCCAAGCCGGCCGTGAACGTGTCGAAGATGAAGAGCGTTCTGGGCGACCATCAACCTCAACCGATGAAGCTCACGTCCAACAAATCAAAGATTTGGTGTTGAAAAACCATCGATTAACCATTAGAGACCTTGCTGATGAAGTTGGCTTATCGAAAGGCTCAGTCAATACCATTTTGAAGGATGCTTTGGGCCTCAAGCGCGTCAAATCTCGACTAGTACCGAAAACATTGAATTTTTTGGAAAAAAGGCGTCGCGTTGAAGTGTGTGAAACAATGCTTTCCGACTACCAGGATGTCATGAAACGCATTATAACTGGCGATGAGACTTGGATCTATGCTTACGACCCGGAAACAACCGATCAATCGAAAGAATATCGTGCCAAAGGAGAGCCGAGACCAAAAAAACCGCGCCAAAGTCGCTCAAAAATCAAGGTCATGTTGACTGTTTTCTTCGATTATCGTGGTGTTGTGCTTTATGAATTCCTTCTAACCGGCCAAACAGTCAACAAGGAATATTATTTGAACGTTATGCATCGTTTGCGTAACGCTATCCGCCTAAAAAGGCCGGAATTGTGGAAAGACAATTCTTGGTTTTTACACCACGATAATGCACCATCCCATACCGCACTCGTAATTCGTGATCATTTCGCCAAAAACTCAACCCATATCGTTCCGTATTCACCTGATCTGGCGCCGTGCGACTTCTAGCTGTTCAACAAGCTCAAAAGACCGCTCCGGGGACACCGTTTTGATACGATAGAGGAGATTCAAGCCGCAGCGAAGACGGAACTGAAGGCCAAAGTAGTACATACTATATATTCAAAAAAAGACTGAAAATTAAAGACTTAAATCTCATTTCTTTTGAATTGACTTCAGTGCTTTGATTTTTTAGAAATTAAAGTCGTTTTTGGAGATCAATTTAATTCGCTTAATAAAAGTTGAAGTTATTAGTTCATTCCTTTTCAATATTATGTTGATCTGCAATAAGTAAAAAAAGAGGAAGAGTACCTCTTTTTTCTACCTATTCTACTGGATCCATTCTGGATCGCCTGTGGTGTACGCCATCATTTTGTCAGCTCTGCAACGAGTATGAGTATCTCAAGCAAGGTCACTTGTGCACGGCCGCGGCTAGATATAGCAACGGAGTGTTGAACTATTGGGCTGCCTTTTTAAATGTTAAATAATAGACACAGTTGCAGGATCGGCCAGGTTGGTCTTCTTCGAGATTGTAACAATTTTCCAATTCAAATTGATGCTCTTGAATTCACTTGCTTCAATTGATTTTATGTGAATTCACGGTGACCTTCAACTTATTTTAATGGATTCAGTGGCGTTATTCAAAAGAGTGCTATCATTTGACTTTATTCAATGATTGATTAAATAGATAGATACACGAAAGAAAACTCCATGTAAATTGTGCAAACTTATTTTGATTTTTTGATTCGCCTAACGTTTCGTGCGCTACGTCCATTTTACGTGCAACATTATCGTCCATCTGAGTAAGTTATTTGAAATAAGATGAATCGTTTTCGCACCACGTGGATAATACGCACCCCCAAAAACAACTAAAAATGCGAACAGATGCTTTTGCCGTTGCGGCGCCCAATACAGAGGAGGAACCGAATGAGTCGATTTGTCATCGTGCACTTTGTGGAAGATTTTACGATCTTAGCTTGAAAGCTTATAAAGTCCTGCTTGTGCAAGAGTTGAAACCGCGTGATTGTTTTCCGCGTCGTAGGTTCGGTGAATGGGCTGAAAGCATGATTCAGCTTAATCCTCATTTTCAACGCAAATATTTTATTCTCCGATGAGGCTTCTTTTTTGATTAATTTAACTGGAAGCTTTAAACAAACAAAACTGCCGAATTTGGAGTGGAGAAAATCCAGAAGCCTTTATCGAGACGCCCTTAGATCCAATTAAAAACTCACTGTTTTGGTGTGTTTTATGGGCTAATGGAATCATCGGTCCATATTTCTTCAGGGACCAAAATGTTACAGTCAATGGGGAGCGCTATACGATTTTTGACTTCTTCATTCCTGAGTTGAATGGTATTGACCAGACAAAGCTTTGGTTTCAACAAGATGGCGCGCGACACCATCAATTTATTGCGGGAAACATTTCCTGAGCGTAATGGACGTGTGAACTGATCTCCACGATCCTGTGATCTCACAGCTTTAGATGACTTTCTTTGGAGGCATGAGAAGTCACCAGACTTAACCGATAAACCCGAGACTGAAAGTCAACTTTCAGCGTGTGATTGCCGATATATGGCCACAGTTGCTCTTGGAGTTCACGATTGCTCTTTATTCGAGCTAGCATTTTTAAAAAGTAATGGCATATAATTATCTATTAAATAAAGCTAATATTATAGGCATTAACATAAGCTTCAATTGTTTTGTTTCATATTGAATTATTTGTATACCTAAAAAAAATAATTTTTGGAAATTATTGGATCTTCAAATTTCCTTTAACTTCCCAATAACTCCTTCGATGTTCCTTACCTTGCACAAAGTTTCGGGCAATAAACAGATCTGCATCCGTTTATAACGCCGATTTATTACAGAAATCTTGCAGCCATCCATTAATTATTACCACATAAACAGTTCTCGCTACATTCCAATCATAACTTATATTCGATTACAAAATAAACCTGAAGAGCCACAACTCCCCCCCCCCCGTACATTGATTCCAATTATAAGGCAATATGAAACCGGTAAGTTAAGCCGCATTTGCAAAACCTGGATTGACACATATTTCTACTGCATTTAACGCACTACCAATCGCCAACCTGTTTCCGCAGAGGCACAAAATTCGACTTACCTCCACTGAAAAGTTGTTCCCGTTTTGTACGAGCACTTCTTTGCCATTCTCCGGCCGCAATGTGTCTGCCGCCACAATTGATAGCCCCATTATGCGCAATCAACACACGGTTGCAAGAGGTGGAAAATACTGCGCCTGCTCTCATGTGGTTGGAGCATCAGGCACAGTACTCGTAGAAGCAACACGCCAGCCGATACTGCACAAGATCGCAGACATGGAAGATTGCGCGCGGAGCAGTGCATCGATATATGGGCCAATGTCGAAGGCATTGAACAGTTTCGTTGCTTCACCTATCGATCATGTGTCCTCCTGCCTGCGGAGGCATACTCCCTTAGCCACGTAGCTGACCCAAAATTGATGGGCATTTAGTAGATTTCCGTTCGGACGCTTGGACATGTTACACATGCTGCGGTGGTAACTTCTAGACAATTATTGACTGGTTTTTGATGCATTAGTAGGCCAAGGCGCATATGGATAGCTAGGAAGATCATGCTGCACCGGAGAAGCGGCGCGGCGGGGTAATGCCAACCGCTGGCGATGGAGGTTGGAGGCTGGTGGCACTTCAAGTCGCTTGATGGTGGGTTTGTTGGTTTAGCAGATGGGAACATGGTTATTTCTTGTCCTCGAATTGTCGGCTGTAAATTGAAAATCGAAGTTGTCGGCATTGAGGTGGGCATGTGGAGCGACGCTCATTGAAAATGATCGTTTATGGATTTCTAAGTAGGAGAAGGCGTACAAGTGGGTGAGCAATAAATATGGGACTTGAATTGCAGCTATTGCACCACAGGAATGGTTACATACGTGCTTGTATGCAGTCTTGTTATTGGGACAAATAGTTTTATGCAAAAGAAACTTTAATAGATCATTGATCTGTTGGAAAGTTCTCATCACTTTTAAAGTGAGACTATGATTGGCGGCAAATCTTGAGAATAACAGAATTTTGAAGCGCAAAAATATATACATAAATATATGATCAAAATTAATAGTTGTCAATAATCTTTTTACTGAATTAAGTTTTAAGATTCTAATTTATTTTTAATTTAATGATTTAGAAAATCTTCTGGGTATTTATTTGAAAACCAAAGAACTATTTTTGCTCGTAATAACATTTTTTTTTATAGGAAGTTGAATGATTATTTTGTTTTGAATCATCAGAGTTATATAAAAAATAAGGATTAAACTTAATAATTAATTGAAAAAAGTGTTAAACATTAGCCAATAACAAAAATCTATATACCAACAAAAATTTCAAATGTTTTCAAAAATTAAAAAACAAGAGTTTATGTGACTCATAATTTTTTTTATTTTTATTCATCTTGAAGCGATCAGTTACTAAAAATAAAAAAAACATTTATGTATGTACTTAATATAATAAATGAGAGGTTTCAAGAACGGTACTTGTTATACGAGTATTTCATTGACATGATGGTAATCTTAATACATTAAGTGAAGCGAGAGTTATTTGCGCAATTCAGAATTATAATCGTGCTAGCGAGTATATTTTAAGGGTTCCGCAGACCCTATTGCTAAGCCTCCGCAGTCTGTCCGTCTGTCCATCAGTCACAGAGCTCTATCTTCTGGACCGTAATAGGAAGACTCATGCAACAACAAATAATAAAAAATGAACAAAGTAAGGAGAAAATACTCGGCAAATGAAACCAAATACATTTGGGTTTCAAACTATATCTTTCCATTCTTCCAAAGTTAATTTCACAAGCAACTGAGATGTACAATTCGGTCTCTCAATGATAATAAGGAGGTTCAGTATTGAACGCCTCAGTGTACTGGAGCCTGCAGAGAATGTAGTGTCATTGCATGCCACAAATACCAACAATGCGTTGTCACAATGCGGACTGCTAATCAGGAAGTACACTGGACCGTTTAAGCCTAAAAATGTTATATGTGAGACACAAAAGAAGACGCTACAAAGAAAAGCTTTAGCTGCAAAGGATGAGTGCAGAGCTAAACGAAGGAAAGAACCTACGACGAAGATTCAAGGATTCAAAAAATGTAAGAACACGCACACAATTTCTCCGCAATAGTGAAGGAAATCCTGTCGTCGACATGTTTTCTAGCGGCATTTTCAGCAGCGGCTAAAGTCTAAGTGAGAGTATATGGGTATGAAAAAATAGAACTTCAGCCGATTAAATAATTCTCACACCCACTGTAGAAGAAAATTGATTGGCGTAAAAAAAGATAGGTAGGTACAAATGAACTAGGTTGTATGCCAGGTTGTCCACGGCTGGAATATCAAAATTAAGATATCGGTCTCTCAAAGGCCGAGGCTTTCCCTGTTTAATGTTGTTAGCAAACTGGCCAATACCAGCGTGGCTTCGAGATTGTAAGGCAACTGATCCGGTCAAGTTCCAAGAAGCTCGAATGCATGCGATGAAATGAACAGAGCGTACCAAGAATATTCGAGTTGTTCCACACTTCCATGATTTTGATAAGGAGATGTCCTGTCTTGTAATTTTTTCAACCAAATTCTTGTCCGAGAGGCAAGTTTAAAGATGGAAGGCAACATCTGTTGCAAGTTAACCCAGCAGGTGAAATTGAGGCAATCTCTCGCAACTAAAGAACCGTCCTTGATGCCTTCATGGCGATTGAAAAAGAGGCCAAAGAAGTTGATCTTCAAATTAATAAAGGTAAACAAAATCGGGCAACAAATCGATCCTTCGCACCTCAGCTTGAACGAAATATCTTAATCTTAAGATTTTGAGGTAGTAAAAAAGTTCATCCTACAGCGTAGAATAGTATGCCGGGAATGCTAGTTGATTAAAGCGGCGCCGGCGAGAGTGTTGATGCACCCGGTGACATGTTTATCATCGTTTACGCATTCCGTGTCTTGCCAGTATGTTTATTTTTAAGGGTTTTGACCATTAAGGAATTGTTTTGTTTATTTAAAATACGAACCGTCGAAGGGAGAACATCAAAATGGAGTAAAACGAAATAAGAGATGTTTGGAAAAAAAGTATCTTCCAAAGACGTACCCAGCGACTTTGTGAAATCATTAGGGGACTCTGTTCCAAGGAGTTTTCGCTGGAAAGAACATTCACTGAAGATTAACACCGCGAAGCGAGTCCACTCATATCCCTCACTGAAAAAAGCAGAAGATTTCATGTTAGCAGATCGAAGAGTGAAGATAAGTATGGAGCTGAGGGCACAAGGATCTCGTTTGTTCAACGAATACATGCCAACGAATAACATATGAAGAAGGTCTCTGCATGTTGACCGTCGAGTATGTTAATCGACGACCAAATGAGGAAACGATGTTGACGGTGAAATTCGAAAAGTTCCAGGCAGATCAAAAGAATTTTTTGGCACATTTTGTGACCATGGACGTGATTTGGATCCACCATTTTGATCAAGAAAGTGTCGAGTTTGGCAGATAAGGTTCAACCATCAGTTTTTTCGGATGCTGAAAGTATTATTATGGCAAAATATTAAGAAAGAGTGAAAATTGCGGAGGGTTATAGGGGAAAAAAGACTCGGAAAATTGCCGGACCCGGAGTGCTGAATCAATTCAAGAAACAGGATTTGAACTAGTCGAATACACGCGCTAATCGCTAGATCTAGTTCGCATTGATTTGTACCTCTTCTACTCAATGATAATGGAACTCTTAATTTAAAAAAAAAAGTATTTCAATACTTAAATAATTGAAACGTAATTTACAAAGTAACTAGCTGATTTGACGGACGTTGCCTTTTGATGGCCAATAATGTTCATTTGGATGGTTAAAAAATAAGTAGAATAAAAAAAATATTAAAATAAAACAAAATGTAATGCCAACTTAATATAAACTTAAATTGGAAATTAAAATAGCTATGAAAATATTTAATTTGCGAAATGAAAGTCACCGTGTTCTTTTTAGAACGCAACTTTTTTTGTTTCCTTGTCTGGCGCGAAAACAAATAAGTCTGTTAATTATCTGACAAAGGAACAGCCGGCGCATCATTGAACGCGAAAAGTATGGATTTTTCAGATTGATACAGCAAACACTCAACGACTGCCGCTGCGATTTTTTTTGTCGACATTGCAAATTCAGAACCAGCCTTATTTAAACAGAGCACATTTAAATGATCTTTATTGGAATCGTGAAACGTGATTTTCCCACTCCGCTTTAATACCTTATTCCTAGGTAGCCTCAAGCATTGATGCCTAAGGTGAGCCAGAACTTTCGGCCTTGAGTGCATGTGTAACATTTTATTTAACACTTTTCTTAGCCTACTTTTAGGAGTGTTGTTCTGATGTTTCAATATTGCACGAAATACAGAGCTTCTCAAACATGTGTGTTTACTATAGAAGATCTTTGAATGATCGTTTAAGTGTGATGTAATGGAAAAATGTTCATCCTCGTTGTGAATTGATTGTGCGAAAACGTTAAAAGGATCGAAGTGATTCCATGCCCTGACAAAACTATTGATCTCTTAAAATGTCTCTCAACTCATAATTTCGATTGCAGTTTTTTTTTTAAAGATCAAATGTTACTAAATGGGCATTTGGGCTCATGGGAGAAGATAAAGTTGAGGGGATGTAATACAACAACAGTCCCAGCTCACAGCAATGAAGGATATCAACACTGTGTGGGTATGAACTGTGGCTGAAGACACACCGCATTTAATAAAAGATTTTTTTTGCTTCAGTCATTTCAAGAAGAAAACATTGTTTCTTTTAATGTGTGTTTCGACCGAGTGAAACATTGTTTAAGAAACGTGTCTGAAATGTTTTCCAGTTTCCTATTTTTGCACTTGAACATGGATTTAAAAGTATTGGGATAAATTGCGTCGTGCTTCATAATCATAAAAAATAGAAATAACAATGAAGAGAAGAAAAATAATGTGGTGCATACACATTTTTTTAAAAGTCAAGAAAATTCAGAAAGCTTAACGTTTTTACAAGATTTCTAAATCGACGGTTTAAGTGAATACAGAAATTTTGCGAGGTTGTCAAGTGAAGCCCTTGAGTTTAATGTTTATTTGATCGATTCTAGAATTTTATAACAAGAAACAACTTAGCGATTACTCTTCGATTTCTGGCCACAAGTGATTTACTACTGTGTCCAAAAAATAAGGTGACATATGAATTTAAACTTCGCGCGTCGAAGGATTTGGAAATTTTTCTTTCTTTTTAGGTTGGTAGTACTGTCAGTGATATCTATGTGAAATTTCATGTCAAAATATATTCATAGTGTTTGAGATACGCGTCGTTTTGTGAGCTGCTAAAAGTGAGTTTTTCGTTTTTTGCGATGTCGAAATTTATTGAGCAAAGAATTTGCATTAAATTTTGTTTGCGGAATCAATTTTCTGCTGCGGATACGTTGAGGATGGTGCAGAAAGCCTTTGATGATGAGGCTATGTCTAAAAAAAATGTTTACAAGTGGTATAGTGATTTCCAAGCCGGCCGTGAACGAAGATGAAGAGCGTTCTGGGCAACCATCAACCTCAACCGATGAAGCTCACGTCCAACAAATCAAAGATTTGGTGTTGAAAAACCATCGATTAACCATTAGAGACCTTGCTGATGAAGTTGGCTTATCGAAAGGCTCAGTCAATACCATTTTGAAGGATGCTTTGGGCCTCAAGCGCGTCAAATCTCGACTAGTACCGAAAACATTGAATTTTTTGGAAAAAAGGCGTCGCGTTGAAGTGTGTGAAACAATGCTTTCCGACTACCAGGATGTCATGAGACGCATTATAACTGGCGATGAGACTTGGATCTATGCTTACGACCCCGAAACAACCGATCAATCGAGCGAATATCGTGCCAAAGAAGAGCCGAGACCAAAAAAACCGCGCCAAAGTCGCTCAAAAATCAAGGTCATGTTGACTGTTTTCTTCGATTATCGTGGTGTTGTGCTTTATGAATTCCTTCCAACCGGCCAAACAGTCAACAAGGAATATTGTTTGAACGTTATGCATCGTTTGCGTAACGCTATCCGCCTAAAAAGGCCGGAATTGTGGAAAGACAATTCTTGGTTTTTACACCACGATAATGCACCATCCCATACCGCACTCGTTATTCGTGATCATTTCGCCAAAAACTCAACCCATATCGTTCCGCAGCCACCGTATTCACCTGATCTGGCGCCGTGCGACTTCTGGCTGTTCAACAAGCTCAAAAGACCGCTCCGGGACACCGTTTTGATACGATAGAGGAGATTTAAGCCGCAGCGAAGACGGAACTGAAGGCCATCCCGGAAAGTGACTACAACCAGTGTTTCAAAGATTGGAAAATCCGTTGGCATAAGTGCATTGCATCGGGAGGGGATTACTTTGAAGGAGATGAAATTGATTTGGAAGAATAAATAAAGAATTTTCAAAATAAATACAATGTCACCTTATTTTTTGGACACAGTAGTAATTCTTTGTTGTATTTATTTCTTTCAAGTTTAAATTTCACTCTAAGCGCATGAAGGTTTTTTTCCAACTTCGTAGTTTTCGCAATTGAGTTCTTCAGAAATATCAAACAAAGCATTGGATTTTTTTATACACTATTCCACACCTTTCTCCTTTTCTTTATTTTATCTTTACAAAAACCACACTAATTTTCTGCACTTGGGGCTTACCGCTACGATTGGGGAGACAGAAATATTCTGAATTCTCTGTCGCGAATGGGAAACATTGAAACACTTTTGAATTGTTTCATCGACGGGGTCCACAACAAAATAAAATTTGTAGAAACGTTTCGGAAACGTTTCTCTGTTTCTGGTCTGGATCTAGCTGTATGAGACAACGCACACCAAAGCAAACGGAACAAAACACACGTTTTTGTTTTGAAGTGCTTTGGAAGTCGAAAAATTTCTGTATCTACATGTAAACACACACTGAATGCAACAAACATGTTTCGATCCAGCGCCGTCGCCTTCTTTCTTATGGCGCAACACACGCCAATTGAAACGAAACATTAAAAACAAAGAAAAACAGAAAAACATGTTTCGTTGCCGATAGCTGACCTGTTGTTATTTTCAAGCAAAAATATTGATTGTGTTATTTTTGTTATTTCTCATTTCATTGCATTCTCAGCTTGATTTACCTCTGTACTTATTGTGTGTGCAAATCTGTAGGAAGATGGCTGTGGATGGAGAAAAATTGATTTTTTTAATTGAGGCAAGAAGCCCTATCTACAATTTCAAAGATAAAGAGCATTCTAATAAAAAAACCATTGATAAGTTGTGGGCGGAAATAGCAACCGAAATGAATTGTCAAGGTTAGTTTAAGTGCATTTTTTTAAAGTGTTTTTTTCATGCACATGTGAAAACAAAATAGGTGGCACACTTGTACGTCCCAAAAGCATAATAGTTGGCTTTTTCATCATTTTGAACTAGTTCCATGTTAAAGGCCTTTTTTTTGGACGCATCATAGTGCGGCAATTATATATTAATAAATTGTCTCCTTATTTACTGTTAGGAAATTGTTTAAGACTGACTTTGCAAATGCTTGAGTAATTGGCTTATTGGCAAATTTACAACAGTCCCTAGTCAATTACTGCGGGTGTGGTTGCAATGTCCAGAGACAGGATTATGGAGCAAGAAAAACATCACGCGATCATCACTGCAAAACACTGTTGTAAAGTACTGGGGTAACTTCGTGATTTCCTGTCTAAGAAAAATAGTATAAGATAATTAACGTTAAACTGCGGTCGCGAAAAGTTTTGAATGGAAAAAACGAATCAAGAAAAATATTTCCGTCGATACTTGCGTGCGAACGAAAAAAAAAATATGTTAAAAAACCTTTTACAAGGTTTGTGAAAAATCAAAAATGCTCTGAAAGTTTTTAATTTACACACCTCGTGCAAAATTCAGGAAAAAGAAAACTCGATTTACACAATCAACACAAAAAAGGCGACTTGAGTGGGCAGAGCTTTAAAAAACAAATTTGACTTTAAGTCAATGGAAAAACGTTATAAGAAGCGATGAGTCTGGTTTTGAGACCTGCGTTGGCGAAGGTCTAATGAAGCTTTCCACAAGGACTGTCTTAAACAGTGAAGTCTGGACGTCTGGACGTTGTATGGAGCACAAATCCTCTAACATCATTGTGATGTGCTATTTTTAAGGTATGTAAATGCACGAAGCCCAGCTATTTTGCATATAGGATCTCATTGCTCTTTGCGGAATTTAAAATGTTTATTTGTATGTTATAAATAAACAATAAATTCATCAATGAATTGTTATGTAAATTTATATTTATGACACAAAAATAAATAAAAAATAAATAAATAAATGATAACGAATTGTGTAAATTAATAACTTAGTAAAAAAATAATAAGATAAATGAATAAATATTAAAAAAATAAAAGTTATAAGAAAGTAGCATCACCTTTTTTCTTTGGAATTTAATTATTTTTTATAACTTAATCTTATCGGAATTGTACTATATGTTATCTGACATGCTACATCTAAGTTGGTAGTTGTGCTTTGTCTTTATTCGATAGTTAATGCAATTCTTCTGTTGAAAATTACAACGTAAAATAAAGATCATTTACAAGATCTTGCCTTTAATTCTGTGCAGTCTTTGAAGGTGATGATTTGTGCATTTTCCCCAAAGAGGTGAAGCGTAAAATATAATGGCCTAAAAAATTGCTTTGAATATAACAATTTTAATTTCGTTATTTATTTTCAACTGTCGGATTTTAATCTTGCCAGATTTACTTTATTTAATATTTTTGAACAAAAACACCAAATGTTGATTGATTTTCAAGGATTACCCCAAGATATATTCCTCTTATCCTCCATTCAATTTCAGCCCCGTTAATTACGTAATTGTTTCTCTTTCTTTGTTAGTAACGAAGACAGTTTGATATGTTAAAACATAATTTTTAGTTCTGAAAGTGAAGATGCTGTATAAATCAGGCGAAAGCCTTGCTCTCTGCGAAGCTCCATTTATGATATCAAAGGATTTAGAATACCAATCATAAATGGAAGTTCTAACGTTTCATCACTTAACAGTTCCCGTATTCATAAAAAATGATTAAATTCAATTAATGCAAGAATTCAATTGTCTTTTCAGTATCAGAATGTAAACACAAATGGACAATTTTGCGCAATTCCTACTCAAGATACTTGCGGCAAGAAAAATCCAAACCATCAGGATCGAATGGCAAGATGAAAAGAAAATGGTATTTAGCTGATTCTATGTCATTTTTACAAGACTATGTACATAAGCGACGCAATTCAGCCAGTAGCTTAGATAGCACGGTTGATCATGAGGCACTTGACGAATCGTTGGATATGGACTCTACGGCATCGGCAGATCAAAGTACTCCCAAAATGAGCCCAGTGCCCTCCAAAAGGAGTAGGACTTCGGGTTCGGAAATAATAGCTGGGCCAATGATCGAGTTCGTACAATCAAGAACCAGAGAAAAGACACCAGAGAATAGTAGTACATTGTTTTTCAAAAGTCTCCTAAAAGATTTTGAAAAATTATCAAGCAAAAGACAGAGATTATTCAGATTGGCAATGCTGACAAAAATGAATGAGTTGCAAGAAGAGGACGAAAATGAAACATCTTTTTCCAATATAAAATGTGAATATTCGCAAGATTAAAACTATTTTTCTTAGATTTTAATATATTCGTTACTTTTTTAAACAAAAAATTGTTATTTGTTTTTACTTACCGTAGAAGTATAAATAAATAGTGTCCGAAGGAAACAGGATTGGATATGCTTGCATTTTAGACTTCCTAATTTTTGTGTAAAATCATACTTGCTTTTTAAAAATAAACTTATTGTAAGACCTTTCGCTAAAAAAAAACCTCTTAAAGCGAGCAAATTAAATACCAATTATTTCTGTTTTACTTTTATTAGCCATCAGACTTACTTTGCTTAAGAAGCATATTGCCTGTATTTGGCGTCAAATTCAATATCAAAATTTAATATCAATAAATCAATGAATCATCAATGCTTGCGATCGAAAACGATCTTGGTCCAGCCTTGATGAGACAGCACAATGCAGATCTACTGATCTCAATTTGTTGAGACTGAAAGGGTGTAGTTTATTTTAAGCTGCTTCTAAGGAATCAAACGATTATTAGGATGTGTACTACCAACAGCATTTCAGATTAAATACGGTTGATCAACAAAGGACTCGGACACTTACCTGCTTTCTTTTCCAAACCCTTAAAGCTCAAAAAATCTTTTGAAAAGAAAGACAGAAGTATTTTCTTCACTTGCATTTTAATAAAAAAAAAATAAAAAAAATCATAAAATCAATGTCCAAAAAGTGCTCAAACGTAGAATAAAAGAAAGTTTGTTTTCTGTTTGTAGGCCCTTATTCTTTGGAACAGCATTCAAATTCCTTGGCTTTGATTCTAAAATCTTTTTCCAGATGGAAGGATGAATTTTTGACCATTCATCTCTGAGTATGAATTCCAATGATTTTCTGATTTTCTGTTTGTAATTGTGTACCTTTTTTAATGGTCCATCGAAAAGGTGTCATTTTCCACCAGGACAACGCTAGGCTACAAACATATTTGGCACTCGGCAAAAATTATTGGAGCTTGGCTGGGAATTGATGTTACATCCACCACTGGAGCACTGCCCTTGCTTAATCTTTCCAAAATTCTTTGAATGGTAAAATTTTTAATGATTCCTTATTTTGCCGAAAAAGATCAGAAATTCTACCAACGTGTTTATATGAAAATTTCAGAAAGATGGCAAAAGGTCATCGAACAATACGGAAAATATATCATTTGTGAAAGTTTATTATTATTTATTATTTTATTTCTTTATTTCATTTTATTAATTCGTTGTGTTTAAAAAATGTGTTTTATTCATCCGAAAAAAGTAGCCAAGAGAGAGTTGACTTTCACACGAAGAGTTCCGCTCCTTCTAAGATTCTTTAGATTTATTATGCATAAGAACGACTTAGCCAGACAAAGTAAAAGCTCGGAATGGGTTTAAATAAAATTAAAACATTGAACATCCTTGTGTGCCTTAAATGGGTAATCAACACAAATAACGATAATCGATGTTTAAAGTTCTCTTTACTTTCAACCCTCTGTTTTAAGCGATTTATTGAAATGCTGGGACCATCATAACTCAAACACATTTAAAATCACATAAAATACTTCTGTAGTTAATTTTTTCGGACTGAGAAAAATGCCACAAAGAAAGCAAAACACGTATACATGGATTTGACACTTCGTTTGGTTGGGTAGAAAAATATAAAACATTCAATTCGTACTAACGCCACTACATTTTGTCATTCGTTCCACAAGCAAAACAATATTTTTTTCCATGTTTCTTATTGGAATTAGACATTTTACCTTGCGTTGGATAGACAGGATCATCGGGTCTCCTTTAAGGTTGTATTTTGTTAAGGTTTGCAAATTTCTGTGACAGACAGACCAACCTGATAAATTGGTTAGGGGCAAACAAACCACAAGATACTACATCTTAATGTACTTCTCGGCTAATAAATGTGAATACTTACACCTCAATTCGTTGTTATTATCGCCACTCTACAAACTATAATAACTCGTTTAACTTTATGTTTCTATTGCCCACTGCAACAATAATCTTCCAATTGATCTCTGTTTTTTTTTTCTTTTTTGGTTTTTAAAAACGTCTCAATTGGGACAAATTTATTGAAACAAAAAATAAATAAATAAAGACAACGCAACAGATGCACTCCAATGATCAGTGTTAATACGATTCCACTGCTTAGGCGAATAAATAACGAACGACAAAATCAATAAACAAACATAAAAGTAGCATAAAGGAACTCGTAAAATTATTTGATCGTAATAAAAATACAAACATAAGCTTGAGACACTGTATCTTTTTTTTTCCAAATGCAATAAACCGTCAAAACTTTGATCTTCACTCCAACATCAAACTCTCAATGTTATGACTATAAAACGCTCACAAAAACAAAACAACGATTTATAAAAATATAATATTTGTTCTCAATATTTCATTGGTGGTTCTGGATGCATCCATTAAGCTTTTGTTCTTTGTTTGGCATAGTCTAGAGCGTTGGTAAGGATTCGCTTCTCTAGTATTCGATACTGTAGGATCAATGCTTTGAGGTAGCCCAACTTGGCTTGACCCTTTTCGTGGTTCTGGAGGGCAAGTTCATCCTCCTCGAGGGTAGTGGGAAAAGCTCTCAGTAAGAGACTCAGCCGTGTCTGTAGGAACAACCATGTTTTCGATTCAAGACTAGTTTCTAGGGCGCAATCAATGTGGAACAGATCCGCTGCCCGATTTTCTATCCAGTGCTCCAGTTGCTCTTTGTTCATGTTGAAAATGCGAACAAATGCAAGCAGTTGTGGTGAGATAAAGAGTGGCGCCTGAAATACCTTCAATTCGGTATTTCTGGGTATTTCTAAAAGTCCCAACAGTTTGGCACGCTCAGCCAACAACTCGTCGGAGCTGCTAAGGCCCAATTTTATGCTTACGCTGTCCTTTTTGTTATCTGGATAGATGAAGCTAAAAAAAACAATAGTAAGAAAACAATTCTTAATTGGCACAGTTTTTAGAAGAATTAGCTTACAACTTACCCATTGTGTACCAGAAGATCTGCGTTGGAGCGATCACCGTAATAAATGAAAATTTGTTCGCCTTTATTGAAGTCTGTTAGCGCTGAGCTCTCTAGTTGGCCTAGTTCCATGTTGAAAAATGAAGTAATTGTTCCATCTTTGTGATTGGCCATATCCCAGAATGGGATGAGTGAAGCTATGGAGTCGAATCCGTGCGTTGAGTCTTCTTCCTCGGACTGATCCCCGGGAATTATGTTCTCGCGGGTCATCACTGTGGAAACGGCCCATCTGAAAGCACAAACATTTTTGAAGTGTTAGATATAAAAATGTATCGAGAATCAGTTTCTTGAGTAAGAATTGCAGTATGCTCCCAGGCAGTTCTTGCTGCTATTGAGTACAGAATGATTCTCGTGGACAGCGATGCTGTGACTGTAACATCAGAATGATTTAAAAAAGTACCGACAAAGCGAAATGGCGAATATGTAGTCTTCAGATTATATTTATTCGAACTCATCCTAAATTTTGAATGAACGTCCTTGCTTCATTTGGTATACCTGGGTGACCTCTCAGTGGAAGTTTATTTTTGGACGTGCATCTTTTCATTGCAATAAGCTTTTACACTTATTTTCCAGTCATCAGCTCTTAAGAGAAATGAAAAGCTTTGTTGCTGGTTCAACCGCCGCGGAAAGACCGGGTTTAGTCCTGTCTCATACTTGCACATGAGCAGGAGACTATTTGAAGATCTTAAGAAATCATCTGTATGTGTCGCCGATTTCGAGAAATCTGAAGTGGTGTTCTTTTCTGAGAGGTAAAGTCTAAGCATCTTCCACTCCCTATTTGAGCAGAAGGAAAACATAATTTGTCCCTTCAACAACAAGTCTTTTGCGCTAAAGTCCTATTTTTCATAAATTCATAAAATACTCTCAAGCCATTGGCTAGTGAAATAATTCGAAACAAAAGGGCCACCTATCCGGTTTCGACCTGACGGCGAAAAGCCATTTTTTTTAATGTGAAGTAAAGCATTGCCCCATTCACTTGACTATTAGGATTCTAGCCTTAAAGAGCCTAACTTTGTAACTTTTTCCCACCGAAAAATTGAACCAATCTTGCATTGTTATAAGACCCTTTACGTCAAATATGAATCCATTCATTAGGTACAGAAATTTACATTCCTGGTCCTACAACTCAAGTCGTTTTAAATAGTTTCAAGAATGCAATTCACCATATAAATGGTGGTGTGTATTCAGGGATCTGTTATATCTTTGATTCGCGTTTTAATTTTCCTAGATAATTTCTTGTCTGCTTCATCGTATCGAAATCAGTCTCCTGCTGATAACCCATCTTCGGCATTACGATTTTTACAGCATATGTTCAAGGAGCTTCTAGGACCAAATGGAATTTAATGCACACGAAACTTATTGCTGACAGATGCTAGCATTCGTTATCTCAGCCTACAGATACTGACCATGAATGGTACCTTAAGTTTATGTCTACTTCAATGACCCACAAAAGAGTAAACTGGTTAAGACCTATTTTGGACCGCTCCAGGGAAAGTAAGTACACATTTAAAAAATTTTTGTATGGCGGGGTACGTTAACATTATGCTTTGAGAATGCTTTCTATCAAAATCAATTCAAAAAACCATTAGCAAACAGAAATTAAGTCAATTAGTGACTAGACCAATGTCTATATTTTAATAAAATGTATAAACATAGCTCTATAGTTGTATGTAGATGCCAGGACAAAGAGACTGTTCCATAGCAGCCAACTCGATGCTAGCGTAAATGTCATTTGCTTCATGGCTCATGTCAGACCAATGATTACTTATGGCTGTCCCGTGTGATTCAACGTGACAGAAAATTCGAGGGAAAAGATTAAGGTTCTTGAAAGACAATACATCAATGCTTGCCTTCGTTTATATAAAGCTCTAAAGTCCCAGTATAAAAAATTCTATCGCAATGCGATCCTTTACAATGGAGCAAGCCTGATTTGCTTGGATAAATTCCCAATAGAACTTATCCGAAGGCACGTTGCAAGGGTGATGACTTCGATCATCTAGACTGTAAAGGACATAGTTTAAGCGTTTTTATCTGGTGTCTTAGTAGTTCTTTAAAATAAATAAAAATGAATTTAAACGGAAAAACGGCTCATAGAAAAATTCGAACTACGTAGTCGTATCAGTCTAAACCCAAAGATTTCTCTTAAAATCCCAGTCCTCGAAGTAATCAAATGCATTTCACTTAAAAAAAAACTCAAAGATGGAAAATCGTTAAATCTTTACACTTTGACACCCGCAAACCAGGAGGAAACCAAGGAATCCTTTCGACACAGATGTCATACACTTTGAACATAATTCCTTTTTCCGCATAGCAAACTTTCAAACCACATTCATTTCTGTTTCCTTGTTTCCACTCCTTTTCGGGTTGTTTTTTTTTCCTTCGTTTTCTTTTTCGTCCTACTATCAGGAAGCATACTTAAACTTGGAAATGCCGGCGTTCAGCTCCAATGTCTCTTCTATGGCTACATGCCGTGTGGACTATTTCCAGAGAATCGTTCTACTTCCATTTCCACTCTTCGGAGTTAAGGGTTAAGATCCTTCAGATAGCAGAGGTTGAACGCTGCGTAGAGAATGAAATCCTCGAAGCATTAAGAAGAGGAAGAAATATTGTATTCTTGCGTCGAACACAATTCTAGGGATATTCCTCGAAAAATTTCTGTGGATTCCCACGTCAAATGGAAATGGATATCCATTAAATAAAAAAAAAAAAAATTGGAAGAAAACAAAAACGAAACTGTCGCTGAAGTAAGTGCCCACCGGAAGGTGGAATAGATTTAAAAAGTGACGCCGCCGATGAGGTTTGGCAAATTGAACATTTTAAAGGATTCGCAACACTAATGCAAGTTATTTGCTGTGTCAATTATTTATTGCTTGGTTTCGGATTACGCTGTCCAAGGTTGTGTGTTTGTGGCTTACATTTTGGCGTCGGAAAGTTTTCGGGGATAAATGCTGCACAAGCGTTGCACTCGCACACTCTGTGGTTGTTCCAATTGGATAAGGATAAGTTCCGGTTTGTTTAAATGGAATTTAAATATAATTTATGAGTGTGTTGACACAAGGATATGACAATTAACCGACAAAATCCTAACGGCCATACGAGTATTTGCGTTAATACGAGCTGACTTTTTGACTTTATCTGACTTTATTTAAGTTGATTAATTGAGTAAATGCGTATCTAACGATTACATTTTTTAGGTACCGTACCCAAAGGGTGTCAACGCAACCCTATTACTATATATATATATTCACAGAAAGTATAAAACTGTGGCCGCTACAATTATTAAAAATGGTATAAAGTTAAACATAAAGGGTGGCCTCATATTAAAAACGTGTTTTTTAAAATAGAGACACAATTTAACACATCTTTTGAGGCTATCCACGAATGAAGCCATTTTGTGATGGCTTCATATGATCGGAACTGCTGATCAGCCATCGAACGGAACAAGTATTAATAGGAGGTCCCTGTGTCTGGAAAATATGGCGGGTGGGGTAGGACTTTGAATGTGAGCGGTTCGAGGTTGCTTTTAAAGGGTTTGGTAATGTGAGGTCGAGCTTTGTCATGCGTTAGAATCAATGTTTCGGGCATCTGCTCGGATTGTTGTCGTTTTTCGCGCAGTGCTCGGTTCAATGCATCAGTTGAAGTCGATACTGTTGCTCAGTGATAGTTTCGTTGGGTTTATTCATAAAAAATGGCACCGATATGGTTCCGTCAAATACACAGCATAAACTACGCTGCGTGAATATTCGTCCGAGCCGACGACGTAGGCCCATGACCGGGCAGTCCCTATGACTTTCTTTTCTTTGTGTTGCTGTAATGAATTCATTTTTCAACACTCGTCACGATGGGATAAAGAAAACCCACCCTTTTTTGCTGCTGGGGCAGTTGTTCATAGCGAAAAACGTCCCTTTATATAATAAGTCACGCGGACGATCGTCAACATCGAAATCACAGTCTTTAAAACGAAGGAACCAATCACTGCACTTTGTTTCACTTAGAGCAGATTTTAATAAATTTGGATCTGAGAAGTTTGATGTTCTTGTTCCATCTAGTCCAGTGAAAATCCCCAATACATTTTAAAAAGACACGTAAAAGCGAATTTCACCCGCAATCAAAGCTTTTATTTTACCTAAAATTTATTATTGTGTATTAATTTTATTATTCTAAAAAACAATTTTTGTGTACCCAGTAAAGATATGAAATTCACCCCTCTAATATTTTAAAACTGAACAACAGGAACAGCTGCGTCACTACTTTAATAATTTTAATTTTAATTAAATGTGTCTGAAAAATTTGCATTAAACATGCCTTTTAATATATTGTTTTACGTACGTAATTTTTCTTATTTTACTTATCTATTTCATTCATACTTATTTATTTTAATTTTTGAACTAACACATTTTAAATTCTTTGTGATATTTTGTTTTTATTATTCCGTTTCATATTTGAAATTTTAATAACATTACTATAACATTAATCTAAAAATAAGAGTCTTGAAATGTTATAAAGTCGAATCGCAATAAAAACAAAATACGAAAAACAAATGCGAAACTGCAGAAAACGAAGATATGCGTCCTTAGATGCAAAAGAGACCTGCTATGGTTAACTATTATCCAAGGATTAACATATTTTTAATTAAAATTGTCAAAAGGAGTTAAGCAAGAAGGTAGCTTTAGCTTCATGCAGCACTTTAAAACAATAAAAACCAAATTCCATGAGATCACAAAAAATACTTTTTTTATGAAGCTTTTCAGTTTTTAAAACGCTGTCAAACGATGTCGAGAAAGAAAAAAAAGATCATATAAAAGAGAATGAATAAAATTTTTATATATAAATATTGAATAAGTCCAACTAGAGAATATTAATTATTCCAAATACTTGTTAAAAACTTCTATCACTATAATAATGCATTTTACAATTTGTGTGACGGCAGGAACAACGCAAATAATTGTACTCTGTCAATGTTCTGTTAAACACTTTGGATTTTGTGAGCACTCTGTTACACTTCATTTGGATTATTTGTCAAGTCACGCTGCCTGTTCAAATAAAGCTCAGTGTCCGCACTGCTCTACGGACCGCACCAGTACCTGCGTTAACACCTTGTTCAATTTTTAAAAAAAAGTTGACTGTTCTCGTTTGGCTTCGGCTTCGTGCCCGAGTTAAATTATCTCTCGTTCACACCACGCAACTGGCGCATTAATTTTAACCTCCAATAAATATTGAAGTAGTTTCAAACCTCAAATGACATAACCAAACATAACCGCCCACACTTTGAGGCTAATTGAACGCAACACGCCTCCTCCTAATCGTGACCACGTTAGAGGGTTATTTTAATTAAGACAAATTGCATTCGGTTCACGCTTTGGTTTGGAAAATCCCAACCTCCCCTAAGTAGGGGTGAATAACCGTAAGGACAACATCAGGAGAAAATCGAGGACAGCCCCATTCCCTTTTGCTTGTTAACTTTCGCTGGACTATAAATATCAAAAGCACCTCGTTGTGCCCCCGTTTTATGTCCATTTGCTTGGAGAATGTAGCAGGAAGGTTGCAGGAATTGCAAAAAAAAAACAAAAAAAAAAAAAATTATATATAAATTTTGTTGGTCGTACCCCCTTCGTTTCTGGGGTAGGTATGTATGTATGTGGATTGCTCTTCTTACTTTTTAATGGCTGACATTTTGTAAGAGATAGGTTAGGTGGACACAGCAAACTTGGGGATGAAGTCTCCTGAACTTTTTAACTTTTGGCAATGAAATTCGGTGGCAGGAGAAGAGTGCTGAGTTGTTCAAGAAGTGTTCCACATTTCGTGTGGAAGAAGAGATTGTAACTTTTGTGTTTTTTAGTTTTGACTTATGCATGTTTGTGTGCTAGTGTTTTGGTTAAGATTCAGTCCAAGGAAAAGTGTAGTAAATTTTATTTGGTTCTGCAGGTGGATGTTAACAGATAAATGAGGTTAAAGTTGGCTGGTCTTTGAAGTGCTTTTCAGGTAAGTTAGCATACGATTTTGCATAGCATGGTGGACGACACGAGGACGATCCAGTTTTTCTTGTTGGGAAGTAAATGTTCCTTATCAACAAGATTTTGAATAAATTTAAATGTGAAACTATGTCTGGTGGCAAGCAAGGTAGGTTTTCTTAGATTTGAGAACGAAGCGTTGTCGGATTAAATTAACTTCTAGCGATCAAACTTGGAAATTGTGGTCGGTGAATTTTTAAAGCTAAGAGCGAAAAATTAGCAATCGTTTCCACTTCCGTTTTACAGTGGTTTTTTATTTTTTTATTTTATTTGTACGACTGTGTAATGCTTGGAAGTTATGTAAATCAGTGAGTCACCGAAACCATGGGCTATAGTTCAGCAGAATTAAGCAAAAAAGCCTCGCATTTAAAATTTCTGTATTTTTGTCAGTAATTGATTCTCAAAGCTGAATTTTCAAATTTGTGATCAGTTAGGGATGCTCGTTATTAAATATATCATAGAAATCGTCATTTGCAAATTCGGGAAAAAAGTCGTTTTTGAAACCATGGGCTATAGTCCAGCAGAATTAAGCAAAAAAGCCTCGCATTAAAAATTTCTGTATTTTTGTCAGTAATTGATTCTCAGAGCTGAATTGTCAAATTTGTGATCAGTTAGGGATGCTCGTTATTTATATATCATAGAAATCGTCATTTGCGAATTCGGGAAAAAAGTCATTTTTGAAACCATGGGCTATAGTCCAGCAGAATTAAGCAAAAAACCCTCGCATTTAAAATTTCTGTATTTTTGTCAGTAATTGATTCTCAGAGCTGAATTGTCAAATTTGTGATCAGTTAGGGATGCTCGTTATTATATATATCATAGAAATCGTCATTTGCAATTTCGGGAAAAAAGTCCATTTTGAAACCAGCACAATTAAGCAAAAAAGGCTCGCATTTAAAATTTCTGTATTTTTGTCAGTAATTGATACTCAGAGCTTAATTTTCAAATTTGTGATCCATTTTGAAACCATGGGCTATAGTCCAGCAGAATTAAGCAAAAAAGCCTCGCATTAAAAATTTCTGTATTTTTGTCAGTAATTGATTCTCAGAGCTAAATTTTCAAATTTGTGATCAGTAAGGGAGTCTCGTTATTTATATATCATAGAAATCGTCATTTGCAAATTCGGGAAAATGTCATTTTTGAAACCATGGGCTAAAGTCCCGCAGAATTAAGCAAAAAAGCCTCGCATTAAAAATTTCTGTATTTTTGTCAGTAATTGATCCTCAGAGCTAAATTTTCTAATTTGTGATCAGTTCGGGATGCTCGTTATTTATATAGCATAGAAATCATCATTTGAGAAAAAAGTCCATTTTGAAACCATAGGCTATAGTCCAGCAGAATTAAGCAAAAAAGCCCCGCATTTAAAATTTCTGTATTTTTGTCAGTAATTGATCCTCAGAGCTTAATTTTCAAATTTGTGATCAGTTAGGGATGCTCATATATATATATATATATATCATAGAAATCGTCATTTGCAAATTCGGGAAAAAAGTCATTTTTGAAACCATGGGCTAAAGTCCAGCAGAATTAAGCAAAAAAGCCCCGCATTTAAAATTTCTGTATTTTTGTCAGTAATTGATACTCAGAGCTTAATTTTCAAATTTGTGATCAGTTAGGGATGCTCGTTATTATATATATCATAGAAATCGTCATTTGCAAATTCGGAAAAAATGTCATTTTTGAAACCATGGGCTATAGTCCAGCAGAATTAAGCAAAAAAGCCTCGCATTAAAAATTTCTGTATTTTTGTCAGTAATTGATCCTCAGAGCTAAATTTTCTAATTTGTGATCAGTTCGGGATGCTCGTTATTATATATATCATAGAAATCGTCATTTGCAATTTCGGGAAAAAAGTCCATTTTGAAACCAGCACAATTAAGCAAAAAAGCCTCGCATTAAAAATTTCTGTATTTTCGTCAGTAATTGATTCTCAGAGCTAAATTTTCTAATTTGTGATTAGTTCGGGATGCTCGTTATTATATATATCATAGAAATCGTCATTTGCAATTTCGGGAAAAAAGTCCATTTTGAAACCAGCACAATTAAGCAAAAAAGGCTCGCATTTAAAATTTCTGTATTTTTGTCAGTAATTGATTCTCAGAGCTAAATTTTCTAATTTGTGATCAGTTCGGGATGCTCGTTATTATATATATCATAGAAATCGTCATTTGCAAATTCGGGAAAAATGTCATTTTCGAAACCATGGGCTATAGTCCAGCAGAATTAAGCAAAAAAGCCTCGCATTTAAAATTTCTGTATTTTTGTCAGTAATTGATTCTCAGAGCTAAATTTTCTAATTTGTGATCAGTTCGGGATGCTCGTTATTATATATATCATAGAAATCGTCATTTGCAATTTCGGGAAAAAAGTCCATTTTGAAACCAGCACAATTAAGCAAAAAAGGCTCGCATTTAAAATTTCTGTATTTTTGTCAGTAATTGATTCTCAGAGCTAAATTTTCTAATTTGTGATCAGTTCGGGATGCTCGTTATTATATATATCATAGAAATCGTCATTTGCAATTTCGGGAAAAAAGTCCATTTTGAAACCAGCACAATTAAGCAAAAAAGGCTCGCATTTAAAATTTCTGTATTTTTGTCAGTAATTGATTCTCAGAGCTAAATTTTCTAATTTGTGATCAGTTCGGGATACTCGTTATTATATATATCATAGAAATCGTCATTTGCAATTTCGGGAAAAAAGTCCATTTTGAAACCAGCACAATTAAGCAAAAAAGGCTCGCATTTAAAATTTCTGTATTTTTGTCAGTAATTGATTCTCAGAGCTAAATTTTCAAATTTGTGATCAGTTAGGGATGCTCGTTATTATATATATCATAGAAATCGTCATTTGCAAATTCGGGAAAAATGTCATTTTTGAAACCATGGGCTATAGTCCAGCAGAATTAAGCAAAAAAGCATCGCATTTAAAATTTCTGTATTTTTGTCAGTAATTGATTCTCAGAGCTAAATTTTCTAATTTGTGATCAGTTCGGGATGCTCGTTATTATATATATCATAGAAATCGTCATTTGCAAATTCGGGAAAAATGTCATTTTCGAAACCATGGGCTATAGTCCAGCAGAATTAAGCAAAAAAGCCTCGCATTTAAAATTTCTGTATTTTTGTCAGTAATTGATTCTCAGAGCTAAATTTTCTAATTTGTGATCAGTTCGGGATGCTCGTTATTATATATATCATAGAAATCGTCATTTGCAATTTCGGGAAAAAAGTCCATTTTGAAACCAGCACAATTAAGCAAAAAAGGCTCGCATTTAAAATTTCTGTATTTTTGTCAGTAATTGATTCTCAGAGCTAAATTTTCAAATTTGTGATCAGTTAGGGATGCTCGTTATTATATATATCATAGAAATCGTCATTTGCAATTTCGGGAAAAAAGTCCATTTTGAAACCAGCACAATTAAGCAAAAAAGGCTCGCATTTAAAATTTCTGTATTTTTGTCAGTAATTGATTCTCAGAGCTAAATTTTCTAATTTGTGATCAGTTCGGGATACTCGTTATTATATATATCATAGAAATCGTCATTTGCAATTTCGGGAAAAAAGTCCATTTTGAAACCAGCACAATTAAGCAAAAAAGGCTCGCATTTAAAATTTCTGTATTTTTGTCAGTAATTGATTCTCAGAGCTAAATTTTCAAATTTGTGATCAGTTAGGGATGCTCGTTATTATATATATCATAGAAATCGTCATTTGCAAATTCGGGAAAAATGTCATTTTTGAAACCATGGGCTATAGTCCAGCAGAATTAAGCAAAAAAGCATCGCATTTAAAATTTCTGTATTTTTGTCAGTAATTGATTCTCAGAGCTAAATTTTCTAATTTGTGATCAGTTCGGGATGCTCGTTATTATATATATCATAGAAATCGTCATTTGCAAATTCGGGAAAAATGTCATTTTCGAAACCATGGGCTATAGTCCAGCAGAATTAAGCAAAAAAGCCTCGCATTTAAAATTTCTGTATTTTTGTCAGTAATTGATTCTCAGAGCTAAATTTTCTAATTTGTGATCAGTTCGGGATGCTCGTTATTATATATATCATAGAAATCGTCATTTGCAATTTCGGGAAAAAAGTCCATTTTGAAACCAGCACAATTAAGCAAAAAAGGCTCGCATTTAAAATTTCTGTATTTTTGTCAGTAATTGATTCTCAGAGCTAAATTTTCTAATTTGTGATCAGTTCGGGATGCTCGTTATTATATATATCATAGAAATCGTCATTTGCAAATTCGGGAAAAATGTCATTTTCGAAACCATGGGCTATAGTCCAGCAGAATTAAGCAAAAAAGCCTCGCATTTAAAATTTCTGTATTTTTGTCAGTAATTGATTCTCAGAGCTAAATTTTCTAATTTGTGATCAGTTCGGGATGCTCGTTATTATATATATCATAGAAATCGTCATTTGCAATTTCGGGAAAAAAGTCCATTTTGAAACCAGCACAATTAAGCAAAAAAGGCTCGCATTTAAAATTTCTGTATTTTTGTCAGTAATTGATTCTCAGAGCTAAATTTTCTAATTTGTGATCAGTTCGGGATGCTCGTTATTATATATATCATAGAAATCGTCATTTGCAATTTCGGGAAAAAAGTCCATTTTGAAACCAGCACAATTAAGCAAAAAAGGCTCGCATTTAAAATTTCTGTATTTTTGTCAGTAATTGATTCTCAGAGCTAAATTTTCTAATTTGTGATCAGTTCGGGATACTCGTTATTATATATATCATAGAAATCGTCATTTGCAATTTCGGGAAAAAAGTCCATTTTGAAACCAGCACAATTAAGCAAAAAAGGCTCGCATTTAAAATTTCTGTATTTTTGTCAGTAATTGATTCTCAGAGCTAAATTTTCAAATTTGTGATCAGTTAGGGATGCTCGTTATTATATATATCATAGAAATCGTCATTTGCAAATTCGGGAAAAATGTCATTTTTGAAACCATGGGCTATAGTCCAGCAGAATTAAGCAAAAAAGCATCGCATTTAAAATTTCTGTATTTTTGTCAGTAATTGATTCTCAGAGCTAAATTTTCTAATTTGTGATCAGTTCGGGATGCTCGTTATTATATATATCATAGAAATCGTCATTTGCAAATTCGGGAAAAATGTCATTTTCGAAACCATGGGCTATAGTCCAGCAGAATTAAGCAAAAAAGCCTCGCATTTAAAATTTCTGTATTTTTGTCAGTAATTGATTCTCAGAGCTAAATTTTCTAATTTGTGATCAGTTCGGGATGCTCGTTATTATATATATCATAGAAATCGTCATTTGCAAATTCGGGAAAAATGTCATTTTCGAAACCATGGGCTATAGTCCAGCAGAATTAAGCAAAAAAGCCTCGCATTTAAAATTTCTGTATTTTTGTCAGTAATTGATTCTCAGAGCTAAATTTTCTAATTTGTGATCAGTTCGGGATGCTCGTTATTATATATATCATAGAAATCGTCATTTGCAATTTCGGGAAAAAAGTCCATTTTGAAACCAGCACAATTAAGCAAAAAAGGCTCGCATTTAAAATTTCTGTATTTTTGTCAGTAATTGATTCTCAGAGCTAAATTTTCTAATTTGTGATCAGTTCGGGATGCTCGTTATTATATATATCATAGAAATCGTCATTTGCAATTTCGGGAAAAAAGTCCATTTTGAAACCAGCACAATTAAGCAAAAAAGGCTCGCATTTAAAATTTCTGTATTTTTGTCAGTAATTGATTCTCAGAGCTAAATTTTCAAATTTGTGATCAGTTAGGGATGCTCGTTATTATATATATCATAGAAATCGTCATTTGCAAATTCGGGAAAAATGTCATTTTTGAAACCATGGGCTATAGTCCAGCAGAATTAAGCAAAAAAGCATCGCATTTAAAATTTCTGTATTTTTGTCAGTAATTGATTCTCAGAGCTAAATTTTCTAATTTGTGATCAGTTCGGGATGCTCGTTATTATATATATCATAGAAATCGTCATTTGCAATTTCGGGAAAAAAGTCCATTTTGAAACCAGCACAATTAAGCAAAAAAGGCTCGCATTTAAAATTTCTGTATTTTTGTCAGTAATTGATTCTCAGAGCTAAATTTTCAAATTTGTGATCAGTTAGGGATGCTCATATATATATATATATATATATCATAGAAATCGTCATTTGCAAATTCGGGAAAAAAGTCATTTTTGAAACCATGGGCTATAGTCCAGCAGAATTAAGAAAAAAAGCCCCGCATTTAAAATTTCTGTATTTTTGTCAGTAATTGATTCTCAGAGCTAAATTTTCTAATTTGTGATCAGTTCGGGATGCTCGTTATTTATATATCATAGAAATCGTCATTTGCAAATTCGGGAAAAAAAGGCATTTTTGAAACCATGGGATATAGTCCAGCAGAATTAAGCAAAAAAGCCTCGCATTAAAAATTTCTGTATTTTTGTCAGTAAGAGCTAAATTTTCAAATTTGCGATCAGTTAGGGATGCTCGTTATTATATATATCATAGAAATCGTCATTTGCAAATTCGGGAAAAAAGTCCATTTTGAAACCATGGGCTATAGTCCAGCAGAATTAAGCAAAAAAGCTTCGCATTTAAAATTTCTGTATTTTTGTCAGTAATTGATTCTCAGAGCTAAATTTTCAAATTTGTGATCAGTTAGGGATGCTCGTTATTATATATATCATAGAAATCGTTATTTGCAAATTTGAGAAAAAAGTCCATTTTGAAACCATGGGCTATAGTCCAGCAGAATTAAGCAAAAAAGCCTCGCATTTAAAATTTCTGTATTTTTGTCAGTAATTGATTCTCGGAGCTAAATTTTCAAATTTGTGATCAGTTAGGGATGCTCGTTATTATAAATATCATAGAAATCGTTATTTGCAAATTCGGGAAAAAAGTCATTTTTGAAATCATGGGCTATAGTCCAGCAGAATTAAGCAAAAAAGCCTCGCATTTAAAATTTCTGTATTTTTGTTGTTAATTGATTCTCAGAGCTAAATTTTCAAATTTGTGATCAGTTAGGGATGCTCGTTATTATATATATCATAGAAATCGTCATTTGCAAATTCGGTAAAAAAGTCATTTTTGAAACCATGGGCTATAGTCCAGCAGAATTAAGCAAAAAAGCCTCGCATTAAAAATTTCTGTATTTTTGTCAGTAATTGATTCTCAGAGCTGAATTTTCAAATTTGTGATCAGTTAGGGATGCTCGTTATTATATATATCATAGAAATCGTCATTTGCAAATTCGGGAAAAAAGTCATTTTTGAAACCATGGGCTATAGTCCAGCAGAATTAAGCAAAAAAGCCTCGCATTTAAAATTTCTGTATTTTGGTCAGTAATTGATTCTGAGCTAAATTTTCAAATTTGTGATCAGTTAGGGATGCTCGATATTATATATATCATAGAAATCGTCATTTGCAAATTCGGGAAAAAAGTCATTTTTGAAACCATGGGCTATAGTCCAGCAGAATTAAGCAAAAAAGCCTCGCATTAAAAATTTCTGTATTTTTGTCAGTAATTGATTCTCAGAGCTGAATTTTCAAATTTGTGATCAGTTAGGGATGCTCGTTATTATATATATCATAGAAATCGTCATTTGCAAATTCGGGAAAAAAGTCATTTTTGAAACCATGGGCTATAGTCCAGCAGAATTAAGCAAAAAAGCCTCGCATTTAAAATTTCTGTATTTTTGTCAGTAATTGATTCTCAGAGCTAAATTTTCAAATTTGTGATCAGTTAGGGATGCTCGTTATTATATATATCATAGAAATCGTCATTTGCAAATTCGGGAAAAAAGTCATTTTTGAAACCATGGGCTATAGTCCAGCAGAATTAAGCAAAAAAGCCTCGCATTTAAAATTTCTGTATTTTTGTCAGTAATTGATTCTCAGAGCTAAATTTTCCAACTTGTGTTCAGTTAGAGATGCTCGTTATTATATATATCATAGAAATCGTCATTTGCAAATTCGGGAAAAAAGTCATTTTTGAAACCATGGGCTATAGTCCAGCAGAATTAAGCAAAAAAGCCTCGCATTAAAAATTTCTGTATTTTTGTCAGTAATTGATTCTCAGAGCTGAATTTTCAAATTTGTGATCAGTTAGGGATGCTCGTTATTATATATATCATAGAAATCGTTATTTGCAAATTTGAGAAAAAAGTCCATTTTGAAACCATGGGCTATAGTCCAGCAGAATTAAGCAAAAAAGCCTCGCATTTAAAATTTCTGTATTTTTGTCAGTAATTGATTCTCAGAGCTGAATTTTCAAATTTGTGATCAGTTAGGGATGCTCGTTATTATATATATCATAGAAATCGTCATTTGCAAATTCGGGAAAAAAGTCATTTTTGAAACCATGGGCTATAGTCCAGCAGAATTAAGCAAAAAAGCCTCGCATTTAAAATTTCTGTATTTTTGTCAGTAATTGATTCTCAGAGCTAAATTTTCAAATTTGTGATCAGTTAGGGATGCTCGTTATTATATATATCATAGAAATCGTCATTTCCAAATTTTGGAAAAAAGTGCATTTTGAAACCATGGGCTATAGTCCAGCAGAATTAAGCAAAAAAGCCTCGGATTTCAAATTTCTGTATTTTTGTTAATAAAAGGTTCTCAGAGCTCAATTTTCAAATTTGTGTTTAGTTAGGGATGCTCGTTGTTATCAACATTATAGAAATCGTCATTTTCATATTCGGGAAAAAAGTGCATTTTGAAACCATGGGCTATAGTCCAGCAGAATTAAGCAAAAAAGCCTCGCATTTAAAATTTCTGTATTTTTGTCAGTAATTGATTCTCAGAGCTGAATTTTCAAATTTAGTGATCAGTTAGGGATGCTCGTTATTATATATATCATAGAAATCGTTATTTGCAAATTTGAGAAAAAAGTCCATTTTGAAACCATGGGCTATAGTCCAGCAGAATTAAGCAAAAAAGCCTCGCATTAAAAATTTCTGTATTTTTGTCAGTAATTGATTCTCAGAGCTGAATTTTCAAATTTGTGATCAGTTAGGGTTGCTCATTATTATATATATCATAGAAATCGTCATTTGCAAATTCGGGAAAAAAGTCCTTTTTGAAACCATGGGCTATAGTCCAGCAGAATTAAGCAAAAAAGCCTCGCATTTAAAATTTCTGTATTTTTGTCAGTAATTGATTCTCAGAGCTAAATTTTCTAATTTGTGATCAGTTCGGGATGCTCGTTTTTTATATATCATAGAAATCGTTATTTGCAAATTTGAGAAAAAAGTCCATTTTGAAACCATGGGCTATAGTCCAGCAGAATTAAGCAAAAAAGCCTCGCATTAAAAATTTCTGTATTTTTGTCAGTAATTGATTCTCAGAGCTGAATTTTCAAATTTGTGATCAGTTAGGGTTGCTCATTATTATATATATCATAGAAATCGTCATTTGCAAATTCGGGAAAAAAGTCCTTTTTGAAACCATGGGCTATAGTCCAGCAGAATTAAGCAAAAAAGCCTCGCATTTAAAATTTCTGTATTTTTGTCAGTAATTGATTCTCAGAGCTAAATTTTCTAATTTGTGATCAGTTCGGGATGCTCGTTTTTTATATATCATAGAAATCGTCATTTGCAAATTTGAGAAAAAAGTCCATTTTGAAACCATGGGCTATAGTCCAGCAGAATTAAGCAAAAAAGCCTCGCATTTAAAATTTCTGTATTTTTGTCAGTAATTGATTCTCAGAGCTAAATTTTCCAACTTGTGTTCAGTTAGAGATGCTCGTTATTATAATATCATAGAAATCGTCATTTGCAAATTCGGGAAAAAAGTCATTTTTGAAACCATGGGCTATAGTCCAGCAGAATTAAACAAAAAAGCCTCGCATTTAGAATTTCTGTATTTTTGTCAGTAATTGATTCTCAGAGCTGAATTTTCAAATTTAGTGATCAGTTAGGGATGCTCGTTATTATATATATCATAGAAATCGTTATTTGCAAATTTGAGAAAAAAGTCCATTTTGAAACCATGGGCTATAGTCCAGCAGAATTAAGCAAAAAAGCCTCGCATTAAAAATTTCTGTATTTTTGTCAGTAATTGATTCTCAGAGCTGAATTTTCAAATTTGTGATCAGTTAGGGTTGCTCATTATTATATATATCATAGAAATCGTCATTTGCAAATTCGGGAAAAAAGTCCTTTTTGAAACCATGGGCTATAGTCCAGCAGAATTAAGCAAAAAAGCCTCGCATTTAAAATTTCTGTATTTTTGTCAGTAATTGATTCTCAGAGCTAAATTTTCTAATTTGTGATCAGTTCGGGATGCTCGTTTTTTATATATCATAGAAATCGTCATTTGCAAATTTGAGAAAAAAGTCCATTTTGAAACCATGGGCTATAGTCCAGCAGAATTAAGCAAAAAAGCCTCGCATTTAAAATTTCTGTATTTTTGTCAGTAATTGATTCTCAGAGCTAAATTTTCCAACTTGTGTTCAGTTAGAGATGCTCGTTATTATAATATCATAGAAATCGTCATTTGCAAATTCGGGAAAAAAGTCATTTTTGAAACCATGGGCTATAGTCCAGCAGAATTAAACAAAAAAGCCTCGCATTTAGAATTTCTGTATTTTTGTCAGTAATTGATTCTCAGAGCTGAATTTTCAAATTTAGTGATCATTTAGGGATGCTCGTTATTATATATATCATAGAAATCGTTATTTGCAAATTTGAGAAAAAAGTCCATTTTGAAACCATGGGCTATAGTCCAGCAGAATTAAGCAAAAAAGCCTCGCATTAAAAATTTCTGTATTTTTGTCAGTAATTGATTCTCAGAGCTGAATTTTCAAATTTGTGATCAGTTAGGGATGCTCGTTATTATATATATCATAGAAATCGTCATTTGCAAATTCGGGAAAAAAGTCATTTTTGAAACCATGGGCTATAGTCCAGCAGAATTAAGCAAAAAAGCCTCGCATTTAAAATTTCTGTATTTTTGTCAGTAATTGATTCTCAGAGCTAAATTTTCAAATTTGTGATCAGTTAGGGATGCTCGTTATTATATATATCATAGAAATCGTCATTTCCAAATTTTGGAAAAAAGTGCATTTTGAAACCATGGGCTATAGTCCAGCAGAATTAAGCAAAAAAGCCTCGGATTTCAAATTTCTGTATTTTTGTTAATAAAAGGTTCTCAGAGCTCAATTTTCAAATTTGTGTTTAGTTAGGGATGCTCGTTGTTATCAACATTATAGAAATCGTCATTTTCATATTCGGGAAAAAAGTGCATTTTGAAACCATGGGCTATAGTCCAGCAGAATTAAGCAAAAAAGCCTCGCATTTAAAATTTCTGTATTTTTGTCAGTAATTGATTCTCAGAGCTAAATTTTCCAACTTGTGTTCAGTTAGAGATGCTCGTTATTATAATATCATAGAAATCGTCATTTGCAAATTCGGGAAAAAAGTCATTTTTGAAACCATGGGCTATAGTCCAGCAGAATTAAACAAAAAAGCCTCGCATTTAGAATTTCTGTATTTTTGTCAGTAATTGATTCTCAGAGCTGAATTTTCAAATTTAGTGATCAGTTAGGGATGCTCGTTATTATATATATCATAGAAATCGTTATTTGCAAATTTGAGAAAAAAGTCCATTTTGAAACCATGGGCTATAGTCCAGCAGAATTAAGCAAAAAAGCCTCGCATTTAAAATTTCTGTATTTTTGTCAGTAATTGATTCTCAGAGCTAAATTTTCTAATTTGTGATCAGTTCGGGATGCTCGTTTTTTATATATCATAGAAATCGTCATTTGCAAATTTGAGAAAAAAGTCCATTTTGAAACCATGGGCTATAGTCCAGCAGAATTAAGCAAAAAAGCCTCGCATTTAAAATTTCTGTATTTTTGTCAGTAATTGATTCTCAGAGCTAAATTTTCCAACTTGTGTTCAGTTAGAGATGCTCGTTATTATAATATCATAGAAATCGTCATTTGCAAATTCGGGAAAAAAGTCATTTTTGAAACCATGGGCTATAGTCCAGCAGAATTAAACAAAAAAGCCTCGCATTTAGAATTTCTGTATTTTTGTCAGTAATTGATTCTCAGAGCTGAATTTTCAAATTTAGTGATCATTTAGGGATGCTCGTTATTATATATATCATAGAAATCGTTATTTGCAAATTTGAGAAAAAAGTCCATTTTGAAACCATGGGCTATAGTCCAGCAGAATTAAGCAAAAAAGCCTCGCATTAAAAATTTCTGTATTTTTGTCAGTAATTGATTCTCAGAGCTGAATTTTCAAATTTGTGATCAGTTAGGGATGCTCGTTATTATATATATCATAGAAATCGTCATTTGCAAATTCGGGAAAAAAGTCATTTTTGAAACCATGGGCTATAGTCCAGCAGAATTAAGCAAAAAAGCCTCGCATTTAAAATTTCTGTATTTTTGTCAGTAATTGATTCTCAGAGCTAAATTTTCAAATTTGTGATCAGTTAGGGATGCTCGTTATTATATATATCATAGAAATCGTCATTTCCAAATTTTGGAAAAAAGTGCATTTTGAAACCATGGGCTATAGTCCAGCAGAATTAAGCAAAAAAGCCTCGGATTTCAAATTTCTGTATTTTTGTTAATAAAAGGTTCTCAGAGCTCAATTTTCAAATTTGTGTTTAGTTAGGGATGCTCGTTGTTATCAACATTATAGAAATCGTCATTTTCATATTCGGGAAAAAAGTGCATTTTGAAACCATGGGCTATAGTCCAGCAGAATTAAGCAAAAAAGCCTCGCATTTAAAATTTCTGTATTTTTGTCAGTAATTGATTCTCAGAGCTAAATTTTCCAACTTGTGTTCAGTTAGAGATGCTCGTTATTATAATATCATAGAAATCGTCATTTGCAAATTCGGGAAAAAAGTCATTTTTGAAACCATGGGCTATAGTCCAGCAGAATTAAACAAAAAAGCCTCGCATTTAGAATTTCTGTATTTTTGTCAGTAATTGATTCTCAGAGCTGAATTTTCAAATTTAGTGATCAGTTAGGGATGCTCGTTATTATATATATCATAGAAATCGTTATTTGCAAATTTGAGAAAAAAGTCCATTTTGAAACCATGGGCTATAGTCCAGCAGAATTAAGCAAAAAAGCCTCGCATTAAAAATTTCTGTATTTTTGTCAGTAATTGATTCTCAGAGCTGAATTTTCAAATTTGTGATCAGTTAGGGTTGCTCATTATTATATATATCATAGAAATCGTCATTTGCAAATTCGGGAAAAAAGTCCTTTTTGAAACCATGGGCTATAGTCCAGCAGAATTAAGCAAAAAAGCCTCGCATTTAAAATTTCTGTATTTTTGTCAGTAATTGATTCTCAGAGCTAAATTTTCTAATTTGTGATCAGTTAGGGATGCTCGTTATTATATATATCATAGAAATCGTCATTTGCAAATTCGGGAAAAAAGTCATTTTTGAAACCATGGGCTATAGTCCAGCAGAATTAAGCAAAAAAGCCTCGCATTTAAAATTTCTGTATTTTTGTCAGTAATTGATTCTCAGAGCTAAATTTTCTAATTTGTGATCAGTTCGGGATGCTCGTTATTTATATATCATAGAAATCGTCATTTGCAAATTCGGGAAAAAATTCATTTTTGAAACCATGGGCTATAGTCCAGCAGAATTAAGCAAAAAAGCCTCGCATTTAAAATTTCTGTATTTTTGTCAGTAATTGATTCTCAGAGCTAAATTTTCAAATTTGTGATCAGTTAGGGATGCTCGTTATTATATATATCATAGAAATCGTCATTTGCAAATTCGGGAAAATAGTCATTTTTGAAACCATGGGCTATAGTCCAGCAGAATTAAGCAAAAAAGCCTCGCATTTAAAATTTCTGTATTTTTGTCAGTAATTGATTCTCAGAGCTAAATTTTCAAATTTGTTATCAGTTAGGGATGCTCGTTATTATATATATCATAGAAATCGTCATTTGCAATTTCGGGAAAAAAGACCATTTTGAAACCAGCAGAATTAAGCAAAAAAGCCTCGCATTTAAAATTTCTGTATTTTGGTCAGTAATTGATTCTCAGAGCTAAATTTTCAAATTTGTGATCAGTTAGGGATGCTCGTTATTATATATATCATAGAAATCGTCATATCCAAATTTTGGAAAAAAGTGCATTTTGAAACCATGGGCTATAGTCCAGCAGAATTAAGCAAAAAAGCCTCGGATTTCAAATTTCTGTAAATTTGTTAATAAAAGGTTCTCAGAGCTAAATTTTCAAATTTGTGTTCAGTTATGGATGCCCGTGACTATCAATATCATAGAAATCGTCATTTCCAAATTTTGGAAAAAAGTGCATTTTGAAACCATGGGCTATAATCCAGCAGAATTAAGCAAAAAAGCCTCGGATTTCAAATTTCTGTATTTTTGTTAATAAAAGGTTCTCAGAGCTAAATTTTCAAATTTGTGTTTAGTTAGGGATGCTCGTTGTTATCAACATTATAGAAATCGTCATTTGCAAATTCGGGAAAAAAGTCATTTTTGAAACCATGGGCTATAGTCCAGCAGAATTAAGCAAAAAAGCCTCGCATTTAAAATTTCTGTATTTTTGTTAATAAAAGGTTCTCAGAGCTAAATTGTCAAATTTGTGTTCAGTTAGAGATGCTCGTTATTATATATATCATAGAAATCGTCATTTGCAAATTCGGGAAAAAAGTCATTTTTGAAACCATGGGCTATAGTCCAGCAGAATTAAGCAAAAAAGCCTCGCATTAAAAATTTCTGTATTTTTGTCAGTAATTGATTCCAGAGCTGAATTTTCAAATTTGTGATCAGTTAGGGATGCTCGTTATTATATATATCATAGAAATCGTCATTTGCAAATTCGGGAAAAAAGTCATTTTTGAAACCATGGGCTATAGTCCAGCAGAATTAAGCAAAAAAGCCTCGGATTTCAAATTTCTGTATTTTTGTTAATAAAAGGTTCTCAGAGCTAAATTTTCAAATTTGTGTTCAGTTATGGATGCCCGTGACTATCAATATCATAGAAATCGTCATTTCCAAATTTTGGAAAAAAGTGCATTTTGAAACCATGGGCTATAGTCCAGCAGAATTAAGCAAAAGAGCCTCGGATTTCAAATTTCTGTGTTTTTGTTAATAAAAGGTTCTCAGAGCTAAATTTTCAAATTTGTGTTTAGTTAGGGATGCTCGTTGTTATCAATATAATAGAAATCGTCATTTTCATATTCGGGGAAAAAGTGCATTTTGAAACCATGGGCTATAGTCCAGCAGAATTAAGCAAAAGAGCCTCGGATTTCAAATTTCTGTATTTTTGTTAATAAAAGGTTCTCAGAGCTAAATTTTCAAATTTGTGATCAGTTAGGGATGCTCGTTATTATATATATCATAAAAATCGTCATTTGCAAATTCGTGAAAAAAGTCATTTTTGAAACCATGGGCTATAGTCCAGCAGAATTAAGCAAAAAAGCCTCGCATTTAAAATTTCTGTATTTTGGTCAGTAATTGATTCTCAGAGCTAAATTTTCAAATTTGTGATCAGTAAGGGATGCTCGTTATTATATATATCATAGAAATCGTCATTTGCAAATTCGGGAAAAAAGTCATTTTTGAAACCATGGGCTATAGTCCAGCAGAATTAAGCAAAAAAGCCTCGCATTTAAAATTTCTGTATTTTGGTCAGTAATTGATTCTCAGAGCTAAATTTTCAAATTTGTGATCAGTTAGGGATGCTCGTTATTATATATATCATAGAAATCGTCATTTGCAAATTCGGGAAAAAAGTCATTTTTGAAACCATGGGCTATAGTCCAGCAGAATTAAGCAAAAAAGCCTCGCATTTAAAATTTCTGTATTTTTGTCAGTAATTGATTCTCAGAGCTAAATTTTCCAACTTGTGTTCAGTTAGAGATGCTCGTTATTATATATATCATAGAAATCGTCATTTGCAAATTCGGGAAAAAATTCATTTTTGAAACCATGGGCTATAGTCCAGCAGAATTAAGCAAAAAAGCCTCGCATTTAAAATTTCTGTATTTTGGTCAGTAATTGATTCTCAGATCTAAATTTTCAAATTTGTGATCAGTTAGGGAAGCTCGTTATTATATATATCATAGAAATCGTCATTTGCAAATTCGGGAAAAAAGTCATTTTTGAAACCATGGGCTATAGTCCAGCAGAATTAAGCAAAAAAGCCTCGCATTAAAAATTTCTGTATTTTTGTCAGTAATTGATTCTCAGAGCTGAATTTTCAAATTTGTGATCAGTTAGGGATGCTCGTTATTATATATCATAGAAATCGTCATTTGCAAATTCGGGAAAAAAGTCATTTTTGAAACCATGGGCTATAGTCCAGCAGAATTAAGCAAAAAAGCCTCGGATTTCAAATTTCTGTATTTTTGTTAATAAAAGGTTCTCAGAGCTAAATTTTCAAATTTGTGTTCAGTTATGGATGCCCGTGACTATCAATATCATAGAAATCGTCATTTCCAAATTTTGGAAAAAAGTGCATTTTGAAACCATGGGCTATAGTCCAGCAGAATTAAGCAAAAGAGCCTCGGATTTCAAATTTCTGTATTTTTGTTAATAAAAGGTTCTCAGAGCTAAATTTTCAAATTTGTGTTTAGTTAGGGATGCTCGTTGTTATCAATATAATAGAAATCGTCATTTTCATATTCGGGAAAAAAGTGCATTTTGAAACCATGGGCTATAGTCCAGCAGAATTAAGCGAAAAAGCCTCGGATTTCAAATTTCTGTATTTTTGTTAATAAAAGGTTCTCAGAGCTAAATTTTCAAATTTGTGTTTAGTTAGGGATGCTCGTTGTTATCAATATAATAGAAATCGTCATTTTCATATTCGGGAAAAAAGTGCATTTTGAAACCATGGGCTATAGTCCAGCAGAATTAAGCGAAAAAGCCTCGGATTTCAAATTTCTGTATTTTTGTTAATAAAAGGTTCTCAGAGCTAAATTTTCAAATTTGTGTTTAGTTAGGGATGCTCGTTGTTATCAATTTAATAGAAATCGTCATTTTCATATTCGGGAAAAAAGTGCATTATGAAACCATGGGCTATAGTCCAGCAGAATTAAGCGCAAAAACCTCGGATTTCAAATTTCTGTATTTTTGTTAATAAAAGGTTCTCAGAGCTAAATTTTCAAATTTGTGTTTAGTTAGGGATGCTCGTTGTTATCAACATTATAGAAATCGTCATTTTCATATTCGGGAAAAAAGTGCATTATGAAACCATGGGCTATAGTCCAGCAGAATTAAGCGAAAAAGCCTCGGATTTCAAATTTCTGTATTTTTGTTAATAAAAGGTTCTCAGAGCTAAATTTTCAAATTTGTGTTTAGTTAGGGATGCTCGTTGTTATCAATTTAATAGAAATCGTCATTTTCATATTCGGGAAAAAAGTGCATTATGAAACCATGGGCTATAGTCCAGCAGAATTAAGCGAAAAAGCCTCGGATTTCAAATTTCTGTATTTTTGTTAATAAAAGGTTCTCAGAGCTAAATTTTCAAATTTGTGTTCAGCTATGGATGCCCGTGACTATCAATATCATAGAAATCGTTATTTCCAAATTTTGGAAAAAAGTGCATTTTGAAACCATGGGCTATAGTCCAGCAGAATTAAGCGAAAAAGCCTCGGATTTCAAATTTCTGTATTTTTGTTAATAAAAGGTTCTCAGAGCTAAATTTTTAAATTTGTGTTTAGTTAGGGATGCTCGTTGTTATCAACATTATAGAAATCGTCATTTTCATATTCGGGAAAAAAGTGCATTTTGAAACCATGGGCTATAGTCCAGCAGAATTCAGCAAAAAAGCCTCGGATTTCAAATTTCTGTATTTTTGTTAATAAAAGGTTCTCAGAGCTAAATTTTCAAATTTGTGTTTAGTTAGGGATGCTCGTTGTTATCAACATTATAGAAATCGTCATTTTCATATTCGGGAAAAAAGTGCATTTTGAAACCATGGGCTATAGTCCAGCAGAATTAAGCGAAAAAGCCTCGGATTTCAAATTCCTGTATTTTTGTTAATAAAAGGTTCTCAGAGCTAAATTTTCAAATTTGTGTTCAGCTATGGATGCCCGTGACTATCAATATCATAGAAATCGTTATTTCCAAATTTTGGAAAAAAGTGCATTTTGAAACCATGGGCTATAGTCCAGCAGAATTAAGCAAAAAAGCCTCGCATTTAAAATTTCTGTATTTTGGTCAGTAATTGATTCTCAGAGCTAAATTTTCAAATTTGTGATCAGTTAGGGATGCTCGTTATTATATATATCATAGAAATCGTCATTTGCAAATTCGGGAAAAAAGTCATTTTTGAAACCATGGGCTATAGTCCAGCAGAATTAAGCAAAAAAGCCTCGCATTTAAAATTTCTGTATTTTTGTCAGTAATTGATTCTCAGAGCTAAATTTTCAAATTTGTGATCAGTTAGGGATGCTCGTTATTATATATATCATAGAAATCGTTATTTGCAAATTTGAGAAAAAAGTCCATTTTGAAACCATGGGCTATAGTCCAGCAGAATTAAGCAAAAAAGCCTCGCATTTAAAATTTCTGTATTTTGGTCAGTAATTGATTCTCAGAGCTAAATTTTCAAATTTGTGATCAGTTAGGGATGCTCGTTATTATATATATCATAGAAATCGTCATTTGCAAATTCGGGAAAAAAGTCATTTTTGAAACCATGGGATATAGTCCAGCAGAATTAAGCAAAAAAGCCTCGCATTAAAAATTTCTGTATTTTTGTCAATAATTGATTCTCAGAGCTGAATTTTCAAATTTGTGATCAGTTAGGGATGCTCGTTATTATATATATCATAGAAATCGTCATTTGCGAATTCGGGAAAAAAGTAATTTTTGAAACCATGGGCTATAGTCCAGCAGAATTAAACAAAAAAGCCTCGCATTTAAAATTTCTGTATTTTTGTCAGTAATTGATTCTCAGAGCTAAATTTTCAAATTTGTGATCAGTTTGGGATGCTCGTTATTATATATATCATAAAAATCGTCATTTGCAAATTCGGGAAAAAAGTCATTTTTGAAACCATGGGCTATAGTCCAGCAGAATTAAGCAAAAAAGCCTCGCATTTAAAATTTCTGTATTTTGGTCAGTAATTGATTCTCAGAGCTAAATTTTCAAATTTGTGATCAGTTAGGGATGCTCGTTATTATATATATCATAGAAATCGTCATTTGCAAATTCGGGAAAGAAGTCATTTTTGAAACCATGGGCTATAGTCCAGCAGAATTAAGCAAAAAAGCCTCGCATTTAAAATTTCTGTATTTTGGTCAGTAATTGATTCTCAGAGCTAAATTTTCAAATTTGTGATCAGTTAGGGATGCTCGTTATTATATATATCATAGAAATCGTCATTTGCAAATTCGGGAAAAAAGTCATTTTTGAAACCATGGGCTATAGTCCAGCAGAATTAAGCAAAAAAGCCTCGCATTTAAAATTTCTGTATTTTTGTCAGTAATTGATTCTCAGAGCTAAATTTTCCAACTTGTGTTCAGTTAGAGATGCTCGTTATTATATATATCATAGAAATCGTCATTTGCAAATTCGGGAAAAAATTCTTTTTGAAACCATGGGCTATAGTCCAGCAGAATTAAGCAAAAGAGCCTCGCATTTAAAATTTCTGTATTTTGGTCAGTAATTGATTCTCAGAGCTAAATTTTCAAATTTGTGATCAGTTAGGGATGCTCGTTATTATATATATCATAGAAATCGTCATTTGCAAATTCGGGAAAAAAGTCATTTTGAAACCATGGGCTATAGTCCAGCAGAATTAAGCGAAAAAGCCTCGGATTTCAAATTTCTGTATTTTTGTTAATAAAAGGTTCTCAGAGCTAAATTTTCAAATTTGTGTTTAGTTAGGGATGCTCGTTGTTATCAATATAATAGAAATCGTCATTTTCATATTCGGGAAAAAAGTGCATTTTGAAACCATGGGCTATAGTCCAGCAGAATTAAGCGAAAAAGCCTCGGATTTAAAATTTCTGTATTTTTGTTAATAAAAGGTTCTCAGAGCTAAATTTTCAAATTTGTGTTTAGTTAGGGATGCTCGTTGTTATCAATTTAATAGAAATCGTCATTTTCATATTCGGGAAAAAAGTGCATTATGAAACCATGGGCTATAGTCCAGCAGAATTAAGCGAAAAAGCCTCGGATTTCAAATTTCTGTATTTTTGTTAATAAAAGGTTCTCAGAGCTAAATTTTCAAATTTGTGTTTAGTTAGGGATGCTCGTTGTTATCAATATAATAGAAATCGTCATTTTCATATTCGGGAAAAAAGTGCAGTTTGAAACCATGGGCTATAGTCCAGCAGAATTAAGCAAAAAAGCCTCGGATTTCAAATTTCTGTATTTTTGTTAATAAAAGGTTCTCAGAGCTAAATTTTCAAATTTGTGTTTAGTTAGGGATGCTCGTTGTTATCAATTTAATAGAAATCGTCATTTTCATATTCGGGAAAAAAGTGCATTATGAAACCATGGGCTATAGTCCAGCAGAATTAAGCGAAAAAGCTATATGAAACTAAAGAAACCATGGGCTATAGTCCAGCAGAATTAAGCAAAAAAGCCTCGCATTTAAAATTTCTGTATTTTGGTCAGTAATTGATTCTCAGAGCTAAATTTTCAAATTTGTGATCAGTTAGGGATGCTCGTTATTATATATATCATAGAAATCGTCATTTGCAAATTCGGGAAAAAATTCATTTTTGAAACCATGGGCTATAGTCCAGCAGAATTAAGCAAAAAAGCCTCGCATTTAAAATTTCTGTATTTTTGTCAGTAATTGATTCTCAGAGCTATATTTTCAAATTTGTGATCAGTTAGGGATGCTCGTTATTATATATATCATAGAAATCGTTATTTGCAAATTTGAGAAAAAAGTCCATTTTGAAACCATGGGCTATAGTCCAGCAGAATTAAGCAAAAAAGCCTCGCATTTAAAATTTCTGTATTTTGGTCAGTAATTGATTCTCAGAGCTAAATTTTCAAATTTGTGATCAGTTAGGGATGCTCGTTATTATATATATCATAGAAATCGTCATTTGCAAATTCGGGATAAAAGTCATTTTTGAAACCATGGGATATAGTCCAGCAGAATTAAGCAAAAAAGCCTCGCATTAAAAATTTCTGTATTTTTGTCAATAATTGATTCTCAGAGCTGAATTTTCAAATTTGTGATCAGTTAGGGATGCTCGTTATTATATATATCATAGAAATCGTCATTTGCAAATTCGGGAAAAAAGTAATTTTTGAAACCATGGGCTATAGTCCAGCAGAATTAAACAAAAAAGCCTCGCATTTAAAATTTCTGTATTTTTGTCAGTAATTGATTCTCAGAGCTAAATTTTCAAATTTGTGATCAGTTAGGGATGCTCGTTATTATATATATCATAAAAATCGTCATTTGCAAATTCGGGAAAAAAGTCATTTTTGAAACCATGGGCTATAGTCCAGCAGAATTAAGCAAAAAAGCCTCGCATTTAAAATTTCTGTATTTTGGTCAGTAATTGATTCTCAGAGCTAAATTTTCAAATTTGTGATCAGTTAGGGATGCTCGTTATTATATATATCATAGAAATCGTCATTTGCAAATTCGGGAAAGAAGTCATTTTTGAAACCATGGGCTATAGTCCAGCAGAATTAAGCAAAAAAGCCTCGCATTTAAAATTTCTGTATTTTGGTCAGTAATTGATTCTCAGAGCTAAATTTTCAAATTTGTGATCAGTTAGGGATGCTCGTTATTATATATATCATAGAAATCGTCATTTGCAAATTCGGGAAAAAAGTCATTTTTGAAACCATGGGCTATAGTCCAGGAGAATTAAGCAAAAAAGCCTCGCATTTAAAATTTCTGTATTTTTGTCAGTAATTGATTCTCAGAGCTAAATTTTCCAACTTGTGTTCAGTTAGAGATGCTCGTTATTATATATATCATAGAAATCGTCATTTGCAAATTCGGGAAAAAATTCTTTTTGAAACCATGGGCTATAGTCCAGCAGAATTAAGCAAAAAAGCCTCGCATTTAAAATTTCTGTATTCTGGTCAGTAATTGATTCTCAGAGCTAAATTTTCAAATTTGTGATCAGTTAGGGATGCTCGTTATTATATATATCATAGAAATCGTCATTTGCAAATTCGGGAAAAAAGTCATTTTGAAACCATGGGCTATAGTCCAGCAGAATTAAGCGAAAAAGCCTCGGATTTCAAATTTCTGTATTTTTGTTAATAAAAGGTTCTCAGAGCTAAATTTTCAAATTTGTGTTTAGTTAGGGATGCTCGTTGTTATCAATATAATAGAAATCGTCATTTTCATATTCGGGAAAAAAGTGCATTTTGAAACCATGGGCTATAGTCCAGCAGAATTAAGCGAAAAAGCCTCGGATTTAAAATTTCTGTATTTTTGTTAATAAAAGGTTCTCAGAGCTAAATTTTCAAATTTGTGTTTAGTTAGGGATGCTCGTTGTTATCAATTTAATAGAAATCGTCATTTTCATATTCGGGAAAAAAGTGCATTATGAAACCATGGGCTATAGTCCAGCAGAATTAAGCGAAAAAGCCTCGGATTTCAAATTTCTGTATTTTTGTTAATAAAAGGTTCTCAGAGCTAAATTTTCAAATTTGTGTTTAGTTAGGGATGCTCGTTGTTATCAATATAATAGAAATCGTCATTTTCATATTCGGGAAAAAAGTGCATTTTGAAACCATGGGCTATAGTCCAGCAGAATTAAGCAAAAAAGCCTCGGATTTCTGTATTTTTGTTAATAAAAGGTTCTCAGAGCTAAATTTTCAAATTTGTGTTCAGTTATGGATGCCCGTGACTTTCAATATCATAGAAATCGTCATTTCCAAATTTTGGAAAAAAGCCTCGGATTTCAAATTTCTGTATTTTTGTTAATAAAAGGTTCTCAGAGCTAAATTTTCAAATTTGTGTTTAGTTAGGGATGCTCGTTGTTATCAATATAATAGAAATCGTCATTTTCATATTCGGGAAAAAAGTGCATTTTGAAACCATGGGCTATAGTCCAGCAGAATTAAGCAAAAAAGCCTCGGATTTCAAATTTCTGTATTTTTGTTAATAAAAGGTTCTCAGAGCTAAATTTTCAAATTTGTGTTTAGTTAAGGATGCTCGTTGTTATCAACATTATAGAAATCGTCATTTTCATATTCGGGAAAAAAGTGCATTTTGAAACCATGGGCTATAGTCCAGCAGAATTCAGCAAAAAAGCCTCGGATTTCAAATTTCTGTATTTTTGTTAATAAAAGGTTCTCAGAGCTAAATTTTCAAATTTGTGTTTAGTTAGGGATGCTCGTTGTTATCAACATTATAGAAATCGTCATTTTCATATTCGGAAAAAAAGTGCATTTTGAAACCATGGGCTATAGTCCACCAGAATTAAGCGAAAAAGCCTCGAATTTCAAATTTCTGTAATTTTGTTAATAAAAGGTTCTCAGAGCTAAATTTTCAAATTTGTGTTCAGCTATGGATGCCCGTGACTATCAATATCATAGAAATCGTTATTTCCAAATTTTGGAAAAAAGTGCATTTTGAAACCATGGGCTATAGTCCAGCAGAATTAAGCAAAAAAGCCTCGGATATCAAATTTCTGTATTTTTGTCAATAAAAGGTTCTCAGAGCTAAATTTTCAAATTTGTGTTCAGTTATGGATGCCCGTGACTATTGATATCATAGAAATCGTCATTTCCAAATTTTGGAAAAAAGTGCATTTTGAAACCATGGGCTATAGTCCAGCAGAATTAAGCAAAAAAGCCTCGGATTTCAAATTTCTGTATTTTTGTTAATAAAAGGTTCTCAGAGCTAAATTTTCAAATTTGTGTTTAGTTAGGGATGCTCGTTGTTATCAATATAATAGAAATCGTCATTTTTATATTCGGGAAAAAAGTGCATTTTGAAACCATGGGCTATAGTCCTGCAGAATTAAGCAAAAAAGCCTCGGATTTCAAATTTCTGTATTTTTGTTAATAAAAGGTTCTCAGAGCTAAATTTTCAAATTTGTGTTTAGTTAGGGATGCTCGTTATTATATATATCATAGAAATCGTCATTTGCAAATTCGGGAAAAAATTCATTTTTGAAACCATGGGCTATAGTCCAGCGGAATTAAGCAAAAAAGCCTCGTATTAAAAATTTCTGTATTTTGGTCAGTAATTGATTCTCAGAGCTAAATTTTCAAATTTGTGATCAGTTAGGGATGCTCGTTATTATATATATCATAGAAATCGTCATTTGCAAATTCGGGAAAAAAGTCATTTTTGAAACCATGGGCTATAGTCCAGCAGAATTAAGCAAAAAAGCCTCGCATTAAAAATTTCTGTATTTTTGTCAGTAATTGATTCTCAGCGCTGAATTTTCAAATTTGTGATCAGTTAGGGATGCTCGTTATTATATATATCATAGAAATCGTCATTTGCAAATTCGGGAAAAAAGTCATTTCTGAAACCATGGGCTATAGTCCTGCAGAATTAAGCAAAAAAGCCTCGCATTTAAAATTTCTGTATTTTGGTCAGTAATTGATTCTCAGAGCTAAATTTTCAAATTTGTGATCAGTTAGGGATGCTCGTTATTATATATATCATAGAAATCGTCATTTGCAAATTCGGGAAAAAAGTCAGTTTTGAAACCATGGGCTATAGTCCAGCAGAATTAAGCAAAAAAGCCTCGCATTTAAAATTTCTGTATTTTTGTCAGTAATTGATTCTCAGAGCTAAATTTTCAAATTTGTGATCAGTTAGGGATGCTCGTTATTATATATATCAAAGAAATCGTCATTTGCAAATTCGGAAAAAATGTCATTTTTGAAACCATGGGCTATAGTCCAGCAGAATTAAGCAAAAAAGCCTCGCATTTAAAATTTCTGTATTTTTGTCAGTAATTGATTCTCAGAGCTAAATTTTCAAATTTGTGATCAGTTAGGGATGCTCGTTATTATATATATCATAGAAATCGTCATTTGCAAATTCGGAAAAAATGTCATTTTTGAAACCATGGGCTATAGTCCAGCAGAATTAAGCAAAAAAGCCTCGCATTTAAAATTTCTGTATTTTGGTCAGTAATTGATTCTCAGAGCTAAATTTTCAAATTTGTGATCAGTTAGGGATGCCCGTGACTATCAATATCATAGAAATCGTCATTTCCAAATTTTGGAAAAAAGTGCATTTTGAAACCATGGGCTATAGTCCAGCAGAATTAAGCAAAAAAGCCTCGGATTTCAAATTTCTGTATTTTTGTTAATAAAAGGTTCTCAGAGCTAAATTTTCAAATTTGTGTTCAGCTATGGATGCCCATGACTATCAATATCATAGAAATCGTTATTTCCAAATTTTGGAAAAAAGTGCATTTTGAAACCATGGGCTATAGTCCAGCAGAATTAAGCAAAAAAGACTCGGATTTCAAATTTCTGTATTTTTGTCAATAAAAGGTTCTCAGAGCTAAATTTTCAAATTTGTGTTCAGTTATGGATGCCCGTGACCATCAATATCATAGAAATCGTCATTTCCAAATTTTGGAAAAAAGTGCATTTTGAAACCATGGGCTATAGTCCAGCAGAATTAAGCAAAAAAGCCTCGGATTTCAAATTTCTGTATTTTTGTTAATAAAAGGTTCTCAGAGCTAAATTTTCAAATTTGTGTTTAGTTAGGGATGCTTGTTGTTATCAATATAATAGAAATCGTCATTTTTATATTCGGGAAAAAAGTGCATTTTGAAACCATGGGCTATAGTCCAGCAGAATTAAGCAAAAAAGCCTCGGATTTCAAATTTCTGTATTTTTGTTAATAAAAGGTTCTCAGAGCTAAATTTTCAAATTTATGTTCAGTTATGGATGCCCGTGACTATCAATATCATAGAAATCGTCATTTCCAAATTTTGGAAAAAAGTGCATTTTGAAACCATGGGCTATAGTCCAGCAGAATTAAGCAAAAAAGCCTCGGATTTCAAATTTCTGTATTTTTGTTAATAAAAGGTTCTCAGAGCTAAATTTTCAAATTTGTGTTCAGTTATGGATGCCCGTGACTATCAATATCATAGAAATCGTCATTTCCAAATTTTGGAAAAAAGTGCATTTTGAAACCATGGGCTATAGTCCAGCAGAATTAAGCAAAAAAGCCTCGGATTTCAAATTTCTGTATTTTTGTTAATAAAAGGTTCTCAGAGCTAAATTTTCAAATTTGTGTTTAGTTAGGGATGCTTGTTGTTATCAATATAATAGAAATCGTCATTTTTATATTCGGGAAAAAAGTGCATTTTGAAACCATGGGCTATAGTCCAGCAGAATTAAGCAAAAAAGCCTCGGATTTCAAATTTCTGTATTTTTGTTAATAAAAGGTTCTCAGAGCTAAATTTTCAAATTTGTGTTCAGTTATGGATGCCCGTGACTATCAATATCATAGAAATCGTCATTTCCAAATTTTGGAAAAAAGTGCATTTTGAAACCATGGGCTATAGTCCAGCAGAATTAAGCAAAAAAGCCTCGGATTTCAAATTTCTGTATTTTTGTTAATAAAAGGTTCTCAGAGCTAAATTTTCAAATTTGTGTTCAGTTATGGATGCCCGTGACTATCAATATCATAGAAATCGTCATTTCCAAATTTTGGAAAAAAGTGCATTTTGAAACCATGGGCTATAGTCCAGCAGAATTAAGCAAAAAAGCCTCGGATTTCAAATTTCTGTATTTTTGTTAATAAAAGGTTCTCAGAGCTAAATTTTCAAATCTGTGTTTAGTTAGGGATGCTCGTTATTATATATATCATAGAAATCGTCATTTGCAAATTCGGGAAAAAAGTCATTTTTGAAACCATAGGATATAGTCCAGCAGAATTAACCAAAAAAGCCTCGCATTTAAAATTTCTGTATTTTGGTCAGTAATTGATTCTCAGAGCTAAATTTTCAAATTTGTGATCAGTTAGGGATGCTCGTTATTATATATATCATAGAAATCGTCATTTGCAAATTCGGGAAAAAAGTCATTTTTGAAACCATGGGCTATAGTTCAGCAGAATTAAGCAAAAAAGCCTCGCATTTAAAATTTCTGTATTTTGGTCAGTAATTGATTCTCAGAGCTAAATTTTCAAATTTGTGATCAGTTAGGGATGCTCGTTATTATATATATCATAGAAATCGTCATTTGCAAATTCGGCAAAAAAGTGCATTTTGAAACCATGGGCTATAGTCCAGCGGAATTAAGCAAAAAAGCCTCGTATTAAAAATTTCTGTATTTTGGTCAGTAATTGATTCTCAGAGCTAAATTTTCAAATTTGTGATCAGTTAGGGATGCTCGTTATTATATATATCATAGAAATCGTCATTTGCAAATTCGGGAAAAAAGTCATTTTTGAAACCATGGGCTATAGTCCAGCGGAATTAAGCAAAAAAGCCTCGTATTAAAAATTTCTGTATTTTTGTCAGTAATTGATTCTCAGAGCTGAATTTTCAAATTTGTGATCAGTTAGAGATGCTCGTTATTATATATATCATAGAAATCGTTATTTGCAAATTTGAGAAAAAAGTCCATTTTGAAACCATGGGCTATAGTCCAGCAGAATTAACCAAAAAAGCCTCGCATTTAAAATTTCTGTATTTTGGTCAGTAATTGATTCTCAGAGCTAAATTTTCAAATTTGTGATCAGTTAGGGATGCTCGTTATTATATATATCATAGAAATCGTCATTTGCAAATTCGGGAAGTCATTTTTGAAACCATGGGATATAGTCCAGCAGAATTAAGCAAAAAAGCCTCGCATTAAAAATTTCTGTATTTTTGTTAATAAAAGGTTCTCAGAGCTAAATTTTCAAATTTGTGTTTAGTTAGGGATGCTTGTTGTTATCAATATAATAGAAATCGTCATTTTTATATTCGGGAAAAAAGTGCATTTTGAAACCATGGGCTATAGTCCAGCAGAATTAAGCAAAAAAGCCTCGGATTTCAAATTTCTGTATTTTTGTTAATAAAAGGTTCTCAGAGCTAAATTTTCAAATTTGTGTTCAGTTATGGATGCCCGTGACTATCAATATCATAGAAATCGTCATTTCCAAATTTTAGAAAAAAATGCATTTTGAAACCATGGGCTATAGTCCAGCGGAATTAAGCAAAAAAGCCTCGTATTAAAAATTTCTGTATTTTTGTCAGTAATTGATTCTCAGAGCTGAATTTTCAAATTTGTGATCAGTTAGAGATGCTCGTTATTATATATATCATAGAAATCGTTATTTGCAAATTTGAGAAAAAAGTCCATTTTGAAACCATGGGCTATAGTCCAGCAGAATTAACCAAAAAAGCCTCGCATTTAAAATTTCTGTATTTTGGTCAGTAATTGATTCTCAGAGCTAAATTTTCAAATTTGTGATCAGTTAGGGATGCTCGTTATTATATATATCATAGAAATCGTCATTTGCAAATTCGGGAAAAAAGTCATTTTTGAAACCATGGGCTATAGTTCAGCAGAATTAAGCAAAAAAGCCTCGCATTTAAAATTTCTGTATTTTGGTCAGTAATTGATTCTCAGAGCTAAATTTTCAAATTTGTGATCAGTTAGGGATGCTCGTTATTATATATATCATAGAAATCGTCATTTGCAAATTCGGGAAAAAAGTCATTTTTGAAACCATGGGATATAGTCCAGCAGAATTAAGCAAAAAAGCCTCGGATTTCAAATTTCTGTATTTTTGTTAATAAAAGGTTCTCAGAGCTAAATTTTCAAATTTGTGTTCAGTTATGGATGCCCGTGACTATCAATATCATAGAAATCGTCATTTCCAAATTTTGGAAAAAAGTGCATTTTGAAACCATGGGCTATAGTCCAGCGGAATTAAGCAAAAAAGCCTCGTATTAAAAATTTCTGTATTTTTGTCAGTAATTGATTCTCAGAGCTGAATTTTCAAATTTGTGATCAGTTAGAGATGCTCGTTATTATATATATCATAGAAATCGTTATTTGCAAATTTGAGAAAAAAGTCCATTTTGAAACCATGGGCTATAGTCCAGCAGAATTAACCAAAAAAGCCTCGCATTTAAAATTTCTGTATTTGGTCAGTAATTGATTCTCAGAGCTAAATTTTCAAATTTGTGATCAGTTAGGGATGCTCGTTATTATATATATCATAGAAATCGTCATTTGCAAATTCGGGAAAAAAGTCATTTTTGAAACCATGGGCTATAGTTCAGCAGAATTAAGCAAAAAAGCCTCGCATTTAAAATTTCTGTATTTTGGTCAGTAATTGATTCTCAGAGCTAAATTTTCAAATTTGTGATCAGTTAGGGATGCTCGTTATTATATATATCATAGAAATCGTCATTTGCAAATTCGGGAAAAAAGTCATTTTTGAAACCATGGGCTATAGTCCAGCGGAATTAAGCAAAAAAGCCTCGTATTAAAAATTTCTGTATTTTTGTCAGTAATTGATTCTCAGAGCTGAATTTTCAAATTTGTGATCAGTTAGAGATGCTCGTTATTATATATATCATAGAAATCGTTATTTGCAAATTTGAGAAAAAAGTCCATTTTGAAACCATGGGCTATAGTCCAGCAGAATTAACCAAAAAAGCCTCGCATTTAAAATTTCTGTATTTTGGTCAGTAATTGATTCTCAGAGCTAAATTTTCAAATTTGTGATCAGTTAGGGATGCTCGTTATTATATATATCATAGAAATCGTCATTTGCAAATTCGGGAAGTCATTTTTGAAACCATGGGATATAGTCCAGCAGAATTAAGCAAAAAAGCCTCGCATTAAAAATTTCTGTATTTTTGTTAATAAAAGGTTCTCAGAGCTAAATTTTCAAATTTGTGTTTAGTTAGGGATGCTTGTTGTTATCAATATAATAGAAATCGTCATTTTTATATTCGGGAAAAAAGTGCATTTTGAAACCATGGGCTATAGTCCAGCAGAATTAAGCAAAAAAGCCTCGGATTTCAAATTTCTGTATTTTTGTTAATAAAAGGTTCTCAGAGCTAAATTTTCAAATTTGTGTTCAGTTATGGATGCCCGTGACTATCAATATCATAGAAATCGTCATTTCCAAATTTTAGAAAAAAATGCATTTTGAAACCATGGGCTATAGTCCAGCGGAATTAAGCAAAAAAGCCTCGTATTAAAAATTTCTGTATTTTTGTCAGTAATTGATTCTCAGAGCTGAATTTTCAAATTTGTGATCAGTTAGAGATGCTCGTTATTATATATATCATAGAAATCGTTATTTGCAAATTTGAGAAAAAAGTCCATTTTGAAACCATGGGCTATAGTCCAGCAGAATTAACCAAAAAAGCCTCGCATTTAAAATTTCTGTATTTTGGTCAGTAATTGATTCTCAGAGCTAAATTTTCAAATTTGTGATCAGTTAGGGATGCTCGTTATTATATATATCATAGAAATCGTCATTTGCAAATTCGGGAAAAAAGTCATTTTTGAAACCATGGGCTATAGTTCAGCAGAATTAAGCAAAAAAGCCTCGCATTTAAAATTTCTGTATTTTGGTCAGTAATTGATTCTCAGAGCTAAATTTTCAAATTTGTGATCAGTTAGGGATGCTCGTTATTATATATATCATAGAAATCGTCATTTGCAAATTCGGGAAAAAAGTCATTTTTGAAACCATGGGATATAGTCCAGCAGAATTAAGCAAAAAAGCCTCGCATTAAAAATTTCTGTATTTTTGTTAATAAAAGGTTCTCAGAGCTAAATTTTCAAATTTGTGTTTAGTTAGGGATGCTCGCTGTTATCAACATTATAGAAATCGTCATTTTCATATTCGAGAAAAAAATGCATTATGAAACCATGGGCTATAGTCCAGCAGAATTAAGCGAAAAAGCCTCGGATTTCAAATTTCTGTATTTTTGTTAATTAAAGGTTCTCAGAGCTAAATTTTCAAATTTGTGTTCAGTTATGGATGCCCGTGACTATCAATATCATAGAAATCGTCATTTCCAAATTTTGGAAAAAAGTGCATTTTGAAACCATGGGGCAGCAGAATTAAGCAAAAAAGCCTCGGATTTCAAATTTCTGTATTTTTGTTAATAAAAGGTTCTCAGAGCATAATTTTCAAATTTGTGTTTAGTTAGGGATGCTCGTTATTATATATATCATAGAAATCGTTATTTGCAGATTTGAGAAAAAAAGTCCATTTTGAAACCATGGGCTATAGTCCAGCAGAATTAAGCAAAAAAGCCTCGCATTTAAAATTTCTGTATTTTGGTCAGTAATTGATTCTCAGAGCTAAATTTTCAAATTTGTGTTTAGTTAGGGATGCTCGTTATTATATATATCATAGAAATCGTTATTTGCAAATTTGAGAAAAAAGTCCATTTTGAAACCATGGGCTATAGTCCAGCAGAATTAAGCAAAAAAGCCTCGCATTTAAAATTTCTGTATTTTGGTCAGTAATTGATTCTCAGAGCTAAATTTTAAAATTTGTGATCAGTTAGGGATGCTCGTTATTATATATATCATAGAAATCGTCATTTGCAAATTCGGGAAAAAAGTCATTTTTGAAACCATGGGCTATAGTCCAGCAGAATTAAGCAAAAAAGCCTCGCATTAAAAATTTCTGTATTTTTGTCAGTAATTGATTCTCAGCGCTGAATTTTCAAATTTGTGATCAGTTAGGGATGCTCGTTATTATATATATCATAGAAATCGTCATTTGCAAATTCGGGAAAAAAGTCATTTCTGAAACCATGGGCTATAGTCCAGCAGAATTAAGCAAAAAAGCCTCGCATTTAAAATTTCTGTATTTTGGTCAGTAATTGATTCTCAGAGCTAAATTTTCAAATTTGTGATCGGTTAGGGATGCTCGCTATTATATATATCATAGAAATCGTCATTTGCAAATTCGGGAAAAAAGTCATTTTTGAAACCATGGGCTATAGTCCAGCAGAATTAAGCAAAAAAGCCTCGCATTTAAAATTTCTGTATTTTTGTCAGTAATTGATTCTCAGAGCTAAATTTTCAAATTTGTGATCAGTTAGGGATGCTCGTTATTATATGTATCATAGAAATCGTCATTTGCAAATTCGGGAAAAAAGTCATTTTTGAAACCATGGGCTATAGTCCAGCAGAATTAAGCAAAAAAGCCTCGCATTTAAAATTTCTGTATTTTGGTCAGTAATTGATTCTCAGAGCTAAATTTTCAAATTTGTGATCAGTTAGGGATGCTCGTTATTATATATATCATAGAAATCGTCATTTGCAAATTCGGGAAAAAAGTCATTTTTGAAACCATGGGCTATAGTCCAGCAGAATTAAGCAAAAAAGCCTCGCATTAAAAATTTCTGTATTTTTGTCAGTAATTGATTCTCAGAGCTAAATTTTCAAATTTGTGATCAGTTAGGGATGCTCGTTATTATATATATCATAGAAATTGTTATTTGCAAATTCGGGAAAAAAGTCATTTTTGAAACCATGGGCTATAGTCCAGCAGAATTAAGCAAAAAAGCCTCGCATTTAAAATTTCTGTATTTTGGTCAGTAATTGATTCTCAGAGCTAAATTTTCAAATTTGTGATCAGTTAGGGATGCTCGTTTTTATATATATCATAGAAATCGTCATTTGCAAATTCGGGAAAAAAGTCATTTTTGAAACCATGGGCTATAGTCCAGCAGAATTAAGCAAAAAAGCCTCGCATTTAAAATTTCTGTATTTTTGTCAGTAATTGATTCTCAGAGCTAAATTTTCAAATTTGTGATCAGTTAGGGATGCTCGTTATTATATGTATCATAGAAATCGTCATTTGCAAATTCGGGAAAAAAGTCATTTTTGAAACCATGGGCTATAGTCCAGCAGAATTAAGCAAAAAAGCCTCGCATTTAAAATTTCTGTATTTTGGTCAGTAATTGATTCTCAGAGCTAAATTTTCAAATTTGTGATCAGTTAGGGATGCTCGTTATTATATATATCATAGAAATCGTCATTTGCAAATTCGGGAAAAAAGTCATTTTTGAAACCATGGGCTATAGTCCAGCAGAATTAAGCAAAAAAGCCTCGCATTAAAAATTTCTGTATTTTTGTCAGTAATTGATTCTCAGAGCTAAATTTTCAAATTTGTGATCAGTTAGGGATGCTCGTTATTATATATATCATAGAAATTGTTATTTGCAAATTCGGGAAAAAAGTCATTTTTGAAACCATGGGCTATAGTCCAGCAGAATTAAGCAAAAAAGCCTCGCATTTAAAATTTCTGTATTTTGGTCAGTAATTGATTCTCAGAGCTAAATTTTCAAATTTGTGATCAGTTAGGGATGCTCGTTTTTATATATATCATAGAAATCGTCATTTGCAAATTCGGGAAAAAAGTCATTTTTGAAACCATGGGCTATAGTCCAGCAGAATTAAGCAAAAAAGCCTCGCATTTAAAATTTCTGTATTTTTGTCAGTAATTGATTCTCAGAGCTAAATTTTCAAATTTGTGATCAGTTAGGGATGCTCGTTATTATATATATCATAGAAATCGTTATTTGCAAATTTGAGAAAAAAGTCCATTTTGAAACCATGGGCTATAGTCCAGCAGAATTAAGCAAAAAAGCCTCGCATTTAAAATTTCTGTATTTTGGTCAGTAATTGATTCTCAGAGCTAAATTTTCAAATTTGTGATCAGTTAGGGATGCTCGTTATTATATATATCATAGAAATCGTCATTTGCAAATTCGGGAAAAAAGTCATTTTTGAAACCATGGGATATAGTCCAGCAGAATTAAGCAAAAAAGCCTCGCAATAAAAATTTCTGTATTTTTGTCAGTAATTGATTCTCAGAGCTGAATTTTCAAATTTGTGATCAGTTAGGGATGCTCGTTATTATATATATCATAGAAATCGTCATTTGCAAATTCGGGAAAAAAGCAATTTTTGAAACCATGGGCTATAGTCCAGCAGAATTAAACAAAAAAGCCTCGCATTTAAAATTTCTGTATTTTTGTCAGTAATTGATTCTCAGAGCTAAATTTTCAAATTTGTGATCAGTTAGGGATGCTCGTTATTATATATATCATAAAAATCGTCATTTGCAAATTCGGGAAAAAAGTCATTTTTAAAACCATGGGCTATAGTCCAGCAGAATTAAGCAAAAAAGCCTCGCATTTAAAATTTCTGTATTTTGGTCAGTAATTGATTCTCAGAGCTAAATTTTCAAATTTGTGTTCAGTTATAGATGCCCGTGACTATCAATATCATAGAAATCGTCATTTCCAAATTTTGGAAAAAAGTGCATTTTGAAACCATGGGCTATAGTCCAGCAGAATTAAGCAAAAAAGCCTCGGATTTCAAATTTCTGTATTTTTGTAAATAAAAGGTTCTCAGAGCTAAATTTTCAAATTTGTGTTTAGTTAGGGATGCTCGTTGTTATCAAAATAATAGAAATCGTCATTTTCATATTCGGGAAAAAAGTGCATTTTGAAACCATGGGCTATAGTCCAGCAGAATTAAGCGAAAAAGCCTCGGATTTCAAATTTCTGTATTTTTGTTAATAAAAGGTTCTCAGAGCTAAATTTTCAAATTTGTGTTTAGTTAGGGATGCTCGTTGTTATCAATATAATAGAAATCGTCATTTTCATATTCGGGAAAAAAGTGCATTTTGAAACCATGGGCTATAGTCCAGCAGAATTAAGCGAAAAAGCCTCGGATTTCAAATTTCTGTATTTTTGTTAATAAAAGGTTCTCAGAGCTAAATTTTCAAATTTGTGTTTAGTTAGGGATGCTCGTTGTTATCAATTTAATAGAAATCGTCATTTTCATATTCGGGAAAAAAGTGCATTATGAAACCATGGGCTATAGTCCAGCAGAATTAAGCGAAAAAGCCTCGGATTTCAAATTTCTGTATTTTTGTTAATAAAAGGTTCTCAGAGCTAAATTTTCAAATTTGTGTTTAGTTAGGGATGCTCATTGTTATCAAAATAATAGAAATCGTCATTTTCATATTCGGGAAAAAAGTGCATTTTGAAACCATGGGCTATAGTCCAGCAGAATTAAGCGAAAAAGCCTCGGATTTCAAATTTCTGTATTTTTGTTAATAAAAGGTTCTCAGAGCTAAATTTTCAAATTTGTGTTTAGTTAGGGATGCTCATTGTTATCAAAATAATAGAAATCGTCATTTTCATATTCGGGAAAAAAGTGCATTTTGAAACCATGGGCTATAGTCCAGCAGAATTAAGCGAAAAAGCCTCGGATTTCAAATTTCTGTATTTTTGTTAATAAAAGGTTCTCAGAGCTAAATTTTCAAATTTGTGTTTAGTTAGGGATGCTCGTTGTTATCAATATAATAGAAATCGTCATTTGCAAATTCCGGAAAAAAGTCATTTTTGAAACCATGGGCTATAGTCCAGCAGAATTAAGCAAAAAAGCCTCGTATTAAAAATTTCTGTATTTTTGTCAGTAATTGATTCTCAGAGCTGAATTTTCAAATTTGTGATCAGTTAGGGATGCTCGTTATCATATATATCATAGAAATCGTTATTTGCAAATTTGAGAAAAAAGTCCATTTTGAAACCATGGGCTAAAGTCCAGCAGAATTAAGCAAAAAAGCCTCAGATTTCAAATTTCTGTATTTTTGTTAATAAAAGGTTCTCAGAGCTAAATTTTCAAATTTGTGTTCAGTTATGGATGCCCGTGACTATCAATATCATAGAAATCGTCATTTCCAAATTTTGGAAAAAAGTGCATTTTGAAACCATGGGCTATAGTCCAGCAGAATTAAGCAAAAAAGCCTCGCATTTAAAATTTCTGTATTTTTGTCAGTAATTGATTCTCAGAGCTAAATTTTCCAACTTGTGTTCAGTTAGAGATGCTCGTTATTATATATATCATAGAAATCGTCATTTGCAAATTCGGGAAAAAAGTCATTTTTGAAACCATGGGCTATAGTCCAGCAGAATTAAGCAAAAAAGCCTCGCATTTAAAATTTCTGTATTTTGGTCAGTAATTGATTCTCAGAGCTAAATTTTCAAATTTGTGATCAGTTAGGGATGCTACTTATTATATATATCATAGAAATCGTCATTTGCAAATTCGGGAAAAAAGTCATTTTTGAAACCATGGGCTATAGTCCAGCAGAATTAAACAAAAAAGGCCTCGCATTTAAAATTTCTGTATTTTTGTCAGTAATTGATTCTCAGAGCTAAATTTTCCAACTTGTGTTCAGTTAGAGATGCTCGTTATTATATATATCATAGAAATCGTCATTTGCAAATTCGGGAAAAAAGTCATTTTTGAAACCATGGGCTATAGTCCAGCAGAATTAAGCAAAAAAGCCTCGCATTTAAAATTTCTGTATTTTGGTCAGTAATTGATTCTCAGAGCTAAATTTTCAAATTTGTGATCAGTAAGGGATGCTCGTTATTATATATATCATAGAAATCGTCATTTGCAAATTCGGGAAAAAAGTCATTTTTGAAACCATGGGCTATAGTCCAGTAGAATTAAGCAAAAAAGCCTCGCATTAAAAATTTCTGTATTTTTGTCAGTAATTGATTCTCAGAGCTGAATTTTCAAATTTGTGATCAGTTAGGGATGCTCGTTATTATATATATCATAGAAATCGTCATTTGCAAATTCGGGAAAAAAGTCATTTTTGAAACCATGGGCTATAGTCCAGCAGAATTAAGCAAAAAAGCCTCGGATTTCAAATTTCTGTATTTTTGTTAATAAAAGGTTCTCAGAGCTAAATTTTCAAATTTGTGTTCAGTTATGGATGCCCGTGACTATCAATATCATAGAAATCGTCATTTCCAAATTTTGGAAAAAAGTGCATTTTGAAACCATGGGCTATAGTCCAGCAGAATTAAGCAAAAAAGCCTCGGATTTCAAATTTCTGTATTTTTGTTAATAAAAGGTTCTCAGAGCTAAATTTTCAAATTTGTGTTTAGTTAGGGATGCTCGTTGTTATCAATATAATAGAAGTCGTCATTTTCATATTCGGGTAAAAAGTGCATTTTGAAACCATGGGCTATAGTCCAGCAGAATTAAGCGAAAAAGCCTCGGATTTCAAATTTCTGTATTTTTGTTAATAAAAGGTTCTCAGAGCTAAATTTTCAAATTTGTGTTTAGTTAGGGATGCTCGTTGTTATCAATATAATAGAAATCGTCATTTTCATATTCGGGAAAAAAGTGCATTTTGAAACCATGGGCTATAGTCCAGCAGAATTAAGCAAAAAAGCCTCGGATTTCAAATTTCTGTATTTTTGTTAATAAAAGGTTCTCAGACCTAAATTTTCAAATTTGTGTTTAGTTAGGGATGCTCGTTGTTATCAATATAATAGAAATCGTCATTTTCATATTCGGGAAAAAAGTGCATTTTGAAACCATGGGCTATAGTCCAGCAGAATTAAGCAAAAAAGCATCGGATTTCAAATTTCTGTATTTTTGTTAATAAAAGGTTCTCAGAGCTAAATTTTCAAATTTGTGTTTAGTTAGGGATGCTCGTTGTTATCAATATAATAGAAATCGTCATTTTCATATTCGGGAAAAAAGTGCATTTTGAAACCATGGGCTATAGTCCAGCAGAATTAAGCAAAAAAGCCTCGCATTTAAAATTTCTGTATTTTTGTCAGTAATTGATTCTCAGAGCTAAATTTTCCAACTTGTGTTCAGTTAGAGATGCTCGTTATTATATATATCATAGAAATCGTCATTTGCAAATTCGGGAAAAAAGTAATTTTTGAAACCATGGGCTATATAGTCCAGCAGAATTAAGCAAAAAAACCTCGTATTAAAAATTTCTGTATTTTTGTCAGTAATTGATTCTCAGAGCTGAATTTTCAAATTTGTGATCAGTTAGGGATGCTCGTTATTATATATATCATAGAAATCGTCATTTGCAAATTCGGGAAAAAAGTGCATTTTGAAACCATGGGCTATAGTCCAGCAGAATTAAGCAAAAAAGCCTCGCATTTAAAATTTCTGTATTTTTGTCAGTAATTGATTCTCAGAGCTAAATTTTCCAACTTGTGTTCAGTTAGAGATGCTCGTTATTATATATATCATAGAAATCGTCATTTGCAAATTCGGGAAAAAAGTCATTTTTGAAACCATGGGCTATAGTCCAGCAGAATTAAGCAAAAAAGCCTCGTATTAAAAATTTCTGTATTTTTGTCAGTAATTGATTCTCAGAGCTGAATTTTCAAATTTGTGATCAGTTAGGGATGCTCGTTATCATATATATCATAGAAATCGTTATTTGCAAATTTGAGAAAAAAGTCCATTTTGAAACCATGGGCTATAGTCCAGCAGAATTAAGCAAAAAAGCCTCGGATTTCAAATTTCTGTATTTTTGTTAATAAAAGGTTCTCAGAGCTAAATTTTCAAATTTGTGTTCAGTTATGGATGCCCGTGACTATCAATATCATAGAAATCGTCATTTCCAAATTTTGGAAAAAAGTGCATTTTGAAACCATGGGCTATAGTCCAGCAGAATTAAGCAAAAAAGCCTCGCATTTAAAATTTCTGTATTTTTGTCAGTAATTGATTCTCAGAGCTAAATTTTCCAACTTGTGTTCAGTTAGAGATGCTCGTTATTATATATATCATAGAAATCGTCATTTGCAAATTCGGGAAAAAAGTCATTTTTGAAACCATGGGCTATAGTCCAGCAGAATTAAGCAAAAAAGCCTCGCATTTAAAATTTCTGTATTTTTGTCAGTAATTGATTCTCAGAGCTAAATTTTCCAACTTGTGTTCAGTTAGAGATGCTCGTTATTATATATATCATAGAAATCGTCATTTGCAAATTCGGGAAAAAAGTCATTTTTGAAACCATGGGCTATAGTCCAGCAGAATTAAACAAAAAAGCCTCGCATTTAAAATTTCTGTATTTTTGTCAGTAATTGATTCTCAGAGCTAAATTTTCCAACTTGTGTTCAGTTAGAGATGCTCGTTATTATATATATCATAGAAATCGTCATTTGCAAATTCGGGAAAAAAGTCATTTTTGAAACCATGGGCTATAGTCCAGCAGAATTAAGCAAAAAAGCCTCGCATTAAAAATTTCTGTATTTTTGTCAGTAATTGATTCTCAGAGCTGAATTTTCAAATTTGTGATCAGTTAGGGATGCTCGTTATTATATATATCATAGAAATCGTCATTTGCAAATTCGGGAAAAAAGTCAGTTTTGAAACCATGGGCTATAGTCCAGCAGAATTAAGCAAAATGCCTCGGATTTCAAATTTCTGTATTTTTGTTAATAAAAGGTTCTCAGAGCTAAATTTTCAAATTTGTGTTCAGTTATGGATGCCCATGACTATCAATATCATAGAAATCGTCATTTCCAAATTTTGGAAAAAAGTGCATTTTGAAACCATGGGCTATAGTCCAGCAGAATTAAGCAAAAAAGCCTCGGATTTCAAATTTCTGTAGTTTTGTTAATAAAAGGTTCTCAGAGCTAAATTTTCAAATTTGTGTTTAGTTAGGGATGCTCGTTGTTATCAATATAATAGAAATCGTCATTTTCATATTCGGGAAAAAAGTGCATTTTGAAACCATGGGCTATAGTCCAGCAGAATTAAGCGAAAAAGCCTCGGATTTCAAATTTCTGTATTTTTGTTAATAAAAGGTTCTCAGAGCTAAATTTTCAAATTTGTGTTTAGTTAGGGATGCTACTTATTATATATATCATAGAAATCGGCATTTGCAAATTCGGGAAAAAAGTCATTTTTGAAACCATGGGCTATAGTCCAGCAGAATTAAACAAAAAAGCCTCGCATTTAAAATTTCTGTATTTTTGTCAGTAATTGATTCTCAGAGCTAAATTTTCCAACTTGTGTTCAGTTAGAGATGCTCGTTATTATATATATCATAGAAATCGTCATTTGCAAATTCGGGAAAAAAGTCATTTTTGAAACCATGGGCTATAGTCCAGCAGAATTAAGCAAAAAAAGCCTCGCATTTAAAATTTCTGTATTTTGGTCAGTAATTGATTCTCAGAGCAGATCAGTTAGGGATGCTCGTTATTATATATATCATAGAAATCGTCATTTGCAAATTCGGGAAAAAAGTCATTTTTGAAACCATGGGCTATAGTCCAGCAGAATTAAGCAAAAAAGCCTCGGATTTCAAATTTCTGTATTTTTGTTAATAAAAGGTTCTCAGAGCTAAATTTTCAAATTTGTGTTTAGTTAGGGATGCTCGTTGTTATCAATATAATAGAAATCGTCATTTTCATATTCGGGAAAAAAGTGAATTTTGAAACCATGGGCTATAGTCCAGCAGAATTAAGCGAAAAAGCCTCGGATTTCAAATTTCTGTATTTTTGTTAATAAAAGGTTCTCAGAGCTAAATTTTCAAATTTGTGTTTAGTTAGGGATGCTCGTTGTTATCAATATAATAGAAATCGTCATTTTCATATTCGGGAAAAAAGTGCATTTTGAAACCATGGGCTATAGTCCAGCAGAATTAAGCAAAAAAGCCTCGGATTTCAAATTTCTGTATTTTTGTTAATAAAAGGTTCTCAGAGCTAAATTTTCAAATTTGTGTTAAGTTAGGGATGCTCGTTGTTATCAATATAATAGAAATCGTCATTTTCATATTCGGGAAAAAAGTGCATTTTGAAACCATGGGCTATAGTCCAGCAGAATTAAGCAAAAAAGCCTCGCATTTAAAATTTCTGTATTTTTGTCAGTAATTGATTCTCAGAGCTAAATTTTCAAATTTGTGATCAGTTAGGGATGCTCGTTATTATATATATCATAGAAATCGTTATTTGCAAATTTGAGAAAAAAGTCCATTTTGAAACCATGGGCTATAGTCCAGCAGAATTAAGCAAAAAAGCCTCGCATTTAAAATTTCTGTATTTTTGTCAGTAATTGATTCTCAGAGCTAAATTTTCAAATTTGTGATCAGTTAGGGATGCTCGTTATTATATATATCATAGAAATCGTCATTTGCAAATTCGGGAAAAAAGTCATTTTTGAAACCATAGTCCAGCAGAATTAAGCAAAAAAGCCTCGTATTAAAAATTTCTGTATTTTTGTCAGTAATTGATTCTCAGAGCTGAATTTTCAAATTTGTGATCAGTTAGGGATGCTCGTTATTATATATATCATAGAAATCGTTATTTGCAAATTTGAGAAAAAAGTCCATTTTGAAACCATGGGCTATAGTCCAGCAGAATTAAGCAAAAAAGCCTCGCATTTAAAATTTCTGTATTTTTGTCAGTAATTGATTCTCAGAGCTAAATTTTCAAATTTGTGATCAGTTAGGGATGCTCGTTATTATATATATCATAGAAATCGTCATTTGCAAATTCGGGAAAAAAGTCATTTTTGAAACCATGGGCTATAGTCCAGCAGAATTAAGCAAAAAAGCCTCGTATTAAAAATTTCTGTATTTTTGTCAGTAATTGATTCTCAGAGCTGAATTTTCAAATTTTTGATCAGTTAGAGATGCTCGTTATTATATATATCATAGAAATCGTCATTTGCAAATTCGGGAAAAAAGTCATTTTTGAAACCATGGGATATAGTCCAGCAGAATTAAGCAAAAAAGCCTCGGATTTCAAATTTCTGTATTTTTGTTAATAAAAGGTTCTCAGAGCTAAATTTTCAAATTTGTGTTCAGTTATGGATGCCCGTGACTATCAATATCATAGAAATCGTCATTTCCAAATTTTGGAAAAAAGTGCATTTTGAAACCATGGGCTATAGTCCAGCGGAATTAAGCAAAAAAGCCTCGTATTAAAAATTTCTGTATTTTTGTCAGTAATTGATTCTCAGAGCTGAATTTTCAAATTTGTGATCAGTTAGAGATGCTCGTTATTATATATATCATAGAAATCGTTATTTGCAAATTTGAGAAAAAAGTCCATTTTGAAACCATGGGCTATAGTCCAGCAGAATTAACCAAAAAAGCCTCGCATTTAAAATTTCTGTATTTTTGTTAATAAAAGGTTCTCAGAGCTAAATTTTCAAATTTGTGTTTAGTTAGGGATGCTTGTTGTTATCAATATAATAGAAATCGTCATTTTTATATTCGGGAAAAAAGTGCATTTTGAAACCATGGGCTATAGTCCAGCAGAATAAAGCAAAAAAGCCTCGGATTTCAAAGTTCTGTATTTTTGTTAATAAAAGGTTCTCAGAGCTAAATTTTCAAATTTGTGTTCAGTTATGGATGCCCGTGACTATCAATATCATAGAAATCGTCATTTCCAAATTTTGGAAAAAAGTGCATTTTGAAACCATGGGCTATAGTCCAGCGGAATTAAGCAAAAAAGCCTCGTATTAAAAATTTCTGTATTTTTGTCAGTAATTGATTCTCAGAGCTGAATTTTCAAATTTGTGATCAGTTAGAGATGCTCGTTATTATATATATCATAGAAATCGTTATTTGCAAATTTGAGAAAAAAGTCCATTTTGAAACCATGGGCTATAGTCCAGCAGAATTAACCAAAAAAGCCTCGCATTTAAAATTTCTGTATTTTGGTCAGTAATTGATTCTCAGAGCTAAATTTTCAAATTTGTGATCAGTTAGGGATGCTCGTTATTATATATATCATAGAAATCGTCATTTGCAAATTCGGGAAAAAGTCATTTTTGAAACCATGGGCTATAGTTCAGCAGAATTAAGCAAAAAAGCCTCGCATTTAAAATTTCTGTATTTTGGTCAGTAATTGATTCTCAGAGCTAAATTTTCAAATTTGTGATCAGTTAGGGATGCTCGTTATTATATATATCATAAAAATCGTCATTTGCAAATTCGGGAAAAAAGTCATTTTTGAAACCATGGGATATAGTCCAGCAGAATTAAGCAAAAAAGCCTCGCATTAAAAATTTCTGTATTTTTGTTAATAAAAGGTTCTCAGAGCTAAATTTTCAAATTTGTGTTTAGTTAGGGATGCTCGTTGTTATCAACATTATAGAAATCGTCATTTTCATATTCGGGAAAAAAATGCATTATGAAACCATGGGCTATAGTCCAGCAGAATTAAGCGAAAAAGCCTCGGATTTCAAATTTCTGTATTTTTGTTAATTAAAGGTTCTCAGAGCTAAATTTTCAAATTTGTGTTCAGTTATGGATGCCCGTGACTATCAATATCATAGAAATCGTCATTTCCAAATTTTGGAAAAAAGTGCATTTTGAAACCATGGGCCAGCAGAATTAAGCAAAAAAGCCTCGGATTTCAAATTTCTGTATTTTTGTTAATAAAAGGTTCTCAGAGCTAAATTTTCAAATTTGTGTTTAGTTAGGGATGCTCGTTATTATATATGTCATAGAAATCGTTATTTGCAAATTTGAGAAAAAAAGTCCATTTTGAAACCATGGGCTATAGTCCAGCAGAATTAAGCAAAAAAGCCTCGCATTTAAAATTTCTGTATTTTGGTCAGTAATTGATTCTCAGAGCTAAATTTTCAAATTTGTGTTTAGTTAGGGATGCTCGTTATTATATATATCATAGAAATCGTTATTTGCAAATTTGAGAAAAAAGTCCATTTTGAAACCATGGGCTATAGTCCAGCAGAATTAAGCAAAAAAGCCTCGCATTTAAAATTTCTGTATTTTGGTCAGTAATTGATTCTCAGAGCTAAATTTTAAAATTTGTGATCAGTTAGGGATGCTCGTTATTATATATATCATAGAAATCGTCATTTGCAAATTCGGGAAAAAAGTCATTTTTGAAACCATGGGCTATAGTCCAGCAGAATTAAGCAAAAAAGCCTCGCATTAAAAATTTCTGTATTTTGGTCAGTAATTGATTCTCAGAGCTAAATTTTCAAATTTGTGATCAGTTAGGGATGCTCGCTATTATATATATCATAGAAATCGTCATTTGCAAATTCGGGAAAAAAAGTCATTTTTGAAACCATGGGCTATAGTCCAGCAGAATTAAGCAAAAAAGCCTCGCATTTAAAATTTCTGTATTTTTGTCAGTAATTGATTCTCAGAGCTAAATTTTCAAATTTGTGATCAGTTAGGGATGCTCGTTATTATATATATCATAGAAATCGTCATTTGCAAATTCGGGAAAAAAGTCATTTTTGAAACCATGGGCTATAGTCCAGCAGAATTAAGCAAAAAAGCCTCGCATTTAAAATTTCTGTATTTTGGTCAGTAATTGATTCTCAGAGCTAAATTTTCAAATTTGTGATCAGTTAGGGATGCTCGTTATTATATATATCATAGAAATCGTCATTTGCAAATTCGGGAAAAAAGTCATTTTTGAAACCATGGGCTATAGTCCAGCAGAATTAAGCAAAAAAGCCTCGCATTTAAAATTTCTGTATTTTTGTCAGTAATTGATTCTCAGAGCTAAATTTTCAAATTTGTGATCAGTTAGGGATGCTCGTTATTATATATATCATAGAAATCGTTATTTGCAAATTTGAGAAAAAAGTCCATTTTGAAACCATGGGCTATAGTCCAGCAGAATTAAGCAAAAAAGCCTCGCATTTAAAATTTCTGTATTTTGGTCAGTAATTGATTCTCAGAGCTAAATTTTCAAATTTGTGATCAGTTAGGGATGCTCGTTATTATATATATCATAGAAATCGTCATTTGCAAATTCGGGAAAAAAGTCATTTTTGAAACCATGGGATATAGTCCAGCAGAATTAAGCAAAAAAGCCTCGCATTAAAAATTTCTGTATTTTTGTCAGTAATTGATTCTCAGAGCTGAATTTTCAAATTTGTGATCAGTTAGGGATGCTCGTTATTATATATATCATAGAAATCGTCATTTGCAAATTCGGGAAAAAAGCAATTTTTGAAACCATGGGCTATAGTCCAGCAGAATTAAACAAAAAAGCCTCGCATTTAAAATTTCTGTATTTTTGTCAGTAATTGATTCTCAGAGCTGAATTTTCAAATTTGTGATCAGTTAGGGATGCTCGTTATTATATATATCATAGAAATCGTCATTTGCAAATTCGGGAAAAAAGCAATTTTTGAAACCATGGGCTATAGTCCAGCAGAATTAAGCAAAAAAGCCTCGCATTTAAAATTTCTGTATTTTGGTCAGTAATTGATTCTCAGAGCTAAATTTTCAAATTTGTGTTCAGTTATAGATGCCCGTGACTATCAATATCATAGAAATCGTCATTTCCAAATTTTGGAAAAAAGTGCATTTTGAAACCATGGGCTATAGTCCAGCAGAATTAAGCAAAAAAGCCTCGGATTTCAAATTTCTGTATTTTTGTTAATAAAAGGTTCTCAGAGCTAAATTTTCAAATTTGTGTTTAGTTAGGGATGCTCGTTGTTATCAAAATAATAGAAATCGTCATTTTCATATTCGGGAAAAAAGTGCATTTTGAAACCATGGGCTATAGTCCAGCAGAATTAAGCGAAAAAGCCTCGGATTTCAAATTTCTGTATTTTTGTTAATAAAAGGTTCTCAGAGCTAAATTTTCAAATTTGTGTTTAGTTAGGGATGCTCGTTGTTATCAATATAATAGAAATCGTCATTTTCATATTCGGGAAAAAAGTGCATTTTGAAACCATGGGCTATAGTCCAGCAGAATTAAGCGAAAAAGCCTCGGATTTCAAATTTCTGTATTTTTGTTAATAAAAGGTTCTCAGAGCTAAATTTTCAAATTTGTGTTTAGTTAGGGATGCTCGTTGTTATCAATTTAATAGAAATCGTCATTTTCATATTCGGGAAAAAAGTGCATTATGAAACCATGGGCTATAGTCCAGCAGAATTAAGCGAAAAAGCCTCGGATTTCAAATTTCTGTATTTTTGTTAATAAAAGGTTCTCAGAGCTAAATTTTCAAATTTGTGTTTAGTTAGGGATGCTCATTGTTATCAATATAATAGAAATCGTCATTTTCATATTCGGGAAAAAGTGCATTTTGAAACCATGGGCTATAGTCCAGCGGAATTAAGCAAAAAAGCCTCGTATTAAAAATTTCTGTATTTTTGTCAGTAATTGATTCTCAGAGCTAAATTTTCAAATTTGTGATCAGTTAGAGATGCTCGTTATTATATATATCATAGAAATCGTTATTTGCAAATTTGAGAAAAAAGTCCATTTTGAAACCATGGGCTATAGTCCAGCAGAATTAACCAAAAAAGCCTCGCATTTAAAATTTCTGTATTTTGGTCAGTAATTGATTCTCAGAGCTAAATTTTCAAATTTGTGATCAGTTAGGGATGCTCGTTATTATATATATCATAGAAATCGTCATTTGCAAATTCGGGAAAAAAGTCATTTTTGAAACCATGGGCTATAGTTCAGCAGAATTAAGCAAAAAAGCCTCGCATTTAAAATTTCTGTATTTTGGTCAGTAATTGATTCTCAGAGCTAAATTTTCAAATTTGTGATCAGTTAGGGATGCTCGTTATTATATATATCATAGAAATCGTCATTTGCAAATTCGGGAAAAAAGTCATTTTTGAAACCATGGGATATAGTCCAGCAGAATTAAGCAAAAAAGCCTCGCATTAAAAATTTCTGTATTTTTGTTAATAAAAGGTTCTCAGAGCTAAATTTTCAAATTTGTGTTTAGTTAGGGATGCTCGTTGTTATCAACATTATAGAAATCGTCATTTTCATATTCGGGAAAAAAATGCATTATGAAACCATGGGCTATAGTCCAGCAGAATTAAGCGAAAAAGCCTCGGATTTCAAATTTCTGTATTTTTGTTAATAAAAGGTTCTCAGAGCTAAATTTTCAAATTTGTGTTTAGTTAGGGATGCTCGTTGTTATCAATTTAATAGAAATCGTCATTTTCATATTCGGGAAAAAAGTGCATTATGAAACCATGGGCTATAGTCCAGCAGAATTAAGCGAAAAAGCCTCGGATTTCAAATTTCTGTATTTTTGTTAATAAAAGGTTCTCAGAGCTAAATTTTCAAATTTGTGTTTAGTTAGGGATGCTCATTGTTATCAATATAATAGAAATCGTCATTTTCATATTCGGGAAAAAGTGCATTTTGAAACCATGGGCTATAGTCCAGCGGAATTAAGCAAAAAAGCCTCGTATTAAAAATTTCTGTATTTTTGTCAGTAATTGATTCTCAGAGCTAAATTTTCAAATTTGTGATCAGTTAGAGATGCTCGTTATTATATATATCATAGAAATCGTTATTTGCAAATTTGAGAAAAAAGTCCATTTTGAAACCATGGGCTATAGTCCAGCAGAATTAACCAAAAAAGCCTCGCATTTAAAATTTCTGTATTTTGGTCAGTAATTGATTCTCAGAGCTAAATTTTCAAATTTGTGATCAGTTAGGGATGCTCGTTATTATATATATCATAGAAATCGTCATTTGCAAATTCGGGAAAAAAGTCATTTTTGAAACCATGGGCTATAGTTCAGCAGAATTAAGCAAAAAAGCCTCGCATTTAAAATTTCTGTATTTTGGTCAGTAATTGATTCTCAGAGCTAAATTTTCAAATTTGTGATCAGTTAGGGATGCTCGTTATTATATATATCATAGAAATCGTCATTTGCAAATTCGGGAAAAAAGTCATTTTTGAAACCATGGGATATAGTCCAGCAGAATTAAGCGAAAAAGCCTCGGATTTCAAATTTCTGTATTTTTGTTAATTAAAGGTTCTCAGAGCTAAATTTTCAAATTTGTGTTCAGTTATGGATGCCCGTGACTATCAATATCATAGAAATCGTCATTTCCAAATTTTGGAAAAAAGTGCATTTTGAAACCATGGGCCAGCAGAATTAAGCAAAAAAGCCTCGGATTTCAAATTTCTGTATTTTTGTTAATAAAAGGTTCTCAGAGCTAAATTTTCAAATTTGTGTTTAGTTAGGGATGCTCGTTATTATATATATCATAGAAATCGTTATTTGCAAATTTGAGAAAAAAAGTCCATTTTGAAACCATGGGCTATAGTCCAGCAGAATTAAGCAAAAAAGCCTCGCATTTAAAATTTCTGTATTTTGGTCAGTAATTGATTCTCAGAGCTAAATTTTCAAATTTGTGTTTAGTTAGGGATGCTCGTTATTATATATATCATAGAAATCGTTATTTGCAAATTTGAGAAAAAAGTCCATTTTGAAACCATGGGCTATAGTCCAGCAGAATTAAGCAAAAAAGCCTCGCATTTAAAATTTCTGTATTTTGGTCAGTAATTGATTCTCAGAGCTAAATTTTAAAATTTGTGATCAGTTAGGGATGCTCGTTATTATATATATCATAGAAATCGTCATTTGCAAATTCGGGAAAAAAGTCATTTTTGAAACCATGGGCTATAGTCCAGCAGAATTAAGCAAAAAAGCCTCGCATTAAAAATTTCTGTATTTTTGTCAGTAATTGATTCTCAGCGCTGAATTTTCAAATTTGTGATCAGTTAGGGATGCTCGTTATTATATATATCATAGAAATCGTCATTTGCAAATTCGGGAAAAAAGTCATTTCTGAAACCATGGGCTATAGTCCAGCAGAATTAAGCAAAAAAGCCTCGCATTTAAAATTTCTGTATTTTGGTCAGTAATTGATTCTCAGAGCCAAATTTTCAAATTTGTGATCAGTTAGGGATGCTCGTTATTATATATATCATAGAAATCGTCATTTGCAAATTCGGGAAAAAAGTCATTTTTGAAACCATGGGCTATAGTCCAGCAGAATTAAGCAAAAAAGCCTCGCATTTAAAATTTCTGTATTTTTGTCAGTAATTGATTCTCAGAGCTAAATTTTCAAATTTGTGATCAGTTAGGGATGCTCGTTATTATATATATCATAGAAATCGTTATTTGCAAATTTGAGAAAAAAGTCCATTTTGAAACCATGGGCTATAGTCCAGCAGAATTAAGCAAAAAAGCCTCGCATTTAAAATTTCTGTATTTTGGTCAGTAATTGATTCTCAGAGCTAAATTTTCAAATTTGTGATCAGTTAGGGATGCTCGTTATTATATATATCATAGAAATCGTCATTTGCAAATTCGGGAAAAAAGTCATTTTTGAAACCATGGGATATAGTCCAGCAGAATTAAGCAAAAAAGCCTCGCATTAAAAATTTCTGTATTTTTGTCAGTAATTGATTCTCAGAGCTGAATTTTCAAATTTGTGATCAGTTAGGGATGCTCGTTATTATATATATCATAGAAATCGTCATTTGCAAATTCGGGAAAAAAGCAATTTTTGAAACCATGGGCTATAGTCCAGCAGAATTAAACAAAAAAGCCTCGCATTTAAAATTTCTGTATTTTTGTCAGTAATTGATTCTCAGAGCTAAATTTTCAAATTTGTGATCAGTTAGGGATGCTCGTTATTATATATATCATAAAAATCGTCATTTGCAAATTCGGGAAAAAAGTCATTTTTGAAACCATGGGCTATAGTCCAGCAGAATTAAGCAAAAAAGCCTCGCATTTAAAATTTCTGTATTTTGGTCAGTAATTGATTCTCAGAGCTAAATTTTCAAATTTGTGTTCAGTTATAGATGCCCGTGACTATCAATATCATAGAAATCGTCATTTCCAAATTTTGGAAAAAAGTGCATTTTGAAACCATGGGCTATAGTCCAGCAGAATTAAGCAAAAAAGCCTCGGATTTCAAATTTCTGTATTTTTGTTAATAAAAGGTTCTCAGAGCTAAATTTTCAAATTTGTGTTTAGTTAGGGATGCTCGTTGTTATCAATTTAATAGAAATCGTCATTTTCATATTCGGGAAAAAAGTGCATTATGAAACCATGGGCTATAGTCCAGCAGAATTAAGCGAAAAAGCCTCGGATTTCAAATTTCTGTATTTTTGTTAATAAAAGGTTCTCAGAGCTAAATTTTCAAATTTGTGTTTAGTTAGGGATGCTCGTTGTTATCAAAATAATAGAAATCGTCATTTTCATATTCGGGAAAAAAGTGCATTTTGAAACCATGGGCTATAGTCCAGCAGAATTAAGCGAAAAAGCCTCGGATTTAAAATTTCTGTATTTTTGTTAATAAAAGGTTCTCAGAGCTAAATTTTCAAATTTGTGTTTAGTTAGGGATGCTCGTTGTTATCAATTTAATAGAAATCGTCATTTTCATATTCGGGAAAAAAGTGCATTATGAAACCATGGGCTATAGTCCAGCAGAATTAAGCGAAAAAGCCTCGGATTTCAAATTTCTGTATTTTTGTTAATAAAAGGTTCTCAGAGCTAAATTTTCAAATTTGTGTTTAGTTAGGGATGCTCATTGTTATCAATATAATAGAAATCGTCATTTTCATATTCGGGAAAAAAGTGCATTTTGAAACCATGGGCTATAGTCCAGCAGAATTAAGCGAAAAAGCCTCGGATTTCAAATTTCTGTATTTTTGTTAATAAAAGGTTCTCAGAGCTAAATTTTCAAATTTGTGTTTAGTTAGGGATGCTCGTTGTTATCAATTTAATAGAAATCGTCATTTTCATATTCGGGAAAAAAGTGCATTATGAAACCATGGGCTATAGTCCAGCAGAATTAAGCAAAAAAGCCTCGGATTTCAAATTTCTGTATTTTTGTTAATAAAAGGTTCTCAGAGCTAAATTTTCAAATTTGTGTTTAGTTAGGGATGCTCGTTGTTATCAATATAATAGAAATCGTCATTTGCAAATTCGGGAAAAAAGTCATTTTTGAAACCATGGGCTATAGTCCAGCAGAATTAAGCAAAAAAGCCTCGTATTAAAAATTTCTGTATTTTTGTCAGTAATTGATTCTCAGAGCTGAATTTTCAAATTTGTGATCAGTTAGGGATGCTCGTTATCATATATATCATAGAAATCGTTATTTGCAAATTTGAGAAAAAGTCCATTTTGAAACAATGGGCTATAGTCCAGCAGAATTAAGCAAAAAAGCCTCAGATTTCAAATTTCTGTATTTTTGTTAATAAAAGGTTCTCAGAGCTAAATTTTCAAATTTGTGTTCAGTTATGGATGCCCGTGACTATCAATATCATAGAAATCGTCATTTCCAAATTTTGGAAAAAAGTGCATTTTGAAACCATGGGCTATAGTCCAGCAGAATTAAGCAAAAAAGCCTCGCATTTAAAATTTCTGTATTTTGGTCAGTAATTGATTCTCAGAGCTAAATTTTCAAATTTGTGATCAGTTAGGGATGCTACTTATTATATATATCATAGAAATCGTCATTTGCAAATTCGGGAAAAAAGTCATTTTTGAAACCATGGGCTATAGTCCAGCAGAATTAAGCGAAAAAGCCTCGGATTTCAAATTTCTGTATTTTTGTTAATAAAAGGTTCTCAGAGCTAAATTTTCAAATTTGTGTTTAGTTAGGGATGCTCGTTGTTATCAATTTAATAGAAATCGTCATTTTCATATTCGGGAAAAAAGTGCCTTATGAAACCATGGGCTATAGTCCAGCAGAATTAAGCGAAAAAGCCTCGGATTTCAAATTTCTGTATTTTTGTTAATAAAAGGTTCTCAGAGCTAAATTTTCAAATTTGTGTTTAGTTAGGGATGCTCATTGTTATCAATATAATAGAAATCGTCATTTTCATATTCGGGAAAAAAGTGCATTTTGAAACCATGGGCTATAGTCCAGCAGAATTAAGCGAAAAAGCCTCGGATTTCAAATTTCTGTATTTTTGTTAATAAAAGGTTCTCAGAGCTAAATTTTCAAATTTGTGTTTAGTTAGGGATGCTCGTTGTTATCAATTTAATAGAAATCGTCATTTTCATATTTGGGAAAAAAGTGCATTATGAAACCATGGGCTATAGTCCAGCAGAATTAAGCAAAAAAGCCTCGGATTTCAAATTTCTGTATTTTTGTTAATAAAAGGTTCTCAGAGCTAAATTTTCAAATTTGTGTTTAGTTAGGGATGCTCGTTGTTATCAATATAATAGAAATCGTCATTTGCAAATTCGGGAAAAAAGTCATTTTTGAAACCATGGGCTATAGTCCAGCAGAATTAAGCAAAAAAGCCTCGTATTAAAAATTTCTGTATTTTGGTCAGTAATTGATTCTCAGTGCTAAATTTTCCAACTTGTGTTCAGTTAGAGATGCTCGTTATTATATGTATCATAGAAATCGTCATTTGCAAATTCGGGAAAAAAGTCATTTTTGAAACCATGGGCTATAGTCCAGCAGAATTAAGCAAAAAAGCCTCGCATTTAAAATTTCTGTATTTTGGTCAGTAATTGATTCTCAGAGCTAAATTTTCCAACTTGTGTTCAGTTAGAGATGCTCGTTATTATATATATCATAGAAATCGTCATTTGCAAATTCGGGAAAAAAGTCATTTTTGAAACCATGGGCTATAGTCCAGCAGAATTAAGCAAAAAAACCTCGTATTAAAAATTTCTGTATTTTTGTCAGTAATTGATTCTCAGAGCTGAATTTTCAAATTTGTGATCAGTTAGGGATGCTCGTTATTATATATATCATAGAAATCGTCATTTGCAAATTCGGGAAAAAAGTGCATTTTTAAACCATGGGCTATAGTCCAGCAGAATTAAGCAAAAAAGCCTCGCATTTAAAATTTCTGTATTTTTGTCAGTAATTGATTCTCAGAGCTAAATTTTCCAACTTGTGTTCAGTTAGAGATGCTCGTTATTATATATATCATAGAAATCGTCATTTGCAAATTCGGGAAAAAAGTCATTTTTGAAACCATGGGCTATAGTCCAGCAGAATTAAGCAAAAAAGCCTCGTATTAAAAATTTCTGTATTTTTGTCAGTAATTGATTCTCAGAGCTGAATTTTCAAATTTGTGATCAGTTAGGGATGCTCGTTATCATATATATCATAGAAATCGTTATTTGCAAATTTGAGAAAAAAGTCCATTTTGAAACCATGGGCTATATTCCAGCAGAATTAAGCAAAAAAGCCTCGGATTTAAAATTTCTGTATTTTTGTTAATAAAAGGTTCTCAGAGCTAAATTTTCAAATTTGTGTTCAGTTATGGATGCCCGTGACTATCAATATCATAGAAATCGTCATTTCCAAATTTTGGAAAAAAGTGCATTTTTGAAACCATGGGCTATAGTCCAGCAGAATTAAGCAAAAAAGCCTCGCATTTAAAATTTCTGTATTTTGGTCAGTAATTGATTCTCAGAGCTAAATTTTCCAACTTGTGTTCAGTTAGAGATGCTCGTTATTACATATATCATAGAAATCGTCATTTGCAAATTCGGGAAAAAAGTCATTTTTGAAACCATGGGCTATAGTCCAGCAGAATTAAGCAAAAAAGCCTCGTATTAAAAATTTCTGTATTTTTGTCAGTAATTGATTCTCAGAGCTGAATTTTCAAATTTGTGATCAGTTAGGGATGCTCGTTATCATATATATCATAGAAATCGTTATTTGCAAATTTGAGAAAAAAGTCCATTTTGAAACCATGGGCTATAGTCCAGCAGAATTAAGCAAAAAAGCCTCGGATTTAAAATTTCTGTATTTTTGTTAATAAAAGGTTCTCAGAGCTAAATTTTCAAATTTGTGTTCAGTTATGGATGCCCGTGACTATCAATATCATAGAAATCGTCATTTGCAAATTCGGGAAAAAAGTCATTTTTGAAACCATGGGCTATAGTCCAGCAGAATTAAGCGAAAAAGCCTCGGATTTCAAATTTCTGTATTTTTGTTAATAAAAGGTTCTCAGAGCTAAATTTTCAAATTTGTGTTTAGTTAGGGATGCTCGTTGTTATCAATATAATAGAAATCGTCATTTTCATATTCGGGAAAAAAGTGCATTTTGAAACCATGGGCTATAGTCCAGCAGAATTAAGCGAAAAAGCCTCGGATTTAAAATTTCTGTATTTTTGTTAATAAAAGGTTCTCAGAGCTAAATTTTCAAATTTGTGTTTAGTTAGGGATGCTCGTTGTTATCAATTTAATAGAAATCGTCATTTTCATATTCGGGAAAAAAGTGCATTATGAAACCATGGGCTATAGTCCAGCAGAATTAAGCGAAAAAGCCTCGGATTTCAAATTTCTGTATTTTTGTTAATAAAAGGTTCTCAGAGCTAAATTTTCAAATTTGTGTTTAGTTAGGGATGCTCATTGTTATCAATATAATAGAAATCGTCATTTTCATATTCGGGAAAAAAGTGCATTTTGAAACCATGGGCTATAGTCCAGCAGAATTAAGCGAAAAAGCCTCGGATTTCAAATTTCTGTATTTTTGTTAATAAAAGGTTCTCAGAGCTAAATTTTCAAATTTGTGTTTAGTTAGGGATGCTCGTTGTTATCAATTTAATAGAAATCGTCATTTTCATATTCGGGAAAAAAGTGCATTATGAAACCATGGGCTATAGTCCAGCAGAATTAAGCAAAAAAGCCTCGGATTTCAAATTTCTGTATTTTTGTTAATAAAAGGTTCTCAGAGCTAAATTTTCAAATTTGTGTTTAGTTAGGGATGCTCGTTGTTATCAATATAATAGAAATCGTCATTTGCAAATTCGGGAAAAAAGTCATTTTTGAAACCATGGGCTATAGTCCAGCAGAATTAAGCAAAAAAGCCTCGTATTAAAAATTTCTGTATTTTTGTCAGTAATTGATTCTCAGAGCTGAATTTTCAAATTTGTGATCAGTTAGGGATGCTCGTTATCATATATATCATAGAAATCGTTATTTGCAAATTTGAGAAAAAGTCCATTTTGAAACCATGGGCTATAGTCCAGCAGAATTAAGCAAAAAAGCCTCAGATTTCAAATTTCTGTATTTTTGTTAATAAAAGGTTCTCAGAGCTAAATTTTCAAATTTGTGTTCAGTTATGGATGCCCGTGACTATCAATATCATAGAAATCGTCATTTCCAAATTTTGGAAAAATGTGCATTTTGAAACCATGGGCTATAGTCCAGCAGAATTAAGCAAAAAAGCCTCGCATTTAAAATTTCTGTATTTTGGTCAGTAATTGATTCTCAGAGCTAAATTTTCACATTTGTGATCAGTTAGGGATGCTACTTATTATATATATCATAGAAATCGTCATTTGCAAATTCGGGAAAAAAGTCATTTTTGAAACCATGGGCTATAGTCCAGCAGAATTAAGCGAAAAAGCCTCGGATTTCAAATTTCTGTATTTTTGTTAATAAAAGGTTCTCAGAGCTAAATTTTCAAATTTGTGTTTAGTTAGGGATGCTCGTTGTTATCAATTTAATAGAAATCGTCATTTTCATATTCGGGAAAAAAGTGCATTATGAAACCATGGGCTATAGTCCAGCAGAATTAAGCGAAAAAGCCTCGGATTTCAAATTTCTGTATTTTTGTTAATAAAAGGTTCTCAGAGCTAAATTTTCAAATTTGTGTTTAGTTAGGGATGCTCATTGTTATCAATATAATAGAAATCGTCATTTTCATATTCGGGAAAAAAGTGCATTTTGAAACCATGGGCTATAGTCCAGCAGAATTAAGCGAAAAAGCCTCGGATTTCAAATTTCTGTATTTTTGTTAATAAAAGGTTCTCAGAGCTAAATTTTCAAATTTGTGTTTAGTTAGGGATGCTCGTTATTATATATATCATAGAAATCGTCATTTGCAAATTCGGGAAAAAAGTCATTTTTGAAACCATGGGCTATAGTCCAGCAGAATTAAGCAAAAAAGCCTCGCATTTAAAATTTCTGTATTTTGGTCAGTAATTGATTCTCAGAGCTAAATTTTCCAACTTGTGTTCAGTTAGAGATGCTCGTTATTATATATATCATAGAAATCGTCATTTGCAAATTCGGGAAAAAAGTCATTTTTGAAACCATGGGCTATAGTCCAGCAGAATTAAGCAAAAAAACCTCGTATTAAAAATTTCTGTATTTTTGTCAGTAATTGATTCTCAGAGCTGAATTTTCAAATTTGTGATCAGTTAGGGATGCTCGTTATTATATATATCATAGAAATCGTCATTTGCAAATTCGGGAAAAAAGTGCATTTTTAAACCATGGGCTATAGTCCAGCAGAATTAAGCAAAAAAGCCTCGCATTTAAAATTTCTGTATTTTTGTCAGTAATTGATTCTCAGAGCTAAATTTTCCAACTTGTGTTCAGTTAGAGATGCTCGTTATTATATATATCATAGAAATCGTCATTTGCAAATTCGGGAAAAAAGTCATTTTTGAAACCATGGGCTATAGTCCAGCAGAATTAAGCAAAAAAGCCTCGTATTAAAAATTTCTGTATTTTTGTCAGTAATTGATTCTCAGAGCTGAATTTTCAAATTTGTGATCAGTTAGGGATGCTCGTTATCATATATATCATAGAAATCGTTATTTGCAAATTTGAGAAAAAAGTCCATTTTGAAACCATGGGCTATAGTCCAGCAGAATTAAGCAAAAAAGCCTCGGATTTAAAATTTCTGTATTTTTGTTAATAAAAGGTTCTCAGAGCTAAATTTTCAAATTTGTGTTCAGTTATGGATGCCCGTGACTATCAATATCATAGAAATCATCATTTCCAAATTTTGGAAAAAAGTGCATTTTTGAAACCATGGGCTATAGTCCAGCAGAATTAGTTAGGGATGCTCGTTGTTATCAATATAATCAATATAATAGAAATCGTCATTTTCATATTCGGGAAAAAAGTGCATTTTGAAACCATGGGCTATAGTCCAGCAGAATTAAGCGAAAAAGCCTCGGATTTCAAATTTCTGTATTTTTGTTAATAAAAGGTTCTCAGAGCTAAATTTTCAAATTTGTGTTTAGTTAGGGATGCTCGTTGTTATCAATTTAATAGAAATCGTCATTTTCATATTCGGGAAAAAAGTGCATTATGAAACCATGGGCTATAGTCCAGCAGAATTAAGCGAAAAAGCCTCGGATTTCAAATTTCTGTATTTTTGTTAATAAAAGGTTCTCAGAGCTAAATTTTCAAATTTGTGTTTAGTTAGGGATGCTCATTGTTATCAATATAATAGAAATCGTCATTTTCATATTCGGGAAAAAAGTGCATTTTGAAACCATGGGCTATAGTCCAGCAGAATTAAGCGAAAAAGCCTCGGATTTCAAATTTCTGTATTTTTGTTAATAAAAGGTTCTCAGAGCTAAATTTTCAAATTTGTGTTTAGTTAGGGATGCTCGTTGTTATCAATTTAATAGAAATCGTCATTTTCATATTTGGGAAAAAAGTGCATTATGAAACCATGGGCTATAGTCCAGCAGAATTAAGCAAAAAAGCCTCGGATTTCAAATTTCTGTATTTTTGTTAATAAAAGGTTCTCAGAGCTAAATTTTCAAATTTGTGTTTAGTTAGGGATGCTCGTTGTTATCAATATAATAGAAATCGTCATTTGCAAATTCGGGAAAAAAGTCATTTTTGAAACCATGGGCTATAGTCCAGCAGAATTAAGCAAAAAAGCCTCGTATTAAAAATTTCTGTATTTTGGTCAGTAATTGATTCTCAGTGCTAAATTTTCCAACTTGTGTTCAGTTAGAGATGCTCGTTATTATATATATCATAGAAATCGTCATTTGCAAATTCGGGAAAAAAGTCATTTTTGAAACCATGGGCTATAGTCCAGCAGAATTAAGCAAAAAAGCCTCGCATTTAAAATTTCTGTATTTTGGTCAGTAATTGATTCTCAGAGCTAAATTTTCCAACTTGTGTTCAGTTAGAGATGCTCGTTATTACATATATCATAGAAATCGTCATTTGCAAATTCGGGAAAAAAGTCATTTTTGAAACCATGGGCTATAGTCCAGCAGAATTAAGCAAAAAAGCCTCGCATTTAAAATTTCTGTATTTTGGTCAGTAATTGATTCTCAGAGCTAAATTTTCAAATTTGTGATCAGTTAGGGATGCTACTTATTATATATATCATAGAAATCGTCATTTGCAAATTCGGGAAAAAAGTCATTTTTGAAACCATGGGCCATAGTCCAGCAGAATTAAACAAAAAAGCCTCGCATTTAAAATTTCTGTATTTTTGTCAGAAATTGATTCTCAGAGCTAAATTTTCCAACTTGTGTTCAGTTAGAGATGCTCGTTATTATATATATCATAGAAATCGTCATTTGCAAATTCGGGAAAAAAGTCATTTTTGAAACCATGGGCTATAGTCCAGCAGAATTAAGCAAAAAAGCCTCGCATTAAAAATTTCTGTATTTTTGTCAGTAATTGATTCTCAGAGCTGAATTCTCAAATTTGTGATCAGTTAGGGATGCTCGTTATTATATATATCATAGAAATCGTCATTTGCAAATTCGGGAAAAAAGTCATTTTTGAAACCATGGGCTATAGTCCAGCAGAATTAAGCAAAAAAGCCTCGGATTTCAAATTTCTGTATTTTTGTTAATAAAAGGTTCTCAGAGCTAAATTTTCAAATTTGTGTTCAGTTATGGATGCCCGTGACTATCAATATCATAGAAATCGTCATTTCCAAATTTTGGAAAAAAGTGCATTTTGAAACCATGGGCTATAGTCCAGCAGAATTAAGCAAAAAAGCCTCGGATTTCAAATTTCTGTATTTTTGTTAATAAAAGGTTCTCAGAGCTAAATTTTCAAATTTGTGTTTAGTTAGGGATGCTCGTTGTTATCAATATAATAGAAATCGTCATTTTCATATTCGGGAAAAAAGTGCATTTTGAAACCATGGGCTATAGTCCAGCAGAATTAAGCAAAAAAGCCTCGGATTTCAAATTTCTGTATTTTTGTTAATAAAAGGTTCTCAGACCTAAATTTTCAAATTTGTGTTTAGTTAGGGATGCTCGTTGTTATCAATATAATAGAAATCGTCATTTTCATATTCGGGAAAAAAGTGCATTTTGAAACCATGGGCTATAGTCCAGCAGAATTAAGCAAAAAAGCCTCGCATTTAAAATTTCTGTATTTTTGTCAGTAATTGATTCTCAGAGCTAAATTTTCCAACTTGTGTTCAGTTAGAGATGCTCGTTATTATATATATCATAGAAATCGTCATTTGCAAATTCGGGAAAAAAGTCATTTTTGAAACCATGGGCTATAGTCCAGCAGAATTAAGCAAAAAAACCTCGTATTAAAAATTTCTGTATTTTTGTCAGTAATTGATTCTCAGAGCTGAATTTTCAAATTTGTGATCAGTTAGGGATGCTCGTTATTATATATATCATAGAAATCGTCATTTGCAAATTCGGGAAAAAAGTGCATTTTGAAACCATGGGCTATAGTCCAGCAGAATTAAGCAAAAAAGCCTCGCATTTAAAATTTCTGTATTTTTGTCAGTAATTGATTCTCAGAGCTAAATTTTCCAACTTGTGTTCAGTTAGAGATGCTCGTTATTATATATATCATAGAAATCGTCATTTGCAAATTCGGGAAAAAAGTCATTTTTGAAACCATGGGCTATAGTCCAGCAGAATTAAGCAAAAAAGCCTCGTATTAAAAATTTCTGTATTTTTGTCAGTAATTGATTCTCAGAGCTGAATTTTCAAATTTGTGATCAGTTAGGGATGCTCGTTATCATATATATCATAGAAATCGTTATTTGCAAATTTGAGAAAAAAGTCCATTTTGAAACCATGGGCTATAGTCCAGCAGAATTAAGCAAATAAGCCTCGGATTTCAAATTTCTGTATTTTTGTTAATAAAAGGTTCTCAGAGCTAAATTTTCAAATTTGTGTTCAGTTATGGATGCCCGTGACTATCAATATCATAGAAATCGTCATTTCCAAATTTTGGAAAAAAGTGCATTTTGAAACCATGGGCTATAGTCCAGCAGAATTAAGCAAAAAAGCCTCGCATTTAAAATTTCTGTATTTTTGTCAGTAATCGATTCTCAGAGCTAAATTTTCCAACTTGTGTTCAGTTAGAGATGCTCGTTATTATATATATCATAGAAATCGTCATTTGCAAATTCGGGAAAAAAGTCATTTTTGAAACCATGGGCTATAGTCCAGCAGAATTAAGCAAAAAAGCCTCGCATTAAAAATTTCTGTATTTTTGTCAGTAATTGATTCTCAGAGCTGAATTTTCAAATTTGTGATCAGTTAGGGATGCTCGTTATTATATATATCATAGAAATCGTCATTTGCAAATTCGGGAAAAAAGTCATTTTTGAAACCATGGGCTATAGTCCAGCAGAATTAAGCAAAAAAGCCTCGGATTTCAAATTTCTTTATTTTTGTTAATAAAAAGTTCTCAGAGCTAAATTTTCAAATTTGTGTTCAGTTATGGATGCCCATGACTATCAATATCATAGAAGTCGTCATTTCCAAATTTTGGAAAAAAGTGCATTTTGAAACCATGGGCTATAGTCCAGCAGAATTAAGCAAAAAAGCCTCGGATTTCAAATTTCTGTATTTTTGTTAATAAAAGGTTCTCAGAGCTAAATTTTCAAATTTGTGTTTAGTTAGGGATGCTCGTTGTTATCAATATAATAGAAATCGTCATTTTCATATTCGGGAAAAAAGTGCATTTTGAAACCATGGGCTATAGTCCAGCAGAATTAAGCAAAAAAGCCTCGGATTTCAAATTTCTGTATTTTTGTTAATAAAAGGTTCTCAGAGCTAAATTTTCAAATTTGTGTTCAGTTATGGATGCCCGTGACTATCAATATCATAGAAATCGTCATTTCCAAATTTTGGAAAAAAGTGCATTTTGAAACCATGGGCTATAGTCCAGCAGAATTAAGCAAAAAAGCCTCGCATTTAAAATTTCTGTATTTTTGTCAGTAATTGATTCTCAGAGCTAAATTTTCAAATTTGTGATCAGTTAGGGATGCTACTTATTATATATATCATAGAAATCGTCATTTGCAAATTCGGGAAAAAAGTCATTTTTGAAACCATGGGCTTTAGTCCAGCAGAATTAAGCAAAAAAGCCTCGGATTTCAAATTTCTGTATTTTTGTTAATAAAAGGTTCTCAGAGCTAAATTTTCAAATTTGTGTTCAGTTATGGATGCCCGTGACTATCAATATCATAGAAATCGTCATTTCCAAATTTTGGAAAAAAGTGCATTTTGAAACCATGGGCTATAGTCCAGCAGAATTAAGCAAAAAAGCCTCGCATTTAAAATTTCTGTATATTGGTCAGTAATTGATTCTCAGAGCTAAATTTTCAAATTTGTGATCAGTTAGGGATGCTACTTATTATATATATCATAGAAATCGTCATTTGCAAATTCGGGAAAAAAGTCATTTTTGAAACCATGGGCTATAGTCCAGCAGAATTAAACAAAAAAGCCTCGCATTTAAAATTTCTGTATTTTTGTCAGTAATTGATTCTCAGAGCTAAATTTTCCAACTTGTGTTCAGTTAGAGATGCTCGTTATTATATATATCATAGAAATCGTCATTTGCAAATTCGGGAAAAAAGTCATTTTTGAAACCATGGGCTATAGTCCAGCAGAATTAAGCAAAAAAGCCTCGCATTTAAAATTTCTGTATTTTGGTCAGTAATTGATTCTCAGAGCTAAATTTTCAAATTTGTGATCAGTTAGGGATGCTCGTTATTATATATATCATAGAAATCGTCATTTGCAAATTTGAGAAAAAAGTCCATTTTGAAACCATGGGCTATAGTCCAGCAGAATTAAGCAAAAAAGCCTCGCATTTAAAATTTCTGTATTTTTGTCAGTAATTGATTCTCAGAGCTAAATTTTCAAATTTGTGATCAGTTAGGGATGCTCATTATTATATATATCATAGAAATCGTTATTTGCAAATTTGAGAAAAAAGTCCATTTTGAAACCATGGGCTATAGTCCAGCAGAATTAAGCAAAAAAGCCTCGCATTTAAAATTTCTGTATTTTGGTCAGTAATTGATTCTCAGAGCTAAATTTTCAAATTTGTGATCAGTTAGGGATGCTCGTTATTATATATATCATAGAAATCGTCATTTGCAAATTCGGGAAAAAAGTCATTTTTGAAACCATGGGCTATAGTCCAGCAGAATTAAGCAAAAAAGCCTCGCATTTAAAATTTCTGTATTTTGGTCAGTAATTGATTATCAGAGCTAAATTTTCAAATTTGTGATCAGTTAGGGATGCTCGTTATTATATATATCATAGAAATCGTCATTTGCAAATTCGGGAACAAAGTCATTTTTGGAACCATGGGCTATAGTCCAGCAGAATTAAGCAAAAAAGCCTCGCATTTAAAATTTCTGTATTTTTGTCAGTAATTGATTCTCAGAGCTAAATTTTCAAATTTGTGGTCAGTTAGGGATGCTCGTTATTATATATATCAGAGAAATCGTTATTTGCAAATTTGAGAAAAAAGTCCATTTTGAAACCATGGGCTATAGTCCAGCAGAATTAAGCAAAAAAGCCTCGCATTTAAAATTTCTGTATTTTTGTCAGTAATTGATTCTCAGAGCTAAATTTTCAAATTTGTGATCAGTTAGGGATGCTTGTTATTATATCTATCATTGAAATCGTTATTTGCAAATTTGAGAAAAAAGTCCATTTTGAAACCATGAGCTATAATCCAGCAGAATTAAGCAAAAAAGCCTCGCATTTATAATTTCTGTATTTTTGTCAGTAATTGATTCTCAGAGCTAAATTTTCAAATTTGTGATCAGTTAGGGATGCTCGTTATTATATATATAATAGAAATCGTTATTTGCAAATTTGAGAAAAAAGTCCATTTTGAAACCATGGGCTATAGTCCAGCAGAATTAAGCAAAAAAGCCTCGCATTTAAAATTTCTGTATTTTGGTCAGTAATTGATTCTCAGAGCAAAATTTTCAAATTTGTCAGTTAGGGATGCTCGTTATTATATATATCATAGAAATCGTCATTTGCAAATTCGGGAAAAAAGTAATTTTTGAAACCATGGGCTATAGTCCAGCAGAATTAAGCAAAAAAGCCTCGCATTTAAAATTTCTGTATTTTTGTCAGTAATTGATTCTCATAGCTAAAATTTCAAATTTGTGATCAGTTAGGGATGCTCGTTATTATATATATCATAGAAATCGTTATTTGCAAATTTGAGAAAAAAGTCCATTTTGAAACCATGGGCTATAGTCCAGCAGAATTAAGCAAAAAAGCCTCGCATTTAAAATTTCTGTATTTTGGTCAGTAATTGATTCTCAGAGCAAAATTTTCAAATTTGTGATCAGTTAGGGATGCTCGTTATTATATATATCATAGAAATCGTCATTTGCAAATTCGGGAAAAAAGTAATTTTTGAAACCATGGGCTATAGTCCAGCAGAATTAAGCAAAAAAGCCTCGCATTTAAAATTTCTGTATTTTTGTCAGTAATTGATTCTCATAGCTAAAATTTCAAATTTGTGATCAGTTAGGGATGCTCGTTATTATATATATCATAGAAATCGTTATTTGCAAATTTGAGAAAAAAGTCCATTTTGAAACCATGGGCTATAGTCCAGCAGAATTAAGCAAAAAAGCCTCGCATTTAAAATTTCTGTATTTTGGTCAGTAATTGATTCTCAGAGCAAAATTTTCAAATTTGTGATCAGTTAGGGATGCTCGTTATTATATATATCATAGAAATCGTCATTTGCAAATTCGGGAAAAAAGTAATTTTTGAAACCATGGGCTATAGTCCAGCAGAATTAAGCAAAAAAGCCTCGCATTTAAAATTTCTGTATTTTTGTCAGTAATTGATTCTCATAGCTAAAATTTCAAATTTGTGATCAGTTAGGGATGCTCGTTATTATATATATCATAGAAATCGTTATTTGCAAATTTGAGAAAAAAGTCCATTTTGAAACCATGGGCTATAGTCCAGCAGAATTAAGCAAAAAAGCCTCGCATTTAAAATTTCTGTATTTTGGTCAGTAATTGATTCTCAGAGCTAAATTTCCAAATTTGTGATCAGTTAGGGATGCTCGTTATTATATATATCATAGAAATCGTCATTTGCAAATTCGGGAAAAAAGTAATTTTTGAAACCATGGGCTATAGTCCAGCAGAATTAAGCAAAAAAGCCTCGCATTTAAAATTTCTGTATTTTTGTCAGTAATTGATTCTCATAGCTAAAATTTCAAATTTGTGATCAGTTAGGGATGCTCGTTATTATATATATCATAGAAATCGTTATTTGCAAATTTGAGAAAAAAGTCCATTTTGAAACCATGGGCTATAGTCCAGCAGAATTAAGCAAAAAAGCCTCGCATTTAAAATTTCTGTATTTTGGTCAGTAATTGATTCTCAGAGCAAAATTTTCAAATTTGTGATCAGTTAGGGATGCTCGTTATTATATATATCATAGAAATCGTCATTTGCAAATTCGGGAAAAAAGTAATTTTTGAAACCATGGGCTATAGTCCAGCAGAATTAAGCAAAAAAGCCTCGCATTTAAAATTTCTGTATTTTGGTCAGTAATTGATTCTCAGAGCAAAATTTTCAAATTTGTGATCAGTTAGGGATGCTCGTTATTATATATATCATAGAAATCGTCATTTGCAAATTCGGGAAAAAAGTAATTTTTGAAACCATGGGCTATAGTCCAGCAGAATTAAGCAAAAAAGCCTCGCATTTAAAATTTCTGTATTTTTGTCAGTAATTGATTCTCATAGCTAAAATTTCAAATTTGTGATCAGTTAGGGATGCTCGTTATTATATATATCATAGAAATCGTTATTTGCAAATTTGAGAAAAAAGTCCATTTTGAAACCATGGGCTATAGTCCAGCAGAATTAAGCAAAAAAGCCTCGCATTTAAAATTTCTGTATTTTGGTCAGTAATTGATTCTCAGAGCAAAATTTTCAAATTTGTGATCAGTTAGGGATGCTCGTTATTATATATATCATAGAAATCGTCATTTGCAAATTCGGGAAAAAAGTAATTTTTGAAACCATGGGCTATAGTCCAGCAGAATTAAGCAAAAAAGCCTCGCATTTAAAATTTCTGTATTTTTGTCAGTAATTGATTCTCATAGCTAAAATTTCAAATTTGTGATCAGTTAGGGATGCTCGTTATTATATATATCATAGAAATCGTTATTTGCAAATTTGAGAAAAAAGTCCATTTTGAAACCATGGGCTATAGTCCAGCAGAATTAAGCAAAAAAGCCTCGCATTTAAAATTTCTGTATTTTGGTCAGTAATTGATTCTCAGAGCTAAATTTCCAAATTTGTGATCAGTTAGGGATGCTCGTTATTATATATATCATAGAAATCGTCATTTGCAAATTCGGGAAAAAAGTCATTTTTGAAACCATGGGCTATAGTCCAGCAGAATTAAGCAAAAAAGCCTCGCATTTAAAATTTCTGTATTTTGGTCAGTAATTGATTATCAGAGCTAAATTTTCAAATTTGTGATCAGTTAGGGATGCTCGTTATTATATATATCATAGAAATCGTCATTTGCAAATTCGGGAACAAAGTCATTTTTGGAACCATGGGCTATAGTCCAGCAGAATTAAGCAAAAAAGCCTCGCATTTAAAATTTCTGTATTTTTGTCAGTAATTGATTCTCAGAGCTAAATTTTCAAATTTGTGATCAGTTAGGGATGCTCGTTATTATATCTATCATTGAAATCGTTATTTGCAAATTTGAGAAAAAAGTCCATTTTGAAACCATGAGCTATAGTCCAGCAGAATTAAACAAAAAAGCCTCGCATTTATAATTTCTGTATTTTTGTCAGTAATTGATTCTCAGAGCTAAATTTTCAAATTTGTGATCAGTTAGGGATGCTCGTTATTATATATATAATAGAAATCGTTATTTGCAAATTTGAGAAAAAAGTCCATTTTGAAACCATGGGCTATAGTCCAGCAGAATTAAGCAAAAAAGCCTCGCATTTAAAATTTCTGTATTTTGGTCAGTAATTGATTCTCAGAGCAAAATTTTCAAATTTGTGATCAGTTAGGGATGCTCGTTATTATATATATCATAGAAATCGTCATTTGCAAATTCGGGAAAAAAGTAATTTTTGAAACCATGGGCTATAGTCCAGCAGAATTAAGCAAAAAAGCCTCGCATTTAAAATTTCTGTATTTTGGTCAGTAATTGATTCTCAGAGCTAAATTTTCAAATTTGTGATCAGTTAGGGGTGCTCGTTATTATATATATCAAAGAAATCGTCATTAGCAAATTCGGGAAAAAAGTCATTTTTGAAACCATGGGCTATAGTCCAGCAGAATTAAGCAAAAAAGCCTCGCATTTAAAATTTCTGTATTTTGGTCAGTAATTGATTCTCAGAGCTAAATTTTCAAATTTGTGATCAGTTAGGGGTGCTCGTTATTATATATATCAAAGAAATCGTCATTAGCAAATTCGGGAAAAAAGTCATTTTTGAAACCATGGGCTATAGTCCAGCAGAATTAAGCAAAAAAGCCTCGCATTTAAAATTTCTGTATTTTTGTCAGTAATTGATTCTCATAGCTAAATTTTCAAATTTGTGATCAGTTAGGGATGCTCGTTATTATATATATCATAGAAATCGTTATTTGCAAATTTGAGAAAAAAGTCCATTTTGAAACCATGGGCTATAGTCCAGCAGAATTAAGCAAAAAAGCCTCGCATTTAAAATTTCTGTATTTTGGTCAGTAATTGATTCTCAGAGCAAAATTTTCAAATTTGTGATCAGTTAGGGATGCTCGTTATTATATATATCATAGAAATCGTCATTTGCAAATTCGGGAAAAAAGTAATTTTTGAAACCATGGGCTATAGTCCAGCAGAATTAAGCAAAAAAGCCTCGCATTTAAAATTTCTGTATTTTGGTCAGTAATTGATTCTCAGAGCTAAATTTCCAAATTTGTGATCAGTTAGGGATGCTCGTTATTATATATATCATAGAAATCGTCATTTGCAAATTCGGGAAAAAAGTAATTTTTGAAACCATGGGCTATAGTCCAGCAGAATTAAGCAAAAAAGCCTCGCATTTAAAATTTCTGTATTTTTGTCAGTAATTGATTCTCATAGCTAAAATTTCAAATTTGTGATCAGTTAGGGATGCTCGTTATTATATATATCATAGAAATCGTTATTTGCAAATTTGAGAAAAAAGTCCATTTTGAAACCATGGGCTATAGTCCAGCAGAATTAAGCAAAAAAGCCTCGCATTTAAAATTTCTGTATTTTGGTCAGTAATTGATTCTCAGAGCAAAATTTTCAAATTTGTGATCAGTTAGGGATGCTCGTTATTATATATATCATAGAAATCGTCATTTGCAAATTCGGGAAAAAAGTAATTTTTGAAACCATGGGCTATAGTCCAGCAGAATTAAGCAAAAAAGCCTCGCATTTAAAATTTCTGTATTTTGGTCAGTAATTGATTCTCAGAGCAAAATTTTCAAATTTGTGATCAGTTAGGGATGCTCGTTATTATATATATCATAGAAATCGTCATTTGCAAATTCGGGAAAAAAGTAATTTTTGAAACCATGGGCTATAGTCCAGCAGAATTAAGCAAAAAAGCCTCGCATTTAAAATTTCTGTATTTTTGTCAGTAATTGATTCTCATAGCTAAAATTTCAAATTTGTGATCAGTTAGGGATGCTCGTTATTATATATATCATAGAAATCGTTATTTGCAAATTTGAGAAAAAAGTCCATTTTGAAACCATGGGCTATAGTCCAGCAGAATTAAGCAAAAAAGCCTCGCATTTAAAATTTCTGTATTTTGGTCAGTAATTGATTCTCAGAGCAAAATTTTCAAATTTGTGATCAGTTAGGGATGCTCGTTATTATATATATCATAGAAATCGTCATTTGCAAATTCGGGAAAAAAGTAATTTTTGAAACCATGGGCTATAGTCCAGCAGAATTAAGCAAAAAAGCCTCGCATTTAAAATTTCTGTATTTTTGTCAGTAATTGATTCTCATAGCTAAAATTTCAAATTTGTGATCAGTTAGGGATGCTCGTTATTATATATATCATAGAAATCGTTATTTGCAAATTTGAGAAAAAAGTCCATTTTGAAACCATGGGCTATAGTCCAGCAGAATTAAGCAAAAAAGCCTCGCATTTAAAATTTCTGTATTTTGGTCAGTAATTGATTCTCAGAGCTAAATTTCCAAATTTGTGATCAGTTAGGGATGCTCGTTATTATATATATCATAGAAATCGTCATTTGCAAATTCGGGAAAAAAGTCATTTTTGAAACCATGGGCTATAGTCCAGCAGAATTAAGCAAAAAAGCCTCGCATTTAAAATTTCTGTATTTTGGTCAGTAATTGATTATCAGAGCTAAATTTTCAAATTTGTGATCAGTTAGGGATGCTCGTTATTATATATATCATAGAAATCGTCATTTGCAAATTCGGGAACAAAGTCATTTTTGGAACCATGGGCTATAGTCCAGCAGAATTAAGCAAAAAAGCCTCGCATTTAAAATTTCTGTATTTTTGTCAGTAATTGATTCTCAGAGCTAAATTTTCAAATTTGTGATCAGTTAGGGATGCTCGTTATTATATCTATCATTGAAATCGTTATTTGCAAATTTGAGAAAAAAGTCCATTTTGAAACCATGAGCTATAGTCCAGCAGAATTAAACAAAAAAGCCTCGCATTTATAATTTCTGTATTTTTGTCAGTAATTGATTCTCAGAGCTAAATTTTCAAATTTGTGATCAGTTAGGGATGCTCGTTATTATATATATAATAGAAATCGTTATTTGCAAATTTGAGAAAAAAGTCCATTTTGAAACCATGGGCTATAGTCCAGCAGAATTAAGCAAAAAAGCCTCGCATTTAAAATTTCTGTATTTTGGTCAGTAATTGATTCTCAGAGCAAAATTTTCAAATTTGTGATCAGTTAGGGATGCTCGTTATTATATATATCATAGAAATCGTCATTTGCAAATTCGGGAAAAAAGTAATTTTTGAAACCATGGGCTATAGTCCAGCAGAATTAAGCAAAAAAGCCTCGCATTTAAAATTTCTGTATTTTGGTCAGTAATTGATTCTCAGAGCTAAATTTTCAAATTTGTGATCAGTTAGGGGTGCTCGTTATTATATATATCAAAGAAATCGTCATTAGCAAATTCGGGAAAAAAGTCATTTTTGAAACCATGGGCTATAGTCCAGCAGAATTAAGCAAAAAAGCCTCGCATTTAAAATTTCTGTATTTTGGTCAGTAATTGATTCTCAGAGCTAAATTTTCAAATTTGTGATCAGTTAGGGGTGCTCGTTATTATATATATCAAAGAAATCGTCATTAGCAAATTCGGGAAAAAAGTCATTTTTGAAACCATGGGCTATAGTCCAGCAGAATTAAGCAAAAAAGCCTCGCATTTAAAATTTCTGTATTTTTGTCAGTAATTGATTCTCATAGCTAAATTTTCAAATTTGTGATCAGTTAGGGATGCTCGTTATTATATATATCATAGAAATCGTTATTTGCAAATTTGAGAAAAAAGTCCATTTTGAAACCATGGGCTATAGTCCAGCAGAATTAAGCAAAAAAGCCTCGCATTTAAAATTTCTGTATTTTGGTCAGTAATTGATTCTCAGAGCAAAATTTTCAAATTTGTGATCAGTTAGGGATGCTCGTTATTATATATATCATAGAAATCGTCATTTGCAAATTCGGGAAAAAAGTAATTTTTGAAACCATGGGCTATAGTCCAGCAGAATTAAGCAAAAAAGCCTCGCATTTAAAATTTCTGTATTTTGGTCAGTAATTGATTCTCAGAGCTAAATTTTCAAATTTGTGATCAGTTAGGGGTGCTCGTTATTATATATATAATAGAAATCGTTATTTGCAAATTTGAGAAAAAAGTCCATTTTGAAACCATGGGCTATAGTCCAGCAGAATTAAGCAAAAAAGCCTCGCATTTAAAATTTCTGTATTTTGGTCAGTAATTGATTCTCAGAGCAAAATTTTCAAATTTGTGATCAGTTAGGGATGCTCGTTATTATATATATAATAGAAATCGTTATTTGCAAATTTGAGAAAAAAGTCCATTTTGAAACCATGGGCTATAGTCCAGCAGAATTAAGCAAAAAAGCCTCGCATTTAAAATTTCTGTATTTTGGTCAGTAATTGATTCTCAGAGCAAAATTTTCAAATTTGTGATCAGTTAGGGATGCTCGTTATTATATATATCATAGAAATCGTCATTTGCAAATTCGGGAAAAAAGTAATTTTTGAAACCATGGGCTATAGTCCAGCAGAATTAAGCAAAAAAGCCTCGCATTTAAAATTTCTGTATTTTGGTCAGTAATTGATTCTCAGAGCTAAATTTTCAAATTTGTGATCAGTTAGGGGTGCTCGTTATTATATATATCAAAGAAATCGTCATTAGCAAATTCGGGAAAAAAGTCATTTTTGAAACCATGGGCTATAGTCCAGCAGAATTAAGCAAAAAAGCCTCGCATTTAAAATTTCTGTATTTTTGTCAGTAATTGATTCTCATAGCTAAATTTTCAAATTTGTGATCAGTTAGGGATGCTCGTTATTATATATATCATAGAAATCGTTATTTGCAAATTTGAGAAAAAAGTCCATTTTGAAACCATGGGCTATAGTCCAGCAGAATTAAGCAAAAAAGCCTCGCATTTAAAATTTCTGTATTTTGGTCAGTAATTGATTCTCAGAGCAAAATTTTCAAATTTGTGATCAGTTAGGGATGCTCGTTATTATATATATCATAGAAATCGTCATTTGCAAATTCGGGAAAAAAGTAATTTTTGAAACCATGGGCTATAGTCCAGCAGAATTAAGCAAAAAAGCCTCGCATTTAAAATTTCTGTATTTTGGTCAGTAATTGATTCTCAGAGCTAAATTTTCAAATTTGTGATCAGTTAGGGGTGCTCGTTATTATATATATCATAGAAATCGTCATTTGCAAATTCGGGAAAAAAGTCATTTTTGAAACCATGGGCTATAGTCCAGCAGAATTAAGCAAAAAAGCCTCGCATTTAAAATTTCTGTATTTTTGTCAGTAATTGATTCTCATAGCTAAAATTTCAAATTTGTGATCAGTTAGGGATGCTCGTTATTATATATATCATAGAAATCGTTATTTGCAAATTTGAGAAAAAAGTCCATTTTGAAACCATGGGCTATAGTCCAGCAGAATTAAGCAAAAAAGCCTCGCATTTAAAATTTCGGTATTTTGGTCAGTAATTGATTCTCAGAGCTAAATTTCCAAATTTGTGATCAGTTAGGGATGCTCGTTATTATATATATCATAGAAATCGTCATTTGCAAATTCGGGAAAAAAGTAATTTTTGAAACCATGGGCTATAGTCCAGCAGAATTAAGCAAAAAAGCCTCGCATTTAAAATTTCTGTATTTTGGTCAGTAATTGATTCTCAGAGCTAAATTTTCAAATTTGTGATCAGTTAGGGGTGCTCGTTATTATATATATCAAAGAAATCGTCATTAGCAAATTCGGGAAAAAAGTCATTTTTGAAACCATGGGCTATAGTCCAGCAGAATTAAGCAAAAAAGCCTCGCATTTAAAATTTCTGTATTTTTGTCAGTAATTGATTCTCATAGCTAAATTTTCAAATTTGTGATCAGTTAGGGATGCTCGTTATTATATATATCATAGAAATCGTTATTTACAAATTTGAGAAAAAAGTCCATTTCGAAACCATGGGCTATAGTCCAGCAGGATTAAGCAAAAAAAGCCTCGCATTTAAAATTTCTGTATTTTTGTTAATAAAAGGTTAAATTTTCAAATTTGTGTTTAGTTAGGGATGCTCGTTGTTATCAATATAATAGAAATCGTCATTTTCATATTCGGGAAAAAAGTGCATTTTGAAACCATGGGCTATAGTCCAGCAGAATTAAGCGAAAAAGCCTCGGATTTCAAATTTCTGTATTTTTGTTAATAAAGGGTTCTCAGAGCTAAATTTTCAAATTTGTGTTTAGTTAGGGATGCTCGTTATTATATATATCATAGAAATCGTCATTTGCAAATTCGGGAAAAAAGTCATTTTTGAAACCATGGGCTATAGTCCAGCAGAATTAAGCAAAAAAGCCTCGCATTTAAAATTTCTGTATTTTTGTCAGTAATTGATTCTCATAGCTAAAATTTCAAATTTGTGATCAGTTAGGGATGCTCGTTATTATATATATCATAGAAATCGTTATTTGCAAATTTGAGAAAAAAGTCCATTTTGAAACCATGGGCTATAGTCCAGCAGAATTAAGCAAAAAAGCCTCGCATTTAAAATTTCTGTATTTTGGTCAGTAATTGATTCTCAGAGCAAAATTTTCAAATTTGTGATCAGTTAGGGATGCTCGTTATTATATATATCATAGAAATCGTCATTTGCAAATTCGGGAAAAAAGTAATTTTTGAAACCATGGGCTATAGTCCAGCAGAATTAAGCAAAAAAGCCTCGCATTTAAAATTTCTGTATTTTGGTCAGTAATTGATTCTCAGAGCTAAATTTTCAAATTTGTGATCAGTTAGGGGTGCTCGTTATTATATATATCATAGAAATCGTCATTTGCAAATTCGGGAAAAAAGTCATTTTTGAAACCATGGGCTATAGTCCAGCAGAATTAAGCAAAAAAGCCTCGCATTTAAAATTTCTGTATTTTTGTCAGTAATTGATTCTCATAGCTAAAATTTCAAATTTGTGATCAGTTAGGGATGCTCGTTATTATATATATCATAGAAATCGTTATTTGCAAATTTGAGAAAAAAGTCCATTTTGAAACCATGGGCTATAGTCCAGCAGAATTAAGCAAAAAAGCCTCGCATTTAAAATTTCTGTATTTTGATCAGTAATTGATTCTCAGAGCTAAATTTCCAAATTTGTGATCAGTTAGGGATGCTCGTTATTATATATATCATAGAAATCGTCATTTGCAAATTCGGGAAAAAAGTCATTTTTGAAACCATGGGCTATAGTCCAGCAGAATTAAGCAAAAAAGCCTCGCATTTAAAATTTCTGTATTTTGGTCAGTAATTGATTATCAGAGCTAAATTTTCAAATTTGTGATCAGTTAGGGATGCTCGTTATTATATATATCATAGAAATCGTCATTTGCAAATTCGGGAACAAAGTCATTTTTGGAACCATGGGCTATAGTCCAGCAGAATTAAGCAAAAAAGCCTCGCATTTAAAATTTCTGTATTTTTGTCAGTAATTGATTCTCAGAGCTAAATTTTCAAATTTGTGATCAGTTAGGGATGCTCGTTATTATATCTATCATTGAAATCGTTATTTGCAAATTTGAGAAAAAAGTCCATTTTGAAACCATGAGCTATAGTCCAGCAGAATTAAACAAAAAAGCCTCGCATTTATAATTTCTGTATTTTTGTCAGTAATTGATTCTCAGAGCTAAATTTTCAAATTTGTGATCAGTTAGGGATGCTCGTTATTATATATATAATAGAAATCGTTATTTGCAAATTTGAGAAAAAAGTCCATTTTGAAACCATGGGCTATAGTCCAGCAGAATTAAGCAAAAAAGCCTCGCATTTAAAATTTCTGTATTTTGGTCAGTAATTGATTCTCAGAGCAAAATTTTCAAATTTGTGATCAGTTAGGGATGCTCGTTATTATATATATCATAGAAATCGTCATTTGCAAATTCGGGAAAAAAGTAATTTTTGAAACCATGGGCTATAGTCCAGCAGAATTAAGCAAAAAAGCCTCGCATTTAAAATTTCTGTATTTTGGTCAGTAATTGATTCTCAGAGCTAAATTTTCAAATTTGTGATCAGTTAGGGGTGCTCGTTATTATATATATCAAAGAAATCGTCATTAGCAAATTCGGGAAAAAAGTCATTTTTGAAACCATGGGCTATAGTCCAGCAGAATTAAGCAAAAAAGCCTCGCATTTAAAATTTCTGTATTTTTGTCAGTAATTGATTCTCATAGCTAAATTTTCAAATTTGTGATCAGTTAGGGATGCTCGTTATTATATATATCATAGAAATCGTTATTTACAAATTTGAGAAAAAAGTCCATTTCGAAACCATGGGCTATAGTCCAGCAGGATTAAGCAAAAAAAGCCTCGCATTTAAAATTTCTGTATTTTTGTTAATAAAAGGTTCTCAGAGCTAAATTTTCAAATTTGTGTTTAGTTAGGGATGCTCGTTGTTATCAATATAATAGAAATCGTCATTTTCATATTCGGGAAAAAAGTGCATTTTGAAACCATGGGCTATAGTCCAGCAGAATTAAGCGAAAAAGCCTCGGATTTCAAATTTCTGTATTTTTGTTAATAAAGGGTTCTCAGAGCTAAATTTTCAAATTTGTGTTTAGTTAGGGATGCTCGTTATTATATATATCATAGAAATCGTCATTTGCAAATTCGGGAAAAAAGTCATTTTTGAAACCATGGGCTATAGTCCAGCAGAATTAAGCAAAAAAGCCTCGCATTTAAAATTTCTGTATTTTGGTCAGTAATTGATTCTCAGAGCTAAATTTTCAAATTTGTGATCAGTTAGGGATGCTCGTTATTATATATATCATAGAAATCGTCATTTGCAAATTCGGGAAAAAAGTCATTTTTGAAACCATGGGCTATAGTCCAGCAGAATTAAGCAAAAAAGCCTCGCATTTAAAATTTCTGTATTTTGGTCAGTAATTGATTATCAGAGCTAAATTTTCAAATTTGTGATCAGTTAGGGATGCTCGTTATTATATATATCATAGAAATCGTCATTTGCAAATTCGGGAACAAAGTCATTTTTGGAACCATGGGCTATAGTCCAGCAGAATTAAGCAAAAAAGCCTCGCATTTAAAATTTCTGTATTTTTGTCAGTAATTGATTCTCAGAGCTAAATTTTCAAATTTGTGATCAGTTAGGGATGCTCGTTATTATATCTATCATTGAAATCGTTATTTGCAAATTTGAGAAAAAAGTCCATTTTGAAACCATGAGCTATAGTCCAGCAGAATTAAACAAAAAAGCCTCGCATTTATAATTTCTGTATTTTTGTCAGTAATTGATTCTCAGAGCTAAATTTTCAAATTTGTGATCAGTTAGGGATGCTCGTTATTATATATATAATAGAAATCGTTATTTGCAAATTTGAGAAAAAAGTCCATTTTGAAACCATGGGCTATAGTCCAGCAGAATTAAGCAAAAAAGCCTCGCATTTAAAATTTCTGTATTTTGGTCAGTAATTGATTCTCAGAGCAAAATTTTCAAATTTGTGATCAGTTAGGGATGCTCGTTATTATATATATCATAGAAATCGTCATTTGCAAATTCGGGAAAAAAGTAATTTTTGAAACCATGGGCTATAGTCCAGCAGAATTAAGCAAAAAAGCCTCGCATTTAAAATTTCTGTATTTTGGTCAGTAATTGATTCTCAGAGCTAAATTTTCAAATTTGTGATCAGTTAGGGGTGCTCGTTATTATATATATCAAAGAAATCGTCATTAGCAAATTCGGGAAAAAAGTCATTTTTGAAACCATGGGCTATAGTCCAGCAGAATTAAGCAAAAAAGCCTCGCATTTAAAATTTCTGTATTTTTGTCAGTAATTGATTCTCATAGCTAAATTTTCAAATTTGTGATCAGTTAGGGATGCTCGTTATTATATATATCATAGAAATCGTTATTTGCAAATTTGAGAAAAAAGTCCATTTTGAAACCATGGGCTATAGTCCAGCAGAATTAAGCAAAAAAGCCTCGCATTTAAAATTTCTGTATTTTGGTCAGTAATTGATTCTCAGAGCTAAATTTTCAAATTTGTGATCAGTTAGGGATGCTCGTTATTATATATATCATATATATCGTCATTTGCAAATTCGGGAAAAAAGTAATTTTTGAAACCATGGGCTATAGTCCAGCAGAATTAAGCAAAAAAGCCTCGCATTTAAAATTTCTGTATTTTGGTCAGTAATTGATTCTCAGAGCTAAATTTTCAAATTTGTGATCAGTTAGGGGTGCTCGTTATTATATATATCATAGAAATCGTCATTTGCAAATTCGGGAAAAAAGTCATTTTTGAAACCATGGGCTATAGTCCAGCAGAATTAAGCAAAAAAGCCTCGCATTTAAAATTTCTGTATTTTTGTCAGTAATTGTTTCTCATAGCTAAATTTTCAAATTTGTGATCAGTTAGGGATGCTCGTTATTATATATATCATAGAAATCGTTATTTGCAAATTTGAGAAAAAAGTCCATTTTGAAACCATGGGCTATAGTCCAGCAGAATTAAACAAAAAAACCTCGCATTAAAAATTTCTGTATTTTTTTTTCATTTCATTTCATTTTCATTTCATTTTTCATTTCATACATTTTATTCATCAGCACTTAAACTTATTAACAAACAAAAATTTCTTTATATTATAAAAGTGGAGTTGAACAAATAGAAGTCATTAGGTAACTAATTTAGTTAGTGTTAAATGACATTTTAATTCAAGTAACTGATTAATAGAACTGACATGGGGTACTATCAGTTGATTAATATGTAAATATTAAAAATAAAAAACAAATTCTTAATTTAATTAAAAAAACATATTTCATAAAGAAAAAAAAAATCAAAAACAATACAAGAAATAAAAGAAATAAAAAGCTACTATTAAAAAGTTTCTGAAGAATCCTTTTTCCAGACATCATTATATTACTGCTCTTAAAATCTGATCAATACATTCTAAATCCATTGTAAAAAGCCAATTTTTTACTTTTCTTAAGAATGAGTGAAAATTGCTCGTGGTTCTTATGGATATCGGAAGTTTATTAAAAACCATTGGTGAAGCCGTTAAGTAAAATTTTAAAAAGTGTGTCTTGTGTGCGATTGGAACATCTACAAGAGACATATTATTAGCGCGTAGGTTGTATATTCTAGAATTTCTAGTTGCAGTATTACCACTTTGTTTGAAGAATTCCTTGAGTACTTTGAATACATAAAGATGTCTAAGAGGAAGAATACCTAGTTCACAAAAGAGAGGCCAACTATGCGTATACCGATATTTTCCACACACAATACGAATCAAGTGCTTCTGAGCCTTCAAAAGGATCCCAAAATTGTTCATGTAAGAACCTCCCCAACTCGTAATGCCGTATTGCAATTTGGAATTAGCAAGACCATAGTAAATCATTTTCAAAACATTTCTCGAGCAATATGGTCTTAGAAGATACATTTTACGGGTTAGCATCATCATGTAAGATTGTACTGATTGAATATGAATCTTCCAGTTCAAATTACAGTCAATGAAAACCCCTAAATACTTAAAAGAATTTACTGACTCTATTTCGAAGCAACTATTAGAGCAATGATTGTCTCTTATAAAATTGTGCAGACCGCACGAATGTACTGGCAAACAGAACTTTCTACAGTCATGTGAGTGATAGAAAACATTGAAGTTCGTTGAAACATTTCCTGATAGCTTGAAAGACATAATTTTAGTTTTTTCGCTAATAATCAGTTTGTGAAATGCGAACCAAATTCTCAACTTTTGTAGGTCTTCGTTAATTTGATTTATGCACTCAAGAGATGAACTGCCTCTGTAGGTGAATGCGACATCATCTGCAAACGCTATAGGGCTACCATTGAAATTTTGTTTAAAAAGAGAATCCACGAAGATCAAGAATAGAATGGGGCCCAGCACGGATCCCTGCGGGACGCCATTTTTTAATTTAAGTGAACTGCTGGTTACTCCATTTATAAGAACTTTTTGCTCTCTGTCGTGCAAATATGACGCAAACCATTCGTATATTATGCCTCTAAAACCGGCGTTATAAAGTTTTTTTAAAAGCAATCTGTGATCAACCATGTCGAATGCTTTGGTCATGTCTATGAAGAGGGACATGGTGGATTGACTATCATTTATGCCCTTATATAATTGACAACATAGCTTGAGGATAGCATCCTCTGTGGACCTACATGACCTAAAGCCAAACTGAAAAGCTGAGAAAAAGTTGTTTTTCTCCAGGAACGAAAGCATTCTAGATTTAATTAATTTCTCGAAGAGTTTGGAAAATGTCGGAAGCAGAGAAATCGGTCTGTAATTGTTAATATGCGTACGATTTCCTTTTTTAAATATAGGAATTACTTCTGCACACTTCAAGGAATGCGGGAATATTCCTTTTTCAACACTAAGGTTAAACAGATAACATAGAACATCAACGACAAACCAGACAATTTTTTTAAGGAGTATGCTGGAGATGCCGTCACTCGTGCAAGAATGTTTATTCTTTAATCTCGATACTAGTTTTAAAAGCTCCCCAGCTGTAATGGGTTGAAAGCCAAAACTATTTGCTTGCATACTATCCTCGAACAAATCTGATGAGATGCTGCAGTTGCAATACGTATGCAGCGGGATGGAGGGTTTTAAAGTCTCTGAAATATTAACGAAGTAATCATTAAACTTACTTGCAATCAAGTTCGGATCAGAAACCACAGTGTTGCCAACTTCGATACTGCTAATTTCATGAGTTTTTGCTTCTTTTCCTAGTATGGAATTAACTACTCTCCATTCCCCTTTAATATTCCCCCTTAAGCGATTTAGTTGATTGATGTAATATGAATCGCGAGTTTCAGTTACTAATACTTTCGTTTTTTTACACAGCTTAACATAGTACTTTCTAAGTTTAATATTTTGCGGATACTTTTTGCACTTTTTTGAGATAGCATTTTTTAGTTGTATTTGGTTAAACAGTCGAAGTGTCATCCAAGGTTTTAAAAAATGCCTGCTGCATGTATTCTCCACAGAGACAGTATTGCAACTGCTTATGTGTTTATTTAAAATTGAAATAAATAAGTCGTAACCCACCGACGGATTACTTTCAGAATACACTGGTTCCCAATATTCGTGCTTAAGCTTTTCGCATAGCTTATTATAATCAGTCTGAACTTTATTTCTACTAATGTTTGAATGATTTGGAGAAGAGTTTAAACCTATTTTTAAAGAACACATATGATGGTCAGTGATTCTATAATCGTGTACCTCGCCAGTGAAAACTATCTTGTTATTTTTGTGTGTGCGCAAAAAAATGTGGTCAATGCAACTAACAGTCGAGTTTGTTACACGGGTGGGTTCATTGATGACACTCTTCAGACCATATGAAGCCATAAGAAGTAAATAGCTTTCAGTCACCTTATCACAATCCTTCAAAATGTCAATATTAATATCCCCTAAAATGATTAGATTTTTAGATTTCAAAGCACTTAGGATATTTTGTAGTTCATCGATAAATAAATTTTTTGTAAAATACTGCAACCTATATATGCACAGCATAGAATAATTATCATTATTTAATGAAAAGTTTAATCGAATAATATCTGCACTTGAACTGTCAATAATAGAGCAATCACACACAAAACTATATTTTATAAAAACTGCAACACCTCCGGCAGCATATGATTCATTGCAATTAGCGTAAAGGGTATAGCCAGGAATATTATAGGAATCCAATTCGTTTTCATAAATCCAAATTTCACTCACAATAATCACAGTAGGCATTTCTTGAAGGGATCCAATATGAGCTAATAGATTGTCAAAGTTCTTACGTAAGCTGCGAATATTTTGATGGAGACAAAAGGATTCTTCAGAACAATAAATAAAGCTACTATGTTGAGATGGAGTGTTTACATGCTTGCTGTTGTAAGTCATTTCAATTTATTCAAATCAGAAAAACAGGAAATTTTGACTGAATCTTCACCCTCTTTTTTTCGCATGTAAACAATCGCATTTCTCATCCATAGGAACTTGTACTTTTTGGAGATTTTTAATGATTTTGCAGCTTTAAGTAATTGGCGAGAGTTGAATGTTAGACTGTCGTTGATGTACAAGTTTTCCGGCGCAGCTTGCGTGTTGATGATGTTTGTTTTTAGTTTTTCTTTTCTTTCATATTTCGCTCTCATTACTTTTTCTTTTACATTGCGAGACACAAATTTCACATGCAAAACATTTCTTGTGTGGTTAGCAAGTATGTGTTGGTCTGACTGATGGACATCGGAACGAGATGGTCTATTGATTTTCTTCATGTAGCAGTAGTCGATATCTTCTCTTTTAACGCTTACATTGAGTCCATCGCAGAAGACTTTGAGAGCGAGATCAGCGTGATCAGCGTTAGAAGTATTTGTGTTGTTGGGGACGTTGAAGATTTCGATGCTGTTTGATAGCAACTGCTGTTCTAAGTCGTTGACCCTTTGCTCCAGCAAACTGAGCTTTTGTTCGCACTCGTTGTTTTTGGCTTGGAGTGCCGCAATTTGTTCAGTCTGCATGCTTTTCAGCGAAAGAATTTCAGCGTAGACCATTTCCAGTGTTATTGGAGTTGAAGAGCTTGGCTGAAGTGTGGTCGGTGAGAGTGCAGCAGGGATCGTGGTGAATAAATCTGTTTGTTGCGGTTGAGTAAGAGTCGCTCCCGAGAGAGAATTGCGCCGTTGCGTGGTACAATTTGGGCACCTCCAGATTTTTTTTGATTTTTTCATGAAGTCTAAGTCTGTGGATGTTAGTTTTGCACATTTCGCGTGAAAAAACTTATTGCAGTCGCAGCAGTCAACTTTTAAGTCAGTTCTTTCAACTTTCGATTTACATATAACGCACGACATTGTAAAATATGGTTTATTATAGCTTTCAGTTTAAGGAATACTAAGAGAAAAGTTCCCGACACGAGTGTACCCCACGACGTCAGACGAAGAACTCGACGACGTCAGACGAAGAACTCTTTGTCAGTAATTGATTCTCAGAGCTGAATTTTCAAATTTGTGATCAGTACGTGATGCTCGTTATTATATATATCATAGAAATCGTCATTTGCAAATTCGGGAAAAAAGTCATTTTTGAAACCATGGGCTATAGTCCAGCAGAATTCAGCAAAAAAGCCTCGCATTTAAAATTTCTGTATTTTTGTCAGTAATTGTTTCTCATAGCTAAATTTTCAAATTTGTGATCAGTTAGGGATGCTCGTTATTATATATATCATATATATCGTCATTTGCAAATTCGGGAAAAAAGTAATTTTTGAAACCATGGGCTATAGTCCAGCAGAATTAAGCAAAAAAGCCTCGCATTTAAAATTTCTGTATTTTTGTTAATAAAAGGTTCTCAGAGCTAAATTTTCAAATTTGTGTTTAGTTAGGGATGCTCGTTGTTATCAATATAATAGAAATCGTCATTTTCATATTCGGGAAAAAAGTGCATTTTGAAACCATGGGCTATAGTCCAGCAGAATTAAGCAAAAAAGCCTCGCATTTAAAATTTCTGTATTTTTGTCAGTAATTGATTCTCAGAGCTAAATTTTCCAACTTATGTTCAGTTAGAGATGCTCGTTATTATATATATCATAGAAATCGTCATTTGCAAATTCGGGAAAAAAGTCATTTTTGAAACCATGGGCTATAGTCCAGCAGAATTAAGCAAAAAAGCCTCGTATTAAAAATTTCTGTAATTGATTCTCAGAGCTGAATTTTCAAATTTGTGATCAGTTAGGGATGCTCGTTATTATATATATCATAGAAATCGTTATTTGCAAATTTGAGAAAAAAGTCCATTTTGAAACCATGGGCTATAGTCCAGCAGAATTAAGCAAAAAAGCCTCGCATTTAAAATTTCTGTAATTGATTCTCAGAGCTGAATTTTCAAATTTGTGATCAGTTAGGGATGCTCATTATTATATATATCATAGAAATCGTTATTTGCAAATTTGAGAAAAAAGTCCATTTTGAAACCATGGGCTATAGTCCAGCAGAATTAAGCAAAAAAGCCTCGCATTTAAAATTTCTGTAATTGATTCTCAGAGCTGAATTTTCAAATTTGTGATCAGTTAGGGATGCTCGTTATTATATATATCATAGAAATCGTTATTTGCAAATTTGAGAAAAAAGTCCATTTTTAAACCATGGGCTATAGTCCAGCAGAATTAAGCAAAAAAGCCTCGCATTTAAAATTTCTGTATTTTTGTCAGTAATTGATTCTCAGAGCTAAATTTTCAAATTTGTGATCAGTTAGGGATGCTCATTATTATATATATCATAGAAATCGTTATTTGCAAATTTGAGAAAAAAGTCCATTTTGAAACCATGGGCTATAGTCCAGCAGAATTAAGCAAAAAAGCCTCGCATTTAAAATTTCTGTAATTGATTCTCAGAGCTGAATTTTCAAATTTGTGATCAGTTAGGGATGCTCGTTATTATATATATCATAGAAATCGTTATTTGCAAATTTGAGAAAAAAGTCCATTTTTAAACCATGGGCTATAGTCCAGCAGAATTAAGCAAAAAAGCCTCGCATTTAAAATTTCTGTATTTTTGTCAGTAATTGATTCTCAGAGCTAAATTTTCAAATTTGTGATCAGTTAGGGATGCTCATTATTATATATATCATAGAAATCGTTATTTGCAAATTTGAGAAAAAAGTCCATTTTGAAACCATGGGCTATAGTCCAGCAGAATTAAGCAAAAAAGCCTCGCATTTAAAATTTCTGTAATTGATTCTCAGAGCTGAATTTTCAAATTTGTGATCAGTTAGGGATGCTCGTTATTATATATATCATAGAAATCGTTATTTGCAAATTTGAGAAAAAAGTCCATTTTTAAACCATGGGCTATAGTCCAGCAGAATTAAGCAAAAAAGCCTCGTATTAAAAATTTCTGTATTTTTGTCAGTAATTGATTCTCAGAGCTGAATTTTCAAATTTGTGATCAGTTAGGGATGCTCGTTATTATATATATCATAGAAATCGTTATTTGCAAATTTGAGAAAAAAGTCCACTTTTAAACCATGGGCTATAGTCCAGCAGAATTAAGCAAAAAAGCCTCGCATTTAAAATTTCTGTATTTTTGTCAGTAATTGATTCTCAGAGCTAAATTTTCCAACTTATGTTCAGTTAGAGATGCTCGTTATTATATATATCATAGAAATCGTCATTTGCAAATTCGGGAAAAAAGTCATTTTTGAAACCATGGGCTATAGTCCAGCAGAATTAAGCAAAAAAGCCTCGTATTAAAAATTTCTGTAATTGATTCTCAGAGCTGAATTTTCAAATTTGTGATCAGTTAGGGATGCTCGTTATTATATATATCATAGAAATCGTTATTTGCAAATTTGAGAAAAAAGTCCATTTTTAAACCATGGGCTATAGTCCAGCAGAATTAAGCAAAAAAGCCTCGCATTTAAAATTTCTGTATTTTTGTCAGTAATTGATTCTCAGAGCTAAATTTTCAAATTTGTGATCAGTTAGGGATGCTCATTATTATATATATCATAGAAATCGTTATTTGCAAATTTGAGAAAAAAGTCCATTTTGAAACCATGGGCTATAGTCCAGCAGAATTAAGCAAAAAAGCCTCGCATTTAAAATTTCTGTAATTGATTCTCAGAGCTGAATTTTCAAATTTGTGATCAGTTAGGGATGCTCGTTATTATATATATCATAGAAATCGTTATTTGCAAATTTGAGAAAAAAGTCCATTTTTAAACCATGGGCTATAGTCCAGCAGAATTAAGCAAAAAAGCCTCGCATTTAAAATTTCTGTATTTTTGTCAGTAATTGATTCTCAGAGCTAAATTTTCAAATTTGTGATCAGTTAGGGATGCTCATTATTATATATATCATAGAAATCGTTATTTGCAAATTTGAGAAAAAAGTCCATTTTGAAACCATGGGCTATAGTCCAGCAGAATTAAGCAAAAAAGCCTCGCATTTAAAATTTCTGTAATTGATTCTCAGAGCTGAATTTTCAAATTTGTGATCAGTTAGGGATGCTCGTTATTATATATATCATAGAAATCGTTATTTGCAAATTTGAGAAAAAAGTCCATTTTTAAACCATGGGCTATAGTCCAGCAGAATTAAGCAAAAAAGCCTCGTATTAAAAATTTCTGTATTTTTGTCAGTAATTGATTCTCAGAGCTGAATTTTCAAATTTGTGATCAGTTAGGGATGCTCGTTATTATATATATCATAGAAATCGTTATTTGCAAATTTGAGAAAAAAGTCCACTTTTAAACCATGGGCTATAGTCCAGCAGAATTAAGCAAAAAAGCCTCGCATTTAAAATTTCTGTATTTTTGACAGTAATTGATTCTCAGAGCTGAATTTTCAAATTTGTGATCAGTTAGGGATGCTCGTTATTATATATATCATAGAAATCGTTATTTGCAAATTTGAGAAAAAAGTCCATTTTGAAACCATGGGCTATAGTCCAGCAGAATTAAGCAAAAAAGCCTCGCATTTAAAATTTCTGTATTTTGGTCAGTAATTGATTCTCAGAGCTAAATTTTCAAATTTGTGATCAGTTAGGGATGCTCGTTATTATATATATCATAGAAATCGTCATTTGCAAATTCGGGAAAAAAGTAATTTTTGAAACCATGGGCTATAGTCCAGCAGAATTAAGCAAAAAAGCCTCGCATTTAAAATTTCTGTATTTTTGTCAGTAATTGATTCTCAGAGCTAAATTTTCAAATTTGTGATCAGTTAGGGATGCTCGTTATTATATATATTATAGAAATCGTCATTTGCAAATTCGGGAAAAAAGTCATTTTTGAAACCATGGGCTATAGTCCAGCAGAATTAAGCAAAAAAGCCTCGCATTTAAAATTTCTGTATTTTGGTCAGTAATTGATTCTCAGAGCTAAATTTTCAAATTTGTGATCAGTTAGGGATGCTCGTTATTATATATATCATAGAAATCGTCATTTGCAAATTCGGGAAAAAAGTCATTTTTGAAACCATGGGCTATAGTCCAGCAGAATTAAGCAAAAAAGCCTCGCATTTAAAATTTCTGTATTTTGGCCAGTAATTGATTCTCAGAGCTAAATTTTCAAATTTGTGATCAGTTAGGGATTTTCGTTATTTATATATCATAGAAATCGTCATTTGCAAATTCGGGAAAAAAGTCATTTTTGAAACCATGGGCTATAGTCCAGCAGAATTAAGCAAAAAAGCCTCGCATTAAAAATTTCTGTATTTTTGTCAGTAATTGATTCTCAGAGCTGAATTTTCAAATTTGTGATCAGTACGTGATGCTCCTTATTATATATATCATAGAAATCGTCATTTGCAAATTTGAGAAAAAAGTCCATTTTGAAACCATGGGCTATAGTCCAGCAGAATTAAGCAAAAAAGCCTCGCATTTAAAATTTCTGTATTTTTGTCAGTAATTAATTCTCAGAGCTGAATTTTCAAATATGTGATCAGTTAGGGATGCTCGTTATTATATATATCATAGAAATCGTTATTTGCTAATTTGAGAAAAAAGTCCATTTTGAAACCATGGGCAGAATTAAGCAAAAAAGCCTCGCATTTAAAATTTCTGTATTTTTGTCAGTAATTAATTCTCAGAGCTAAATTTTCAAATTTGTGATCAGTTAGGGATGCTCGTTATTATATATATCATAGAAATCGTCATTTGCAAATTTGAGAAAAAAGTCCATTTTGAAACCATGGGCTATAGTCCAGCAGAATTAAGCAAAAAAGCCTCGCATTTAAAATTTCTGTATTTTTGTCAGTAATTAATTCTCAGAGCTAAATTTTCAAATTTGTGATCAGTTAGGGATGCTCGTTATTATATATATCATAGAAATCGTCATTTGCAAATTCGGGAAAAAAGTCATTTTTGAAACCATGGGCTATAGTCCAGCAGAATTAAGCAAAAAAGCATCGCATTAAAAATTTCTGTATTTTTGTCAGTAATTGATTCTCAGAGCTGAATTTTGAAATTTGTGATCAGTTCGTGATGCTCGTTATTATATATATCATAGAAATCGTCATTTGCAAATTCGGGAAAAAAGTCATTTTTGAAACCTGGGCTATAGTCCAGCAGAATTAAGCAAAAAAGCCTCGCATTTAAAATTTCTGTATTTTTGTCAGTAATTGATTCTCAGAGCTAAATTTTCAAATATGTGATCAGTTAGGGATGCTCGTTATTATATATATCATAGAAATCGTCATTTTCATATTCGGGAAAAAAGTGCATTTTGAAACCATGGGCTATAGTCCAGCAGAATTAAGCGAAAAAGCCTCGGATTTCAAATTTCTGTATTTTTGTTAATAAAAGGTTCTCACAGCTAAATTTTCAAATTTGTGTTCAGTTATGGATGCCCGTGACTATCAATATCATAGAAATCGTCATTTCCAAATTTTGGAAAAAAGTGCATTTTGAAACCATGGGCTATAGTCCAGCAGAATTAAGCAAAAAAGCCTCGGATTTCAAATTTCTGTATTTTTGTTAATAAAAGGTTCTCAGAGCTAAATTTTCAAATTTGTGTTTAGTTAGGGATGCTCGTTGTTATCAATAGAATAGAAATCGTCATTTTCATATTCGGGAAAAAAGTGCATTTTGAAACCATGGGCTATAGTCCAGCAGAATTAAGCGAAAAAGCCTCGGATTTCAAATTTCTGTATTTTTGTTAATAAAAGGTTCTCAGAGCTAAATTTTCAAATTTGTGTTTAGTTAGGGATGCTCGTTGTTATCAATATAATAGAAATCGTCATTTTCATATTCGGGAAAAAAGTGCATTTTGAAACCATGGGCTATAGTCCAGCAGAATTAAGCAAAAAAGCCTCGGATTTCAAATTTCTGTATTTTTGTTAATAAAAGGTTCTCAGAGCTAAATTTTCAAATTTGTGTTCAGTTATGGATGCCCGTGACTATCAATATCATAGAAATCGTCATTTCCAAATTTTGGAAAAAAGTGCATTTTGAAACCATGGGCTATAGTCCAGCAGAATTAAGCAAAAAAGCCTCGGATTTCAAATTTCTGTATTTTTGTTAATAAAAGGTTCTCAGAGCTAAATTTTCAAATTTGTGTTCAGTTATGGATGCCCGTGACTATCAATATCATAGAAATCGTCATTTCCAAATTTTGGAAAAAAGTGCATTTTGAAACCATGGGCTATAGTCCAGCAGAATTAAGCAAAAAAGCCTCGCATTTAAAATTTCTGTATTTTTGTCAGTAATTGATTCTCAGAGCTAAATTTTCAAATTTGTGATCAGTTAGGGATGCTCGTTATTATATATATCATAGAAATCGTTATTTGCGAATTTGAGAAAAAAGTCCATTTTGAAACCATGGGCTATAGTCCAGCAGAATTAAGCAAAAAAGCCTATCATTAAAAATTTCTGTATTTTTGTCAGTAATTGATTCTCAGAGCTGAATTTTCAAATTTGTGATCAGTTAGGGATGCTCGTTATTATAAATATCATAGAAATCGTCATTTGCATATTCGGGAAAAAAGTCATTTTTGAAACCATGGGCTATAGTCCAGCAGAATTAAGCAAAAAAGCCTCGCATTTAAAATTTCTGTATTTTTGTCAGTAATTGATTCTCAGAGCTAAATTTTCAAATTTGTGATCAGTTAGGGATGCTCGTTATTATATATATCATAGAAATCGTTATTTGCGAATTTGAGAAAAAAAGTCCATTTTGAAACCATGGGCTATAGTCCAGCAGAATTAAGCAAAAAAGCCTCGCATTTAAAATTTCTGTATTTTTGTCAGTAATTGATTCTCAGAGCTAAATTTTCCAACTTGTGTTCAGTTAGAGATGCTCGTTATTATATATATCATAGAAATCGTCATTTGCAAATTCGGGAAAAAAGTCATTTTTGAAACCATGGGCTATAGTCCAGCAGAATTAAGCAAAAAAGCCTCGCATTTAAAATTTCTGTATTTTTGTCAGTAATTGATTCTCAGAGCTAAATTTTCTAATTTGTGATCAGTTCGGGATGCTCGTTATTATATATATCATAGAAATCGTCATTTGCAAATTTGAGAAAAAAGTCCATTTTGAAACCATGGGCTATAGTCCAGCAGAATTAAGCAAAAAAGCCTCGCATTTAAAATTTCTGTATTTTTGTCAGTAATTGATTCTCAGAGCTAAATTTTCAAATTTGTGATCAGTTAGGGATGCTCGTTATTATATATATCATAGAAATCGTCATTTGCAAATTTGAGAAAAAAGTCCATTTTGAAACCATGGGCTATAGTCCAGCAGAATTAAGCAAAAAAGCCTATCATTAAACATTTCTGTATTTTTGTCAGTAATTGATTCTCAGAGCTGAATTTTCAAATTTGTGATCAGTTAGGGATGCTCGTTATTATAAATATCATAGAAATCGTCATTTGCATATTCGTTAAAAAAGTCATTTTTGAAACCATGGGCTATAGTCCAGCAGAATTAAGCAAAAAAGCATCGCATTTAAAATTTCTGTATTTTTGTCAGTAATCAATTCTCAGAGCTGAATTTTCAAATTTGTGATCAGTTAAGGATGCTCGTTATTATATATATCATAGAAATCGTCATTTGCAAATTTGAGAAAAAAGTCCATTTTGAAACCATGGGCTATAGTCCAGCAGAATTAAGCAAAAAAGCCTCGCATTTAAAATTTCTGTATTTTTGTCAGTAATTGATTCTCAGAGCTAAATTTTCAAATTTGTGATCAGTTAAGGATGCTCGTTATTATATATATCATAGAAATCGTCATTTGCAAATTTGAGAAAAAAGTCCATTTTGAAACCATGGGCTATAGTCCAGCAGAATTAAGCAAAAAAGCCTCGCATTTAAAATTTCTGTATTTTTGTCAGTAATTGATTCTCAGAGCTAAATTTTCAAATTTGTGATCAGTTAAGGATGCTCGTTATTATATATATCATAGAAATCGTCATTTGCAAATTTGAGAAAAAAGTCCATTTTGAAACCATGGGCTATAGTCCAGCAGAATTAAGCAAAAAAGCCTCGCATTTAAAATTTCTGTATTTTTGTCAGTAATTGATTCTCAGAGCTAAATTTTCAAATTTGTGATCAGTTAGGGATGCTCGTTATTATATATATCATAGAAATCGTCATTTGCAAATTCGGGAAAAAAGTCATTTTTGAAACCATGGGCTATAGTCCAGCAGAATTAAGCAAAAAAGCCTATCATTAAAAATTTCTGTATTTTTGTCAGTAATTGATTCTCAGAGCTAAATTTTCAAACTTGTGTTCAGTAAGGGATGCTCGTTATTTTATATATCAAAGAAATCGTCATTTGCAAATTTGAGAAAAAAGTCCATTTTGAAACCATGGGCTGTAGTCCAGCAGAATTAAGCAAAAAAGCCTCGCATTTAAAATTTCTGTATTTTTGTCAGTAATTGATTTTCAGAGCTAAATTTTCAAATTTGTGATCAGTTAGGGATGCTCGTTATTATATATATCATAGAAATCGTCATTTGCAAATTCGGGAAAAAAGTCATTTTTGAAACCATGGGCTATAGTCCAGCAGAATTAAGCAAAAAAGCCTCGCATTTAAAATTTCTGTATTTTTGTCAGTAATTGATTCTCAGAGCTAAATTTTCAAACTTGTGTTCAGTTAGGGATGCTCGTTATTATATATATCAAAGCAATCGTCATTTGCAAATTTGAGAAAAAAGTCCATTTTGAAACCATGGGCTGTAGTCCAGCAGAATTAAGCAAAAAAGCCTCGCATTTAAAATTTCTGTATTTTTGTCAGTAATTGATTCTCAGAGCTAAATTTTCAAACTTGTGTTCAGTTAGGGATGCTCGTTATTATATATATCAAAGAAATCGTCATTTGCAAATTCGGGAAAAAAGTCATTTTTGAAACCATGGGCTATAGTCCAGCAGAATTAAGCAAAAAAGCCTCGCATTTAAAATTTCTGTATTTTTGTCAGTAATTGATTCTCAGAGCTAAATTTTCAAACTTGTGTTCAGTTAGGGATGCTCGTTATTATATATATCAAAGAAATCGTCATTTGCAAATTCGGGAAAAAAGTCATTTTTGAAACCATGGGCTATAGTCCAGCAGAATTAAGCAAAAAAGCCTCGCATTTAAAATTTCTGTATTTTTGTCAGTAATTGATTCTCAGAGCTAAATTTTCAAACTTGTGTTCAGTAAGGGATGCTCGTTATTTTATATATCTTAGAAATCGTCATTTGCAAATTCGGGAAAAAAGTCATTTTTGAAACCATGGGCTGTAGTCCAGCAGAATTAAGCAAAAAAGCCTCGCATTTAAAATTTCTGTATTTTTGTCAGTAATTGATTCTCAGAGCTAAATTTTCAAACTTGTGTTCAGTTAGGGATGCTCGTTATTATATTTATCAAAGAAATCGTCATTTGCAAATTTGAGAAAAAAGTCCATTTTGAAACCATGGGCTATAGTCCAGCAGAATTAAGCAAAAAAGCCTCGCATTTAAATTTCTGTATTTTTGTCAGTAATTGATTCTCAGAGCTAAATTTTCAAACTTGTGTTCAGTTAGGGATGCTCGTTATTATATATATCAAAGAAATCGTCATTTGCAAATTCGGGAAAAAAGTCATTTTTGAAACCATGGGCTATAGTCCAGCAGAATTAAGCAAAAAAGCCTCGCATTTAAAATTTCTGTATTTTTGTCAGTAATTGATTCTCAGAGCTAAATTTTCAAACTTGTGTTCAGTAAGGGATGCTCGTTATTTTATATATCTTAGAAATCGTCATTTGCAAATTCGGGAAAAAAGTCATTTTTGAAACCATGGGCTGTAGTCCAGCAGAATTAAGCAAAAAAGCCTCGCATTTAAATTTCTGTATTTTTGTCAGTAATTGATTCTCAGAGCTAAATTTTCAAACTTGTGTTCAGTTAGGGATGCTCGTTATTATATATATCAAAGAAATCGTCATTTGCAAATTTGAGAAAAAAGTCCATTTTGAAACCATGGGCTGTAGTCCAGCAGAATTAAGCAAAAAAGCCTCGCATTTAAAATTTCTGTATTTTTGTCAGTAATTGATTTTCAGAGCTAAATTTTCAAATTTGTGATCAGTTAGGGATGCTCGTTATTATATATATCATAGAAATCGTCATTTGCAAATTCGGGAAAAAAGTCATTTTTGAAACCATGGGCTATAGTCCAGCAGAATTAAGCAAAAAAGCCTCGCATTTAAAATTTCTGTATTTTTGTCAGTAATTGATTCTCAGAGCTAAATTTTCAAACTTGTGTTCAGTTAGGGATGCTCGTTATTATATATATCAAAGAAATCGTCATTTGCAAATTTGAGAAAAAAGTCCATTTTGAAACCATGGGCTATAGTCCAGCAGAATTAAGCAAAAAAGCCTCGCATTTAAAATTTCTGTATTTTTGTCAGTAATTGATTCTCAGAGCTAAATTTTCAAACTTGTGTTCAGTTAGGGATGCTCGTTATTATATATATCAAAGAAATCGTCATTTGCAAATTCGGGAAAAAAGTCATTTTTGAAACCATGGGCTATAGTCCAGCAGAATTAAGCAAAAAAGCCTCGCATTTAAAATTTCTGTATTTTTGTCAGTAATTGATTCTCAGAGCTAAATTTTCAAACTTGTGTTCAGTAAGGGATGCTCGTTATTTTATATATCTTAGAAATCGTCATTTGCAAATTCGGGAAAAAAGTCATTTTTGAAACCATGGGCTGTAGTCCAGCAGAATTAAGCAAAAAAGCCTCGCATTTAAATTTCTGTATTTTTGTCAGTAATTGATTCTCAGAGCTAAATTTTCAAACTTGTGTTCAGTTAGGGATGCTCGTTATTATATATATCAAAGAAATCGTCATTTGCAAATTTGAGAAAAAAGTCCATTTTGAAACCATGGGCTGTAGTCCAGCAGAATTAAGCAAAAAAGCCTCGCATTTAAAATTTCTGTATTTTTGTCAGTAATTGATTTTCAGAGCTAAATTTTCAAATTTGTGATCAGTTAGGGATGCTCGTTATTATATATATCATAGAAATCGTCATTTGCAAATTCGGGAAAAAAGTCATTTTTGAAACCATGGGCTATAGTCCAGCAGAATTAAGCAAAAAAGCCTCGCATTTAAAATTTCTGTATTTTTGTCAGTAATTGATTCTCAGAGCTAAATTTTCAAACTTGTGTTCAGTTAGGGATGCTCGTTATTATATATATCAAAGAAATCGTCATTTGCAAATTTGAGAAAAAAGTCCATTTTGAAACCATGGGCTATAGTCCAGCAGAATTAAGCAAAAAAGCCTCGCATTTAAATTTCTGTATTTTTGTCAGTAATTGATTCTCAGAGCTAAATTTTCAAACTTGTGTTCAGTTAGGGATGCTCGTTATTATATATATCAAAGAAATCGTCATTTGCAAATTCGGGAAAAAAGTCATTTTTGAAACCATGGGCTATAGTCCAGCAGAATTAAGCAAAAAAGCCTCGCATTTAAAATTTCTGTATTTTTGTCAGTAATTGATTCTCAGAGCTAAATTTTCAAACTTGTGTTCAGTAAGGGATGCTCGTTATTTTATATATCTTAGAAATCGTCATTTGCAAATTCGGGAAAAAAGTCATTTTTGAAACCATGGGCTGTAGTCCAGCAGAATTAAGCAAAAAAGCCTCGCATTTAAATTTCTGTATTTTTGTCAGTAATTGATTCTCAGAGCTAAATTTTCAAACTTGTGTTCAGTTAGGGATGCTCGTTATTATATATATCAAAGAAATCGTCATTTGCAAATTTGAGAAAAAAGTCCATTTTGAAACCATGGGCTGTAGTCCAGCAGAATTAAGCAAAAAAGCCTCGCATTTAAAATTTCTGTATTTTTGTCAGTAATTGATTTTCAGAGCTAAATTTTCAAATTTGTGATCAGTTAGGGATGCTCGTTATTATATATATCATAGAAATCGTCATTTGCAAATTCGGGAAAAAAGTCATTTTTGAAACCATGGGCTATAGTCCAGCAGAATTAAGCAAAAAAGCCTCGCATTTAAAATTTCTGTATTTTTGTCAGTAATTGATTCTCAGAGCTAAATTTTCAAACTTGTGTTCAGTTAGGGATGCTCGTTATTATATATATCAAAGAAATCGTCATTTGCAAATTTGAGAAAAAAGTCCATTTTGAAACCATGGGCTATAGTCCAGCAGAATTAAGCAAAAAAGCCTCGCATTTAAATTTCTGTATTTTTGTCAGTAATTGATTCTCAGAGCTAAATTTTCAAACTTGTGTTCAGTTAGGGATGCTCGTTATTATATATATCAAAGAAATCGTCATTTGCAAATTCGGGAAAAAAGTCATTTTTGAAACCATGGGCTATAGTCCAGCAGAATTAAGCAAAAAAGCCTCGCATTTAAAATTTCTGTATTTTTGTCAGTAATTGATTCTCAGAGCTAAATTTTCAAACTTGTGTTCAGTAAGGGATGCTCGTTATTTTATATATCTTAGAAATCGTCATTTGCAAATTCGGGAAAAAAGTCATTTTTGAAACCATGGGCTGTAGTCCAGCAGAATTAAGCAAAAAAGCCTCGCATTTAAATTTCTGTATTTTTGTCAGTAATTGATTCTCAGAGCTAAATTTTCAAACTTGTGTTCAGTAAGGGATGCTCGTTATTATATATATCAAAGAAATCGTCATTTGCAAATTTGAGAAAAAAGTCCATTTTGAAACCATGGGCTGTAGTCCAGCAGAATTAAGCAAAAAAGCCTCGCATTTAAAATTTCTGTATTTTTGTCAGTAATTGATTTTCAGAGCTAAATTTTCAAATTTGTGATCAGTTAGGGATGCTCGTTATTATATATATCATAGAAATCGTCATTTGCAAATTCGGGAAAAAAGTCATTTTTGAAACCATGGGCTATAGTCCAGCAGAATTAAGCAAAAAAGCCTCGCATTTAAAATTTCTGTATTTTTGTCAGTAATTGATTCTCAGAGCTAAATTTTCAAACTTGTGTTCAGTTAGGGATGCTCGTTATTATATATATCAAAGAAATCGTCATTTGCAAATTTGAGAAAAAAGTCCATTTTGAAACCATGGGCTATAGTCCAGCAGAATTAAGCAAAAAAGCCTCGCATTTAAATTTCTGTATTTTTGTCAGTAATTGATTCTCAGAGCTAAATTTTCAAACTTGTGTTCAGTAAGGGATGCTCGTTATTTTATATATCTTAGAAATCGTCATTTGCAAATTCGGGAAAAAAGTCATTTTTGAAACCATGGGCTGTAGTCCAGCAGAATTAAGCAAAAAAGCATCGCATTTAAAATTTCTGTATTTTTGTCAGTAATCAATTCTCAGAGCTGAATTTTCAAATTTGTGATCAGTTAAGGATGCTCGTTATTATATATATCATAGAAATCGTCATTTGCAAATTTGAGAAAAAAGTCCATTTTGAAACCATGGGCTATAGTCCAGCAGAATTAAGCAAAAAAGCCTCGCATTTAAAATTTCTGTATTTTTGTCAGTAATTGATTCTCAGAGCTAAATTTTCAAATTTGTGATCAGTTAAGGATGCTCGTTATTATATATATCATAGAAATCGTCATTTGCAAATTTGAGAAAAAAGTCCATTTTGAAACCATGGGCTATAGTCCAGCAGAATTAAGCAAAAAAGCCTCGCATTTAAAATTTCTGTATTTTTGTCAGTAATTGATTCTCAGAGCTAAATTTTCAAACTTGTGTTCAGTTAGGGATGCTCGTTATTATATATATCAAAGAAATCGTCATTTGCAAATTCGGGAAAAAAGTCATTTTTGAAACCATGGGCTATAGTCCAGCAGAATTAAGCAAAAAAGCCTCGCATTTAAAATTTCTGTATTTTTGTCAGTAATTGATTCTCAGAGCTAAATTTTCAAACTTGTGTTCAGTAAGGGATGCTCGTTATTTTATATATCTTAGAAATCGTCATTTGCAAATTCGGGAAAAAAGTCATTTTTGAAACCATGGGCTGTAGTCCAGCAGAATTAAGCAAAAAAGCCTCGCATTTAAATTTCTGTATTTTTGTCAGTAATTGATTCTCAGAGCTAAATTTTCAAACTTGTGTTCAGTTAGGGATGCTCGTTATTATATATATCAAAGAAATCGTCATTTGCAAATTTGAGAAAAAAGTCCATTTTGAAACCATGGGCTGTAGTCCAGCAGAATTAAGCAAAAAAGCCTCGCATTTAAAATTTCTGTATTTTTGTCAGTAATTGATTTTCAGAGCTAAATTTTCAAATTTGTGATCAGTTAGGGATGCTCGTTATTATATATATCATAGAAATCGTCATTTGCAAATTCGGGAAAAAAGTCATTTTTGAAACCATGGGCTATAGTCCAGCAGAATTAAGCAAAAAAGCCTCGCATTTAAAATTTCTGTATTTTTGTCAGTAATTGATTCTCAGAGCTAAATTTTCAAACTTGTGTTCAGTTAGGGATGCTCGTTATTATATATATCAAAGAAATCGTCATTTGCAAATTTGAGAAAAAAGTCCATTTTGAAACCATGGGCTATAGTCCAGCAGAATTAAGCAAAAAAGCCTCGCATTTAAATTTCTGTATTTTTGTCAGTAATTGATTCTCAGAGCTAAATTTTCAAACTTGTGTTCAGTTAGGGATGCTCGTTATTATATATATCAAAGAAATCGTCATTTGCAAATTCGGGAAAAAAGTCATTTTTGAAACCATGGGCTATAGTCCAGCAGAATTAAGCAAAAAAGCCTCGCATTTAAAATTTCTGTATTTTTGTCAGTAATTGATTCTCAGAGCTAAATTTTCAAACTTGTGTTCAGTAAGGGATGCTCGTTATTTTATATATCTTAGAAATCGTCATTTGCAAATTCGGGAAAAAAGTCATTTTTGAAACCATGGGCTGTAGTCCAGCAGAATTAAGCAAAAAAGCCTCGCATTTAAATTTCTGTATTTTTGTCAGTAATTGATTCTCAGAGTTAAATTTTCAAACTTGTGTTCAGTTAGGGATGCTCGTTATTTTATATATCTTAGAAATCGTCATTTGCAAATTCGGGAAAAAAGTCATTTTTGAAACCATGGGCTGTAGTCCAGCAGAATTAAGCAAAAAAGCCTCGCATTTAAATTTCTGTATTTTTGTCAGTAATTGATTCTCAGAGCTAAATTTTCAAACTTGTGTTCAGTTAGGGATGCTCGTTATTATATATATCAAAGAAATCGTCATTTGCAAATTTGAGAAAAAAGTCCATTTTGAAACCATGGGCTGTAGTCCAGCAGAATTAAGCAAAAAAGCCTCGCATTTAAAATTTCTATATTTTTGTCAGTAATTGATTTTCAGAGCTAAATTTTCAAATTTGTGATCAGTTAGGGATGCTCGTTATTATATATATCATAGAAATCGTCATTTGCAAATTCGGGAAAAAAGTCATTTTTGAAACCATGGGCTATAACTCAGCAGAATTAAGCAAAAAAGCCTCGCATTTAAAATTTCTGTATTTTTGTCAGTAATTGATTCTCAGAGCTAAATTTTCAAACTTGTGTTCAGTTAGGGATGCTCGTTATTATATATATCAAAGAAATCGTCATTTGCAAATTCGGGAAAAAAGTCATTTTTGAATCCATGGGCTATAGTCCAGCAGAATTAAGCAAAAAAGCCTCGCATTTAAAATTTCTGTATTTTTGTCAGTAATTGATTCTCAGAGCTAAATTTTCTAATTTGTGATCAGTTCGGGATGCTCGTTATTATATATATCATAGAAATCGTCATTTGCAAATTCGGGAAAAAAGTCATTTTTGAAACCATGGGCTATAACTCAGCAGAATTAAGCAAAAAAGCCTCGCATTTAAAATTTCTGTATTTTTGTCAGTAATTGATTCTCAGAGCTAAATTTTCAAACTTGTGTTCAGTTAGGGATGCTCGTTATTATATATATCATAGAAATCGTCATTTGCAAATTCGGGAAAAAAGTCATTTTTGAAACCATGGGCTATAGTCCAGCAGAATTAAGCAAAAAAGCCTCGCATTTAAAATTTCTGTATTTTTGTCAGTAATTGATTCTCAGAGCTAAATTTTCTAATTTGTGATCAGTTCGGGATGCTCGTTATTATATATATCATAGAAATCGTCATTTGCAAATTTGAGAAAAAAGTCCATTTTGAAACCATGGGCTATAGTCCAGCAGAATTAAGCAAAAAAGCCTATCATTAAAAATTTCTGTATTTTTGTCAGTAATTGATTCTGAGAGCTAAATTTTCAAATTTGTGATCAGTTAGGGATGCTCGTTATTATATATATCATAGAAATCGTCATTTGCAAATTTGAGAAAAAAGTCCATTTTGAAACCATGGGCTATAGTCCAGCAGAATTAAGCAAAAAAGCCTATCATTAAAAATTTCTGTATTTTTGTCAGTAATTGATTCTCAGAGCTGAATTTTCAAATTTGTGATCAGTAAGGGATGCTCGTTATTTTATATATCTTAGAAATCGTCATTTGCAAATTCGGGAAAAAAGTCATTTTTGAAACCATGGGCTGTAGTCCAGCAGAATTAAGCAAAAAAGCCTCGCATTTAAATTTCTGTATTTTTGTCAGTAATTGATTCTCAGAGTTAAATTTTCAAACTTGTGTTCAGTAAGGGATGCTCGTTATTTTATATATCTTAGAAATCGTCATTTGCAAATTCGGGAAAAAAGTCATTTTTGAAACCATGGGCTGTAGTCCAGCAGAATTAAGCAAAAAAGCCTCGCATTTAAATTTCTGTATTTTTGTCAGTAATTGATTCTCAGAGTTAAATTTTCAAACTTGTGTTCAGTTAGGGATGCTCGTTATTTTATATATCTTAGAAATCGTCATTTGCAAATTCGGGAAAAAAGTCATTTTTGAAACCATGGGCTGTAGTCCAGCAGAATTAAGCAAAAAAGCCTCGCATTTAAATTTCTGTATTTTTGTCAGTAATTGATTCTCAGAGCTAAATTTTCAAACTTGTGTTCAGTTAGGGATGCTCGTTATTATATATATCAAAGAAATCGTCATTTGCAAATTTGAGAAAAAAGTCCATTTTGAAACCATGGGCTGTAGTCCAGCAGAATTAAGCAAAAAAGCCTCGCATTTAAAATTTCTATATTTTTGTCAGTAATTGATTTTCAGAGCTAAATTTTCAAATTTGTGATCAGTTAGGGATGCTCGTTATTATATATATCATAGAAATCGTCATTTGCAAATTCGGGAAAAAAGTCATTTTTGAAACCATGGGCTATAACTCAGCAGAATTAAGCAAAAAAGCCTCGCATTTAAAATTTCTGTATTTTTGTCAGTAATTGATTCTCAGAGCTAAATTTTCAAACTTGTGTTCAGTTAGGGATGCTCGTTATTATATATATCATAGAAATCGTCATTTGCAAATTCGGGAAAAAAGTCATTTTTGAAACCATGGGCTATAGTCCAGCAGAATTAAGCAAAAAAGCCTCGCATTTAAAATTTCTGTATTTTTGTCAGTAATTGATTCTCAGAGCTAAATTTTCTAATTTGTGATCAGTTCGGGATGCTCGTTATTATATATATCATAGAAATCGTCATTTGCAAATTTGAGAAAAAAGTCCATTTTGAAACCATGGGCTATAGTCCAGCAGAATTAAGCAAAAAAGCCTATCATTAAAAATTTCTGTATTTTTGTCAGTAATTGATTCTGAGAGCTAAATTTTCAAATTTGTGATCAGTTAGGGATGCTCGTTATTATATATATCATAGAAATCGTCATTTGCAAATTTGAGAAAAAAGTCCATTTTGAAACCATGGGCTATAGTCCAGCAGAATTAAGCAAAAAAGCCTATCATTAAAAATTTCTGTATTTTTGTCAGTAATTGATTCTCAGAGCTGAATTTTCAAATTTGTGATCAGTAAGGGATGCTCGTTATTTTATATATCTTAGAAATCGTCATTTGCAAATTCGGGAAAAAAGTCATTTTTGAAACCATGGGCTGTAGTCCAGCAGAATTAAGCAAAAAAGCCTCGCATTTAAATTTCTGTATTTTTGTCAGTAATTGATTCTCAGAGTTAAATTTTCAAACTTGTGTTCAGTTAGGGATGCTCGTTATTTTATATATCTTAGAAATCGTCATTTGCAAATTCGGGAAAAAAGTCATTTTTGAAACCATGGGCTGTAGTCCAGCAGAATTAAGCAAAAAAGCCTCGCATTTAAATTTCTGTATTTTTGTCAGTAATTGATTCTGAGAGCTAAATTTTCAAATTTGTGATCAGTTAGGGATGCTCGTTATTATATATATCATAGAAATCGTCATTTGCAAATTTGAGAAAAAAGTCCATTTTGAAACCATGGGCTATAGTCCAGCAGAATTAAGCAAAAAAGCCTATCATTAAAAATTTCTGTATTTTTGTCAGTAATTGATTCTCAGAGCTGAATTTTCAAATTTGTGATCAGTAAGGGATGCTCGTTATTTTATATATCTTAGAAATCGTCATTTGCAAATTCGGGAAAAAAGTCATTTTTGAAACCATGGGCTGTAGTCCAGCAGAATTAAGCAAAAAAGCCTCGCATTTAAATTTCTGTATTTTTGTCAGTAATTGATTCTCAGAGTTAAATTTTCAAACTTGTGTTCAGTTAGGGATGCTCGTTATTTTATATATCTTAGAAATCGTCATTTGCAAATTCGAAAAAAAAGTCATTTTTGAAACCATGGGCTGTAGTCCAGCAGAATTAAGCAAAAAAGCCTCGCATTTAAATTTCTGTATTTTTGTCAGTAATTGATTCTCAGAGCTAAATTTTCAAACTTGTGTTCAGTTAGGGATGCTCGTTATTATATATATCAAAGAAATCGTCATTTGCAAATTTGAGAAAAAAGTCCATTTTGAAACCATGGGCTGTAGTCCAGCAGAATTAAGCAAAAAAGCCTCGCATTTAAATTTCTGTATTTTTGTCAGTAATTGATTTTCAGAGCTAAATTTTCAAATTTGTGATCAGTTAGGGATGCTCGTTATTATATATATCATAGAAATCGTCATTTGCAAATTCGGGAAAAAAGTCATTTTTGAAACCATGGGCTATAGTCCAGCAGAATTAAGCAAAAAAGCCTCGCATTTAAAATTTCTGTATTTTTGAAAAAGACACGACACTTTTGCTGAAATTAATTAAGTTGATTTTTATTGCTAATGTAAAATGAATCGATGTCGGGTTAAAAAAATAATTAGCCCACTAGGCAACAACAAACTCAACATCACAGCTTCCTCTAAGGAAGAGATCAATATATAAATTCGTAGGCTGCTAGAAATATTTCTGGCCTAGGCAAGTGTTGCCAGGTGCAATCTGACATTTCCATTGTAAAGTTTGACATTTTTTAGCATAACATCACTCAGAACGTGGTGTCATTTAATCGTGAATTGTTTTATTTACAGAGACTTGAAAAATTCATCTCGGCACAAAAAATGGAATTACATATCACGACAAGAGTGCATTGATGAACTTAAATCTTTGTATGGCGATGAAGCACGATCCTATAGCACTGTGAAAAACTGGTTTAATGAATTCAGTCATGGCCGACGCTCGTTCAAAGACGAATTCCGTGAAGGTCATCCAAAAATGGCGGTTGTGCCAGAAAACATTGATGCCGTGCGTAAACTGATAATGCAAGATCGTCATGTGACATAACGTGAGATATAGGCATCCCTGGGCATTTCTTCCACCAGCATACATTCGATATTGCATGAACACCTGGCCGTAAAAAAAGGTTTGTCCTAGTTGGATCTCTCACAATTGGACAATCGCTCAAAAAAAGGCTCGTGTCGATTAGTGCAAAGAAATGTTAAAAATATACGATCGCGGTGCTTCAAACGACGTTTGTAAGATTGTCACAGGTGACGAATCATGGATCTAAGCGTATGAGCCCGAAGCAAAACAACAATCGACCGTGAGGGTCTTCGAAGACGAGCTAAATCCAACAAAAGTTGTTCGTGGAAGAAGCACTTCGAAGCAAATGGTCGCCTGTTTCTTCGGCAAAACTGGTCATGTGGCGACTATTCCGCAACGTAGGACGGTCAATTCTGAGTGGTACACCACAATTTGTTTGCCTGAAGTCTTCGGAGAAATTCGAAAAACGAACAAGAGAAGACGAATCTTTGTTCACCAAGAAGCATGCAAAAGTGTATAAATCATGCTGGAGAATACTTTGAAAAATAATAAAACCACTTTTGATGATAAATATTCGCACTTTCATTATTATATATTATCATAAAAAAAACTTTTGACGCTACATCTCCTTAAGAAACCATTTTCTCAAGCCGATTGTAGTATTACAAATAAACCTACAAAGCATTAATCTTATTAAAGACTGAGTCCTGTCATTTAACACTCAGGCTTGATATTTGAACTTAACAAGACATTATAACTATCTACGATTCTACGATCTACGATTCCAAGTCAGGATCCAGCCTGTCCTTAACTGATATTCAGAAAGGCAGGATTGACACTTACCCAGCATTCAAGGTTCACATTTTCATCCCAAGGGTTAAAAACCTCAAAGAGAATATGCTAGCCGTTGACCTTCTTGCAGGGTGGTAAATTACAGGTTCATTTGTGGGATCTACTAAACAGCCTTTTACGTAAAGGTACAAGAATTCCTCCGGTGGAATATGTTTACCACACAATTTCTTAACGACCCATGATTACGATTAGACTGTGCTGAAGTGAATACTAATGGTCTGCAATGGTTTTTCGCAACTTCAAGAAAGTCATTGTCAGTTCTTGATATGCCGGTAGCATCATCAACGCATCACAAGCTTCTTAGAGCCAGCTACCAGCTTCCTTCCTAAAGCCAGCTACCAGCCGGTACCCCAAAATATCACCCTTCGATAGAGTTCTTTCTTCAACCTTAAATGGAACAACTCTCAAAATAAAGGCTATACAATTCGTAATGTCTGTTTTTAAGGGATGCCAATTTAAAGTCGATTAAAAAGTAAGCTTTAAATTTATTTCAATATGAATGTGTGCTGAAGAGTGTGCGGGCACATGTCCTTGTTTCGCTTCAGAGCTGATATAAATTCCATCCTTTAATATTTGCCAATTGAATTCACATTGTTTTCTGCTTTGCTGCACTCAAATGCATTTCCCTTTCTTCCAGCATATCCTTAGAATGTTCCTTCATTTTTATCCTTTACACATAACTTTCCCATGAATCAATGAAGGAAAAAAAAATTGAAGTATAACAAAAACAAATCGAAATCGTAACTCGTTCTTTTCAAAACTATTCTCCAGATTTCAAAATGCTTTTCAAATAAACAGAAAAAAATTTGGCAAAGCCAAAAAACCATGCAAGATTCGGATCCTTTGTACTTTCGCATAGTTTTTCTTCAATTATTATTACAGGCAGTCGCCGCATAACCACAAAACCAAAAAAAAAAAGAATGGGAAAACTTTGAAAGCAACGATACGACTTTTGGTCTTCCATTGAACGGAAAAGTTATGACCTACACACCTAAGCACACATGGCCGCAAAGGCCGAAGTTAGCGGGCGTACTTGAAACTCATACGCTTCACCCAGAGAGGGGCATCCACTGACGTCCCACAGAGAATTGCGCCCTGCTTTAGCTCCCCAATCAGTGGTCGAAGTAAGAAACAAAAAAAACAAGCACAATGCAAAAAAACGTAGACTAAGATCCTTTCTGTTTTGCTTGGCTCCTTTATTGCTGTTTACATGAGATCGAAATGAAAGTGCCCGTTGGGGAAATTTCCAAAAAAAAAATCCAGCAAGAATTTTTTTTTGCGAGGACCTACTGCCTTTCCCTCTGGCATCGGCGGCGTTTCGTCCGTTAACTCTTTCGATGGGAGGATTAAAACCATCATTGGCTAGCCCCTTAGGTCGGGTTTTTCTATTTTTCGAAGCTTTCTTGTACTTCGCTGAAGGGAGAAACTTTTTCTCTAAAAAATAATTGCACCCCCATTAAATGAAAGAAAAAATTAATACAAAAATTCATTAAATTTTCATTGCAATTGTTGGAGCACCAGCATAAAGGGCGGTGGCTGTTGTGGTTCCGGTTAGTGGTAGTCTCTTCTGCTCACCATGGAATTCTTTTTGAATTCTATTCAGTGGACGAGTTCGATTTTGTGGGATCAGATATATTTTTCAATTAATTTGATTATATCAGCTCTGAATTCAACAATGCTGGGCAACCTGACTCTTTGACGCAGGAAATAAAGCGAACGACGATGCTATTTAAAGAAAATGCAAAAAGGTATAAAAAAAAAATTTAAGTATAAAATTTGGAAAAAAGTTCACGACAAAGGGATGCACTATCACAAAGAGGCTTTGTACGAGTTTTTAGGAAATAACAATTAACACGATTTGATCGAGGTTTTTAGGTACTGAGCGTACTTACAGTAATGCATATAACGAAAATAAATGACCAACATGTATTTCGTTTATAAGGATATGCCTGCAGTGTACGGAGTAAATGGACCACAGCCTGTCATTATAGACACGACTATTCCACTTCGCAGCACTTCCAAGACGCCTCACTTTGGTCGGCCAAACAGTAACGCCGCCACTGAGACACTGAACATCACCAAAATAAATAGGGAAAGAATCGTAAATTCTTTTAAAAATAACAATGTTTAAGTCCTCAACAGTTTAAATTTCAGAGAGGACAATTGGTTAAGTTCTGACCTTTCAAAGGGTTTAGATTGGTGAATTCAGAGGCAGAATAACATTTTTAAATATTGGAGTGCCTCAAGGTTCTATATTACGTCCCATTTGTGAACGACTGTCCAAGGTATCTACCATTCTTGTACATGTGTCTCTGCTCTTTCTCTCTCAATATTAAGTTCTTACCGGAGTTAGACAAAAGCAGCGAATTTGGTATTAGGGGATATATTTTGATTCAAGACTCAACTTTGCGAATCATACGGACTCCCAAAAGAATTATTTTCGGTGTGCTCAAAGAAATTGAAAGAACATGTTTATTTAAAAGAACTTTTGCGAACAATTTAATATGGTATTTTATAAACGAGACTTCAATATTTATTGCAATGAAATTCAGCACTTGTTAGTAAGCCATCATCCCAGTAATCCTTTGTTTCTCGATATAAATTGGAAAACGAAGCGAAGGTGTGTGGAACTTGTTTATTTCCGAAACAATTTTAACAAATTTTTTTACCGAGAAACAAGATAAATTTTAAAATAATATTTTAACATTTTCGTTAATGGCCAACTTGGACTTTACTCTCATTCAATAATTTTTAACTTTCCATCAGGAAGTTCTTGTAATCGGTCCGATTTTCGAAATTCTAATTTTTTACACTTCTCCACGTTTGGCGGTCCCAGTAGTCGGATTCCATTATTTTTAGAAAGATGTCTGTGTGTGTGTGTACGTTCGTACGTACGTACGTTTGTGCGGATTCTTTCGTACAGCCTAACTCGAGAACAAATCAAGCTATCGAAGCCAAATTGGTGTGCATAAAGATCACCTGAAAAGCTTTTGATTAAATTTCACAGGGTGGTTTGAATTTTATGACGAAAAATCTGTCAAAAAAAGGGACATTTTCACTTCTTCAATTAAAACCAATTTAGTTTTCCAATACAAAAAGTTCAAAATTAAATAAATTTATAGTATACAGCTTCCTTATCAGATAAAAAAATATATACACTGCCGTTCATAAGTTTCCGGACAAATTCATATAAAATTTTTTTTTGTTCAGTTCTAATGCCAAAAGTTTCATCAAAATTATGTTTATTTAGCCAATTGACTAAACTAAGTAAGTTAAGTAACTATAGAGACTACCAAAAAGACTAAAAAAGTATTAAGTTGAGGCCAATTCATACATTGATGTGTCCCTTTCTCTATTTCCTGATCCAAATTTCCACGGATGTTTTTTGAAAATTGTTTCAGAAATGTGAATCCTGTAAGTCTTTCCCATTTTTTTTTATCTTGGGCAGGCCTACTCGCACCCAAACCAATTTATTTTTTATAATAATAAGACTTAACTAGAACATACGGTTTTGAGATAATTTACAACAATTCATATTTTCCTTCGAGAAGAAAAAGTAGTTTTTTTTATAAAAAAAAATAAAAATACTTTCTAACAAAAATAAATGATAAAAAACGACTGTTAGCTTCTAAAACGAGTGTTAGCTTCTAAACTTGACCTATTCTCACTATTTATATCTCTAACAGATACGCTCATAGCAGTATTTCAAAATATTGGTTTCATCCGTTGAGTGTGCCTGCATCGTTTGTCTACTGCTCGTCTGGCAACATGATATGTGATAGGGACATTACTCGACTCCGAAAGATACCCATAAGCATCCACATAAAGAATTGCTACGGCAGATGGTATATGCCCACTTTAAAATTTGTTTCTTAAATACCCAGGTTAAGGATAAAATAAACCCGATATCCGTTCATTCTCAATTTCATTATCTGACCGCGCAAAAGGATTCCTCGCAAGGTCTAGGATTACATTGTTAATTCAAGACACGCCGGAAGCATTCAATAGTCTTTTGTTAGAGACATAATGCCGAAAGTCGCAATGAGCGCTTCTGTAAATTCCCGTGCATGCTCGTAGGCATTTCCTCTCAAAAATTGTATACTTCTCCATATCAGAAAGGCTTATGCTCCACCAAATCGGACTCGCAATAGTCAAAATTGGACGCACAAAAGCTTGGAAGCAAATGATCTTCAATGCCATTGAGCCATTCAAGACCTTCAGCGTTTTAGAAACCTGCTGGTAGATCACATAATTAACAAAAGACTTTACAAACTTTTAGTAAAAATGAAGAAAGAGAACAAAAGTGTTTGCAAATTTTATTCAATTCAATGCACACAAGGATATTCAAACACCACTACATATTGACGTTAATCAATGAACTCCGATGGCTGTTTGGTAATGATTCTATGAAGGCAATTGATCATAAAAAAGTCGAGATACTGATTTATTGAACACATAAGAATAGATTTCGAAAGCCGTGAAACATGGCCATTACGCATCAGTGCATACACATAGCGGATAATATTGTTAAACGCAACATTTAGCCTTCTTTTGGTGTTTGAATTTACGCAACAACAAACCAGTACCAGTAACGCTTCAGCTAATTTAAATCTTGTATTAAAAGGGATGTAGTTTCGTGAAACGCTTAGATTATTATCATAGTCATATGAAAGTCCGAGAATATCTTTTGGTCGAACCCAAATGCCAATGCCATGATTGTTGGCTTTGCTCACAAAATCTCAATCGGCTCGTTATCCAGCAAAACAATGGGGATGCTTCCAGAATAAATCTGCGGACATTTGTTACGTTGAGTTTAATATCGAAATAGGTAAAGAGCAACGTGATCCTTGAGGTACACCTGATATTGTATCAATAAACTCAGATAAAGCTTTTTTAGCAAAAACTGCTTGTTTTCTACCACAAAGGTTATAATTTGTTGAAGCAGATGAGGAGAAACAAGACTTAGATTAAATTTGGCTTACTGATGCTTTTCCATATCAAGAGCCTTGAGAAATCTAAACTGGTTTAGGGAGAAGCTTTTTTGGATTGTTTAATTTTGGAATTAACTTAGTTCCTAAACTGTAGAAAAGTATCGTTTTATTCGGGATATGGAAATCGTTTCCATCTCAGCATCACGTTTATCTTTGAGGGTGAATATTTCAGGAGTGAACCATTTATTCGAGGAATAACGCATCCGTTTAGTAATGAGATCATCTGTGAGAGTTAAATAGCTGGTAGAAAGGTTAAGTAAAAAAAAAAATCTCGTGGCATCACAACAGGCCAAACACTTGTCTATCGCAGCCACCGGTTCCTTACCTAATCAAACCTTGAACAAGGATTGTATCAATATGGCAGTCGTGGGTGCATTACGAAGTTTATTTATTTTTTTTATTTATTAAATTTGTGCATACACATTAAGACATTTTATATTATATTTTAAATTAGTGATTAGCTAAAAGCTAACATTTAAAATCGAGTTGATTATTACATTATTGAAGATTACAAAATTTTATAGGTAATAAAATGTTATTAAAAGTAGAGCAATGAGTTCTAAATTCATTTTTAAAACTTGTCTTCTCTCTTTTATTTCTTATTTGGCGTGGTAAGGAATTCCAGAGTCGAGTGGCATATATGAAATATTGACGCTCTGATGTCATAAAAGATAATCGCGGTTGCAAAATTTGTTTAGTCCTTGGAGATGCGAAAAACTTAAGTCTGTTTACGGCTGGGGGTTGACGCGTATGTATTATTTTTTGAAGCACTATAATTGATCGGCATGTAAGGGGATATTCTTGTCTAGAAATTTAAAAAAAATCGATTTTTATATTTTCAAAGTTTAAATATTCAAGATTATATCTACAAGAGGATTTTTCAAAATTCAAATTATTTTGGGAGATATCGGTATTTTGTTGACCCGGCATCCAAACTGGCTCGGCCGGAACAAAATCCTTTTGTCCTTTGTATATATTGTAATACAAGAACCCAAGGTGACTTGTATCTTTTATATTTAGTGTTCACTTACGTCCAGCTGCCAACAGTTGAATTCTAACCATCAAACCACGTGGACGTACATATGCGCTGTGAGTGAAATAAAAATATTATGAAATATTTTTTTTAATAAAATGGATAAAAAATCCTCAGCGCAAAGGATTACGCGTCCAGATCGACAAACAAGAAGGCGATTTTACGGCAATAAATTCACGACACAGGAAGACACCAGTTTTACGAGTGCAGCAAAATTGAGTAAATCAAATAATGAATAGGTGATCATTGAAAATAATTACGGCTACTGTGTTTTGGAGTTTTTCACGGTTTTTTGAGCGATTTCTTTTTTAGTTTTGTGTACTACACGCAAGAAAGAGATTAAGTTTTCGAGAACGTCTTATCGCGGACTAGGTTTTAAAATTGCATTACAATGCGGTTGCGGTAGTGAACAATATATACCATCATGTGCATTCGTCGACAAATCCTATGAAGTTAACCAAAGAATTATATTTGCTATGCGGCTTTTTGGAGTTGGCAGGGAAGGAATAAATATCTTCTGCAGTATGATGGATATTTTTCAAGGATTAGCAACATATGTATTGCCCACCTGGTGCGGAGAGTGTGTGTAAATGGCAAAAATCTGCATCTGAAGGTACATTACTGGAGCTTGACCAAGAAAATCCTCCTCTGTGTTATGTAGTTTTGAAAATTATAAAGCCAATTTATTTATCATCAGAGGAATTATTGACTCGATGTTTAGGTTCAGAAACTCAAAATAATAATTGAGTCTTTAAACTCTTTGATTTGGACCTAATATGATTGAGATAGCGACATTTATTGCTGTTTGTATATTTAATGAATGAAATGATGGAGCTTATGGGAATGAAAATTGGCCCGGAAACTCATTCATTGGCTGTGAAACGTGACAACGCCGGGATTGACCGTTCCGAGATACGAGCATCCAACGCAAAGGAGACCAGAACTGCTCGATATGAAGAGAGAAACGCGGAAAATAGTCGAGGAAGGTCCGAAGTATGAAGCAGGAATGGCAGATTGAATAAATGTAGGTCTACAATACCATATCAAGACTAAGATTGCGAAAAACTTTACGCGAAACTTAAGATGCGTTTTTCTCGAAACTGCCTTTTTCAAAACAATACCCACGATTTCTCAGATTCTACTGGACCGATTTACCTGAAATTTTAAGAGAGTCTGCTTTATAGACTTGTCTATGTCTGGAACTTTTCCCATCCCCATTTCTATTACTTTTTTTTTAAATTCGAAACAGTCAAAAAAGTGGTACAAAAATTGTTTGTTTTTCAGGCAGTCGCTATTTTGTGAAGAATAATTTTTCCAACTTTTCTGTAGATCCAGACATTATTCTAGATTCATATTCTTTTTTTTCCGACTTCAGATTGCTAGGAAGGTTGAAATCGTGGGTATGGTTGCGCGCCCCACTTCATCAACTGCAAATTTTTGAAATTTTTGAAATTTTTTAATTTTTTTCTGTATTCTTGTTATGTTTAAAAATAACTAATAAAAAATGGATACTAAAAATACTGATTGCCTTTTTTGACCATTCAAAAATTACATGAAATTCATGCCTCTAAACTAGAATACCCCCCAAAAGAAGGATATCAAAAGTGATGTTGCAGATCTGCTTGGAGAAGTAAGAAACGTGGTCATATCCTCGCAAGCCAAACCAGTATCGAGCAGGATTTTTATAGGCGACATTGAGTTTATGGTAACTAATCAAATCACAATTACCGAAGACTTCGAATCCGTATGTGAGTATAGGCGTAATAGTGGTCTTGACCTATTCACATATTCCATCACACCGTCATAAAGGGCGGGTCTTTGGAAAGTGCAGAGTACTCACTCTTGGAGATAATAATGCACTTAGACTTTTTGGGATTAATATGAATCAAATTCCGTTGTGGCCAGTTAGAGATTTTACCAAGTCGGAGCTAACAAAATGATTAATTGATTCGAAAGAACAAAAATTATGTAATTGGGTGTCATCTGCCTTCATTTCAACTTAGGAGTAGGTCGCCGTTATGTAGAGTGAAAATATGAGTGGACCCAATATGAATCCCTGTGGAATTCCACATGTATTTGAAAGAAACTCAGACCTTATACTATTTACACTTACTGCTGTCGTCCTTTTCGATACGAAGACATGAGACTTAGAGCTTATCGCATAAGATTGAGTGATTGACAATGTCAAATGCCCTAGAAAAAAACAAGGAGCACTAGGAACTTTACCTGGTTTTTATCCAATTTCTATCTTATATCATCGAACTTGTGCGGTGGAACAGATATGACTCGAGCGACAGGCAGATTGCTTGGTAGTTACGAGAATATGCTGATAGAGGTACTTATGAATTTGTTTCTGCATGATTCTCTCAAATACTTTGGACAAAAAAAGAGAGTATTGCAATTGGATGTAATATTTACCTTTATATAAGTGTTGACTTCTACCACAGGGAGGGAGACACTCCTGTAGTAATAATATGGTTAAAGATGTGCGATACGTGTGGCAATATTACAGCAACTCGTGGTGAATTTGCTTAAATAGAGAGTAGGCTCTTAATCACATCCACCTGGGATACGTCAGAAAAAGCAAAAACGCTGTGGTTTTACCATTAAGATTGAGAACTTGCGAAGGAGAACGGGCGGTCGAGGGAGAATGCGAAACGAAACTTTCGTTTAATACATTACCATCGATGTTATCGATATGTTTACCTTTAAGCTTGATGAAACCAATCTCCTTCAAATATTTCCACAACTGTTTGCCTGGTAGCGACGGAATCAAGTGCTTCGAGTAAAACAGTGTTTTAGCCACCCGAAAGTAAAGTTTGTCACACTTGTTATGATTGTAAACATAACCATTGACATCGTTTGATTTTTTTTCCTCGTAAAACAAACTTGTTAGAGAAACCCATTTCCCTCACATCTGTCATGTCGTCGGTGATTGTCATTCATAAAATCTAGCTCCCATCCGACCAGTAGCCAATGCGTGTCTTTAAGTGCATTACCACCAGCGTGTCACTCTCGCTAGATATGGTACAATCTGACATCTGAAAAGAAAATCGATACTCTGCGCAGTGTGCACATCCAAGGCGGATTACCAGAGAAAGTAACAAAAGCCAGTCAGCCAGCCAGTCAACCAAACAAACGCACACGCTACTCAAGTGCAAATTCTATCTGCTGGCTCCTATTAACTAGCGCTTATGAGCTTTCCTCGGCTAATTGAAGTTTTTCATTGCATGTCCAACTACGGCGATATGAAAATAAAAAAAAAAGAAATTTTTCAAATCTCTCGGATACTGCTAATTAGTGTAAAAATGCATCTCGTATCTGAAAAGTTGCCTCGCCTCGATGGGCATACGAATGTGGACAGCAGATTGTGTTGATCTTGAGTTTGGTGGTGAGGCAAAGTATCTGTGATGGCGCGTGTTTAATTGATTCAGCCAACATCCGTGAGATAGATGTTGACCATCGGTGACGAAATGTCCGAGAAAAAAGTGCAATTCTAGGAGCAGCACTTTCACATTGACACGAATGCTGCCCGACTTTCCCATTTGTGCCTAATGACAAGATGATGCAGTACACATGATAGCTAAGACTCTGAGTTGAGACTCGTGTAATTTTTTTTTCACTGATATTTTGGCTCGTCCATTTTTTTGGCCAAACTACTTTGTGTGCAGAATTTGTCTCATTAGTGAGAAAAGAGCAATTTTTGAAGTGTAGCTGCAGTGTCGTCACCGGAATCCTTGCTGCCATTGAAGTCATCGGAGCGGTGGCGCTCGTCGTCTCATTTGCATGGTAAAGCAGTGTTGAATGTTGCAATTTGGCACTGACTGGCGAGATGGTTAGATGGTATTTTTTTGGAAACGAGTTAATAAATTATGGCAACGGCTCTATGGACGAATTAAGAGGAATGTTGGCTTGGCTTGTGTCTGTGCTTCAGCTGCCATTAGCATGTGAAATGAGACTCTAAAAAAAAGCTCGTATTGTTGTTGGCGTGGGAAATGGCGAATAGCCAAGAAGGCGTTTGTTTACTGAGCACTTTAAATGGCGGCAAATTTGTCTTTTCAAAGTGCGCACATAGGAATTCGTGTTGATTGATGGCGTTAAGTATACTTCATGGAAAATGTTTTAAAAAATTTTAGGCTTAGACTTAAGAAAATCATGCGAAAAGAAGGTTTTTAGTATATGTGCCTAGCGACACTTCTTGAGTGTTATCGTGTCATCGGACTAACTCATCCTCCAGTCAATCCGAGCACCCATACAATTGTACGACTTGATCTATCTATACCAATATGTCGATCAACAAATTTCTTTACATTTTCTTTATTTATATATATATTTGTTAAAGGCATTTTATGCATTTTGAACCAATAACTTTTTTGTTGTAATTTATGTCAGCAGAAAAATTCAAAGCAGAGTTGCTGTTTAAGGTAAAAGCCATATTATCAGCAAAGGCATTACATTTTCTGCAAAATTTTTGAAAAAGGGCAAATCAATAAAGATTAAAAATATGATTGGTCCCAATACAGAACCTTGAAGAGTCCGCTATGAAATGGGTTTTCAAGAATTAAATTGTCCATTATTTTCAACCCTTTGCTTCTCTTTAGTAAGAGCAGAACCATTTATGTATAGAGCCCCAGAAACTGCACTTATTAAATTTATCCAATTGAATTTTGTGGTTGACAGTATCTAGACTTGTATGAACTTAATAAGGGTATTTGGTGTATGGTAAAATCAATTAGAGTATTTGGTGTAGGGTTAAATCAATATTCTCGTGTAAGAACATCGCGAATAATCTGGACGACGTCGAAAAACCAGCAGAAGAGGAGTTCAAAAAAATAGTTGTCGAATAATATAATATTTTCTTTCTGTTTCCTCCAATTGTTTAAATGAAAAACGAAGACAAGGATGATGATAACACCTTAAAAAATTATGCAATTCAATTAAAACAAGAAAAGGTATATTAATATTTCGACCGAAAAAACATCTATGCATTGCCATTTCCAATGGTCAATAATATTTTTAACACCATATCAGAGACCATCTCTAATATACAACTTTACAAAAAGCTTGCTTTGCTGAAAAGGTGCAAACCTTCTGATTAATTGTGAAATATTATTTAATTTAAATAATTTCCTCGACTGGCATTCAAACTTATCAAAGAAATTGTTGTTTAACGAATTTCAAGACCAGTGTTGTTCTTGAGTGTCTGGATCATCTATGAATTGTTTACAAAGGATTGATCTGTAATGGCTCCCTACAAAAAAATTAAACTGCGTCGAAGCATTACTCTGTGGCGGCAATGCAGCACACCAAAATGATTGTTGGATGGCTTGAGTGGCACGTTACCCTATCTTACTAGAGTCACAGCTCGTACAACCCCAAATTCTCAATTTCTTGCCATAAATAATTGGTTATTATGCCTCGGCAGCGCTTTACGCTTTGATTGCGACTTTTTCCCATTGATGTCATTTCAAAAATGGACCAATAAAGTCACCACTCCATGCAAAGACCAAAAAGTCGTATGCTCAGAATGCATTATCTTCTCCATGATTTTTGAGTGTTGATTTTCCTAGCTTCAAATTAGGATATTTTGCTTGTTGACGTTACCCTTTGTTGCACACTTCGCTCTATCAAAGAGAATCGGGATCCTTAAAAAAAGGATATCGATTTCATTTATTAGCAACCAATATATAAAGACCCTGTTTTGTGTGACACTAGAAGAACTAATTGTACAGAATAATGCATGGAAGAATTGCAAGCGTAGTTGTGTAGTTTTATAAACCCTCATTACCCGTTAACATCAAGACTCGCAGCAATCTGTGCGTGGTATTCCGCTTGTAAAAGTCCCTTAGAATCAACAACTAGTCAAATAACTCTCCTATACATGGAGTCCTCCTTTCAACTTTGTTCGCTCCGTTGAACGGCGGTGGTGGTTCTCCCTTTTTTCCACGCCAAGTGATTTAAAGTAGATAAGTTGATGTTAGCCACCGGAAGCACGCATTTAGAATGAGCAAGGCAGGTCCATATCGCATGTCCACAGCTCGTTAAAGGCAACATTGGATTCATGGTTTGGTCCATAGGTGCTGCAACGTTTTGACCTAGGAGGGGGCACTTAAACTGAATCATTGGGTAGCTCAAAACAATGCAATTTTTGAATATCCCTTGCGACAGGGGTACTTCGCATATTCGTCGATAAAGGGCACTTTTTTCCAGCGGTAGTTTCGTTCGCATGGGATTTAACCTACGATCTTAAAATTTTGTTTTTTTCGGAAAATAATACTTCTCATCAAATAAGCTCTAGAAATTCATTGAAACACCAGTAAAATTTTTATGCGAAAAAAGGTAAGGCGTACCAAGACACATTTATTCTAAAATACTGCATCATCTCACCAATGCAGAGAAGAAGACTTTATTTAATGCAGCGGATCCTCAAAGATGTTCCAAGCCAAATGGTCTGTTCGCAAAATAAATACTAAGCCTTTGGTGTCTGTTTGCCAAGAGTTTCCTGGCGATCCTCTGGATCACAAGAGCTCGATTGAACTTCGTCACAAAAATGTTTCATGAGGAAATAAAGGTACCTGTCGACAAATGTGGTTGAAATTATCGCAACCTCATCAGTTGTAGTAAAATTTTTGAGTTGTTTAAAATGTGAGGATTCCCAATACTGGTGAGCACAGATGAAATGGCACTAGATTCCAAGTGAACTTTCATCCCAATGAATTGAATGCGAAGGTAAGATACTTCCGTTCATTATTTACTTCTAAATTCAATTTGGGATTTAATCTTCTAAGTGTAGATGTCTGCTCAACTTGCACTGAGTTATCTGGCAAAACAAAAAGTTGTGATAAACAAATTTACAAAGATGTATTTTGACTGCCAGAAAAACCAAGTTCTACCAAAAGTTTGTGACCAAGCTCCGTATTATTGTAGGTTGTTTTACTTAAAGAATTCAACTATTGTGCAAGGACCATCGTCTGCAAAATTAAACCTGATAAACATTTTCATTTATCTTCACCTGGGGGAAGCAGCGCAAAATCTCACACCAAACGCCTACAAATGTCCAAAAACAAAATTCTCAGAACGATGCTTCCTAGGTATAACTCCGCCCTAGACCTACATGAAACAAATACAGAAAATTAATAACAAATTAAACTTAGGCTGCACTATTGCTGATAACCACTTAGTTAACGAACTAAAAAATTGAATACTATTTATTTTAAGTCACATAGTTTTTGTTTATTAAATAAATCGATTGTTTATTTTATTTCTTAACTTATTCATTTATTTATTTACTAATATACTTATATATTTATTTATTTTCTTATTTATTCACTTACTAAAATTATATATTTATTTTTTTATTTAATAAATTTATTTATTCATTTCTTTTTAATTTATTGAATTCGTTATTTATATATTAAATTTTTAAATTTCTTCTTTCCTTACATAAAGTAATTAAGACATTTTAACTCTAGTCATTCAATTTAAAGCTTCTATGAAATTATATATGCTCATAATATGAGCATTGACCTAAATGTCATATGTGTCTATATACATAAAAATATATCTATTTTCTTTGTTCTCTCATTTAACGTTTTTTTTCGAATTTTCCTTTAAAACGCTATATTATTGTAAAAGTATAACCCATTTCGATTGTGATAATTAATATTATTTCAGAAGTAATATAAAGCCATATAAAAGTTCTGAATTGTAAAATGTGCGGCAAAACCATGATTTGTAAATTTTATTTCAAAATAAATTAATCTATCTATCTATCTTTCACTATATGACGCCTAGTAGCTGACTAAATGGTTTTTGCAAGCCACTTCTTCAATTAAATAAATAGAACTTATTTTTCCTATTGTTGGTTACTCGTTTTTACCACCTGACAGAGTTTTCGGTAATGCTGAATGCTGAATAAAGAAAATGGCAACCATCTTCTTCCCATAAGAATATGAAAATGTTTTACGAGAATTTTGTACTTTTATGAAAATAAGAGACTGTGTCCTGTTAATGACATGAAAGATGCAAGCAAGTACTCTCTACTTCCTTCTGGTAAAAATTTTACGGATATATTTTTTTTCAGAAAAACTATCAAGGAAAAATCGTTATCACAGAAAAAGAAAATTACAGGATTCATATAAATCAAAACATTTTCCGCAGCAAATGTAAGAAGAATTGAAATGTGAAAATGATTCAGCCGCGGTTGATACAACCATTCAGTAAACATTAATTTGCACAAAGTTAGAGATGCTATTAATTTAATGAAAAAGCACTTTGGGCAAAGCTGAAAATGTAAACTTTTACGCAGATTTGGTTTATAATACTCAGAAAGAAGAATACTATAATGAGCCAATACAAGAAGTAGAAGTGATTCACATTTGAATCTGAACTGATTGTTCTCAAAATTTCCAAACAAAATGATTTTTGTTAAAGTTTAAGAATTTTTATGAATACAATTTTGTTAAATAAAAATACTAAATACACTAATTATACCAATAATTCCAGTTCGCATAAAAAGGTTAATATTTTTTTAATCAGCAATATTCATTTTAGGACAACTCAAACATTCAAGTATGCAAATATGAGCATTGTCATAGCAATCTACAAATTTTAAACTGTGTTCATCCATAGATTTCAATGCAAATTTGGTCAAAACTTGATTAAGATATTTTTTCTGAACTCCATCCTATTTCTTTTTTTTAAGCCCATTTATTTCAACAATTAATAATATGATTCCTTTAGTATAAATGAGGAAATACTCTAAGTATGATACTATCCTTTTTTTAACAGTACAAGGCCAGTGGATTTAGATTCTTAAGAACTTACTTATGAACAATATTAATTTTAACATATTATTTGTATATTAAAATTTAAGAAAAAATCGTGGAGTTAAAAAAAAACTTTCTTCTTTTTTTTTGAGACTTAATCCAGTCAAGCTGCTAATATTTTGTTCTATTGAATCTATTGATGTTACTTTTATCCCTTTCAGGTACGCTGATGCAGGACCTCCAGTCAGCAGATGCATCCCCCGATTCCCCGATTACGTTGGCACATTGAGGATCTTCTTGTCTGTGATATAAAAAGGAACATTGATCGAGTTTGAGAAGTAGCGTCCAAGTTGAGAAAAGTCTAAGGCTTGTTAGCAAATGACCTTCACATCGGATCTTAGATATTTAGAGTTAAAATCTTTGGTGCGACTTAAGTGGTGCTTTCGATATTTTTTACTGAGTATTAACGTGTTAATTGTAGTATAAAAAATTGTTTAAATGAACGCCCAAATACTTCACAAAAGTCTTTGACTCGATGCGAAGTTCATTTGAAGATTTTTTTTCCATGTTTTTGCAATTGTGTCGCAAATCTGAACTACCCTGTCCTACTCTGGTGCGTAACAGTATGGTTCTATACTTGGAGATGTTTATTTTAAGTTTTCAGTCTTGGCCGAAAGCCTGAAGATGGTTGAATTAAGCTTGGAGATTGTTTATAGGTACATACATTTATGAGCGTAAAACTAGACTACGACACGACACAGAGAAACCATGGTCGCCGTATTAACTCTATGAGTTACAACGAATTATTTCCCGCGAATCATTAAAGTATGAAATAATATTTATTAGGTGTTTGGGAAACTTATATCTGATAAGTTTAAGCTTTTTCGATATGCACTAAACAAGCACCTGTACATTTTTAAATGTGTAGCTCTCAATTAAAATTGGATACCAACTCTGTAACTGCGTGCACTGCTCAGTCGGCTTTAACTTCCTTGAAAAATTGAAGGAGAGTGCCTGAGTCCCTAATTTAGTTTTTAAACTTTTACATCTCATCAGAAATCTCGACAGATTAGCGATTTGGATGTTGTTTCGCATGGACGGACTCAAAATGGGAATCAATAAGACTGAGTTTAATCATTACGCCATTGATCACATAGTGGTTGTCGGCACTTGGACAATGGTGGGGATGAATCCCTGCACGATAAAAAAGCTGTTCAGAGTAAATATGACTTTTCAGCCTGGAAATCTTTACAAAGCTACGAAGCTTAAAAATATGTTTGATCTGGGGAATCATATTCCTCGATTCAGATTTTATCATCGTTTCGGCTCAATTCCTCCAGTTATCGTTGACAGAATTTCGAAACTATTTTTTCAGCAGTGATCTCACATTCCTCAGGAGGGAATTCAGTCTTATCAGATCATCGTTGGTCGACTCGTTCTGAAACTGTCGGCGTATCCTTGTTTTGTCTAAGAAGAAAGCTTTTGTGTTTCTGTCACAGTGAAGATAGAATTCAGTACCACTTTTGTTTTTGGTCTTTTGTATTAACGAATCCATGGTCTCACTTTTCTTTCGTGAGGTTCCTGTTATAAGGAACTTCGGAAGACGAGCGATGACTATTTTCTTGTTGCAAAAGCAAAGGTGGAATTGTCAGCAAATTATGTTGCAATAACGATTGTGTTATTTTGCTATCGCGGATTGTTCTAATATGCAAGCATTTATTTTCTTCATTCCTACTTTACTTTTGTTCAAGTGCAATCGTTTTAGATTTCATCCTTAAACAAAACGTTCACGAAACCAATACATTCCCCTTGCTAAAGTAATAAACGTCTCCCCTTCTATGCTGTTTGTTTTCCACGAAACACAAACAGCAAATCATAAAGTCCTTCTGGTTCACACACGAAAATTCCACTGCCTATTTCGGCTCGGTTCACCCTAATAGGCTTCCAGCATCACAGTCGACCGAACGGATATTTTCCAAAAGAGTGCCAAAAAAAACCCAGAACAACTTTTGCTAGGCATGCGAGGACACAAAATCCAACTTCAGCCGAGCAATAAAAACGGAGGTATGCCATGTAATTAACGTCTATCTGATGCAAGGACTATACAAAGAGGATCGGGACAGTGGAAGTACATACGTAAAACTTCACAGTCTGTTCGTGATCCAACAACCGCCTGCTGGTAAATCAACATTATTTTCGGTCAAGGCTAACGCACTATTTGGACTAACTGAGGACCTACCCCGTGGTCAGAACATGGAAATGAACATTGTAGCCGTGGGAATCCAGTTGCTAAGCCGAAGACCTATTTGACACTCACAGTGTAGATTTTGTGTTACATGGACTGCAGCTGCAGGATATACTCGTAAATCCGAAAAGTGTGCAACCTGACAACTAGTCAACAGGAAAAAAATCAACACGGATTGCTCCTGTCATGTTCGAGTACTATATACCTATATACCGGCAATAGTCCAGCGCAGTGCAATCACAAGACCGTCTCAGTATTATTGCGATTGGCAGTGGTTCGGATGCATTTTAGAAATTTCCCTTCAACATTTCAACAAAAATTCTGAATGAGTCCGATGTTGGATGTACGGATGGAGGTTCGGATTTAAGAAACACATGTGAATGTATGCATGCAAACATACAATAGTTGGAAATTGGGTGCAATGAAATGAATTCAATGAACCAGAACACTGAGCTAGAGCAGTGATCCTCAAAGTTGAAGTGTTCTTTAAGATTTAAAGAAAGTTTTCGATACAGTGAGAGCCAGAAATGAGTTCCCCTTAAGACTATTCCTGAATTTCCGCATGCTTGTCTGGTAACGAAATTAAATGCTTTTCCTCTTTTAAGGTGACAAACATCAATGAGGTCTGATTTCGTAGCAAACGTAAAGCTTAGTTTGCCAGCCCTACAAATAAGTGTACCGCCATGTCTATAGGTTTTTGTAGTGTATTTGAGGTGGTTTTTGATACGTAGGCTGCTAGATATATTTCTGGCCTAGGCAACACAAAGTGTTGCCAGGTGCAATCTGACATTTCCATTGGAAAGTTTGACATTTTTTAGCATAACATCACTCAGAACGTGTTATCATTAAATCGTGAATTGTTTTATTTACAGAAACTCGAAAAATTCTCGATACGTAGGCTGCTAGATATATTTATATGCCTATGCAACACAAAGTGTTGCCAGGTGCAATCTGACAGTTTGACATGTTTAAGCATAACATCACTCAGAACGTGTTATCATTAAATCGTGAATTGTTTTATTTACAGAGACTTGAAAAATTCTCGATACGTAGGCTGCTAGATATATTTCTGGCCTAGGCAACACTAAGTGTTGCCAGGTACAATCTGACATTTCCATTGGAAAGTTTGACATTTTTTAGCATAACATCACTCAGAACGTGTTGTCATTTAATCGTGAATTGTTTTATTTCCAGAGATTTGAAAAATTCATCTCGGCACAAAAAATGGAATTAACTCGTGAACACTTTCGTTCGATCATTTCTCACAACTTTCGACGTGGATTATCACGATGAAGCACCATCCTATAGCACTGTGAAAAACTGGTTTAATGAATTCAGCCATGGCCGACGCTCGCTCAAAGACGAATTCCGTGAAGGTCGTCCAAAAACGGACGTTGTGCCAGAGAACATTGATGCTGTGCGCGGACTGATAATGCAAGATCGTCATGTGACATACCGCGAAATAGAGGCATCGCTGGGCATTTCCCCCACCAGCATACATTCGACATTGCATGAACATGTTTGTCCTAGTTGGATCCCTCACAATTGGACAATCGATCAAAAAAAGGCTCGTGTCGATTGGTGCAAAGAAATGTTAAAAAAATACGATCGTGGTGCTTCAAATGACGTTTATAAGATTGTCACAGGTAACGATTCATGGATCTATGCGTATGAGCCCGAAACAAAACAACAATCGACCGTCTGGGTCTTCGAAGACGAGCCAAATCCAACAAAAGTTGTTCGAGGTAGAAGAAATTTGAAGCAAATGGTCGCCTGTTTCTTCGGCGACTGTTCCGCTTGAGCAACGTAGGGCGGTCAATTCTGAGTGGCACACCACAATTTCTTTGCCTGAAGTCTTTGGAGAAATTCGAAAAACGAACAAGAGAAGACGAATCATTGTTCACCATGACATTGCGTGCTCTCACACATCGGCTCAAACCAGCGCCTTTTTGACCGGCCAAAACGTCGAATTGATGAGTCATCCGCCGTACAGACCTGACTTGGCACCCAATGACTTCTTTTTATTCCCGCACATCAAGAAAAAATTCGTGGTCAACGATTTTCGTCGCCAGAGCATGCTGTTGAATCGTTCAAAAACCATGTTTTGGAGGTGTTTCAATCGGAGTGGAAAAAGTGTTTCGACAATTGGTTTGAGCGCATGCAAAAGTGTATAAATCATGCTGGAGAATACTTTGAAAAACAATAAAACCACTTTTGATGATAAATATTCGCATTTTCATTATAAGGCCAGAAATATATCTAGCAGCCTACGTATTAGGTGGTCTACGAACGTTTTCCAGTACCACTGAATAAAACAATTTTGCTCTTATCCGTCCACAATCTGCTTCGTAATTTTTCGGTGGCTACTTAAGGTGTTCTTCAGCTAACTTTAACCGAGTTTTTTTGGGTTGCTTCGTCAAAAAGGCATTTTACGGGGACTGCCGGCAAATAGTTTGGATTCTTTGAGTCGCCTTGGAATTGCGACTGCACTCATAGTTCGAGCTCCTTTTGGACCACTTTTGAGGAGGCACATAATTCAGGTTTAACATACAGCAGTATACGCCTGTTGTGTTTTGCTGTTTTTCGCTTGACGCGTGTTTTATTATTGTCATCTTGATGACAGGCCAAGCTCATCGTTATAGCAATGCTTGCTTATGGGTGCCCCTTGTGGGTCAACGTTGAAGCCTTTTATTCGGCCTTGTTTTCGACTTCATAGAGCTCCATTGTCTGATAACAAAAAACTCTATTCCAATGCGGTTCAATAAAAAAAGGGCAAACCTTATCAGAATTGTAAGCTTCCTTATCAAAATGAACTGGAAGGGAATAACCTTATATAACAAACTGATTTTCGGGGCTTATTACCCTTACAAAATGTACCACGATTGGGCGCGCCTGTACGGCTTCGTTCCTCTATCTCGAATCCAAAGGTACAGTACAGCCTAGTCCAGTAGTGCCACTAATCGAGTGCAATTTTCGCATGCAGTTCAAAAACCCTCTGAAAATAAAAATCGTCATACTTTGGACGACTCTGCTAGCTTAACGACTCATGGAATGATCAAAATCCCAGTTTAGTTGAAAACAAATTATAAATATATTTTGTTGAAAACAGAAGATATCTATTTTGATAGTGAGTATATCCATCCAGAGTTGAGTACTAAATTTAGTGATTTGAGAACTTTCCATTATTTCTCATCCGTACTGTTCGAAACCGCAACGTGATTCAAATGGCCGAGCCATTTAGGTGTCTGTCGTCGAATCCAGTGAGAAACCCCAGGGACCGATGGCAGTAAGCGGCACAATCGAAACATTGGCGAAATCTCTGCCCCACCTGCAAACACATCAATGCTCTGGTAACTCATCTTACCATCCAAGTGCATATCGTGTGTACACAAAAGCCAATCTCACCGCTTTTGTAGATTTCGAATACTATTTTCAACGCCTGGAATTCTCGTTACGAGAGTCAAGCATTCAAATTTCACCAAACGGACTAAATTAGTTATCCTCCTTCAACAATGTCACATGCTCTGTGGGCACTCCATACGGAATCGCATCTACACACAGCGTCGGTCGTACCCATCAACGTAACAGAAAGGAGAACGATCAGGAACTGAGGAATGCAGGCCATCCAAGTGCAAGAAAATGGAAAATTGTGCCCTCGAGTCATTGAAAGGACATAAGACCAGTCCAACCAAATTCTGACTCACTCAAACGAAAGAATAAAAAAATGGCAGATGTAGGAAAAAAAAACGAACTCAATTGTCAGATGGAAATTTTTGAGTAGACAGGAAGACGAAGAAGACTATGACAAAAAGTTATTCCTTGGCTATGAAATATCTCTGACAGATAAAAAGTGAAGTACATATTTTGTTTATCCTTTTTCTTTTTTAATTCTTTGGCGAAACGACATCGACGATACATAAAAACGAAGAGCCTGTTCTAGGACAATTCGAGCTGGCCAGTTGTGTCCTGTGCTGCTATTTAGATTTTTTTCGTTCTTTTAGTTTGTCTGTTCCAGTTTCTTGGTCCTTTTTGTCTGGCTTCTATTTCACTGCCCTATATATCCTTTTGTTAAGAGTTTGTGTGCCTTTCTATTAGTTTCGCTGTTGTTATACTTTTTGGATGGAAGTTTTGCTCTTCGTTGTGCAATGGCTGTGGATTCTGAGCTAACCAACGAGGGTAATTCTAAAGAAATTCTCATTTGAAAGAGTGAATGAAGAAGAGTTGAGCGAAGCGGAACTTAAAAGGGGCAAAAAAAATATATAACCATGATTGTAGACAAGGAAATGGGATACTTCCCGATGTACTTTTCCAATGGGCAATTCTACCATTCACAGTGGGTGAATGCAATGCCATGTGAGTCAACCGAGGGTATGGCTTAAGCATCTCATGAGTGCCATTAGAAGCTTCGTGCAGAGTCAATGGTGCTTTGAGGTTCTGCTTTGCGTCTTATTGATTTGATTACTTGATAGCATGGAAAAGGCGGCCCACGAAACCTAAATGGAATCTTACTAACTTCCCTTGACTTAGAAGTACTTGTAATGGGTCCGATTTTCAAAATTCAAAATGTTGATATACAATGCGAATCACTAGGATAAGGTCATCAAATTTGCGGACGATTTTCGCGATGTATGTATGTATACCATTTTTTCCTCTAAGTTTTTACTGACTTTGAGGAGGTACGTATTTTCCCGAAAGAAAATGAGTTTATGGGCTAATTGGGTAATTCCATTTGAATTTTGCTTCTTCAGAAAAGTGTTTTTTTTATTGTAACTGAAATAATTTCCTTTTTTTGAGGCTTAGATGACAAATTACAGAAATTAAGTGAAACTCTACTTTACTTTTGAAAAAAAAAGAATAAAATTACTATTGCAAATTTCAAAGTTTAATGTAATGAAGGAAAAACTACAAGAAAAACCTTTTTTTTTTTTTTTTTTTTTCATTTTTGTAAGTTTTTTTTCATTAATTATCAAAATCAACTTGTTTTCGAATAGCTTACAAGATGCATTGGATCGCTCAAATATATTTACATTTCGTCAATGTCGAATAATTAAACATTTCGCCTTTTAAAGATTCCCTCTTCCCAATCATGTTTACGATGATACTTGAAAGCTGGTTCATAAATTTGAACTAGAACGACATGGGAATCAATACTGATGGCGAAAAACTGAACTATCATGTATAAAATTCTCGGAAGATATCTTACTGAGAGGTTCAACATGTAATGAACTTTTAACTATGCTGGAAGGATTCAGTCATAGATGCTTAAACTAGTACGTATTAACAGAGATAAAACAAAATAAATGACTTATGCCGAAACAACTGAGATGCAAACAATTCCAGAACAAAGTTATTGAGTACGTCCATTTAGATAGGACGATTGCTTTTAGTCAACCAAAAACAAAAAAAAGCGTTAGAAAGACAAACGAATGGAAATAGCACTGGGAAGTAAAACCGATACTGGCGTCAAACATGTGCAACTGTAGAGTCAAGGAAGTATCTTTTTGAAGCGGCCATTTTTAAAATCCTTCATACGGTGCACAAACATGGAACTCAAACACAAAAACAGCACACTAACTTTTAGTATGCCAGCGCGCAAATGAAAGATTCATACTTAATATATCATGATGGCAAAAGATAAGAAACTTAAATATTCGCGATCAAAGTGGACAGATGAAGAAGAAAGAGCAAGAAGGCAGGACATGTAATACGCATGACTGACAACGGATGGACAATATGAGTAACCAACTGGAAGGCCACAGGAAGGTTGAAAGTCCAAAAAACAGATGGAAAGATGACATCTTAAACAATGACAGAGACTGACGATACGTAGATGGAGGCCTAGGGTCACATATAACTTTCTTTTAATAAAAACAAATAAATTATTAAAATACTTACAGTGTTGGCCAAAACTAAAGCACAAAATTACCTCACTTTGAAAAAAACTGAAGACCATTAAAAAAACCAATGATAATTTTAAAGTTTTTTTTTTTTTAATCGCAATATATTTGTCTTCAATTTACGGTAATTAAATTAATTATAACTCTTAACATATTTAAAAAACAACAAAATAAGTTAAGACTTATTAAAAAGTAAATGGACAAAACTAAAGCACATGCAACCTTTTTCGTACGTAGTTAGTCAATTTTACTGTTAATTTTCAATATGCTGCAAAGTTAACTGTTTTTATTTACGAGTATGTTCTGAACAATGGGAAAAACAATTAGTTGTGAGTCATCGGCGTCTGAGATCGGAAATAAAAATTGAAATTAAAAAAGTGATATAATGGCTCGCAATAAATATTCTAATGACGTGAAAGAAAAAATAGTGTCTGATTTTACTAACGGTGAATCAGTAACATTTATTGCCAATAAATTTGGTATAAGCCATACCGTGATTTCGCGAATATTAGCTCGATTTCGTGCTCGGGGAAATGTTCAAACGGTTCATAGTGGTGGTAGACCCCGAAAAACCAGCAGTCGCGATGATAAAAGAATAATCAGGCTAATTAAAAAGGACCCCTTCATTTCGTCAAGAAACATAAAAAATGAACTAGGCATAGAGATCTCAAGCAGGACGATCCGGCGAAGAGCTGTTGATAGTGGCTTGCTGTCATATCGAGCAATAAAAAAGCCATTTATTTCTCAAAAAAATCGACGTGCACGACTGGAATTTGCAAAGGCGCACTTAAACTGGACTTTGGCAAAATGGAAAACGGTTCTCTTTTCAGACGAATCCAAATTTAATTTAAAGGGATCCGACGGATTGCGCATGGTACGGAGGCCGAAGGGCGAACGCCTTAATCCCCGATTCACCAAGGGCACAGTCAAGCACGGTGGAGGCAATATTATTGTCTGGGGATGTTTTTCCAGTCAAGGAGTCGGGCCAATTCACAAGATTAGTGGTATAATGGATCGTTTCATGTACCGGGAGATTCTTCAAAATGTCATGCTTCCTCATGCTGAGGAAAATATGCCGTTGCGATGGATCTTCCAACATGACAATGATCCAAAACATACCGCTAAACTTGTGAAGGATTGGCTTACGGAAGGTGGTATTGCTGTTATGAAGTGGCCAGCACAATCCCCTGATCTCAACCCCATAGAAAATCTATGGGAAATTGTAGATCAGAGGATTGATCGCACGAAATGCAGTAATTTAGATTCTCTACTTCACCAAACTCAAATTGCCTGGAGAAACATCCCCATGCATATAATTGACAACCTCATTGCCTCCATGCCTCGTCGATGTACTGCAGTAATTAAAAATAATGGTTACGCCACGAAATATTAGCATTCAAATTTTTTTTTATTTTTTTTTATTTATGAATTCAAAAATGTGCTTTAGTTTTGTCCATTTACTTTTTAATAAGTCTTGAATGAATTTGTTGTTTTTTAAATATTTTAAGAGTTATAAAAAAATTAATTACCGTTAATTGAAGACAAATATATTGCGATTAAAAAAAAATAAAAACTTAAAATTTATCATAGGTTCTTTTAATGGTCTTCGGTTTTTTTCCAAAGTGAGGTAATTTCGTGCTTTAGTTTTGGCCAACACTGTATATCTAAAAATATCCTTTTTAATTAAGCATATAAGTATGTCACACCTTTACCGAATGCCAAAGGAAAAAATTGGTTTGAGTGCGAGTGGGCCTGCCCATACCATCAACTTCCCATCCCAAGATAAAAAAATGGGAAAGACTTACAGGATTCACATTTCTGAAACAATTTTCAAAGAACTTCCGTGGAAATTTGAATCAGGAAATAGAGAAAGGGGCACATCAATGTATGAAATGGCCTCAACTAAATACTGTTTTAGTCTTTTTGGTAGTCTCTTTAGTTAGTAACTTACTCAGTTTAGTCAATTGGTTAAATAAACATAATATTAATGAAACTTTTGGCATTAAAATTGAACAAAAAAAAATATGAATTTGTCCGGAAACTTATGAACGGCAGTGTAAATATTTATGCTTATTATTTTATCTGATAAGGCAGCTGTTAAATATAAATACATATAATTAATTTTGAACTTTTTTTATTGGAAAACTTAATTGGTATTAATTGAAGAAGTGAAAATGTCTTTTTTGACAGTTTTTTCGTCATAAAATTCAAACCACCCTGTGAAATTTAACCAAAAGCTTTTCAGGTGATCTTTATGCACACACACTTCGAATAAAACCAATTTGGCTTCGATAGCTTCATTTATTCTCGAGTTAGGCTGTAGAATCCGCACAAACGTACGTACGTACGTACGTACACACACACACAGACATCTTTCTAAAAATAATGGAATCCGACTACTGGGACCGCCAAACGTGGAGAAATGTAAAAATGTTGAATTTCGAAAATTGGAAAGTACCGAAAACCGCTAAAACTTGGGTTTTGAAACACATATTGTGGCTCAGACTTATAATCGTAAAATTGATTTAATTATTCAAAGATGTCACTCACCGGCGCACGATATTATTTCATATTTTAAACATTAAAATGACGGAAAAATACAAGCAATTCATCTATTAAGATGAGAAAACAGAAGAAAGTTTTTTTTTCTTCGCAATATCTTAAGGTTTTTATCAAAGAGGAACAAGGAAGTGAAAAATGAAGCAGTATGTCGAAATTTAGGAAGCACGATTTGAACGGCCATGAAAAAGCTATAAAACATAGTTAGCTAAGGACGATCTTAAAAAGGACATGACGCTTTGTAACAAATTAAAATTCCTTTAAAGCATCTCTTCTTAAATAACCCAAAATTTCTAGAAATTCGTGAAGATTCCCCAGGAAAGAAAGACCCCAACAATTAACGAGTTAAGTTTGTTTCTTTTATGCTTCAATTCCTCAAACAATAAATTCTGTTGGAGGAGTATGCCTAGGGTTCGAAGTATCGGCCTTTCATTTTCGATACCGATACCAAGAAAAATCCGAACTTAAAGTATCTATACTACCTTATATCGAACATTTTTTTAAAAACATAGGGTAAGATTGCGTTTTACGTTTACGTTACCACAGTATTTTACGCAGCTGAATTTATTTCTTAATCATACTATTCTTGTGTAAGAAAAACCGAAACTCAAGCTAAGAACGCATTTAAAACCATTCTTCCCCAGGCTGACCTGCTAATAATTTTGCCTTGAGACGATTTCTTGCCTGTGTTGCTGTAGCACCGGCTTTGGAAAGCATTTTTTCTGCTGGCAACAATCATGGCATTAAAATATTTCTGCACCTTGGTTAAGCAAGAAAAATTTAAGCTCATTGGATAAAACTATCAAAAAAAAAAAATTCTCCCTTCCTTCTTATAGATACATCCATACAGTCAGCTGGACCTGTTAACTGTACCCGTACTAGTCAAATACCCAGAACCTTGTACTTGATACTTGAAATTCAGATTCACTGCGTACTGCAATACTGTCCAGTACTTTTCAAGTACAATTCGTTGAGTGGTCTATGGTGCGAGTGGTATCGAGCCATAGTATCGAGTACTCATTATCGGGTATCGAAGCGTCAGTATCGAAAGTATCGTTCGAATCCTAGGTACGAAAAAAGATATTAAATTGTAAGTGTCGGATTATGCGTGTGTCTATAAAAAGCTTTATTGTTTTCGTTTATTTATTTTTGCCTTTAAATTTAAATCTTATTTTTGTTTATTAATATTCAATGAAAATATAAATAAATTAATGGTTAAAGTCCTCCTACATCTGTTGGAGAAAATGAGCACAAAATATTTTCTTTTCCCGATTAGTCGTGAAAGCCACTTTCTATTCTTATTAGGATAAGCTAAATTTGTTGGCCCTAAAATGGTTTTCATAAAAAAAGATTCAAAAATAATGCCATTAGAATATTTTTTGCTTTCCACTGGCGTCATAACAATTGAAATGGAATTCAATTAGATACACTTACAGCTTTTTCTGCGAACCAAAAATACCATTCATATCAATGAAAAAGCTTGATAAACAACTTAACTTGTGGTTAGCTGGCTTTTCGAAATGACGACATTCGAATTGGGGAAAAAAGGATTTCAATTTGGATAATCTCGTAAGATAGGTTCGTTTTCGCTTCTAAAATTCCTTTCAATTCAAATACAGTTACTCTAATTAAGCCGGCCTACGTTATCCAGGAGGGACGACACCGAACAAAACAGAGTCCTGAATGCAGGCCATCCCAGAAGTTGTCCTTTATTTCATGTGCCATATTCTTTCGCCCCCTCGTTTGGCCGCATTTGCTCTTTGCCTGTCCATCCTCGTTATGAAAACAAAACAAACAAAAAAAATTATGTCATTTGCATAGCTAATTTGTTTTTTTCTCATTAGGCCGCTCCATTTAGTTTTTTTTTTTTTTTTTTAAATGAAAACGCAAGAACCATTCACCGACTCAAATGTATCTTCATCTCACAGATACATTTTAGAGTGTTATGTGCAGACATGTTTTTATATAAAGTAATGGATGAAAATCTGTAATGGCTATGCCCTACATAACAACGATAGGCACAATGGAGTACACATTCAAGAAGCAGGGAGCATGAAACGGAAGGCACAACTAAGAGCTCGAGCTCATCATCATCATTTCGCACATAGTTACGGGAGCAGACATGGCCACCAGACCAGAAGCGTACTACGACTCAAAATCGATAAAGTGCAACACCCTCGACCCATCCAGGTGAAGGTACAAGGAGATTCTGTTAATACTGTTTCTTATTTCCCAAGAAGTACTTTATGTTGTTTATGATTTTGATGAGATTGTGATACATAAACGTATGTATGTGCTTGGGGCTGGGATTAATTGTAGGGTACCTACATGAGGAAGCTTTGTGAACACGACTGATGTAAGGTGATTACTGGTGATTTAAGGGACTCATGTGTGCATTCATTTTGGGTAGTTTTGAGGTCTGCTTACGAAAACAGTATTGACAAAATGGCGATAAGGACAGGAGAACATTATAATTTCATTCAAGAGTCGTTTTGAAGCCGAATTTTGTGTTTTTTTGATAAACATTCTTTGTACAGAAAATGTGCTGAATGTCCAAAACCAAAAAAACCGGGGAAAAACATGATTTCGGCATAAAACAGTTTTTTCTTCTTTTTATATTATCCCAGCAATTGTCTCAGAAGCTTTGTTTACATCTTGAAGGTGAGTTGAATCGTTTGCCGTTTATCGATTGAACTAGGAACATGAGCCGAAACATTTTTTTTGGCAGAAACGCGGAAAGGCTAGGCTTGCTGAGTAGCCGCTCAGTGGAATAGCAAGAAACCCTCACCCACCTCCTCTATGAATGTCCGGGGTTAGCAAAATCAAAATTAAGAAACATTAGTTTCTCATTCTTTACAACATTGCCTGCTCAATTTGCTCAATTAAGCCTTAAAGATGAAGTAATATGTGTAACAAATTCAAAAGGAAGCACATTTTATCCGAACTCGTCTTATGACTCAGTGCATCTTTTGCTTGAGGCAACCAGCGCTCTGTATCACCCATTCAGACGGGAAAATCGAATCGTGGTAATGAATTAAACTGAATAGCATAATACTGGCCTGATCAAAGGTTTTCGAGGAGTTTTTCACGAAACAAATTCAAACCTTTTTAAGTAGATACTCGCCTGTATTCCCATCTCAATTGGGTTTATGTCTTCAATGTCTTCTTGATTTTGTGAAGACCTTTGACAAGGTAAACTACAATATGCTCTGCGACAAATCACGCCACCACTTTTGTTCAACCCTTAATCTTATTGGGAGTTATCTTTCATACAGAACGCGAATAGTTGTTGTCATAATTAAAAATAAAATCTGAAATATTTTACTGAAGGTGTTTCCCATGGCTCAATATTGGGACCTGTTTTGTTCTCTTTGTTAAAAACGACTTACTTGCAGTATGCAATCGTGTGCCTTTTCACTTATGTATATGTTGAAAATGAAATTGCTTTTTTTCGTAAAATTGTATTTATAAACTGAATTACATACACTTATAGTATAAGAGGCTCAGTCTGTTTGTAAGTTTATATGAATGAGGTGATCTTCGAAACTATCTAACCGATTTCAAATTTCTTCCAACAATTTTAACAATGGACCTTCGGAATGAACATAAGCTTTTAATTTCCGCATTTTAATAAAAGAATCTTTCGTGGCGACTAATAATTTAAGTAAAGTTGTTGAAAGTGTGGTAGTTTTTTGCGAACGCTGTCGTATCGTTAAAAGATACTTACTTGCTTTCTAAGGAAAATATTTAGAACTGAAAAGCTTCTTTAAAAGAGTCCGCGATGACACATTCCTATATGTAAAGATTAATAAACAAATTTTTTGAAATAGGACTAAATAATATATTTAAAATTAATTTCAATCTGTCAGGGTAATTATAAGTAGGCTGGATAATCAATTCGCTTTGGTGTCACAGTGCGGTGAGTAAACCTTTTTGATTCCAACAATTTTTCTACGGTTATGAATTGGAATTCAAATTCACAGGACACGGTTAGTTAAATAAATACAATGAAATCGAAATCATACTGTGTAAGTCCGGAAAAATTTACAGGTCCTTGGTCAAACATGCGTAATACGGGTTTATCGTGTTTTCGTGCACTGTCAAGATTTACATTTACTTATGTCAAAATGTTTTTTTTATGAGTGCACTGATCTAAAGGGTGTGTTCAGCTCTATGGCTGAAAGTGGGGTTTTCTAATTTGCCCGAAATGCTTTCCGTCGTTTTTTAGCAAATAATCAGCTAAGGGAAATTTTGTTTAAATATACCGACGATTCAGTGCGGATCGTTGATCAGTGCGAATCGTTGATCAGATAACCGGAAAGTTAGAGTGCCTGCTCTGTAGCATGCAGCCAAGTTTTGGGTCTTTTTTTCTAGTTTTTCTTTTTATTTAGCTACACTCATCATCAAATCACCGAATTCTAGCTGGAGGTGATTTAAGATTTAAGGCTTTTATTTATGTAACAGTGCTGAAGTTTATGGTTTATTCATTTGGGGGTATATCACTTAAATGGTTTCTGTAGGTTTCAACTTTTTCTGGTGTGGTGAGACATCCAATGTTGAAACAATATTTCAGCACGTGGTCGGCAGTAAGTCTGGGTATAGCCAGGTAGATGTTTTTTGGATGGAAGTACATATAAAGCCTCGGATTAGAACGATTTGACTCATGATTACCTACGAAAAAGGTAAGAGGATAACAACGTTCAGTTCTGGGTTGCAACCTAACATTGTATCCTGGCTTTGCACTGAGGTTTTTGAGCACAGAAGTTGTCCGGTCAGACCCCATAATAATTGGAGTCAACCAGGAACTGATCGACAAGGTAAAAAGGATGCGTGTCTTCTCATAATTTGAGCTCACCGTTAGACTTCGACTGATGCTCTCTTCAACATTCTATACAAAAGTTATAATAAAGAATAAAAACCCAAGTGATTAGACTAAAAAAATATAGATGTATATTTTCCAACACAGTCTCCTTATAAGTAAATACATTAAGTCCAACCTTTTTTTTTTCAACCCACGAAACCCTTAGAAAAACACAATTTGTCTTGGTACTCCCAAAACCCATCAACAGAGATCATCACTCCGCTATCTTCTGCATTATTCTTCCCCCGAGGCAAGCCGAGGAAAGAGATAGGAGTCACTGGGGTTATATAGGGCGGATGTTCAAGCAGTTCTGCAAGGGGCAGACTTTAAATTTGCATGATTCAGTGAGGAGCTGCAGTGATCACGGCAAAACCCTTCTTTTGACTAATTTACAATATTTTCTTCAATTACATTTGTTTTTTGTTTGGCCTAAAGAAATTCTTAATAAAGAGCTTTTTTGGACCTCTCAACTAGGCGTGCCCCCTTAAGTGTTCTAGTCTCTGCCCTCATATTCTAACAATAGTTGCCGCTCAGAGGAAGAAGATGAGACAATTACCCACCTCAATTTTTAAAAGAGGATTTGGCGATATGCGTATAAGTAAACCATGGACCAAAAAAAAAAATCCACTCACTGATTAACAGAATAGTATAAGCAAGAGTATCTGTAGACATTATTCATCACACCCTAGTTTAAGGTTTATAACCGTCATTTACGAAACATGTCAGGGTGTGACAAATGATCTTCACTAGCGTCCAGAGCTGGCTATCCGCCAAAAAACAGTTGCGCACTCCATATTCCAATCAATATAATGTACTGTACACCTGCATGCATTGGGATTTGGGATTCAGTTTTTGTTTTCTGTAAAAAGGACTTTTTTTCTTTGGGCAACAAAGCACTCCAAAGTCAGCGGGATGAAATCCTTGCCTTCCGTTGTTGTGCAGTGATTCGAGGTGGGATGCCATTTTTGTTTTGTTTTTGTTGCATTCAGGTACAATTTATGGTATCTGATTAAAAGTCATAAATTGCTTGTTTTTTTTCCATAAACGGATGCAACGTTCAATTTGTGCGCTGCGCGAGGACGATACTTGGGAAGCTAGGTTCAGGCGTGGTATTTATGGCAAAGCACGTACGAAGGGGGCCCATTGAGGGTTTCGTGGACCAACAGAAATAAGAATAATCAAAAAAAATTTTCAGTGAAACTAGGTACTTATGTTAAATCTGATAGTGTCCTGAAATGAGGAAGGACGATGGCGGATGGTGTGGTTCTATTTGCACGAAGGTCGTTTGCGATTTTGTACACCCGACAATGTGTGCGAGGAGGATGCGATGTTTAATTTGGGATTTCAGTTTTATTTCGATGCTAAATGTGCGAGCAAAACGATTGCCGGAGGAGGTTGAAGTTTAAAAATTAATGGTCAAAGTTCAGAATTGGATCAGTGGCATTATAGCAGCGGATGACATTTGGCCCTGTCCCAAATGAGTCGTTTGAGAAGTTTTAAAATTTCAGTAGCTGCAACAGACGTAATAACGAGAAGGTTGAGGGAAATGGTGGATAAAGTGTTCTCCACATGAATGAGGAATACGTTTGAGACGTCTGCTATGCTTCATGAAAAAAAATATAAACTTCAAGACACTTTTTCTATATTTACGGTTGGATAGGGGGAAAAATTATTTCCTCAAAATTAGCGATTCAAACGTCAAACATTTGGAGATATCTTTTACCAAATACAAGAGGCAACTTACTGTTTAAGACACGATTTTACGGATAGTGGGTCCTCCTTGCTTCCCTCTGCAACGAACTTAGGATCTGTTTTTGTAAAACCATGAAAATTTTGGAAAAGAGAAGCTTTTTACGTTTATTGAGGAGATTTAGGCGCTACCATTGTACTTCTCATCAAGTTCCTGCAATTCGCAGTACCATTAAAGGAAACTGTACGATCTTACTAGTCATTTAAAAAATGATATTTCAAGTGATTCTTTTTTATCCGCATAACTCCAGGAGTCTTGTTCGTTTCTGTTCAGGGTGAGTGAGCCAAAAGGTCAAACTTTTAACAAGAAATTTGAAAGAAGTTGCACTCCTTAATTATCATAATTCTTCTTGTCGCTTCAACAAAATTGAAGTAATTTCAAATTGTGTAAAGCTGGCACAAGGATTGCAAGCGGAGATCTTTTGGCCTTGCAATTCAACCGAAACTAGATTGCATGAGTAATTGCTTTAATCAAAAAATTTGTCTTCAGCGCGCGGCACTGCCATCCGCAATAAATTTGAACCACAAGAATTTGAGCCTCGAAACCGAAAATTTAAGAAATTTCAGAAAAAGGCCTTAAGGAGGAAATAATAACGAACAAGTTAATCAGAAAATTTGGTTACCTATCCGCAGTGAATTGTGGATGTTTTCAAACAGCATTTCCGGCAGCTTTTTGATGATAATGACCGCGTGACCATTATAGAGTGAAAGAGAGAACAAGAGACAACAACTGCAGACTTGAAGTAGTTCTTCCACCCACTGTGCTAAGGGATCAGATAGTTTGTTACAAACATGAAATCTACGAGCTGTACAAAAATGTGTATATATGGTAGTTCAAAATCCATCGACTACGATCTTTCGACCACTTCAAGCCAATGGACAACAATGCTGCAAATAAGATTGTCTCTGAATTACAGCCATCAGATTCAAGGAGGAACACCAAATATCTGCTCGAAAAATTCAGCAATCGAAGATGTCAGTATGACCTGTCTTACAAACTGCTAGCAGTGTGTCATGAGGATAGGTCGCAGCTTTAACTAGGACTCAGATACTTATAGAATCGTTGGTCTAGTCGTTTTGTGTTAGGGCTTAAGATATTAAAGTTTATATTGATAAATAAATACTTAAAGTGGTCTGGATGGCGTTACACTGTTTAGGAGAGCCAGTTGGGGCTCAACCTCTTCAAAAGGTTGCTCAACCAAAGGTGCCTTTTTTCATTCGACTATTACTGCGACTTTGTATGTTTCGAAACAGGCTTGCCAATGTATTGAGGAAGTGGAAAAAAATTATAAAACGGTGAAAATGCACAAAAACTTTGGTAAAGTTCATACTACTTTTTCACATCAGAAATCATTTACTCGTTTGTGTTTGTCCTACAAGAACAACTGAAAATGTAATGGCTGACAGTTTTGAGAGTCGATTTTCAAAAACTTTTCACCTTATAAGAATCAATAAACACTTAGCATTTTTAACACAAAATGTGAGGGTAAGTTCCATTATCCTAATTTTATAAAATAAACACTCTTTTCACAAAATTTTGGTTTGGCGTAGCTGAACCATATTGACTGACTTTTTGAACTAGAGGATTTTTTTAGGAGGACTGTGTTTTTACTTTGTTACTCGTGACGACAGGTGAAAATTCTTGGGACCAAGTCAAACTCAGCTGAATCATCGTTTCGATGTCTGTCCTTAAATAACTTTGAGCTTAATTCCAAAGGTTGAAAACTTGTACGGCTTGTTTTCAAGCCGCAGTTGTTGAATCCAATGGTCTATATAGTCTCATGCGTTGGAAGAGTCTCTCTCCGCAAATTCGCCTGAACTCAGGGAGATTCAAGTCTTTTCAATTAGGGCTCGACCATAATCAAGAAATACTTATTCTAGTTAATTGTTTATTGTTATGTGAAAAAAATAATTGAAAAGGTACGTTGCAGTATTACTTGATTAGCATGCGTAAAGACCGAAACTTTCATATTAATCGGCTGCAAAATTCATGAGGAAATCTGAAAATTTCTTCAAGAAATTGAGGAGTTGGAGACGTGGACGACCTGCCAGAGAAGGGATCAGTCGAATTACAGTTTTAAAGAAGGATAAAGCGATTGTTTCGGAAGGGAAAACGCATATCCCTAAGATCAAACCCACGCTCCACTCACATTTTTAAAATCAAGGCAATCAAATCGTGTTCGTCAAACAAATTGGAGAATGTGAACCCCTGGACATGTTAGGTTGCTTCAACGAAGAGTAAAACGCCCTGTACGGGGCATTGGGGATCCTTTTCCAAGCGACAATACGGTAGAATTAATGCAAGACATTTATAAAAAAAAAACTTGGGGCTGCAGAAAAGTATTTTTTAGTCAGACACAACAATATGGTTTCTGAAAGAAGACAACGATACAAAACATCGTAGAAATCGCTGCAGTGCGTGGAAACGGCAAACGGAAAATTACAACCATGGAGTGGCCGGGAAAGTCTCCTGATGCCAATCCTAAGAAAATGTTGCGACTCAGAGGAAAGCCAGTTTACACTGAAAAACAGTCATCTTTTCAAATTAAAAAGATATGCCGGTCTTTGCGATTGGAATGCGCTGAAAATCCTGTTGAAAGTATGGGAAAATATGTTTAGTAATTACTTTTTAAAATATTGTTACCGGGAAAGGAGGAAAACTTTTACTTCATTTCATGTTCGATTCAATGGGGCTCGAATAGTTTACTTTTTAAGCTGCATTATTCCGTAATATTTTAAATAACGCTGTTTGAAAAAATAAAATGAATTAAATTAAGACAGTCGAAAAGATAAACTCTAACGCAAATTTCGACCGCACTTTCCATGATAAGATGAACACGCTGGTTGTTCTTATTCTTCTTGTCTATAAGTGTGTGTATGTCATGAGTCTATTCCCTTAAAAATTAATGAGACTATTATCCACATGGTTATTTCATCACACAAAAGATTTCCCAAACGATGCACAATGTCCTTTGCACAAAACAAAAAAGCCTTGCATAAAATAGATTAGCCAAGACTTGACGTACGATTCTTCATCTTAATATTTCATTGCTAGATATGTTATATCTTGGCATTTTACAAAGCCCTAAAGACACCATAACTTCTGCAGTTTCATTGCTGCCCAAGTTTGTCTCAAAAAAAAAAGAAAATAAAAAAATAAATAAACGACCTACTTATGTCACATGACTGTAAAAACCAATATAATAAAAAATGTCTCTATTTAAAGCTGATAAAGGGAACACAGGAACCAGGAAATTTATGATCGTTCTCTAGCCTGAGGTGGTGGAAATGTATTCCCTAGCCAAAAGGTTGTGCACCTCTTGGCCCCATTCCACGGCCCACCTGGCGACTGCTACAATGACTGCACTCAACCCTGGTAAATCATACAGAACACCCACCCACTGATTGCTTCAAAGCGGTCACGTAACGAAAATGCACTTTGACACGCGACCTAGTGCACATTTGCCACCACCCCAAGAGAATAGTTCACCGATGTCGACAGTATTTCAGTGTTCGTCTCGCTCTCATCGTGACAGCCTACAACAACGTGCAGGTGCCGACGCGACGTTCCGAGATGTGCAACACTTTCTTTTCGATAAACCATGCACCAGCTACTCAGTTAGATAAACTTTTCCTCCAACAAGACGGAACCGCATGGAAGGCTGAAGGAATTGGTGCACGGGCTGAAATAATGTTACCCAGTGAGTTCAACAACTACTTCTACAACAGGTTAAACACGACAGATGAGTCGAGATCAAACAACAAGTGTGCAGACAAAGTATTGCGACCAAGACAAGCCCAAGAGGTGATGGTGACAGAACCAGCATCGTCACAGCACAACCAGAAATCACTACATCTGGATGCAGTGGTTTGGTGTCTCTTGCTTGTTATTTTTTTTGTCCATTTCAATCAAACATAGGATTCTCTTTGATGACTAGTTTCCTTTTTTGATTTAATTTTATAGGTTTTCTTGCTTTTCATGTCTGTGGACATTTTCACTTTTGGTTGGGCTGGGCCAATGGGGCCAATGACAGAAACAGTGGGGCTAGATGGTTTTCTTGAAGATTTCTTCAGTTCAATTGGCAAGTGATGGACTAATCGGACGAACAAACTAAGTGGTGCAGCGGTCGGCACATTTATATTTTTTTCAGGCAAGAACATTTTGTTCTCCATCCTCAAAAGCTATGCAGTAAAATTTTGAGCGGAAAGAGGTCTATTTGCTCGCAAAAAACATCCGTGGAAGATGTATGCAAAAGAGCGCATACTAATCTAAGAAGTCGCTCTGAGCTGTTTCTTTGTGAGTGAGGACCGTATTACTAAGCCTCCACTGTCCGTCCGGCTGTATCTTTCGAACCGTAATTGGAAGACACTTGAAATTTTCACAGAGTGTTCTTATAAAGCCGCTAGAACAAATATAACAAGCAGCCAAGTGCAAGTCGGACTTGCGCAATGAAGGTTCCTTACAAACTTGTAGGCTTGTAAATAGTCCGTCTATCACGGAAATAGAGTCTTGAAAATTTTTTCCTTTTTTGTTTGTGTGTAGTATCCTTAAGGTTTTGGTTCTTTTGCGATTATCAAAATATTTATGTCATAAAAGCGGTCCCCATATAAAAGCTTGGTACGGAAACCTCCGTGTGCGTGTCTGACTCACACTCGGGCGTGGTTTTTTGATGTTGCACAGCTCACTAAAGCAATGATCGAATTAAATAAGCATCCAACTTTTTTAGGTGCATTATCAAAAAACATGAACTGCAAGTCTATGGCTCGGGATCATGAATTTTCCCGAAATTTATCAATAAGGCGGTTCAGTAGAGAAACATTGGGTCTTTTGTGCATGACAATAAAAGTAGAGAATTTGGAATAAGCTGAATATATAGTATGTAAGGTAAAACTAAGAGTTTCGGGCAATAGTTGTGTTCTATTGAATTGCTCTAATAAAGGGTGATTTTTTAGCTATTATTTTTTTGGCAACACTGGTTTAAACAGCTGACGCACGTTTCGTGTTTTGTTTCACTGTCAAACATCTTCAGTTTGGTCTATAATTTAACCATGAATCGTCTTATAACCGAACGCTTGCAAATAATTGAATTTTATTATCAAAATGCGTGCTCTGTTAAGAAAGTTCATCGCGCGATTCTTCCATTTTATGGTCAGTTTAATCGACCCACTGAAGCGGCTATTCGAGCTATTGTGACTTAATTTCGCACCAAATTTACATTGTTGGACATTAAACCACCAACACGCTTACGTAGCGTGCGAACTGAAGAAAATATCGCAGCTGTATCGGCCAGTGGTAATGATGACCATCAATTATAGATTCGTCGCTGTTCGCAGCAATTGGGCCTCTGTTACTCAACAACGTGGAAAATTTTGCGGAAGGATTTAGGTGTTATGCCTTTCAAAATACAGCTGGTGCAAGAATTGAAGCCGAACGACCTACCGCAACGTAAAATTTTTGGTGAATGGGCTCTTGGAAAGTTGGCCGAAGATCCACTTTTTAACCGAAAAATGGTGTTCAGCGACGAAGCTCATTTTTGGCTCAATGGGTACGTAAATAAGCACAATTGTCGATTTTGGAGTAAATATCAGCCAGAAGCATTGCAAGAGCTACCAATGCATCCAGAAGAAGTCACAGCTTGGTGCGGTTTATGGGCTGGTGGCATCATTGGACCGTACTTCTTCAAGGATGATGCGAATCGTAACGTAACTGTGAATGGTGAGCGCTGCCGTGAGATGATATCCAACTTTTTTTTGCCCAAAATGCAAGAGCTTGACTTGCATGACATGTGGTTTCAACAAAATGGTGCCGCATGCCACACAAAACGCGCAACAATGGACTTATTGAGAGGCGAGTTCGGTGCACATTTTATTTCACGTTCGGGACCGGTCAATTGGCCGCCTAGATCGTGCGATTTAACGCCTTTACATTATTTTTTGTAGGGCTATGTTAAAGCTCATGTCTATAAAGACAAGCCCGCTTCAATTGACGCATTGGAAGACAACATTGAAGCATTTATTCGTGAGATACCGGCCGAAATGTTGGAAAGAGTATGCCAACATTGGATTAAGCGGATGGACCATTTGAGGCGCAGTCCAGGTCACATTTGCATGAAATAATCTTCAAACATTAAATTATATGGACCGTACTATCGATTCAAATAAAGAATTCATGCATTTTTTTGAGTTTTGTGTGTTTTTTTTTTTGAAAAACTTTCCTATAGCCTTTAAAAAATCACCCTTTCTAAACGAAATAGGGATGAAAACCAGTGCCAAGAGCTTCGTCAAAAATTGACAACTTAAGAAAGCAGAGAGAACGTTTAATGTCAGCTGATCTAGGTAAGCTTAGTTCAATTTTTTTTTAACAATTTGAATGATTTTTTTAACTTACTAATAAGAAAAACTTAGATATTAGGCAGAACGCTTAAACTAGCTTATGTAATTTTACTTTTTTTTAACTAATTTAATTGCCTTCTACGGGCGTTCTTAGCTTAACTTAGTACTGAACTCTTCGTCTTTCGATTTGAACTACATACTTTTATTAACGTCTTCGAATTAACCATTTTAAAACTAAGAATGTTAAAAAATAAACTTAGCTGGCAAACGTTTTAATTTCTATATATATAAAGCTTAAAACTATATTTAAACAACATAATTTACATGCTAAAATTTTAATTAAAACTATGTACTGCCTGTTCTCAAGGGTATCGACGACAGAGTTCCCTACAAATTCCCTGACAGCCCCAAAATTGTCGGTGCAGCTTCTGCGGCAGATAACCGGCATCGCCGTACTACTCTGTATCATATCCTTAAAGTCGAAGTAGAGGAAGGCCACCGAAGTGACAAGCTATGTAAGATTTAAAGCGAGGAAATTCACACTAGCATAGAAGGCTAATCTGCCACCGAACTTTATTTTCCCTCAAAAAAGAAAGAAGGCCGACCTGATGAAAGGAACGAACGCCAGTTTATTCATCGAACGAATGTAACCAAACCATGTGAATTACTAGGAACTTGTGGTTTAAACGATTTTTTGAATGATCACTCAGCCAGGATCGTTTCTTTTAGAAAGGCATAGAAGTCATGTAAGGAACACCGAGGCTTAAGCTGCTCTAGTGTTAACATGCATCCCTAAGATGTAACCTTTGTGAATCCCCTGAGTTCATTTTATCGAAATGATAGACAACACCTTTGAAGTACATTTCTAGATAATTGTTCGGTAAAGTCTATTTAACGGTAGCAACAAAATTCGTTTCGAACAATTTTTTTTCAGGACGAGCAGATGACTAATCAATCCAAATTTTTGTCAAGATCATGGCGGGAATGTCGTCCTCCACAACTGCTCGCAAGCTTTACTTGTGGCACCACCAGATCAATTAACGTTCCTCTTGTTTTTTTATTCCTGGATTTAATCTGTGACCAAGATGATGGAGCAACAGAAAACAATTCGCACAGAAAACAACTCTGGGTGCATCTACACCTTAACAGTCTTGAGGGCTAGAGACTCGAATTGGGAAAAGTGGACACAACCAGCTAGTATTTTTGATGAGCAATTTAGGCTGCGCTTTAAATACATTTGGAACATTGGCAGGTATGCATTCAACTTGTTCTCATATGTAATGTACGACTGTTGGTAAATTAATTCGTTCAAGTTTTGGTGATCTAATTGAGGGTTCGGCGATAATTTGTTGACTTTGATCAATAGAAAAAACTGATGATGGGAAAAAGTCATTCATTGACGGGGACATGGAGTACAGGAGAGCCATTGAAGCCTCTTATTGGTGGTTTGGGTCGACGTTGCTGGTTACTATTTTATATGGCTTATTGTTTTAACATGAATGGGAGGAAAAGTAACAATAATTTTGAACAGATTTTAAATATTTAACATTACCATTACTAATCAATTTATGCTCAAAGATCCAATGGTATATTTTGTAAGTCCTGTTTTTTGATCATAAATGTGTTCACAGAAGTCAGTTGTATCGACGTCAATGGAATCACTGATGATGCAACCAGACCCTATTTTGGCAATGAAGATCAAATCAGTTCAAAAAGCACCAGCAAAAACGAGCTAGTTAAATTTTTGTGTATTTTTATTCATAAAAATGAGGTTTTCGAACATTGTCACATGATAGTAGGTTAGAAAGGAAAGTAGAGTTGAGTAAAATAACGACAATTCGATCTCTTTTAGCCGACAGAAGAACTGAGAATTTCCAAACAAAAAATTTTGAAAATTAAAAAATAAATTCATTGCTGACAGTTATTTGAAATATAAGTTTAAAATGTCTGCATTCAAACTAATACTCTCCACTGTATCTGCACTTTTGCATTACCATCTGAATCTATCAAGATAGCTTTACGCCCTGCCTCTATTTTCCCTTTAGCAAAACCCCACAGTAAACTCGGTAGGGGTGTGCTTGTAGGAACTTTCGCAGAGCTTTTTACTATTCCCCCATAATCCAGTACTCACCACCCACATTGTCATCATCGTAATTATCATCATCAGTGGCAGCCTTGTAAACTTCATGAATGAAGAGCCAGAAACTTTTGCATCGGTGTGAGCAAGTCCCAACCAACTAACCAACCAACCAACCAACAAACCAACCATCCAGCAAGCAGTGCACCATCTCCAGCTCCATTCGGCACGACACTCACTCGCAGACGATTCAGTCGAATTTTAAACATCGACGAATTCGCACGGTGCGGTCTCTGGGAAAATCCTGATAGTTCGCTTTCGGTACGTTGGCTCGAAACAGATTTTTTCGTTAAAATATTTTGACTTTTGTGTATCGAAATTTTCCCGCCAAAATAGCGTACAGACGTTCGTTCGGTGACGTCGACGCATGTGCTCGTAAAACATTGCTCTATTCCCACCATAGATACTTTTTTAGTCAAGCAAAGATAACACCCACGTTATAGATGCATTGAAGGGTGTGAGAGTTTTGTTTACAGTCTTGTTGGAAATTGGCGATTCTTTTTTTTTCACGTGGTACTTCCCTGCGGCCGGTTCATTGCATTGGGGAGGAAAACCCCCCGAGGGAGATTCTTTCTGTTTTAGTGAATTTTCCAGGACGTGCGGCTAAAGTTATGTTTTTCTTTTTGTGTTTGTGACGTTTGATTTTCTCTTTTTTTCATTTACGGATCACTGCAGGCCATTTCCAACATTTTATCAGTCATTCGGTCAGTTTGTTATTCGTTGAACGTTTACCTGTTTTGTTGGGGGGGCGGTTATTGGTCGATTCGTTTCAATCAAGGACTTTTTTTTTGTTTTTTAGACTTTTGTTTTATGTATCTTTTGGATTAGTGTGACAAGTCGCCGGTAAAAACTTTTCATTGTGCAGTCAATTGTGTAGCATAACCGCATACATGCGGTTGGAAATTTAATAATGAAAAAATTCATTTTCATTTGAAAAGGAAAAAAGAAGTAATTAAACAAGTTTATAATAAATTAGCACGCAATGCGCGGCAGTCAAGTGCAGCCAGCTTAGTATGCACATCATCGTCAGCAGTAACATGGGAATATGAGGCCAATGATGATTGAGATCGCTCATCCGTACCGCGAGTGAGTTTCGATGAAATAGCAAGTGCAAGCGAGTATCTGTTAGATGTCATTTACGTTTGTGAGTTATAATCGAATTGAATCTCGGCGGCCAGCATCGTGTTATTAAATTAAATAACAAGAAAGTGAAAGAAACTTGCGTCTGAAGTACTGGTGCCACAGCGGTTCGTTGATTATTAGTCATTATTTCGCTGAATCGAACTGCATTTGAGGCAAGATAATGGGTGCAAGAGTGAAAGTTTTTTGCGGTCTAGTTATATTCTTGATCGTGTTTGGATTGCGATTTTTCTGCGCGAATTGCCAGAGATTTCCACCGCAGCAGCAACATATTCCACTCCAGCATCATCAGTTGCAGACGTTGACGATTCCGATACAAAAGGATTTACTCCCAAATGAAAATCGATTACAATCTCAGGTGGGTATCCCGATTGAATGAGTTAGTCATTGTGTATGCAAAATGCGGAACCTCATCTGGATATTATTTTTTTTTTGTTTTGTTTTGAGATTTCCTCTTTATCTGGCAAATGAATATTGAATTGAATTGTGAACAGGGTGATTTGCATAAGGCGCGACAAGAGCCTTCAGCGCCTAGAATAGATCAGGATAAGAAAAACAAAAATGTATTGGAGGAGAGGGAGTCTCTTTCTTGCGGCAGGAGCAATTTTCTGACAAATTTACTTTAATGGAAAAAAATGTCATCAAAATCAACGAAAGCACACTCAAAATTATAAAGATTTTCTGAAAAGAAAAATCCACCTCTTTAATTAGATATTTGGCACAAGTAATTTTAGTTAAGGACTTTTGAGAAACTAAATTTCAAAGTGAAATATTTTAATTTAATTTTTACAAAATTTTGCATTATGAAGTGGATTTTTGTTTTCCATAATAAAATGCAATTATTAATTTTAAGTCAGACCCAAAAAACTTGGTGCCAAAAAACAATGAAATGTACCTTATTTCTATGAAAACATTTTTTGGTGCTTTTCTACGTTTAGACTTTAAATAAGAGATTTTTCACATTTTCAAATTGTATCTAGCCTCCTGATGCTAAGTGAAGCTTTCCCTCGTACCATATCCAACGTTCCCTTAAGTTTATTGATCCAGCAGAAGATTTTTCTCCCCTACGATACTCCAGCACTCCATATTCCCGAAGACGTTTGTAAAGTCTTGAAAAATTTAATGGTACGCATATATCCTATCGAGATTACTTTCAGATCTATCATATGACTTCATATGACTTACGGCATGCAAGGACCCGTTCATTTATTTATAAACAAAAAGTCCAAACTTAAAAGTGTTTTTACATTTTTTCAATGTTTTTAAATTTCTCAAAAACTAAGATACCTTTTGGCATCAAATCTTCTGGAATCAACTTCAAATTCATAAGAGAACTAATAATTGGCAAAAGAAATTGTACTTAATAAAGCAAAATTTGGAAGAAATTCAAAATAAAAAAATATGGTTTTGTTTTTCCAAAATTTTGACTTTGAAGTTTTATTTCTAAAAAATCGTTCACTAAAACAACTCAAGTCAAAAATGGAAATCAAGGATGAGCTTTGAAAAACGCTTTATCATATTATCGTAGGTTCTTTCTGTTTAATATATATATATTTTTTTTCAAGTAAATTTTTTCAAAATTGACACTACCGGCTAAACAGGGGGAGATAGACCCCCACTGCTCTGCGATTTTTTGCTGGTCTTGACTTAGTCTACGCGCTCAAGCCTTTTGTCGCATCTTAAAATGCAGTCATTAAAAAATGGTTCTATTTATTTATTTTTATTTTGCTGTAGATAGCTAATTTCGGATCCATGCGCCAAATATGCTTGAAAACCACTGGTTTATCTATACTCGTTGACAACAGGTTCGACAATAAGTAAAATGAAAAAATATTTTTTTATTTGCATTTGTATATTGAAAGAATAATATTTTTGGTGCACTCACAAAATTATGAAAATAATCAAGAATCACTCAAAAACTTTTATTTTTACAGTTTGACTGTTGAATCGAATTTTAATAAATCAGTGTATATTTGTTTGAATGTTCACCAGCGGTACATAAGAAAAAATGTTGCTTCTTAGCCTTAGAAGTAAAAAAGTCTCATGATTTTTTCGTAACACTTGCATATATAAAGGGCATAGTTTTCAAAATCTGATTTAGAATAAAAAATAAAAAAATTAAAAGTCAGAAAAAAAAAGAAATTGATAAATTCGGTGTTCAGAATCAAACAAAAAATTGTAGTAGTTTCGCCTTTTTGGGCAGTTATGAGAAAAATAAACATGACTAACATTTCCCGAGGTTTGTTTTTTCGTTGCAAGAGATTTTAAAGATGACAATTTTTTGTTTAATTAGTTAATGTATTCATAGCCCAAAATAACGTTTAAGAAGCAAACAAAAACCCTGGATGAAATTATTATTTTAGACCAGTTTGAACACTTGCTTAAATATTTTCAGTTATGTGTGGAGTTATGTAATTTCAGTAATTAGAGTGATGTAAAATTAAAATAAAAGTACTATTCATCCACTGATAATAGTAAAAAACATTATATTACAAAAAGGTCATATAGGTCATGTATCAACGGATCCATTGTAAGAAATTTAAGGCGCATTCAAATAAATAATAAACGAGTTTAAAGAATTGATTTAATCTTTTTTGTTTAATACAAAAATTTACTTTCAATAATCAGCTACACCTGATGCATAAATTAAACTCTTATTTTCACAAGCATTGTTTTCAGCAAGTCTTCCTGCTCTAGCTCCTTTTGAAGCTTTGAACGTTTTTACTCCTCTATCACAATTCGATGGCCGATTTGCACACACATGGCCTAAATAAATTTTAGCATATGCTTCATTAAATGAGCAAGCTGCTGTTGGTGAAGCAATTTCTTATATGATTTGGATGCGATTCCATACACAGTCGTTGAAGCCCCCGCATCCTGCATATTTTCTATGTATTTTTCCATCGATAATTCAGGATGGATGTGGAAAAGAATTGATGTTAGTCTTTAAGTTCTTTTTATAATTTTAGAATGACGTCGGCCTTTTGGGCTGGGAAAATGTTGTGAATTTTTATTTGTGGAGGTTATCTGGGAGGACGTTGACCACATTCTTTCAATAGATTTAGAGTCTCTAAAATGGCTAATCCATAATATTGTGGACAATTATAATTGTGACCGATACATCACTCCGAATATTCAAAAGTTTATTTTTTTCCTGAACATTCTTTACAAGCTCTACACATTTTGATTCGGGTTTTGTTCGATCTTAGCCGTAACAACAATATATAAATACTCCAGAAAGGCATCATAACCACTGTTAACTTATTTTACCACCTCCGTTTTTGACGAATACTAACCGGAATTTTGAAAAAAAAAATTGCAGATCGGCCTCACACAAGTAACACTTTGACTTACGATTGCGACGTTGAAAAACCTTAAATAAAACTACCATAAAATCTTTTCCATCTTTTAGTTTACTAGCTAATGGAGTGAAAAATTCGGTACCTTCTTTAAAGGTTCATCCTGTGCCATACAAAACTCTACACTTAGGTTTTTTTTTTCAAGATTTAAATATTTTTAATGGGGCTAATATTAACCTTGCATTGGGTTATTTGTTGAAATAAAATAATATTTAGGAGCGATTTTGGGTTTCAAGTTTTTATTTAAAATTGTCTTTACATACGGAATGAGAGATATGATAGGGATCTTGATATTGGTATAGGATTTGGGCTATAGCAGAATAACACCTCCTTAAAATCCGATTTTGCCATAATATTGTTGTTTTTGACTCGAAGGTAACTTAACCGTACTACTTGTCAAATTTTCCTACTCCAAACAACGTCGTACTACTGAAAAAAGGCTTTGCACTAAAACATCGTTTAAAAAACACACAAAGATAGAAATACATTTTATTTTTTGGAGGACAAATATTTTCGCTTCGTTTCGTGAGCTCGCATTGTTGAAAACATGACGAAAGTAGTAGTTCCCTAAGAGCTGAAATTGTATTGAAAAACTGAAAGGCTGTAAACCGCTATCAAGAATGCAAATGCAGCTTTCTGTGGTCTGGAATGAAGATAAAAGCTGAGCTTGTGCTTAGGTAAACACAAAAACATTTAATTTTTAAGTTTGATGTTTAAACGAAATATTATTTTTTTCACAGAAAAGTGTATACTATATTTCACCTGAGCGACAAAAAAGCTTAAAAAAAGAACGGCCAAGTGCGAGTCGGGCTTGCACAAGGAAGGTTCCTTAACAAACTTGAAGGCATGTAAATAGTTCTCCCGACACGTGAATTGAGACTCGAATAGTTTGCCCGCTTTTCTTTTTTCTTTAGAACTCTTTAGGTTTTGATTTCCTTGTGAGTGTCTAGATTAGCGGCATAAACAGTCCTATCATTTGACGGCGTCGATTAGAAGCTTCATTATTTATTGATTTTATGGAGCCGTGATGACAAATATTTGGTATTAATTTCAACTTAATAATATCTATAATAGATCGTATTAGGGTTCCTTTTTGCCCTTATACGAGACCTTACTAACAATTTCCTGAGCTGGCCTTAATCAAAATTATTAGGGCATATGCGGCTTACTTAGAGCCTTGAAAGTCAACATAGACAGAATAAAGAACGTAAATGTGATGTTTCAGGCAACAAAAAAAAAAAGTTGAAGTCCTTTCGACTTCTTTTGTATCTTCTGAACACAAACATTACTGATACGGTTGAATAAAATTATTAAGATATACCTTGTTTGTAATGCATACTTAAGTATGAGGCCCACATCTTTCTTCAGTTCCAAGAGTTCGGGGTTCAGTCTCGTAAAATTTTTCATTCAAAGGTCTTTTAAATCTGTCTAGCTTTTTGCGCTGCTAGCTAAAGCAATGTTCTCCATTCGCTCTTTATGACCGAACAATTGTGGTTGACAGATTTCTACCTTCCGGAGTCGATCCACTTCTTTCTTTAGCTCAAAGAAATCGCGGTTGTACACTCTTATGCGTTCAGCCTCGTGAAATTTTTCTTCCAAGGGTCTCTAAAATCTGTCCAGCTTCTTGCTTATTCTCCATATAGAAGAACTGGCAAAGTGAGTGTTTTGTAGAGCACGTTTTTTTTTCCTTTGAATTATGAGTTTTGATCCTAGATGCTTGGCCTAACCGAAGTAGAGCCGATTGCCTGTGATTGGTCTTCATCAAATCTACTTCTTGCCGACAGCATGTATTCTGTTTTATATTCAGTACTTTGAAGAGCAAATCTTGTGGCCCTATCGTAAAATCTACAGTGCTTCGGAGAGGCTTGAAAAAAAGGTTAAATAAATCAAATGATGGCGTATCTCCTTGCCGAAATCCAGTGCAAGTCTTATATAATAAAGAGGCATCGGTTTGAATAGTTCAGTGCGATAAATGCTCTCAAATTTGATTTTCGAGTCGATGAATAGGTGTTAAGTATCGACTTGGAATTCATTGGTATTTTCCAAGATTTGACACAGTGTGAAAATTGCCAATTTGCCAGAAACTAAACTGGTATTGGCCGATTTGTGTGTTTCGAAAAACTTCAGACTGTTATGTAATGTAATAATAAATAATATTTTTAACTCCATCTCGAAAACCTTCGGGTACACGGAGCGGTTTCAATGTATAGAAATAATATTAACACAAATGCTCAGGAGCTGCCTGACTCAGTAAACCCTGGATGCAATGATCTGAATAAAAATTTCGCAAAAAAGAAATGAAACACACTAAAGCAATGTATTGTTGAAATCATCCTCTAAATTACGAAAATTTCGCAGAATGTTCCGATATTTAAAATACTTTTCTCGTGAGGCAATTTTTAAATTTATTAAGAAAACCTTAACTTTTATGTTCCAAGTAGCTGTAGCTCGAAGTGTGGCTGAAAACCCAGCTCGTTCACGATTTGGATGAGCATTGGAATAGTATCTCATTTTCGATTGATCGGTCCCCTGTTCGAATGCTGGAGTTAGTCTTGCAATTTAGTCTAGTTCCGGAATCTGGTTAAATCACCATTTGCCGTTGGTTATTAATTACCGACGCTATCACTCGAATAGTTTACCAGTGTAGTCTTACCAAGTAGGTGGAATTCCTGTAGTCATGATTTGCTATGAGGATCTGTTATTGACTCTACAGTGATGAACCGATCTTTCAAAACACTAATGCAAAAAAGTTTATATCAAATTTTCTGTCCGAATTCGGACTCCACCCGCGAAGTAAATGAAACCAAAATACATCCAACCAAATACACATTCTTTCAATTCTTTTTGTAATCTCATCATTCGCTCCGTACAAAGTGCTTTAAAAGGGTGACTATCCCTTGAGAGCGAGCTAAATATTAAAAAAAGTGTGTGTGTTTTAAGTTTCAAAGAAATACTATTTATTGTCTTGAAAGCCTTCATGGAAAAGACGTAGATTGTCACGACCAGGGTCAATGAGGGTATCTTTCCAAGACTCGTGGCAAATTGTATACAATCATATCAGCCTCATGTTGTATCAATTGTAACAAAAGCCAATATCTTCAAGTACATCCAAGGACTCGGAAGATTTTACTTTCGAGTGTATATTGAATCTACAATTTCAAAACTGCATTAGCTGCAACATTTCTAAAGTCCTGCAAGTCACGTTTCCTCTCGAATCAATTGAAGATTTCGTTTGCCAACGCCAACGTCTAGCATTGACTTAAAAGCAACAAAGTGCCACAAAAATCAATGTCACATTCGATGGTTTAGAAAAAAGGAATCTTCAATATTTTTTTCTCGAACCCCCGGCAACGTGATAATAGAATTGCTTGGTTTTATGTCTTTCGAAATCGCAGCATTCTTAAAAGGCGCTCTCCTGGAAGCTGCACCCCGTTTATAATCTGAACCATTGCGTTTGTCATCGTTGTGAAGCTTGTGCCTTTCCAACAACAAAGCGAAATAACTACGACCTTCAATGCAAGAGAAATCATTTTGGCTTCTTGCCAGACGATGCCGATGAATCCTCGTCCTTAAGGCTTCGAAAATGCATTGTTCGTTGGCATAATTTTTGTCTCTTAGTCACAAAGTATCAGAATTTCAATCGTTAGCAAATTAATTTGCGTAGGATACTCGTGTATTCTCGTATCCTTGTGTGCTTTCGTATTTGGAAATACATAATTATGAATAGCAATCTTTGCCGGGGGAAGAAATGTGTTGTGGGAAGCTGGAGGCTGAAGGATATGTGTTTGCCTAGTGTCAAGGATTGTCGGTAAAGTGATGGTAGACACACAGTGTTTAATCTTCCAAACCTGCAGCTGATGAGCATGACTTAAGAGGTTTGGCATATGATGGACCCGTTTGCGTTGATATCACTTGAGAGGAATTTGTATTTGAAGTGTTTCAAGGTCATCGAAGTTTATTTAAAAGATACACCAAGCGGCAGGTGTGTAAGGACCACACGGGTTTTATGTCCTATGAAGCCGAAAAATTTGTGTATGATATTAACATTTTATGCGTAGCGAAAGAATGGAGGTAGGCTAAAACGTTTTTGAAATAATATTTACAATAAACCTCCCGTGGGTAGTTAGTATTCAGATCTACTCAAGTCATTCCCCGTGTTGTTGGATTCTTTATTAACTGCTCAGTCCTCTTTTGTTTGTGTTGGGTACATTTGGCTGTGTCCTTTTGAGTGCGTTAACCGATTTATTCAGTTGAATAATTCTACTTGCTAATACTCGTCCTTGTATTCCCTTAGAGCTCATTTGCATCGCAAAGCTGGAGCAAATGGATTCATATTGCCTGCGGAAATACATTTCCTTTTGGGTTGGTACTTTAATTACTAAAATTTGTGGCACATGTTGTGGATTCTCACGTTGAATTTGCGAAAAGTTTGCACTAGACATTCAAAGTATAATCTTTTGTGAAACCACGTCGATCTTTACATTGGAAAAAGCAAAGATATCTCTCACGAGATCGATGATTTAAAACTGCTAGCTATTAAGTTGCTTTATCTAGGTTTGCACAACAAGCCAAACGAGTAGAGTAACAATCCACCTTTCTACTTTGAGGGATTGTGGCAACTCCTTTGATGCATTTTTTCGCATAGAGCGAGCAGAGGGAAACAAAGAAGAAATGAAAGATTGTGGAGTTTTTTGAAAGTCAGAACATTATTGAGTTCGATTCTTCCATTTCTTTTTCGGTGGAATCTGAACTTTGACCGAAAGTACCATATCGACTTTTTTGCACTTGTTCAATTTGCAGTATTTTTTTTTTATTTGGCATGAGCTGACTCTGCCATGAGAGTTAGAGCCAATGGCACATCATCTACACAAACCACTTTCTTGACTTTATAAACTTGGAACTTTAGCATTATCGCTGGTCAATAACTCCAATCCCACTACGAAAGGCAAAAGGAACGATTCGAAATTTAAATAATCGGTACTAGGTTCGAAAAAGCTTCTGTCCCGTAAACGGTGTGGAAGCCGCTGTAAATCGGACACACGATTCCCATTAACATGAAAACATTTATTCCTCACAGCCAAATTTTATGGCGAGGAAGTTAAACTTTCGGTCGGTTCATTGCAATTGCCAAAGGTAACAATCCCAAGATTCGTTTGAGATTACCTTAAATGGCGTCAATTCTTTGACATATGCCGCCAAATGATCCACAATCAGCCCATTCCAAACATCCAGTAAATGTGGTATCTAAAGACAAACTTATCAGGAGAAGCGGAAAAGCTCGACATTTGTCTCTAACTGAGGATAACTATTGTACAGCCTGGCAGACATTACAAGACAGATACAACAATAACAGAGTTTTGACATCAAAATTGATTCAGAAAATAATCGGAAAACCAAGCCATAACGCCGCAAACACATCAGCTGCCGCAATTAAACACTTGCATGACACGACTCAAGAGAGTCTGCAAGCTTTAGAAAATTTAGGAATAGACACTTCAAACTGGGATCCGCTGCTACTACATTTGCTTGTAAAAAAGCTGGATAATAGAATACTCATGTACTATATGAGCAATCACTTACTAAACCAAGAGAAAACCAATCTATGAAGGCATTTCTTAGCTTCTTGGAACTGCCGTTTCAATCTTTAGAGGATATTGATCAAAGAGAGTCCAAGACAGGTACAAGGTCCCACTCGTTAATAGCCCCAACCACACAAAAGGGAAAGAAATTGGCACAGTCCTGTAAAGTTTGTAATAATAACACTCATCCGATTTACGCTTGTAAGCAATTCTTGCAGTGGACCCCGGCAAATCGATTGAGCGCAAAAATTGATAACAAAAAGTTCTAATTTTAAGTCTTAATAAAACATAAAAACTAAAGCTTTATTATTTAGGAAACACATTTGAATCTCACTTCATCATCGGAGATGAAAGTTTTCTTTACTACTGAAAATTTGTTCCGCTTCAAATCTTATAAGACTGATTTTAACACACCAAACGTCCCTTTCTTCAAAAATAGATTTCAGTAGTCTTAAAGGCTCATCCAGACGCGTCACTATTGGCGTTGCTTTTTATATTTCCAACAACGATTTCGTGCTTAGCTAAATCAGTTTCTTACTTGCCTCAAAAGATCGCATCATAGTCAATTGAAAATGATCTGTTCGATCTTTCTAATTTTATACGGACAATTCTTAAATTCGTGAAGTTTACTTTACTTGGACATCCATTCTCAATCATTAGATAGTTTAAGTTTAGGCTTTCAAAGATACTCTTAACTTTTGCTTCTAATAATCAAAGTCAGACGTAGGGATCGTTCATTAACGTCAAAATCACCACCAATTTGAAAAATGAATGCCGCGTTGATTTTTTTGCTAGTGGAGTGAATGTAGTCATTTATGGTTTCGTACATTCACTTCATTCTTCTGAATTTTTTTAGTCATTTTTTTTGAATTTCAAATGAAAAGTGATCATAATCATTTCTTGAGGTGAGAATCATCTAATTGTTGAATTCATTAAATGCGCTATAATGAATGTGATAAAAGTCTTGCAATTAAGTGCAACAAAATTATACTTTTATTCCTTTCATGATTTTAATGAGGATAATTGTGGAATTCATTTTATTTATGACAAGAAATGCAAATGATCCAAAAAGTTATTTTTTATTCTACTCGAACGCGGCATTCCAAATCTTCATTTCCTGCCTGTCTTTATTCAAACTCATTGAGAATAGGCAAATAGAATCCAGATCAATACCACAAAAACAAAACATAAACAAGGACAGATTTAACATCCAAAATCCTTAATTAACAAACGTTCTTCCGAAAGAGCTCGCCTCAAATATGTCAAAGGAACTCAAAACTTGGCAACATGGTTTGTTTAATCAGCACCAGTCGCCAGGACACTACAAAAACTAACTTTAAAGCTTAATCCCCATAATCCAATGGATAAGGCAACAAGGAATTAACAGGATACACCTTGACCACAATTTGGGGTGCAATAAACACAAATTGACAAAGTTTTGCTTCACAAGACACAACACCACCACCAAAGTGTCTGCACACCTTCTTCCGTATCCTTCGTACATGTCACATGCCACATATCCTGTTCGGTCCACAACTAGCCACAAGCTCCATCTCCAGGTCCTGCTAATTTGGAAAATTGAATTTTATTGCATTGTTGCCCCAACAAAGTCGCCCATTGTTGTTGCCATTCATTCTGGACGACCTACTTCCTGTCTGAACTACTCGCATAAGAAGGAAGCGAGAGAGACAGCGTATCCGTGCACAGTCGACTGACTGCACGACACAAATTTCATTTCTCAAAGGATTCTCGCACTGAATTTGTCGGCTAGGGGTGGCGGAAGCGAGGCTCAGTGATGTGTCAATGATAATCTCATTACGATGTGCATTCATTTCAAGGGGCTCGTCGGCTTTTGCGACGACTCCGACGAGTCTGCAGACGTCGAATATGCACACGTGAGCCATAAACTATTTGTGGTTAAAGCGGTTAAATGAGACTGCCTTGCCTGTGCACTAGGGATGATACAAATTGCAAGTAGTTACAATTTAAAATGGGATGGCGTATGTGAGACAAAAACACTGTGGGATCCTGCCAATGAGCGTCGTTTGGGCTTCTGTGATTTCTCGGTGGCGCGGCGCGACGGTGTAGTGCTTGTGGAAAACTAGGACGCGTGTGTAATAACATTTGTCATTTGAATACGCTGTTTGAAATGAATTAATTTCTAACGAGTCGGGAGCATTGTTGGCAAAGCTCTTGAACATGCCTGTGAACAGTTATATTTTGGAATCAGTAACACGAGGGAAGCTTACAGCAATCTCGAGGTGCCTTTTACGAGAGAAATGTATTGATGGTGAAATGTTGATTTCCGTTGAAGGAGGGTAAGGATCCGGAAAGAATAGGTTAAGAGAGACACGTAATTGACACACTTCGCTGGAAACGCACGATTTATTTATTTACTGTTGAAATGCAAATTCTGAGAATGTGAACCACAGAGTTGTTTAAGGCAAAGAAAGTGCTCATGTGACTTACGTTCAAGTGCACGAGGTTCACAACATCGCTTGAGCGCACAAAATTGAAGAGTTGTAAAAGAATTAAAACTTAGGAAATATTACTCTTTTGCATTCATTCAGAATCATGGTATTTTAGAAACTAAAACTTAAGTTCAATGAATTCAATTTTAACCAATCAAATGATTTCATTCTTTTGAATTCCATAACTGAGTTCACTTGATGTTTGGCGAAGTCTGCAGTGAATTCACATCATTTGAATTCTTATGAACAGTGGGGGAATAATTAAACGCATTTATTTTTTTGTTGCCTGATGATATCTTGAACATAATACAAATCTATATCTAGTCTTTTTTTCTACTTTTTGCAAAACCGGCAACCCGACGAACCCTATAAAAGTGAATTCTTTTATTCAAATTCAAAATCAATGATTTTATGTTGAATTTATATGTTGACCCGATTTAAAGGAAATTCACTGCTGACTTCAACGAAATATAAAAATTCGTCATCAGTTTCAATATATTTTCGGAAATGATTTCAATCATAATCGTAATCTTAAATCTAAATTCAACGAAATATAATTTATGTATGCAAAATGTGCAAAGGATTTGGATCAACTGCCGGAACACCAATTCTTGGTCCTGTCTTGGTATGTAGTTGAGGAAAAAAAATGAATAGCTGAAACAACCGATTTTCAGCCAGAAATAACCAAGGCACAATTTCTTTCCGCCTGACCCACACAACCAAATTGATCTTAATGTAAGAAACTTTGAGATCTGCGGGCTTTAAACTTTCCAAATCTTATGTCACTTTTCGAGTCGCCTGTCAATCTTTTCTCGTCACGGACGCGAATAATGTAAATAAAAAATGTAAGCAATCCTTTTGAAGCAGACGTGTTAGACAACAGGCGAGGAAGACAACGAAATGAAGACATTAAATAACATTGATGCTGGAAAAAGTTTTTATTTTTTTCCAACAAAGAGTCCTTATTTATTATCCTATCTGCATCCTTTTATTTTGTATTAACAATTTACCCATGCAGTAGATACTTATCGTAACAACTTTTATTTGACGTATTCAACAATGTTTTGTTGAGAGTCTGCTGGACTTTTAATTAACAAGCTCAAAAGTGTACATATTTTTTTCTTAAAAGATTTCTTCTGTGTTTTAAGGAACCAAATTTTTGACATCACAACCATCCAATTTTCTTACAAATCCTCTTCAAACCAGAATATATTCATTTTAATTTCGTGATTCCTTTCCGTTTTTGTGATTTAAGCAACAAAACTTTGTTTCTTTATTTTCTGGGAGGGCGTTTTTCGAGCTCACCCAATACAACACCAAAAGCAAAACTATTTCAAATGCGCACAGTGTTTGCAACAATTCACGATTGGTGCAGCGTTCTAACAACTGTTATCTTCAGAGTGTCAAAAAACCTCGAGCAGTTCGAAGAAGGGTTAACAACGCCCGGTTTTGATCAAGTTTTGAGGAGAGCCTCGAAATGCCCACCAATAAAGGTGTTTAAAATTAAACTCAGAAAGAATCTTTGTATAATAATTTTTCATAAATGACGAATAAGATGCTGTTAACGTGGAAGAAATTCAATATCCCACTATGACTGATCATTTTTTAAAGCCTGAACGATACAGAATTTTACTGGCAACAACCAGGCAGAGCTACAGCTTTCGCAGTTCGATAAACCAAGTCCAACCAAAATTAAAGGAAACCATTCCATTAAAGGAAACCATATATTTTTTTTTCGGGTCACCTCAAAGGGGTATACAAACTTCACACATTTATAATATTTTCTGTTGAAGTGGAATGTTAGGTAGTATAAATTCTGAGGAAATTGCAAGTGTCTTCCTAATTACGGTTCAGAAGATACAGCCCAGTGACAGCTGGACAGACAACGAAACCGGTACGGAACCCTAAAAATTACACAGAAGGAAGGATGCGTTTTTTATTTCATGCGATTGGGTTCTATTCAATTCTCGCCTTTGATGTGTGACTGGTTGCAAGGAAAATGAATGGAAAAAAGAACTTGCGGCTTCTATCAGTCATGGTCTTTACCTTTGGCTTGGAAAATATAGCCGTGATAGGTGATTATTTAAAAGTTCTTCACACGTTGGAAGGTCTGCTATAATCAAGATAAAAATGGCCTTAACAATCACTAATAACCTATGGAAAATGATTATATTAAGTGTTCTTCTTCGATGAGTGGATTTTTAAAGAAGCAGATTTGTTTCGACTCCCGCACACAGGCCGCCAATACACTTGACATGTTGGTAGTGTCTATTGAAGATCCAGCCAATTATCTCATTCTTTTCAAGCACTTCACGAAGTCGGCCAGAATATCGTTGATCTGTTTGTTATACCTTTTTATTTGAATAACTTTTGTGACTTGCCAGCTAAAGTTATTACTTAACACAAAAAGGATGAGTAAACGATGCGTTGAATGTATTTGTTTCAATTTCAATTTCAATCACTTCACTTTTCGGAATAATTGTTATAAAGCAATTGTGAGGCTCCACCGCAAAGGTACAACAATTGTTTTCCATTAGCCAAATGTTACGGAAGCAGAGTTTTATAGTGAAAGTAAAGCTCATCGCCTCTTCGTTACTTACGCAATTTATTTGACAACTTAATTTTGAAGAGCCACACAATTTTTTTTTTTAATCTTGAGTATCGTCGTTATAACGTTGATGGATACTTAAAGCACAATTGCTACTTGATTATAGGGTAAAATATGTACTTAAGAAAAAGCAGCTCCCTGAATCGAGGATTTTATTTCTCGCTGCCAGAAAACAGCACTAGATCTAAAATCTGCTGACTTCAGGAAAAAAATTAACTACGCATCTTGATCGGATAATGACGCCTCTTACCATAATGACGTTTCTTATAGGCAATGACGCCTCTTACTGTAGAAGATTTCATGATTTAGAGAAGCCTGAGTACAAAATACGATCTGTGTTTGAATGCCCTTATCGAAATTTGCGACGTCTCCGCTTTCCAGGCGAAAGAACGCGTAAAGAACTCTAGCAATTATTAAAGATCGAATAAAGGATTTGATCATTTTTTCTAAAGGCATAAGGAAGATTGAATTTCCCACAGCCAATAATTCACTTGTAAAGTATGTTATAAGGAATCAAAGGGGACCTTTTTGGCCCCACGTTAACTCGCGTCTTTAGAGACTTCATACCCTTCATCCTTACATAATCTTATCTATCGAACTTCATTTAAACAAGCTGCACAGCAAACACTGAGTATTTCATTGATCAATTTAAATAAAAGAATTGGTTCAAGAATTGAGCCACAAGGCACCCAAAAAAACAAAATTTCATTTCAGACTCCGCGTTCGGCTTGATAAATAATGTGCAATGAGGTGAGCATAACTATTTTAAAGATCTTGGAGAGGTCCTAAAGGTACAGCATTTATGAATTGCCTTTATCGAATTTTACGTTGATCAAGTATCCAAACAACTGTGGTGGAGCAGCCGTGTCGAACCTCTAATCCAGTCCGATTTTCTGACAAAATACTGATTGCCTGTTTTGACAACATTTTGCAGACAGGCAAGAGACTTATTGGTCTTTAACCAGTTGGAAACGATGGACTAGCTTCATTAAGCCCCTGAACCGATGGAAAAGTGATTGACTACCACACCAACAATGAAGTTGACTTCTCTTTCGGTGGAAGGCACCAAGCTTCGTCTTCATTTGTTGATTTAGTTGTTTTCGGTTCTGGAAATTTAGTACGGCAACCAAGCTCTCGGGAGTGTAGGTCATTTGTTTTTTTTTTTTTTTTTAATTGTATATGGAGGTGGGTACGTAGTTTCTTTTGAAGCTGGATAATCTGCCCTTTCTTGATTTGTTTTCAGAACCTGCTTTAAACCGCCACGTCAAGAACTATTGAGGTGATGAGTAATAGAGCTGGGTGTATAAGATACCCCGCTTTGAATGCAAGTGGAACAAGCTCTTTAACATTTCTTTATTTCTCAAATTACATGACATCGACTATTAGATGTTCAACGCAACAGGCACGAATTTGGTTTCAAATGTCAATCAATTAAATTAATTGCGTGTTGCAGTATTCGATAATCCGAAAACAGACTGTTACCAATGCTTTTACGGCATTTAAAAGGATCTTGAAGGAAAGGATGATTCCATATTCTCCATCCCATAGTCGTGATGCCAGTTTGGATATTCTTCGAATTGAATCTAAGCCTATTTTTGTATCTTAATAATTTTACTATATATTTAAATGTTAATCTTAACCAAGAACATTTGTTCGCGGACAAAACCAAAACGAAAGACTCTCATAATTCGTCTAAGAGCGTTTTCAGTTAAATGTTTCAAAACAACTGCAGGCAAGTCAACGAAATCCTCTAAAATTAAATTTCTTTCAGAAAATTAAACCTGCTACAGATGACCATCAACCAAGAGTTTAACCAAAATGGAAAGAAAAAAACATGCCGAGAAAAGCATCGAACCAAATATGCAACCGTGCCAAACAACGCAACCCACCAACTGTATCCGTATCCAGGTGAATTTAATACTTTCACCGAAACAGCCAAAAACGGAATCCAAACCAGGTCATTTCATTTAAGAACTCTCCCAATTCAAACCTCTCCTGTGACCAACATTTCCTCCTCATTGATGCACAAGGAGGAAGTAATGCGCTTAAAGCTTCTTAAATAAATAAACGACTTCCATGAAAAAGAGAAATGGATTTCCAATTTTTAATTAAATTAAAAAAGAAACAAAAAAAAAGCGAATACAGAAAATAATAATTGATGTTGGCAGGACTCGTTGCAAGGATTTACTTCCATTACAAACTACAGCCTGACCAACTTTTCGCAGCATGTATAAACTTTCAACGAAAATTATAACTGACATGTGGAAAGCCTAGCTACTTTCTTCATTGTGATGCCACTTGACAGTTTTGGTTTCGCTGTGTCACTCGTCTCGTTCCTTTCGGATGGGTTTCTAAATAATTATCATTAATTATTTTCGATTCCGAAGGATTGCTTTTTGCCTCTTTCTTTGCTTCATTTTGGATTGACGTGCTACGTAGAGTTCCCACTTTGGGGACACTTCTCTTCCGTTTTGGGTTTGCCTATAATTAATAAAGGTCGGTTGTCAATCAGGGTGACAAGATACGGAGAACACAGATACATCCCCTTGACAATTCATAAAATCGATGGAATGGAAAAAGAGGTTTAATTACAACTTGTCTAGCAGAGTTTAACGGGCTGTCAATATTTTTCTGCAAATAGTTTGAAATGGTTTTGTTGGTGCTCGTAACATAGTTTTGTCAATCAACTAATTATTGTAGGCTTGATTGGAAGGGGTTTTGACATTTGTTGGATCGATTCGAATAATGTGATGTCAGTTGTCAATTTTGAGTGATTTTCAAGCCCAGTTTTTCTGTCTTAAAATGAATAAAACACGGGCAGTTTTTCTATTAGCTTGAATTTAGACACAGTGCAGCAGAAGCAACTACAAGCATCAACACTGGAGACTATATTCGCTGTGGCTCGACACTTATGCGACATCATAGTGTCAATAAGTTCAAAGGTATGGTATAATAGGTATCGGTTTGATGAGCTTCCATAAGGCGGTCCCATAAAACAGATGAACCCGACCATACAGAGACGATGGGGCTTCAATTATCACATACATTCGACATCTGAATCATTCTTTTGCATAGGAAACGTATAATCAGCTGTCAAACGCATTGTCGGGCTTTTTGTTAGCTCCAGGATACCTTGTTTTCACAATTTTGAATGTCAAAGCGCTTGGTTGGATCAGATCCTAGACTGCCGTTCGAACTATCTTATTTTCCTTTTCGACCCAGTTAATTTATGCAATTGGCATCAAATTATTTGGGGTCGACCGGCGAAGATAGTCTGACTAAGTGAGTAATGTTGGAATACCACGTTCTAACCGAAAAATAGTTTGTGTAGTGATCTGTAATTGGCCCTTTGGTGAAGGCATAACACTTACAGTGGAGTGATGACCGCCGAAAATTGAGCTCGCCGATATATCATTTAATGGCGAATAAAATACTGCGAATTGAATGAATGAAACTAATTAGATATCGATTTCTCCGTCATTATTATTCTGCTAAAATGCGTACCTACTGTCCCGACGGTAAACTTCGTTTGCTTGTCCTAAAGAACTAATCGAAGAGCCTCTCCATGTCTGACCACTTTTTGACCGGTGTTGCTTTAAATACTGTCCGTTTACGTAGTAGCTTAGTAGCTTCACTCTGTTGAACATTACAGAATCAATTTAGTCGGACGCGCTCAATTTATTATTGAGGGCGGTTGTTTCAGTTGAAGGCTTGCTCGGTTATTTTAACTTCTTGCTCCAAAAAGTTTTCTCACTCTCGCTGGTGTGCTTCATTTTTCTGAGCATTCCATTCATATTTTTTTTTTTGTACAGAAGGTAAAGTATTGATGTGAGAAAAGAGGTACACGGGGCACGTTGAATTGTTGAGGAGCGGAATGCAGCAAGTTAAAAGTAGGTCTGTTAACAAAAATTTGCAACCTCAAACACGTAGATCAACGACTTACTGCACATACAATGAATACATCAGGTTTGAAAGAAGCTAGGTAATGATGAAAAGTGCAGAACCACTAGCTGTTAGGCTAAATATAAAAAAAAAAAATAACTACTCTTAACGCTGTAGTTCGTTACAGTTTATCGTCGACTCCGAACGGCATCAGAAGTGTTCTAATGAAAGCTTTTAACTCGCTCTGAGGGTTTCAATCATTAAAGGTATGTGGAGCCATGAAAACATGGTGACCAATCATACATTTTCATTTGAATGTATCAAGGAGCCTTACCAATTTGACAATAATTTAGTACTTCACCTGAAATGGTCCAGGTGTGGTAGCTAAACCTAACTTAACGAGTTGCGATATATCAGAAACTAATTGAAGAAACCAACACAGATGTGCTTTTAAGGTTTCACTGCGGTCAGGCTAACTCTCCAAGCAACTGCTCCAAGCTTATATAATAACTTTATCTTTTCATTCAAGGACTCATCAGAAAGTACAACTTGCGAATACTGTCCAAACATAGTTAAGGAAACATTCTTTACAACCCTTTTCGGTTTCTCTGAATATTTTAAGTGTCAATTTAAAGTGTCACACTTTCACCAGTTTTTTTTTTCAATTTTACTTTGCTCCTGACCTAAGTTAATTGAACAACCACACACACATTTATATATGTACATAGTAAGCCATTTTTAATGGAAGCTTCTGTACGACATTAAAAAAGTCATAGAGCGCATTAAGACGCAAAGAAGAGCACAGGATATGGAAAAAATAAAGTTACACTTTTAACAGCAGTTTTATGCAGCAATGAACCCTCCACCTACTGCTACTGTACACCAGCCGAAGGGGGGTAGGGAACAAGGTTCTCACTTCTAATCGAAATGTTACACTCCCATGTGGTGCTGCTCCAAGTACACATTTATTTTATGACTCCGACATGTTGCATTGGGTACAAGGAGTAAAATATAGAAAAAAAAGGAAAGTATCAAGAATTTGTTCCGTGTCGGGGCAAGATGTGTGCATGGAGCATATGCATCTGGTTTATGTTGTTGGCGTCTACAGTAATTAGATTTGCTTGTAAATCCTTGATATTGTTATAGAAATTCAAATAGCGGGTGCTGCAAGAGATTTCCTGAAACTGGGTAGCCATGCAATAAATTTAAGTCAATTTACATGTTTGATAGAAGAGAATATCTTAGCAGACCATGTACGAGTATTGCTCCATTCACATTTGTCACAATTTCGGTAAGTTAGATTGACAGTATTGTAACATGCCGACAGATATTCTCAAACATGTTTACTAAGCTCGACTGCACAGGAGTGACAGTTGTCGGGTAGAGCTACAATGTAACAAGGTGAAGATTTTGTAGGTTTATTTGGTTTCGATTTCTTAAATCATTAAATTTTCATATCTCGGATAATATTAAGTTTAATTTTTGGTTGTAAAAATCTTGACGATTGACATGTGGAATCGAAGCAGAAGTGTAAAATAATTGAATCTAAATTGATTTCAACCATTTTGCTAAAAACAAATTAAGATTTAAAAAGACCTAAGCCACCATTTATGTGAAGTCAGCAATTGGTCCATTCGTTTTTACCTAGTCATTAAATTAAGTCAATTGATTGAATTTTTGTAGCTCCAAAGCTGAGGTCTGCAGTGAAGTCACATGGAAGTCACTGAAATCAATAGACACAATTTGAATTCTTTTGAACAAAAGATAATAATTTCTTGACAAGACGAGCCAAGTGAATTTAATGTGTTTCGGAATATGTTTTGAATTGTGTGTAAGTCAGCTACAATTTAATTGCATGACGTAAATTTAAATTGCAGGGGCTACCTTCATACGAAGTATTATATGAAACTTTTGAGCTATAGCCCACAATAGACGCACTCGGCAAATACTGTTTAATGTTTCACAAGTAATCCCGTTAACGACCTTAATATCGTCCTGGATATATTTATTACATTACCAGCAATCCGGCCAAACAGTAGGAGTGCAGCAGAGTGTAAAGGTTGTAAATCCTCGTGTCGCCATCCCATCCTCACCCAAAAAAATGAATTCTAACAAATTTTGTTGAATTCACTGACTTCAGTCGATTGAAAGTGAATTCACTAAAGAGAAATAAAAATTCAACTAAGCTTACGTGAATTCAATTGATTTCCAAAAATGATTTCAATTCTATGATAGCTAAATATGTAGTGCATAAGTCATAAGTTTTTAAGGATTGGTGATTTAAGTCTTTTTGATTCCTCGTTTTTTTTTATTTTTTTGACTTGAATTCCGTTAATGCAGTTGCAAAAGAATTCTGAGTAATTATCATTTTTCAGGCAGTTGGAGTAAAACAAAATTTTAAAATGTTGGTGTGCCACAGGGCTCAATTTTGTCGCCGACTCTTTTAAGTATACTCTCAATAATTTCTTGCCTGCTTCCTACATATCTAAATTAACGTAACGTTTCTCTATTTTATCGTTTTTATTTCTCATAAGCAGTTCGCCATAAAGCCCGATTCCGATCCTACTGAATAGGGATTACTCTTCACACTCGATTGTTTCTACAATTAAGAGAAGTTTTTGACACATTGTTATACGTTTTTCATAGTCCCACCAAAACATGTTTATTTATAAACAAAAAAAAATATTATTTCTTCAACCTGTTGGTAAAATTTCTCGCTTTTTTCTCTTAATTTTTGAAATCCGGATCGTCACTCCTTTTCCCTCTTTAGAGCTCGTAAGGCTCGCGACCATCTTTTGTCCTCTTGGCAGAATCGCTTTGAACGACTCCTCTTAATCTGACTGCGTTTGCTTGTTTGGTTGTGTTGGCCCGATTTGCTATGTTTTACACCAGAGACTGCATCTTTGACTGATCTTTGGCAGTGTTCATCTACACTGGACCTGAAGACGTCAAGTCAGAAAATACAGATAAAGAAAAGACAAAAAGCTGTCAGAAGAGCTATCTAGGACAAATAAGACTACTTTGAAGAATGCAACAAACGCGGTGGATTTTTATAAAAAAAAATATGCAAATTTTTTCCGAGTTGTATGAATTGTATGAAATCCTTTGAGAAAAAGACTAGACAGAACTAATCCATGGACAACGCATGAAATTTTATCTTTTTGGAAAGAAAGAGATAAACTTAATGACAAATGGAAAAATAAAAGACAGTAATGCAAATCAATACAAATATGTCCAGACCCAAGCGGTGGTATACAAAAGATAAAATCGGGATGTTACAGAGATAGGTTCACAGAATACAATAAGGATCCAAGGACCACCTTGCGACTAATAAATGATATCCTAAATGATATCGCAAATTGTAATAAGGTATATTCTTATGAAACTGAATATTAACAAATCTCCTGGAGTCGAAAGTTTAAGAGCAAAAGGCTTAAAAAATAATTGTAATGCTTTGGCACCAATCATCACGCATTTCAACAACAACTCTTTTGAGCATAGTGAATTAAAAAAAAAAAAAAACTATCTACGTCCGAACTCTTTACAAATCGCTGAAAAATAGACCCGCCATTTCGATTCTATCGGTGTTGGACAAAATAATTGCAAGAAGATTGCAGGACTATCTCTTCGAATATAAATTCTTGGGAATAGAAACGTCTATCAGTTGATAATGGAATGCTTTAAAAACTTCAAGTAATGAACAGTAAAATGTATCGGTATGTGGTTGTTGAAGTGGACTTCACATAAAGTACATCTGTTAAAGACTACGCAAGTTCTGAGCAACAATACATCTTTCACTGTCCTCACAAAATTTAATTTCTCGTTATTTAATTCCATCCTTAAGTACGCATTCGTGTACGAAAATTATTCAATCAACTGATATCAGAATACAGTAGAAAACGAATCATAGGGAGATGTGTATTGCAAAACTCCATGCCGATCTCATGTGGAATCCAGTCTACCGTTTAAAGATTTCATCCAGTATTGAAGGGATAACTCCACGTTAAAACTTATATGTTAAAAGAAGAGGCAGAAGACAAAGGACCTCTTGACAGGAATTGAGCTAGACCGTCGTGTTAATTTCCTAATTGATAAAGCAAGTATGGCATTGCTTCATAAATTTTTTTTAACCACTAGATGTCTTCACAGCATCAGGGTCTAACATCTGTTAGTATTTATACTCTCATGTCATATTTCTACGACAGGCATATCCTTCCCAATTAACCATGCTTTCTGCGCAGTCAGTTGGTTTTTATTTTGCTTTTGGTATTCACATCGTTTACCTCCACCGTCCGTCAATTGGATTCGATTTCGAGAATTCAATTCCAACCAATGGGCCATTCACTCCTTGATTATTTATCAAAAAGCGGTGGCAAACCCACATCAGAACATTCAAATACAAGCCTTTTTCGAAGGACTGGATTTGTAAATAAAAATCCTCGCAGATGTTTAAAATTATGAACTTTTGGCCAAAGGTTGTGGCGGCGAATTGTGTAAAGCTACCGTGTGTCATTGTGCCCGAAATAAGGTCACATCCTAGAAGCGTTTCTGTTCGCTGTCATGCAGGTAAGCCAGAATTTGAAATTAGTGCGATGGAAGTGGGAACATAGGATAAGGAATTCCCCTTCAATGAGAACAATGACTGCTTCAGGGTTGGCATCGTGTAGCCCTGCAACGAGATGTATAAAGTGACAGCTTGCGGATGACTGGTTTACGTGTGCCGCAAATTCACAAATTGATATAAAAGCTAGCTGGCTGGTTAGATGGCCGTGGTTGCAGTGGTGGCAATGGTTCCGGCGGTTGTGCTTGTGAAGCTGTAAATGGAAATAAGGGCTTCGCCAGTATTTGGTTATCGATTTTGAATCTTTTCCGCGCGAACAACCAACGACGACCGATGATGCAGTTGGGCGAATTAATTTTGAAATTACTTTTTTTTTGCAAATTCTTAATTGTAAAATGCTGGTATGTGGACTTGACTAGTTTAATTGTTAAAGCGATGCCTTTAAATTTCCTGTATCGGTACAGGATAGAAAAGTAAACATGTTGATATGGATATGGATGATGATGGGCGATTTTTGCTTAAAGCAAGTTAGGTTAGGTCTAAGAAGAAGCTGGGTGATGCAGATGGTTACGAGTTTGTCCATCAATTGGATCAGTTGATTAGTCCCGGTTTCGAATTCTGGAAAAAAAAACTACTAAAAAAAAACCTTGTCCAGTCACCATTTGTAGTTTGGATATTATTAGTGGACCGTGGATAATGTTATATGTCGTTGGCTGTGCAAAGCACTGACAACAGGATGATGAACCAATTTTGCAAAACGCAACTTTCTTGTATATCAAATAATTCGAATCAAAATACTGCGAATTAAACGAATGGAATTATTGAAACCCAAATCCGAGTTTCAAACCAATGCACAGTGTTTCAATGGCACAAATACACAATGTCGTTGATGGACTCTGTTTACTCTACATCTTGACTACATCACAATAGTAGGTGATGATCTGTTTCACCAATGGTCCTGCTGGGATACCGAACATGATGTGAACCTCATTTTAATACCAGCTTTAAGTGCCAATCGAAGCATTTTGACGGGACAGAAAAAAAAATGTAATGCTTCCGATTGCAACACCATCAGTGATGAAGTGGTCCAAGAGACCTGTCGATATTTTTGGAGGGCGAAAACCTCACAGGCTGAACTGTAGGTATACAATGGAGAGTAAAAGCAAGGTATCTGTCTATCGCAGTATTTGTTATCCAACAAGACAATCAAAAAACTCCTAATTAATGAATGAAGAAAGGTTCCTGTGTCGATAGGATATATTTTGAGATGATGCTGAGCTGAAAATGTCAATATTTATTGAAATGACATTCTAAAAGTTCGCTGAATTAATAATTCATAAAAACACAGTGAACCAAAACTAGAACTTGTAACAATATCGGTTGCATTCTTGTTTTGAGAAAGCCAAAGCTTAAGATAAATTGCTCTGAAACAAACATGTCACAAAGGTTGTGTGTAGCAAATTTAGTTAAAGGTGCATTGATCACATTAAATTGTCCACTTTAAGTTGCTTAAGGAATAACTGCACGTAATTCAAGTAAACTCATTTTTCTGAAACTTTAGCTTTAGCTTGGACAAGCCTATATCGTTTCCGAATCCGTTGACCGAAACATTTCATTAAATACCGGTGTCTACAAAAATGGGACAATAATCGTTATGCAAAAATCTCCTCAGGTCTTGAGGTTCACGGGTTAAGGTGCACACTTTTGGCAAAAGATGTAATATTTATCGCTGATCAAACAAGCTAAACGAGAGGATTGCGTTCCTATTACGTTGATATTGATGTCAATCAGCAAATCACAAGTAAAAAATTTCCATCACGGTTTCCCAACCCCGCTCATTTCGTAACGAAAAATAATATACTAAGTCCGTTCATCACTCTGGCTATATTTCATGAACCGTACTGACAGATACTTGCAAATTCGGCAGAACGTGTACTTTTATCGTCGCTTTAACAGCAAATAATAAAAATAATATAAAGTTTAAAAAAATTGGGAGTCCTCATACAAACAAAATGTTTATAATATCGAATCTTAACATTTAAAAAACGATTGTATGGTGGTATGGAAACCTTCGTGTGCGTGTCCGACTTGCACTCGAACTTTTTTTTTTTTAGCGATAAGAGCTGTCAGTGCCGAATGATTTTTCCATTATTGGCTGACCTAAGAAAGATTTACCTTTAAATTGAAACATTTGATAACGATTAGAGTGGGGACATAAATATAACCCAGTGTAGTAGAACAGCACTACACGATTTGTTTGTTTAGAATAATTAAAACCAATTTATTAATATTTTCCGCAAACAAAAAAAAAATCAAAATCCATAGATGATTCATTTCAATGCATTTAACTATTCGTTTTGATGCACTCACTAATAATTCCTAATTGGATTTCAATCGGGTAAAATAGTTTTTCCATTCGATTTCCCACAACTGACACTAGATATTAATTATGTTTATCTGGAATGTTTCAATTGCGAGCAATTCTGATATTAATTACTTTGCGCCAGAGCGTGTGAGTACTTTATTTGATTTAGCCAAACTGTGGCTTATGTTTAAAGGGTCTTTATTTTTTTTTTAACAACTAATAACAAATGTTTTCCTTCCTCCTCTAGGATGCCGATCATAATTCAATAATTGAGTCTGCAGTTTACGTATCTATTTATCTGCAAATAGACAGACTGTAATTGAAAACATTTTCTCATTAAAGCGGATGTGTGCGCACACAGAAGGACAAGGGCATAACTTTTGCAACGTTTAAGCATAATAAATTGATGTACAAATATATTGTTATTATCATTGTTTTATTGTGAATTATGTTAATTTTATCGACAACTTTATTTGTTGTTATGACATGTTGGTATCCATCTTACTCACGGTTAATGAAAGCGGAACTACTATAACAAAGCAAATTTAGCGGCGGTAAATTGTTCTGCTTCCGTTTTACAGAGTGTACTTAAACTGGGTACTGATTTACTATAATGACAATATTAAAAATAAATGGTGGACAAAATATGTCTTCAATGTGTCCAACAAAAGGAATATCTTGCATATTTGCAGACATTAAGTATGATTCATGAAATTTATCCCACGATTTCAAAAAGCATTGCAAAGTTTTTGGATAATCATATCAAGAAGAAAAAAAACAGAAATACAATATTCCATAAACGGTCATACTACTGTGTCCAAAAAATAAGGTGACATATGAATTTAAACTGCGCGCGTCGAAGGATTTGGAAATTTTTCTTTCTTCTTAGGTTGGTAGTACTGTCAGTGACATCTATGTGAAATTTCATGTCAAAATATATTCATAGTGTTTGAGATACGCGTCGTTTTGTGAGCTGCTAAAAGTGAGTTTTTCGTTTTTTGGGATGTCGAAATTTATTGAGGAAAGAATTTGCATTAAATTTTGTTTGCGGAATTAATTTTCTGCTGCGGATACGTTGAGGATGGTGCAGAAAGCCTTTGATGATGAGGCTATGTCTAAAAAAAATGTTTACAAGTGGTATAGTGATTTCCAAGCCGGCCGTGAACGTGTCGAAGACGAAGAGCGTTCTGGGCGACCATCAACCTCAACCGATGAAGCTCACGTCCAACAAATCAAAGATTTGGTGTTGAAAAACCATCGATTAACGATTAGAGACCTTGCTGATGAAGTTGGCTTATCGAAAGGCTCAGTCAATACCATTTGGAAGGATGCTTTGGGCCTCAAGCGCGTCAAATCTCGACTGTACCGAAAACATTGAATTTTTTGGAAAAAAAAGGCGTCGCGTTGAAGTGTGTGAAACAATGCTTTCCGACTACCAGGATGTCATGAAACGCATTATAACTGGCGATGAGACTTGGATCTATGCTTACGACCCCGAAACAACCGGTCAATCGAGCGAATATCGTGCCAAAGGAGAGCCGAGACCAAAAAAACCCCGCCAAAGTCGCTCAAAAATCAAGGTCATGTTGACTGTTTTCTTCGATTATCGTGGTGTTGTGCTTTATGAATTCCTTCCAACCGGCCAAACAGTCAACAAGGAATATTATTTGAACGTTATGCGTCGTTTGCGTAACGCTATCCGCCTAAAAAGGCCGGAATTGTGGAAAGACAATTCTTGGTTTTTACACCACGATAATGCACCATCCCATACCGCACTCGTAATTCGTGATCATTTCACCAAAAACTCAACCCATATCGTTCCGCAACCACCGTATTCACCTGATCTGGCGCCCTGCGACTTCTGGCTGTTCAACAAGCTCAAAAGACCGCTCCGGGGACACCGTTTTAATACGATAGAGGAGATTCAAGCCGCAGCGAAGACGGAACTGAAGGCCATCCCGGAAAGTGACTACAACCAGTGTTTCAAATCCGTTGGAAAATCCGTTGGCATAAGTGCATTGCATAAATAAAGAATTTTCAAAATAAATACAATGTCACCTTATTTTTGGGACACAGTAGTATAAGTCAAACATTCAAATACAAAAAAAAAAAAAATAATAAAGCGGCCAAGTGTTCGCACGCAAATGGATCCATATCACCGTACAATATTTATGCAGAAAAAACATGGCTTAAAAATTAGAATTATCGGTTTGCTCAAGGAAATCATGAACCGCAGATTTCACTTCTCTATTCTTTTGTTTGTTCAAATCTTTTTCCACCGAGTCATTTTTTTCTAGTTTGAAACCTTAATTCATTGATTGTCTTTCCACTTCCTTGATACCTTGTCTACTGATAGAACCGTCTTTGCTTGCTTCGTAGCCGATACCCCCTTTCAGTTCTGACAGTTCCTTCAGGTGTGAAGTGATGGTCCCGTTTTTCACCTATGATTATGATGCGAAAGCTCGTCTTAATTGCTATGAAGCTTCGCCAAACACTTGCTTGAAACAGCCTAACGACGCTGGCTTTGGTAACATGTGAGTAACCACTGCGCCCTTTTGGATAACAACTTTCCCGTACCAAAATATTCATTCAATATATTCAATTTTGTTTCGTGAAATGCCTTGATTGTGTTCCGACTCGCGCACTTAATCGACGGCAATGTATTACTTCTAATTGGATTTTGTTCACAATTGATTCAGGCGGCTGGTACGGCCTCATTTTAACCGCCCAATTTACAGCGAACTCACATAACGAAAATCAATCTTTCCTATTAGCATTAAGTTCATTTATCCTGATCTTTAGTTTTTTGAAATGTGTTACAGTCCCAAAGTAGATGTGCTTTGAGGATTGGAAAAAGTGCTCACACAAATTTAAAATATATAAGACGAATTCCTTTGAAGGGGACAAAGTAGATATTGACAAATATAGATGCCCCACAGCAGAACAAGGAATATTTGTATCTTTTGAAATAAAGAGTTTTTATTCATAGTGAAGCCACGCTTTTAAATTTTAACGTATTTTTTTTTTACTGTGGCGCAAGATAACACACAATGCAGCTACGAGTATGTTCCTCATTCAAAGTACGATCCACAGTCAGATGTATACTGATTGAAATATCTCAAGCACTTAATTGCATAAATTGCTACTTCACAAAAGAAAAAGCTCTCCGCTCGCACATACACTCCTCGTCATATGGATATGACCATTTATTTTTGAAAAGTAAAACTAAAAGCATTACTCATAAGTATGCCTCGTCAACCTAAATCTCAATGCTCACTGATCATAAAAAGGATTGATTCTAAGAGCGATTTTATACAGTGACATTTTACAGCCTATTTAAGATTTAAAATAAAATTTAGTTTTAAACTTCTCTAACAAAAAACGGCAGTAATACGATTTTTCGCCTCCTGAAATATAACTCATTTTTTTAATTTCCTCAGTTTAGAATTAGGTGTGCGATATGCTTGATCTAATTAAGAAAAAAATTATGGGACTAAAAATTCCAAGGAAGGAAGGAATCCGAAGCGAAATGGTTATCACTATGTGAACAGTTATTACGCAAGGGAATGGTCTGCGATTCCACATTTTTTTCAGTTTTCCAAAAATAAAAGATTTTTTCTACGCCAACCTCAATATTACAACGCCGCTATACACACGGCTCGAGTGGTAAAATCATTCATTGAAATCCAAAACAAAAAAAATTAGGTGCCTTGGGCGGACCCACTCTTCGGAGACTAGCTTGCAGTGGAGCCCCCCTAGCCGGCGTCTTCTCAATTGAACCTCAATAAAAATAAGCTTCTATTCCGTTTGGAAGAAACTGCTTCCAGACAGTAACATATGCCAGCTATTTCCACGTATGATAAATTCTTAAATATTCTATTCGACAATGAGTTCGTGCTATTTACCAGGAGATACATGTTCCCTCCTTTCAATCTCTCTAAAATTTAAAGTTCCTGTTGTCAAAAGTCAAGCTAAGTATCTTAGCCTGATACTGGATATAAAGCTCTTCTCAAAAAGTAACTTGTCGAAGGGGTACGGAAAGTTTCCTGTGCACTTCACTGCTGTAAAAAAGCTATAGGTAAAAGCTAAGGGTTGCAATCGAAAATCGCATCGTGGCTTTACACTGTGGTTGTTGAGCCCATTCTTCTATACGTTGCAGTTGTCTGGTAACAAGAATTGGTGTCAACCAGAAACTGGTTAGAAGGATGGCTGCTCTTAACACCACTCCTGCCCTCCGTTCGATTTCGACTAAGGCCCTTTTCAGTACCCTATCCCTTTGACATTCTATTCAGACAAACAAGTAAAGCTTTTGTTGGAAAGACTCACTCGCCAAACGCCCTATACTATACCTTCTCAAAACCAAACCTTACCTCTTACATCAGAACGCGTATCCCCTTCGTGAGCAGTGGGATGCCGATCTCATGATACATGACGACTTCATCACGCTATAAACGCTATGTGTCAAAATTGGATCTAAAAGTCGCAACTGGTATTTGCACGGGTAATGTTAGCATAGAAAGCACTGCAGATCACTACAGATTTTAAGCCGAAATCAATGTAATTTAGTCCACATAAAGGCTTATGTGGTTTTGTAAAGGAAATATTCATTTTCACCGACAGCCAAGCCCCATAAAATCCCTCTGCAAAGCAGATGAGCCAGCCCGTATCGGTACAATGTTCCCTGCGGACGCGATTACACATTGTTTTAACATTTCCTACATGAACCATCTTGTTCTATAAAGAGACAAATAGACAAACCAGACCTTAACTAAAGAAAAGAGCCAGGCAGCTGCTCTGTGTCTAAAGATTTGTGTTGCCGCTCAGAGGAGGAAGATGAGACCATCATCTACAACTTCAGTGAATGTCCGCCCGTAGCAAAACCTTGGTTTCCAATTCTTTAAGACTGCTGAAACTTCTCGTAAGCAAACCTAAAAGTTCTCACCCGGTTCATAAGAGACATATAGTAAAGTGGACCTCTCGTCGTATATACAGATTGAATCCTAAAAGCATTCGTGGTATAACAACCGGACTTCATATTGACAGCCACCGGTACCAAGCCTAACTTGGCAATTATACTTTTTGAACGTCAAAATCTTGGAAAAGGTATGGGGCTTGCTCACAAGAAAAGTACGTGAAGCAGTACGATAACAATGAAGAGTCTAAGACAGCAAACAGCTGTTAAAAGGATTTATACAAATAATTACTGTCGTATTTAAGCAAGTGCTTCAATCATTATTATTTGTTTTCATTGCTTAAAAAACTAACTCATCCACCATGCTTAAAAAACTAACTCATCCACCATATTTGAAGTTTATATGTAAAATTTTATTTTTCTTATTAATAATTCTTTCTTGTGTCTCACAAAAAAGTGCTTCAATCCTTATGACGAGGTGTGTAAGTATATCTGAAAACTGGAAGCTCTTGTGTTTATAAGGGAAACCCATCCGAAACCAACAATGAATTTGCATGACAATTTGGCAGTGATACCGCGCCGCAATAATCATATGCAATGCGAACAACTCCCAAGCATGTAATTTATACTTTATGTTTGTGCTAAATATTTGCATCTCGAAACCAACTACAAACACAAACAGAACTCAAAAATTCATGATCTCTATACAATACCCTGCTTATGGTGGAACCATTAGTGTTCCAAAGTTTTCATTTTATGCGCAGCCATTCTTGTGCCCCTCACCTTCCTCGCACACAACACTTGCAATAGCGGTATTCCTTTCCATTGGATTATCCTTTTTTTACGAAGAGAGCTCTCTCTGTGATTTTTACATTTTGAACGACCAGCAATATTAATAAAATTAAACACCAACATCCAGCCACAACAACCCGGTTCAAGGAGCATAGCGCCAGAGAAAAGGAAACCAACCGCCTTCGCTGATTCCAACTTCTATGAAAGGACAAAAATCCTTTTTGTCTACACTTACAATCCGTGGCGGATTTTTATTGCATTTAACAACCATCAGCTATAACAGCAGTCACCAGTGTACCGCGCCCATTTCTGTGGGCGTGTATAGGTTTGGGTCCTGCTCCAGTCACATTTATTTCCATGGTGCTATTAAGAATAAATTTAAATTTTTCCCTTACTACGATCTGGAATTTCCTTCAAAAAGAAAATGAGAGAAAGGGAGTAAAAGAACCCAAGAAGAGGAAATATGAAGATATGCATCGTGATTCCTATTCATTGGATCGGGTGAGTTGCATTGCATTTACATTTTAGCAGGACACCCTGCGACATCAAGGATAATGGAGTCAAAATAAGAATAGAACCAAGGAATCCCTCTCGAGGCTTTGTTGGGATCTTAACATTGTCTTGAGGACGTAAATTGCAATGGATGTGAAGAGATGGTGCTCTTCGCCCGTTTCCTTAGTCCTGCGAATCGTTGCCTTTGGTTATTTGGTCACAATTAATGACACTGCTGGTGTGGGATAATAATTTGATTACATTAAACAAAAAAAAAAAAAATGATTCGCTTGTTGAATAATAATGACAACGAGTGGACACTGGGAGTGCCTGATAGTCGTTATCCTTGATCATCATGTCGGTATAAGTGGTAATTAATCTTTTATTAATGACAATAGTGCCGGTTGGTTTCATATTAATCCATTAAAGTATTTTTTTTAGTTAGTTGTGAATGTATTCGTATCTGGCTGGTTCTATTGTTAAAATATTATGAAATATATATGACAGTCCATGTTGATGTTATTAATTGTATTAAAAATAAATGATCGCTTTACGAAGTTATGGTATCTGTACTTAGTCTTTAGTATGTATTTATGTAAGCAAGTGTTGTCATGGGAAGTATTCCCACTGCCAATCATAATAATTAAATTTACGATTTAATTTTGAGGTACGCATGAGAGCAGAATTATCGGACATCCACGATATTTTCCAATGAAATATATTTTCATAAGCTGCGAGTTGTTTTAGCCGCAAATTTTTATGTTTTTCGAAAGTTTGTTTATAGCGACATGTTAGAAACACAAGCACAAAACAAATTAATATTTGTTTTGTCCTATAGCTAAAACAAACATAAATTTCGAATATGACTAGGATGCAATTTGAATAAAAAGAATACCGGCCAAGTCCCAGTCGGACTCGCACAGCGAAAAAGTTCGTCTACCACGAAAATCGAGTATCCAAGACTTTTCCCGCTTTTGTTTATGTGCAGTGGGTTTCGATCCCTTGCGAGTATCAAAATATGCGGCAATAACAGGCATATCTTTTGACTGCGTCGATTGAGAAACTTGATTGAACTTAATACCAAATACTTTCACTTTATGGGACCGCAGTCATTTGGTATTAATATCTTGATACCTCTACGCGTTCCTGAGCAATAGGGTGGTGACCGACGGGCGGACAAAAAAGTGATCAACAATGGTTCCGTTTTTTCTTCAACAACTTGATTGGCTCCAACTTTAGGGCTTTTAAGTTTGGAAAATACTGGTGTTTCAAGAGGATGCTCCCCACCAATTCATCGATTTAAATACCGAGTGTGTCAGCATTTATAAAACCATGCAAAGTTTTGGTATCCTTGTAGGTCGAAAACGATTTTAACGATACCTTTTATGCTAAAAAAGATAAGACAATGCAAATTTCTTGAAACGTACACGCTTACAAGGCAGGTACGATCTTTAACCAACCTTCAATGTTGCGCTTAGAAATAACGGGTTTTTCAACAGGGACGCCACAAAAGTAGAGCGACAGGGACAGCAAAGGACGCCATATTTCTTGCCGCTCTTTTGACATTTCTCTTCAGTAAGGTTTGCCTTTTCATGATAGAAAGATATACGAGCCAACAACGAGTCGAAATTTTTAAAATTTACTACCTACGCGCTACGTCCAATTTATGGTCGTCATAATCGTCCTAGCAGATCAACAATTGAGCGTCTAGTGGAAAAATATAAATCCACAGGCACAGTACAAAATGTTCCCGTGCCAGTGAGACAAAGAAGTGCCCGTAGTGTCGAGAATATTGCTGCCGCTGAGGCTTCAGTTGCAGAAAGCCCAAATGTGTCTCTAACACGTCGTTCTCAAGCGTTGGGCATCTCTGTGACGTCGTTGTGGCGAATTTTGCAAAAAGATCTTGGCCCACACCCTTACAAGATTAAATTGACGCAAGAACTGAAGCCGCTTGACCACCCGAAGCGTCGTATGTTCGTGAATTGGGCGGAGCAACAACTTCAAAATGATTCGGATTTTCATCGAAAAATCATCTTCAGCGATGAGGCTCATTTCTGGCTGAATGGCTCCGTCAAGACCAGCACGTTACTGTGAATGGGGATCGCTACCGTTCAACGATAACCGAATATTTTTGGCCCCAATCGGATATGGACTTGGAGGACATGTGGTTCCAACAGGACTTGGATGGACTTGGAGGACATGTGGTTCTTCCTTGGTTCTTCGGAACGTCCGGGAATCGGATCCTTGTGCATCTTGAGGTAACGATGAATATTATTCTCCAAAGATACTTCTGTTCTGATACTTCAGATTAAAATCACCGTAGTCTTACTCAAATGCTTTGCTGAGGAGCTTTAAAAAGTTTGCGTTTTTAAGAGGCGCTAACTGCGTAGACATTGTCACAAATATGAGTTGCTGCCAAAAACCACGGTCGCTGAGTCGCTTTTCAGAACCTTATAAGTGAGGTTCTGTGGTATAAAAAATCTGAATATCAGGTTATTGTTCGAGGTCATATCGAGTTTGACATCTTAAAAGATTCCAAAAAATTCGGCTTTTTATACAGTTTAGCAGTAGAAACCTGGCTCGAGTTCTGTCTTTATGACCTGAAGGCAGGTCCTCTGGCTTCCTCAAACTGGTTGATTTATTTTGCAATGAAAACTCGAGGAATATCTCATCATACTCTGATGACTTGGGGAATGAATGAAAGGCTCGACAAGCCAAGCAAGAAGTCAAGCAATATGTAGCATAAAGGAAATTTCAATGTTAAAATTAACACATCTTTCGAAGTATATAAAAAATGCTTATCCACCAATACAAGTACATCTGGATCCACCATTTCTTAGTCTATTATTTTGCTTAATCTTGAAATTTAATTTTAAATCAACAAGAATCGGTGCTATGAATAAGTTGCAATTTATGGAACCAAATATTTCAAACACAAATCTTTCATTATCCGTCAGCACAACCTGCGCATGAAACTTTTCCGTAGTTCAAAATTTTAACTAACAATGCCATCCACTGGACCCATTCGAAAGCGTATTAATTTGCGTATTTTATTCTCCCCTCTCAGTCTGTCGAATAAACAAACAGAATCCTATTAAATTGTTCGAATGTCCTTACCGAACCTTGAACTGGAAAACAAAACAAAACAATCAGCTTTAACTGACGACACAATTAGTACAACAAAAAGTATTTCATTTGCCAACTCTGACGTTTCTAGTCCAAAGTTGTTCATCCACTTTATGTTATGTTTTGTTTATTATTCTTTTCGAAATAAAGAGTACATTTTATTCACCCTCTGAAACAACCCTTACAAGTAATGTGGGAAGAGGCAAAAGTCTCATGTGCACCAAGACGCGTGCTGCCTTTCCAGCAAGCGGATACGGACGGATTTGTGCTTATCCCAATTTTGTCTAGAAAGGAGATCATCTTATCTCTGACACCCCAGGAGGATGACAAAGACAAGTTAAAAAAAAAACGGAGAGAAAAAAATGTATGAAATTTATATGAGAGGATTGCAAACTGAGAAATGAGAAATGTGAACCAAGGTGGCCCGTCAGAAGTAGTTCGTTTTTAAAACAAAAGCAAATATATTCATTTCCACACTAACTTTTAGTTTTACTTTATGTTTTTTTTTTCTTATGCACCAGGATTGTAAGGATCCAAATGGGGAACAATGTAAATGCAGTTGAATGTTGAAACGGCAGGATAGCTCTCTAGTGCTTCGTTTTATTTGCTATTCACTCGTTCATCTGGCTCTTTTGTGTATATGAGAATTGTTTAAGTATATCTTTTTGAAACATATAAGCGCGCACGTTATAACACCAACACCCTTACAACACTTGAAAAGAATCTAATTTGAAACAATGAAGGTTTTTGAGTTTTAATCCTGCTCGGAATTGCTTTATCATTGGACTCCTTTTTTTTTAAGTAGAAGAATGTCCAAGTTGGGGAAGAATGAAAAAGTTTTTAAGTTGGAGAAACAATATTCAAAAAGATTTTGACTTACATTGTTAAAAGTTAGCAAATGAGGTCGTACATACCTGCAAGAATAAAAGAATACAATTTGAGCGTTACAAAGTGTGAAACTACGCAATTTATCAAAAAGATTATAAAATGAAATTTTGACAAAAGACTTAAGAATTTTCATTAATGTAAGCTTGAATCACATTAAAATAAGTATTAAAAAAAAAATAAGAAAGTAAATTTAAAAAATATACAAAATATTATTTATAATATTATTGATATATTTAACAACTTTTTAATTTTATTGCTTTTGAATTAAAAAAAAAAAAAACTCACGTATATTTTCTTTTTTAAAATTATTTTAAAAATATTCGCGACAGAACTTTTGCAAATTTTATCTGGCAGACCCGTAAAGGATTGCAAAATTCAGTTTTTGCATTCTGTGAAATCACTATCATTCGGTTGCCATTTTTATTAATGAGAAGACTTCAACTTTCAATACTTTAAATTCCACATACATTCCCAATTATTTATAAGTCATTGAACTACAAATAATTGGAAGCAATCAAAAGCATTCAAGCTAACATTTTTAGACTGCTTGAAGTATTTTTGAAATCATTTATCATTTAAATGAAATATTTTGTTTTTTGACTATTTGGAAATCTTTTGATGGAAAATTAAAACGATATCAATATGTATCCTTAAATTTTTGTATTTATAAGACAAGAATTGCTGCATCATGCATTGATTTAAACAAGGCGCTGCTTTAATTTTATTTAAAATTTAGCTTAATTTGAAAAATACTAAAAAAAAAACTTCCGATCACTCGAACAAAACAAAAAATTGGATCACTTTTTTTGACGATCTACGTAGTATCAATAAGATTGGTCGAGCCATTGAAATATTATGGAATAATATACAGATGCAAAAACGACTATAAATAAGACATACAGTCGATGACAAAATTATTTGAACAATTCTGTGCCTCTCTACATTTAAGGATTTGATTGATACTTTGAAAAAATTGGTAAAAATATTTTACGAGTGCAAAAACTCGAAGTAGTTTTTAGAGTCTGAAACTCGAAAAAAACATATAATGTAACCTTGCCTTGGAATTTATAAAATTTTAGATCAGCTCTTCTAAATTGGAACTCCAAGCGGTCGTTTAATCCGTTAAAGTTGTTTTCACTATTGTTCCATTTGTCTCCAACTAATTGGGATAGAGAGATTTCGATGTTTCAGGCGATATGTATGAGTGCATTCACATGTCTTTATTTAAAGTCGCTCCCGATAGACATTGATCTGACATCAGCGCGACATTACTTTGTATCTATTAACAATCAGACTTATAAAACTCTCAATTTTTAGGGCTCCATTCCCAAAGGGTACAAAGAAACCCTTCTACTAAGCCTCCTCTGTCCGTCCGTCCGTCTGTCACCATACAAATAAAGTGTTTCATGAAATCGCAAACATCGCAAGATTTTTTTTTTTTCATTTTAAGTCATTTTTTTAAAAATTGCGCCTACCTCCTAAACGGTGCGAGATAGACCCCCCCATCCCATAGTTAAAAATGCTTGTTTTTGTCCCTTCTACAAAAAACCGTTATCAATTTTTGGCGCCCAAGTTATCGTACTCGTGCCATAATTTGAAAACAAAAAAAATTATGTCAGCCAGTCTTTTAATCTTGTGATCGTTTTAAGTCCTTATTAGTTTAAACTTTTAAAATTCCTTTCTGGAATTTTTGGTTCGTATTGGAATTACAAGTAACGATTGTCGGGCTTTTAATTTGCCTTTAATCTTGCATATTTGTGTGCGATGCTATGAGAAATCTAAAATTAAGGAAACATATTGTTGCATTGGCGCGGAACCCTACGTGTGAGGGTCAACTGTCACTTGTCTACTTTGTTTTTTAGGTTTTTTGTTTTTTATCGAAATCCAGAACACACTTATCCAAAAAAGTAAATTAAAGTCTTCCATTTTTGTTTTTCTTCACAATAATTTCTGACTAATTTTTGCAAAATTTCTGTTTTTTTTTTTATGTAGGCTTTAATTTGTTGTTTTTTTTTCAATCTGCGCCTTAACACTCCTTTACTGTAATGCTTTGCTTAATTTTTGTTAGCATTTGCAACGCATTTTTTACTTTTGAACAAGGATTTACTTCAGAGAAACGAAAAAGAAGGGTGTCGTCTTGTCTCTCTGGATTCAGTAAAATTTTCTGTTTGATAATTAATCCTTCTGCAGGAAATTTTTTAACCACACACTGTTTCTTTATTCTTCAATCATCGCCTACAGCGTTTCTTGAGCAAATATGTTTTTTTTTTTTTTTGGATTGACCTGTTAAAAATAAAAACAATTTAAGCCAACGTCTTAAATATTCAGATATCAAAGTTCAATGATTTTATTTGAAAGAGAAATGTGTACATAATTTTGTCGTCGACTGTAGATAATAAATGAATATTGTTTTTATAATTTCCTAGATATTGATATTAAAATGCATGTTACACAGAGCGGGCTGAAGGAAATAAAAGAATAAAAGACTGTGTATTAGTTCGAAACTCGGTAGCATTTGGGTTTCAATTGTTCGATGGGTGGAGTCTGAATTGGGATGGAGTATTTGACATCGGCTTATTTGCATTCGCTTTATTCAAACTACTTTATTTACTAGAAAATTGTGTTTGGAAGATTGTTTCATCATCCTGTAGTGCAGAGCCAATGAGAAGTTAATCACTATTGCCAAGCTACCCACCAACAGTCAAGAGTGACTGGACTAGATGGGAAGGAATACTTAGCGTATATGTGAATTCACAAAATCAAAATAAATAAATATTGGCAATATGCGTTATCTTAATAATTAAATTTAATAAAATTCTTTTGAACGTGAGCTTGTCACTGAACTCGATGGTTAAGATTTGATCATCAATATTTGTTTCATAAGTAACTGGCCGATAAACTTTCAATCAACCTTCTGAGAATTATTCAAAGTTATGTTTCCGTACTAAAGCTTGCGCGTACTTATGCCGGAGTTAAACGGCTTATCGAAAGCAAAACGTAAAACTCAATGCCACGTAGTCACGTAGTATATAATAAAAGTTAGCTGAGCCCGAATTGTGATAAACAATAAACTAGGCGACACCTTAATAATGATTAAATTTTAAAGTCATACCTACAGAAAGTGTTGACATAGGTCATTTCGCAGTAACAGTAAGCAACCTCTAGACGACAACGACCTAATAACAAAATTTGATACTTTTTATTTCATTCTTTTGCTCGTCACTTGTCACATAGAAATAAGAAGCCTTTTTATTAATAGTTTTTGTTTTTCACCTTGACTGTTTTTGTACCATTCTCTTATAAATACACAAAGTCAATCAAAGTAGTCCATCTCGAAGGCACGAAACACTACTCTCTTTGTTGCTGGATACCTTGTAAGATATCACAATAATCCCAGCCTAAACTCTGCCTTCAAGAATGTGAAAAAGCTGATCCATAGAGCTACTCCATGAAAAGTTGTGTTAAGTCCTTGAAAAAAAGATACGTATACGCCCCCGAATATGAAACAAAATTTACATATGTTCCTTCGCAACTATGTTCATCGACGACCTGAAAACTAAATTACCGAAAAACTACACTCAACCCGTGCATCGAGCGTGAAGTCAAGTAATTAAAGCCCGAGATCCTCAATTACTTCCTGTTGGCGACGCAAATCACTTTGGTTAGTTAACCCGATTTCAATTCTGGTGCCAGTCACTACCTCACACTCACATAGATTGCAATTCTTCCATCCAATTAAGCGCGCAGACCGCTCTCGAATCGATCCAATGATTGAGTTCGATTTAGGAACAATAATTATATTACCGTCATCCTTTCGCAGTGCATGTCCCTATGCAACTAAATTTGCTTTCCATTCTGCACACCGTTGGCAGTACATCATCGAATGTATAAATTACGTTTAGCTGTGTATTTGATTTGATTTAAGGACGAGCCCGGAGGGATTTCTTCAATATCTATCATCCAAAAAAGTAAGGTTGTTATTTTTTTTTCTGAGCTATACGCAAGCACCACACCTTCAAATTGATAGGATTGCATCCCTTACTCACTCTTCATCGAAAATCACAAATAAGCCTGGGAGTGGAAACAATTTTTAAACGTCAGTAAGAGAAATAGTGCGACAGACAAAAAAAAAAAAAAACAAGGTTAGTGACTGGTGAGCTATAATTTAGTTTCCTTGGTAGTTCGATTTGTCGCCTCCTTCCGGGTGTTGATATCCTGCGGGACATGATTTATCTCAGACCAGTGCAGTGAGGATGGAAAAAACGAGGAAGTCATTAAATGGAGAAGGAAAAAGTGTGATCGAGAGAGAGAGTTTGGATAAATCCTTACAGCGTTCTATCGCGGTACTCAATTTAAGCAAGCAAGCGGGCATTTAAGAATGACTATGCTGATGAAAGCCGTGAAAAGTTTTTCTCAGCTTGAGTCCTAATAACGATATATATTTTTTTTCATCCAAGGCGATGATTCCCTTTCGGATGGAGATGACTTTCGTCTTCGAGAAAGGCGAGTGGATACGATTGGGAACGACAACACTTTGAAAGAGCTGCAATTTATTTGCGCTTCGAGTTCTGAGTGTTTTCCATTTTGAATCCTGTTTAATGTTTATTTTATTTCGGCTTCGGTAATTGGAAGGATAACAAAGAAAAAGAAAATAATGGAAGTTTCGGTGACGATAACGATAGTGTGTTCCAGGTATGATGCCAGAGACCGAGGAACTCATTTTACTGAGGATTGGGGGCAATGATTATTGAACTACCTTTGGAGGTATTGAAAAGTTTTTGCGTCCTTAAAAACGTCTGAGCATGGACTCAGAAAAAATAAATAATTTTTCTAATTGCTTTTTGTACTCGGACAATTTTGGAAGCAAATAAAGTTTGTTGAAGAATTGGAAGGTGCCTGTATCGGTTTTCATTTACGAGAGGAGCTAATTAAAAACTTAGTCGTTATCCATGTGAGATATGCGATCAATTTTGTGAACTGATTGTCGCTTTTGTATCAAAATGTAAGGGAATGAAGTACTTATTCTCAAGGTCTCTTTTTATTGTCCCATTGTCAAGCAAATGATGTTATTCATTCTATGCAATGACGAGATCTTGAACATATTAACCAAAAAGCAAAAAAGCGAAGCGAGCTCTGAGCTTCATCAGGAGAAACAGGGTTCATCAATCTAAATCTTCAATCACACAGACACGGCTCTGGAACCACAATACACGGAGGAACACGGAAGGCTAAGAGCACTTCCTTTGCCACGGTACAGCAATAGCGAGCATGCGGATCAGCTCTAATACCAGATCTGACGCAACTCAAAGAGAATGCTATCGGTAAAATGATGGTCTTCGCCGTTCCATAGCTATGCCAATACAATATTTCCTTTTCCATAAGAAGAATACAATGGGAATGAAAATCCTCCAGGTAAGGGGATAAGCACGGAAACTGCGAAGTGAACCAGACAAGAGGACAGTCGATTTCACTGGATCGGCCCTATGGAGTGAAAGGAAAAAGCGTTGCAGTTAAGACAGTATTCGAGTTCTAGCCGCCGATACTCGAATACAGTAAGTTCACAAAAGCTTCATCCGACCGGTGGCTCGGGCTTGTCTATAATTTTTTTAAGGCAATTTGTTAGAAGAAGAAGGCTGTACATAGATGGTACCTTATTCTGCGGAGGCGAGAAGCTGTTTAAAACTAACCTAAGGCGCATCAGGCTTCAACAAAAAAAGGTAAGAAGAGTGTTGTCGCAACCAAGCAATTAAAGCTTAACAATTCCAAGGTGAAAGATTTTTTCGCAGGCTTTGTCGGACTCCAGAAGGCCTTTAGTCGGCAAATGATAAAGTTGTAAAATTCCAATTCTCTTAACATCGCGTCATCATATTATTTTTCTCCAATACAACGCCATTTTGATTCACTTAGCTTGAATTTAATCATCGGCTGGCACTTTAACGCCACACACTCTTTTTGAGCTCGATATGTAATTCAACGAGGCAGACAACTCTACAAGAAAGGCATACAACGTGAAGCAGATTTTTTTCTACGGGATAGCTAGCGTATTAACCAACCGATATATAAAAATTACTAAATTCGTGGACCTCGGGAGTCCCGAGATACTTAAAGAACGTTGGAAAATGCTATGATCTCTGCTCAGATAACTCGGCGTATATTTTGACAAAAATAATAGATAATAGATTGACCAAAAACAAAAAACACTAATCGGAAAGGTTTTGGAAGGAGAACATTCGTCTGAATGTATCTCTTAAGACGCCGCTGGAAATATGGTAGAACTCGAAGTCGACAAACTCGTAAGAACTATACAGACCGCAGTGTGGAACAAAACTTCGGTGGAACAACGAACCGAAGTGCAGAACGGCGAAACAATATTCCCGCTTGAGCGGGAGCTTTGACGTGAAAAGAGGAGAGCGCGAATGCGATGCCATTGATCTCAAGCGCCCCCAGAAAAACCATTCGTGGACCAACTTGCTTACAAATTAAGGTCGTGCAAGATTTTAAGGGTCGCGAGACTTCCGCTTAACAAAAAGGTTTGACTGCGTACAAGAGTTCAAACTACTCGCTATGAAAAGCCGTTAAGTCAATTAAAAACCCGTAATGCACTCGGCCCCAATCAGGAAAGCTAACGCCGAATGGGCAAAAGAAGATAGAGAAAAGCGGATCGCTGTGCAAAACACTTAGAAACCCTGCAATGGGTGAAAATCCCAATGCCATTACGGGACAATTTTAAAATGAAAACCGTATCCGAACTGCGACAGACAAAATATTCAAAAATAACATAATGGAATACGACCTTTTTACTGGTGAAATTCTAAAGAAGCTGCCGAAAAAAGCATAAGTCAACCTTTTGTATACTATAAATGCTTGCTTGAGAATTTTATACGGGATACCGGGAAAAAGTCCAAGCGACAAAAAATCATTTAGACCTATTTCGGTCTTTACGATAATATCTAAGGTCTTTGAGAAACTTTTGCTAAAACGAATGTAACCGGTAATTAAACTAAGACTCATAATACCGAGCCATTAGATCATCACAACCGTTCAGACCTTTCAAATAACAAATGTTTCAGATAAAATGAAATTGAAAAGCCGTAGTCTTTTATTCCACGCCTTCAACAAGGTATGACACGAAATACTAAAGTATAAACTAAGGGTTATTTTACCTGAAAAATAGCTTAAAGTACAAAACCTTGAAAACATATTTTTCCGCATAAGATAGGAGACTGAATACTTAGAAGACTGAATAATTAGAATTAGAATAAGCTGCCTACCACAACCACCTACAACCACTTGTTACAAAGCCTAGTCGTAGTGTGGAAGAGATTGGAGGTTGTTTAGTGTGTAAGCATCTCACACTTAATAAGCACGACCACAAGATCCTCATAGTGCCTGTGAAATTTTTTTCTACTCACAGAAAAAAAAGGTTTCTCAAATGTTTATTGAACATCTGGAAAACCGTCAAGTTTGGTTAATTTGGTTGAATTTTTAAATCAGTTCTTTTTTCTTTTTAAACGTTGTAAAGAGTTTTCCAATATATTTATTATAAAGCAAAGGTATGCATATATAAAAATAAGAAGTTGTTTTAAGGTTTGATTTAACGATTTTAAGGTTCCGTTCCTCAAAAGGAAAAACGGAATCATTACAGGGTCACTTTGTTATCGGTCTGTCTGTCATCAACCTGTTTCTCAGGAACGCGTGGATTGAAATTGATACCAAATACGGATGACTGAAGTCCGACGAAGATATGACTGCTTTTGTAGCTGGAAAACGCTTTCAGACAAGATGGACAAACTATTTACATGTTTACGAGTTTATACGGAACCTTCGTAGCGCGAGTCCGACTCGCGGAAATGTTGTCTTCCTTAGTTGTTGAATGTTAACGGGATTTTAAGGAGACCCTGTGCCCGTCTTCCCGTAATCAACGGATCAACGTTAAACTGAAGCCTTCGGTTGTGATGAGGTTTGAACGTGCATCAGCTTCGTTTTGGATTGGTTAACAATAAGTCCGTTGTTGAACAACTCCTGCATTAGTAATGTGACTGTAGCAAGACACTTGCGATACAAAAAGCTCAAATGAACAGCAACAGTCCAAGTTTTGAACCATGCGATTCCCCAAAATACCTGTTTTTTATCACTGGCTGTGTTGATTAATTTTACCTATAAAATATGTTTCCAACAACTTTCTACGAACTTCACTTAGTCCTGTTCTGTGACGCATCTGAATTAAGTTTGCAGGACATACGGCGTCGAAGGCCTCGAAGGAATTCAAGAACATTATAAGAACAACTTGGTCACTAAATAACTGGATTCCTTTCTTTTTTCTATGAATTGCTGATGGGACGCTCTATCACTTCCTCCATTAATATTTATTCGCCGGGTAGACAACGAAGCCTACCATTGCAATCGATCCAAGACAAAAATTGCGCAGCTCCGAATGCAGCATTATGTCCTTGTGCTTCTCCCTGACTTTTTAATTTAAAAAACTTCTGCTTAAAACACCATATGCATCACCCTTATTAAATTCAAATCAAAAATTCATATCGACCACACTACAATCTCTTAAACACATACATTTTGCGTTCCAGTATCCTTGCAAATCCTGATGTTGTGCTTTGTTTATAAATCAAAAATTCTTATCTGCATCTATTCGTGCTACTCGAATACGTAAGAACTCGAAACTCGCACACTGACTCTTCTTCGTCCAGTCCATACAATCAGCCAAGGAATGAAAAATGGTTCACATATTTGCACGTGTATACTCTCTTGCATATTTCTAGAGGACAGCCTTAAATATTCCTCCTTGATTTTGCAACTTTAAGCAAAAAAAAAAAAAATAATAATAATAAATAATAGTGATGTCCTGGTTATGCTCATGGATGATGCTTCCACTCATGTCACTCGAAGTAACCTCATTTAACGTTGAACTTAGGTCTTGCTTGTCGATTCTAGACTGAACCTATGGAATGCACACACTCCTTCAGGCAGGTGTTGTTTGATACTATCCTTTGCGGCAGGCAGAAGCCATGTTGTTTAAATTGTATACTTGTGGATGGAGTGAAAAACTTTTCTACCACCAACCGTCTCGGCGAAGTTCAGTTTTGCATGTTGGAATGGAAGGGATTAGGAAAGTTTCATGTAGCAAATAGAGGCGGTTGTTGCACAGTTCCTGGTGTAATGCATTTGTGATAAAGTTGATAGCGGCACAGGAAGTTATCTCGGGTAGGTAGCTTTGGGGGGGATTATGATTATTTTTGTTGCCAGTAAGTTCATTCTTAGTGGGTTCAATATTGGTAAGGTGCTTGTTGCAGGAAACACCGTTCATTATTGAAAATATGTAACTTCTATAATGAGACTTGCCATTGGGTAGCAAAAAAGTAGGAACTTTTTCTTTTTATTCAATTCCTTTTCCTCCTTTCCTGATTTATTTGTGTGTAAAGTACATTTTTTGTTATATTTTTTGCCGTTCTATAGTCCTCCTTTCCTTTCGAAGACTGAAGGTGTTTGAGAAAGTGATAAATTGAGCTCTGACGAAATGGGTTGATGACAAACCTTGGAAAAGACTTGGAAAAGAGTTCTTCTTACTGTTAAATCAGCAAACCACTTTTGTTAATGCTTGTCAACAGAATTCTAATGGATTGTTTACATTAAAAATTGGTTTGTAACAGGCTTCTGTTGATTTGCCGATCAACTTCCCATGATAGCCTACGCACATGACTTGATTGCGTACAGATCAGATATGATGATCGAACTCATTAGGAATCTCCTGCATGCATTCTTTTAGATTGAGCGATTTTGTAACGTCTGCATGTTAAAGGTCAACTTTCCGAGATACGAATGGGGCCTCCACGGAACGCACGGATAACCAATGGCTAGTCCGATATATTGCACGATATGCCTCGACAAGTCATCGGAAATTGCCGCGTCAGAGTCCTGCAAAAATTCAGATGAGACGCATGGAAATGCGTTAACATGTTAAATGTCCTTACATGTTTACGCATTCCCATTCCTTTGCGGAAAATCGCGAAGTTATAAAAAAGACAGTGCACCATTCACATGTGACTGTTTCATGCGGGTGAAATGGAAGGATCATCAAAGTCAAGGGAGAGCGCTTCCAATGCATAATAACCGAAATTGACTGTTCTATGGTTCCACACCAAGTTCAATTATTGTGTAATCTGTAATATTATATCCAACCTATATATAAAATGATGAAATTTACCTTTTCAAATCAAGAAATAGTGATAATGACTTTCGAAATACCGCGAAGTTTGCTAAGAAATGGTCTTTTGTTAAAACCTTCCTTGATCCATTTTCCAAGTTCTTGACACGAAGAAGAGTCTTGGAGGAAAAGTTTGAAATGAAATGAAGCCACCGAAAAATGGAAAGGAAAGTTCTACACTGCAGTGGTACATCCGGCACTCCCATATACATATATTTCTAAGTTGGACATTCTTCAAAAAACATTTTAGCAAAATAATGGCAGCTGCGATGAAGATTACAGACTAATGTCGACAAAACTTAAGATTTCTGATCATTTCTGTTGTGCATACCTGCCACCTAAAAGCGCCACAATTTATGACAGCTTTAAATGTCTGTATTCATCAGCAATGAATTCAGAGCTTGTGGGACTTAATTATTGTCCTCGTCCGACTCAGCACACAGAAATCGATCCACGGTTTGTTAATTTTGTTCGGGCGATGTCTGCACCTAATTGAACGTAAGTGTCAAACACGTCTTAAAAATGATTTGACAGATAATAGCATCGGCAGTAATAGACCTCTAAAAAGCGAGTAAACGCGACTCGGACACGAACATGAAGGGGTCCGTACCACCATACAATCAGTCGTTCACAAACCTTTGTGGGATAAAGACGTGTTGGACTTTAAATAGTGAAAACCAGTGTCAGTTTTTTTTCAAATAGTTTATTCGCCACTGACCCGATAATTAACCAGCCGGTGCAGTGGTTGCGTTGCGGGCTTCTTGAACGAGAGTCCGTGGTTCGAGTCCCAGCGGGGAAATATAAAAAAAAAAAATAAAAATATTTTTTCTTTAAAATAAAAAAAAATATATATATAAATAAACGCAAATTGCGGTAGAATGAGTGGGCGACAACAGTCCCCACTCGAACCACGAGGAGTAACGGGGAGGGCACCGCCTGACCCAAAAACAAGTACGTCAACCTTAGAGCAGGAGAGCGGTAAGAGGAGGAGGAGGTTTCCAAAACCGATTTCAAACCTCGTGAAGCGCCCGTCCCTATCGGGTTCGGTAGAAAAGCTGCCGACTGAAGCAGGGGAACGGGCGCCAACAGCAACGATAACGGCAGCAACAAACGCAGCAGCAGCTATCACAGCAGCTACAACAACAACAACATCAGGCGATCGTGACGATTACCCATACGTCTCCGACGGCGGGGAGGGCCGCTACACCGGAGACAGTAATTCGTTTCTGTCTTTGGCGGCATCCGAAACGGACGATGAAGACGATGAAATTTGCCAGCTGGAGGCAATGGTGAAGGCCTTAAAGGCAAAGCAAGTAGCTCGGCGCCAAAAAGAGCGACAGGCTGCCATCGAAGGCGCAAATAAAAATGTGCTGGAACAACAGTTGGCAAGCAAGATCCAAAATCCGGCACAAGTAAAACAACAAAAACAACTACAGATGCCCAAGCAACAACAACCAGTAAAGCTGCCAAATCAACAGCAAAAATCAGAGTTGCTAAAGCAGCAACAAAAGGAGCAAAAGCAACAGTCGCAGCAGCAAAAACAACAGCAGCAGCAGCAAAAACAACAGCAGCAGCAGCAAAAACAACAGCAACAGCAGACGAAATCGAGGCCTAAGGTGCGGCCTATCAACACCTATAAGATGGAGCTCCAGGACACCATCAAACTGTGTAAGTCGGCCATTGGCGAAAACTTTATAATTAAACGATTAAGTAAGGACAGGCATGCGATCCACTGCTTCACAGTGGAAGGCCACAAAACAATTAAAAATTTATTAGAAAAGACCACGACCGAGTTCTACTCGTTTACCCCCAAAAGCGAGAAGTTGCAGACAATGCTTCTTCGAGGTCTAGATACGTCCACCGATCCTGAGGAGCTCCTTCAGGAGCTTAAAGCGAAGGAATGCGACGATCTGAAATTCGTAGGGGTCAAGCCATTCACCACAGCAAAGGCCAAAAGGGAGAATCGGAAATTACCGTACTTCCTAGTCCAGCTGAGTCCCAATAGCAAATTAGATAATCTAAGGAAAATTAAAGTCCTAGATTACCAATGCATTACTTGGGAAAAATTAAACCGCAGCGATAACATTTTACAATGTGTTCGCTGTCAGAGGTTCGGGCACGCCGCTGCGAACTGTCAAGTGCAGTTTCGATGCGTCAAGTGCGCAATGGACCACAAAGCAGAGGAATGTCCGTTAGGTAGGGAAAGGGTTGCTGATACCACTTCGCTCAAGTGTATTCTGTGTGGTAACTCGGGACACACCGCAAATTATCGGGGTTGTTCTAGGTACCAATACGCTAGGAAAATAAATCTGGCTCGTCAACAGAAGGTGGAGGTGAAACGCCCGCCAGTTCCCAAAACACCAGCCGTAACTCCCAATGTGACCTATGCCCAAATGGCGGCCGGTCAGAGGAGTACTGCACAACAAGCACCAAAGGTTGCTCCTCAGGCCTCACGACCTGGAGCACCTAGTGGTGATGCTGATCTGCTGGCTATTTTGCTTTCTATTCAGGGGCAAATTAGTCAGCTGCAACAGCAAATTCAGGAACAGGCGACACGCGTAGATCGTATCTACACTTTGTTGCCGAGTCTAACGCGCCTCCAGTCGTAATGTGTTCGCTGGTGGAGAAACCCTTAAAGATCCTTTCAGTGAATGTAAATTCGCTAATAAATATCGAACGAAGAACTGTCCTCTTCAAGTTGTTACAAGACCGAAGCCCCGATGTTCTTTTGGTTAGCGAAACTAAGCTTTCTCAGAGGCACAAGTTGAGGCACAATAAGTATAGCATTATAAGAAGAGACAGACCCAACTCCAACGGAGCTGGTGGCGTCGCTATATTTGTAAGAAAAAATCTGCGTTATAAGATTATGTATAGTGGTGAAGTGCGTAGATTCCAGGTGCTAGAGGCTTGCATCATATGCATCCCCCTCCGTAGTGGGAAGAGGCTGTATATGATCGCAGCCTATGCAACTGAAGCTACTCAACAAACCTGTTTTATCTCGGAGCTCGAGACACTTTTTCAGTACTTACGTCTGGGTTCGGAGGAGAATTATTACCTCATGGCCGGAGATCTAAACGCCAAACATAGCAATTGGAGAAATCATTCACCAAATACTAGAGGGAACCTACTATTCAATTGGTGGGGTCAGAATAGTGTCGAGTATCGACTCGATTTAAAAGCGACGGATAGTCCGTCTTATCCCAGATCAGGCTCTTACATAGATCTTATGCTGTTTGACGAACGGATACAGCTGGCTGACATGGACCGACGAACAATAAACTGTCTTCACACATTCATGTATGACAGCGACCATTGCGGATTTAGTGCCGTAGTAACGATTCCCAACGAAATTGCGGAACTGGAGGAGTATGTTCAAACGCACTCTTACAACTATAGTAGGACGCGGTGGACACGCTTCTCCCGAACAATGACAAGAGCACTCTCCTCTAACTCGCTCAACCCACCATCCAACAGGAATTTGTCGAACGAAGAGATCGACACTTACCTCAAACGGATGGACGACACGATAAAAAAAACAATGGACAGAACAATTCCTAAGTACGAACTTACTGACAATGTTAACATTTACCGCAACGCTACGATCGACGCTCTTCACCGACAAAAGAGTAGGCTACTGACAAGGCTCAAACTACTGTACAGACGTTTTACTGACCCACAAAACTCGGAGGTTAGGACACTGAAGTCACAACTTAAAAACCTACAGCAATTAATTCAGCAGAATTACCGAGCTTCAATTAATTCGCATTGGAATAACAAAATTCGGGCTGTTAAAGCTAGCAACCCTAGCATGTTCCCGAAAATTAATAAATTCTTTCGAAGGAAAAATCAAAATGAGCTTCTGTGTCTTAAGCTCCCCCGAACTACCAACAACGAACAAATACTTCTTACAGCAGGCATAGATCCAGTAGAAGCGATTGAATCCTCAGGAGAAAGTTGAAGTAATAGGTGCGGCGTTTCAGGATGTGTATAAGGTGAATGTTAGCACTCGCCCGAACCACGTCTTGGAAAATCGCGTCCTAGTACAAAACTCCGACCTTCAAAATGATATTGAGAACTGGCGATCGGAGAACTCTGGTTTTACCATGTTCAATGACGATAATTTGGCAAATGATGTCATCGCCGACGAAGGGACACATCCCCCATACATATCTAAGGAAGATCTCCTGGTTATTTTCGGTTCACTGAGAAGTAAAAAATCTGTGGGAATCGACGAAATACCAAACATTGTTCTTAAACACCTTCCTCTAGAAGCGGTAAACATTTACACCATCCTGTTTAACAACTTGCTGAATAATGCGCATTATCCAGCTCATTGGAAGACGGCGGTGGTACAACCAATTCCTAAACGGAACAAAGACACATCCAATCCGGCCAATCTCCGGTCGATAAGTCTCCTTCCCAACATCAGTAAAGTGTTTGAAAAAGTGGTCAATAGAGCCCTGACCGAGTGGGTTGAGGACAATAATATTATTCCGGATAACCAATTCGGTTTCAGAGCGGGGCATGATTGCATACACGCCGCGTCTAAACTGGTATCGGATATCCAGTGGAATAAAGGCAAGAAACAATGCACGGGTGCCTTGTTGATTGACTTGGAGAAGGCCTTTGACACTGTATGGTTACAGGGGCTCTTTTTCAAGCTTGACCAGCTCGGCATAAGCAAACCACTGCTGTACATAATCTTAGATATGCTCACCAGCAGACAGTTTATTGTGAAAAATGGCAGTGTGACGTCTGCTGGGACTTATGAAATTAACAACGGTCTACAACAGGGTGTAGTTATTTCGCCGATTTTATTTACGATCTTCACAAGCGATCTTGTAGGATCTCTCCGCCACTCCATAGCGTACGTAGATGACTTGATCGCGTACAGGTCAAGTCCGAAGATCGAGGTCATTGTAAGTCTTTTGCAGTGTGACTTCGAAAAGATTCAGGAATATTGCGACGATTGGAAGTTGAAGATCAACTTCCAAAAGTGCGAGACCATTCTGTTCAGGACTCCGTTGTCTAGGGCCTCTTCAAATACTAAAAAGAAGTGGCGAATGTTCTCCATCGTTGGGCAAAACGGGCAGCCACTGGCGAATCGAAGTGTTGTCAGATACCTTGGGATCTGGTTAGATCAGTATCTATATTTTAACAAACATATAGATACTGCTCTGGCCAGAGCCAAAGCGGCCTTTGCCTTGACAAAGAGACTGTTTCACAGCAGTCAACTCGATGCCAAGGTAAAGGTGATCTGTTACACGGCCCTCATTCGGCCTGTCCTTGCCTATGGATGTCCCGTCTGGTTCAACGTCGGAACAAGCTTAATGGAAAAGATTCGGGTTTTCGAGAGACGATGTCTTAGGGCTTGTCTCCATTTATATAGAACTCCAGAGTCTGAGTACAAAAAATTCTATAGTAATGAGGTCCTGTACAACGGGGCCAACCTGATCAGAGTGGATAACTTTTTGATAAAGCTTATTCGAAGTCACATTGCAAGAGCAATGACTTCGAACAACAACTTGATCTCCGGGGCTTTTTACCCCAATGATATGCACCACGAGACTGTGCGCCTTAACGGCCTTATTCCCCCTGAAGCGTTTCTCTATTTAGATAGAAAAGGTCTGGTCCAGGACAGATTAGCGGTACCGTTAATCTTCCACGTTGGTCGAAAAGCTGTGGACGGGCGAGTCAACTACGAACAAGACGTCGCAAGTAGCTCACCGGAGATCCTCAGGTTCAGTAGGGCGGTATCAGACCGCGATAGAGCGGATGTCCAAAGGCAACATAAACAGTTTTGGTGGTTGAACGAAGACTAGAACTCTGTCGACTTTTAGTACTCTTGAGTGCCCTAAAGGCAGTTTGATAGCATGTCCTGTCAGCCTTGGCCGGCTTATATATGTTTAAGGTAGTTTAAGTAGTTATAATATTATTGTTAGGTATTTGTAGTGGTAATTTAAGATAGGTTAAGATTTGAGATTAGTTTGTAGCTTAGATTTTATTTTAGTTATTAGATATTAAGTATAATTTTAGAAAACATAAATAAAAAGTCATGACATTAAGTTTTTTTTTGTTCAAAAATCTATATTTTTCTTAATTTTTAAATAGTAACTTAAATTGAAATATAAAAAAGTAGTATTAAGTCGAAAGACATTATTTTTAATTTGTTAGGATTAGCTTAGAGCGCCCGAAGAGGGCCAGTAAGTTAGTGTATACATAATTTAAGTTAATTAAGCTAGATTTAAGCGTTTTTGTCTAGCAAGTAAGGAAATAATGAATTGAAATAATAAAAATGCGTTTAAAAAAAAAAAAAAAAAAAAAAAAAAAAAAAAAAAAAAAAAAAAAAAAAAAAAAAAAAAAAAAAAAAACACCATACAATATGCAACTTTAATTTCATTTCATTTTTAATTTACCATAGCCTTCTTCTTGGCGCAAAAATTAAGTTTTGCATTTTTAAAAAACACGTTTATTATATTGAGTTCTCGCTTGATTTTTTTTACAATAACTGCTTGTGTGAAATTTTCAACTGTCTACATATAAGGGTTAAGGAGAAACAGCCTGTGAACGACGCGACGGACGGCCGGAGCTGACAGTTCGCACAAACTAAGGGGTTAGAATCTACAGTTTATTTCACTGAACCTGCGGCCGTACAGCTTCTCCATGAAGCGTTCATTTTGCCCATTATCACGCGGATCGCAACTATCATTCATCATGAGCTACCTTACATTATAAAGTATTCCTTAAGAATCTCATATAATGTGTGAAACAGGAAAAGAGAAATCCTCCACGGCTACGAACAAACTTGCAATAGAATCCATATCATTCTTCGATACCACACTGTCACTTTCATTTAATCTTTCAATAAAATGTATAAACAAGCACAACAAAAATCATTGCTCCACTTTGTGCCATCGATAATAAGAAAAAATTGACAGCTCAGCCATTACCTCTTACATCTTAACGATTATACTCTGAATGACTCTCAATCTTCTTCAAAGCTTTTACACAATTCAATGTTTCCTTGAAGGCTCCTCTTCTTCCCCATGATATGATGTGCCTTCAGAAAAACCCCAACAGCCGGCAACATCCCTTCCGGCAGCGCAAGTAGTCAGGGTCGTCCTTTCAACACAAAATCATTAATCACATGCTGAATATAAATCAAAATCGAAATATCCATAATTATAATTTATGACTGCTAGGAAGCATATTAAGTATGAAACAGTACACACAGGATACACAGGATCTACAGGATATGGCTACACATAGGATATTTAAATCGAACGAGAGGGGGCGTTGTACACTTTAATTCCCCAAACAATATCCCTTTTGGCAATAAGAAAATTAATTATATGAGATTATAGCGTACCAGCGCACCTACTTTGTTACCAGCTTAGAACTACCACCAACAGTCTTGAAACACCATTCATCCATTCCCTTCTAGCAGGAATATGCAAATGGGAAAAAGGGTGTGCAGGTCACACAAAATTGTGCGGTGCGTCCTATGAATATTCAAATTCATAATAATTCACACTCTTATCGTTCCAAATTCCAAATCTTTGGAGCTGCTCTTCTATACTCATTTTTTTTTCTTATTATTTTCGAAGGGATTCAAGTTAAAGGACGACATATAAAAGCTTCCTGAAAAGATATGGTTATAAAATTATATCAAGCGTTTAGAGAAACGGAAGAAGTAGTCGTATGAACACGGAAGACGGCCGGCGATTACAAGTTCGGAAATGTAAATTAACATTGTGATTGTGATTGTATAGAGGCTTCCAGTTTTAAGGCGAACCGACCGACGGGTAACGGATTGGGGATTTAATTAAAAATGGTTATTTAACAGTTCAAATCCGTTTTGAAATGGTTTTAATCCGACTTGAGACAAGTGACCCAAGTTAATACAAAAAAAAAAAAAGGAATTTGCCTGACCTGAGGTGGCCAACGACTGTAGAATCCTGTTAGACAAGGGCCGGCATAAAATGTCACTCAAGGAGGATTGAAGTAGGAGTAGGGGTTTGCCTTGTTATTATCCTGGGGTCAGCAAAAATCAAATCGGTGAGCTGTTTCCTTTTTTATGTTACTTTAATATGAATTCTGAGAATCATGGTGAAGTTGATTAGGGGCTACAGAAGTGCTACAGAAGGACTACTTTTCTTTCTTATCCCTTTTTGAATTTTTGTAAGAATTTATATATCGTTAGTTGCTTGTTGGCTTCGTTGCTTCGACTTATTCAAGAAGAACTTATTGCATTCACACCCATCAGCAATGTGCTTCAATCTGTTAACTACTTTATTCCTCACCGCGTATTTAAATCTTTTATCCACAAGCGAATCAGTTTATTCATTCAACGTCAGGGCACGGTGCAGCACACCTGTATAAGGACCAATTTTAATATGCACTTGTAATGTGGTATCCGTCAATCATCATCTTGGTCAAAACATAGTAATTGCCAGCTACAGTTCCCCTTCCTCGAAACTAACAGTTATGGTCAAAAAAATAGGTACAAGATGCAATGATGAATTAAATCCATATTTTTTCGCTAAACAAATGTATTTAATTGAACAAAAAGTTTTAAATTAAACAAGGTCAAATTATTTTGTTTGAAACTGTGTTTTATTAACAAATATCAAGGAAAACGAGAAAATTAAAAAAACAAACATTCATAAAATCTTTAACGAAAATTCATTGGTCAAAGAAATAGGTAGAACATGAAAATTAGAGAAAATTAACAAAATTCCAGTACTAAACCTGCTATATTCTGTTGTAGACTTAATATTTTGTGCGTTTTCCTTTCGATTTAAGAACTGCGTCGCATCTTGCTGGCATAGAACTAATCAACTTTTGGCAAACTGATGTTGGTAGTGATTCCCATATTTTTTTTACTTCTACCCACAAATCTTTTTTTTTCAATCTCGTGCTTCTCAAAGCATCCTTAACATACTTCCAAAGGTATCCGATTGGATTCAAATTTGGGTATTGTGATGGCCAAGCAAGAAGATCAACCCTGTTCCTTTCAAACCACTCTCGAGCAGTTTTAGAAGTATGCTTTGGATCATTGTCATGCCTACACGGATTGATCCATTGTTTCTTTAATCCAGTGAATATGGCCAAGACCAGAACAAGAAAAACATGCCCACACCATAATATTACCACCTCCATGTTTCACTGTTCTTGATTTGGAGGACGTCTTACAAACATCAGATCCTTGCAAATAAAATTTACTTTCGTTGCTCCAGAGATTGTAATGCCATTTTTTCCCATTTCTTCACCTCTCCAAGAAATGTGTTCTTTCGCAAACATTTAGCTTTACTTTATCTTTATAGAAGAAAGAAACGGTATTTTTCTGGCAGCTCTTCTATGTAAATTAAAGTCGACTAATCTTCTTCTAATAGTTCTGGTCGATACATTTTCTTTTAACGCCTCTAACATATCTTTTGAAGATAAAAATGGGTCCCTTTCGATAGTTTTGCAATGCGATGGTCGGTATAGGGCGATGTTTTTTAGGTCTTCCTCTATTCTCACGAATATTTTTCGACTTCATTGCATTTACCATCATATTTGATTTGGACTTCATTGCATTTACTATCACATTTGCAGATCTTCCGAATAATTCGGCTATTTCTCGAAAGGCTAGCGAAAATTAGCTACTCTCTCTGCGTATAGTGTTTATTACGACCCATATTGACAAACAAAAGTAACTATATATATATTAAAAATAAAGTAACTCTTATTGCTGTAATACACACATTACCGGTTAACTTAAGTAGATTTTAAATTTTTTTAATTGTCACTGTGCTTGTCCCTAATTTTTTGGCCAACCTTTTACGCAATTTTAAACACTTGGGAGTTACCCATGTTGCACACTTTGTACCTTTCGATCTCTACGGGTTGGTCCGGAAGGCGAAAACACTGGCTCAGCCACATCGAGAGAATAGACAACAACGCACCAGAGCCGAGATCGGGAAGACTAAAACCTCCAGATCAAGGACCAAATAACCGACGACGCTAGAAATCCGGGTCTAACCAACAGGACCACCAGGGCTAGAGTGCAGCTCTTTCTAAGACTCTGATTATTGGCCGTATAAATAAGTAAGTAAGCCTTTTATGTTAATGGCTGCTTTACTATGGACAAATAATAAATAAATCCAACTCCAGTCGTTTGACATATTTCTGTCCATACATAACAACATGTCGTCCATTGACTGCGGATTTAGTGCACACTCCAAATAAAGGGTGATTTTTTAGCTATTATCTTTTTGGCAACACTGTTTAAACCAGCTGACGCACGTTTCGTGTTTTGTTTCACTGTCAAACATCTTCAGTTTGGCCTATAATTTAACCATAAATCGTCTTACAAGCGAACATCGCTTGCAAATTATTGAATTTTGTTATCAAAATGCGTGCTCTGTTAAGAAAGTTCATCGCGCGCTTCTTCCATTTTATGGTCAGTTTAATCGACCTACTGAAGCGGCTATTCGGGCTATTGTGACTTAATTTCGCACCAAATTTACATTGTTGGACACTGAACCACCAACACGCTTACGTAGCCAGTGTTAATGATGACCATCAATTATCGATTCGTCGCCGTTCGCAGCAATTGGGCCTCTGTTACTCAACAACGTGGAAAATTTTGCGGAAGGATTTAGGTGTGATGCCTTTTAAAATAAAGCTGGTGCAAGAATTGAAGCCGACCGACCTACCGCAACATAAAATTTTTGGTGAATGGGCTCTTGGAAAGTTGGCCGAAGATCCACTTTTTTACCGAAAAATTGTGTTCAGCGACGAAGCTCATTTTTAGCTCAATGGGTACGTAAATTAGCAGAATTGTCGATCTTGGAGTGAATATCAGCCAGAAGCATTGCAAGAGCTACCAATGCATCCAGAAAAAGTCACAGTTTGGTGCGGTTTATGCGCTGGTGGCATCATTGGACCGTACTTCTTCAAAGATGATGCGAATCGTAACGTAAATGTGAATGGTGAGCGCTACCGTGAGATGATATCAAACTTTTTTTTGCCCAAAATGCTAGAGTTTGACTTGCATGACATGTGGTTTCAACAAGACGGTGCCACATGCCACACAGCACGCCCAACAATGGACTTATTGAGAGGCGAGTTCGGTGAACATTTTATTTCACGTGCGGGACCGGTCAATTGGCCGCCTAGATCGTGCGATTTAACGCCTTTAGACTATTTTTTGTCGGGCTATGTTAAAGTTCATGTCTATACAGACAAGCTCGCTTCAATTGACGCATTGGAAGACAACATTGAAGCATTTATTCGTGAGATACCAGCCGAAATGTTGGAAAGAGTATGCCAAAATTGGACTAAGCGGATGGACCATTTGAGGCGCAGTCAAGGTCAACTTTTGCATGAAATAATCTTTATACATTAAGTTATAAGGACCGTACTATCGATTCAAATAAAGATTTCATGCATTTTTCTGAATTTTATGTTTTTTTTTTTTTGAAAAACTTTCCTATAGCTTTTAAAAAATCACCCTTTACTTGGACTAGACATACCATTTTTAGGTAAGACGAGCTTCTTTGAAGCTGTGAGAGGCTATATTTTATTGACAAGATTTCGGTCTTCTTCTTGGCCGATAGCTTTGACAATTAAGTACCTCCTGAACGTACCCACCCCATAGGAAAGTCGGATTTGAAAACTAGGGTTAACATCCAGTTGCCAATCATCTAGCAATGTAAAAGTCAGATTTTAACTGAAGAGTACATTTGCTGGAACTCAGAGGAGAGGAGAAAAATGTTCCAGATCTTCTTGTCCTGTGAAGGTTTAGGCATCTTCAGCGGCTTGTAAGAAACATTGATGGGCTCTGCTCCGACACACTCTAAAATATCAGCTAGGAAGATAATCCATAAAAAGCAAGCATCATGTCAAAAAAGTCAAAGATTTTGCATAAACTGACTGAAGAGTGATTTTAAGACATTTATGATAGTTAAAGTCACATGACTTCACATATTAACATTGCAAGAACAGTGTCCGATTTATATCCAAGGATGAAAGCTGGATAGGACCACTTTGATTCTGAGAAGAAACAACAGTTTATGATTTGAAAAACGACTTCTTCATCGACATAGAAGAGCATTTCGATGAATGTTATTCGAGATGGTATTTCTGAATTGCTCGAATACAAGACCTGGCCCCCAGCGACAACTTCATCTTATCCTAGCTTAAGAAGCAGCTCAGTGGTAAGAAATTTGAAGACAATATAAAGGTGATAGTCGCTGTTGCAGCATTTTATTGGAGTCACAGATTTTGTTCAAAAGGAATTCATGAACTCGAGAAGAGAAGTAATCACTTCTTTGGAGTATATGAAGAAAAATAAATAAATTTTTATATCCACTTTCATTGCTGCTAGATCACGTTTAGTATTACCAATTCCACCAAACAAATATGGAAGAAAGTACATTATCCGCATTATCCAGTTTTAAAATACTTTCTTCCGTTTTTAAAATGAAATTGCATCTGAACACATTCCCACATGAAAAGAAGGCAATCTGGATACTCGTTTTCATTATTTCATTTCATTTAATTGACGCACGCAAGTGCCTCACACGAAATTGCTTCCTCCGCTTATGCAAATAGAAGGTAGTTACCAGCTTTTCTACTCTAGTTTCACTGGCATCTACCCAAGGAAGCGAGCGAGCTCGATCTACTCCCATTCACTCATCCAGTTTTAACGAGTTTTTTTTTTTTATTAAATGAAAAAGAAAAAATAACTAAATGCTTTAAAAGTATCTTTTTCAGTGATAAGCAAAGCCATTGAACACATCTCATATCTGTAGGATAGTGGATATGTGCACCTCCTAGTGATGGAGATTTATGCGATTTAGTTTTTATTTCATAAAAATGTATTTGCTGATAAAAAAAAATGTGCAAGGGCGAAAGGGAATATATTGTAAATAAATTGCTGACCATCACTGAAGATTCTTTGCTGATGTGCTTTCTAATGTACGAGGGGCGTTTCCAAAGTGCCAGGAATTAACATACTTCGAAAAGCTTCATTCTACTCATTTTCATGTTAGATTTTCATCCATCCAACATCTTGACTGCGCCCGACATAATTGAAAATTGAGCGATAAAACTCACAGCAGACACAAATTTTACGAAGGCAATCGATTTGCTTCAACACCGACACAATGTAGCCTGCTTTTCCAAATTTTATTTTCCTTTGTTTTTTTGTAAATAGTGCTCCAGTGATTTTGCCAGCTGTTTTTCTCTCCTTTATCATGAAGCCAAATTTCGGTTACAAAGTCAAGCAAACACAGAATGAATGTGGTAAACTCTACCTTACCATTAAGATAAACAGAAGTTTGAAAACACTGTTTTTATGTGAAAACAATGTTTTTTATGTGTCACCATTATAAGGGTATTCATAACCCCTTGAGAGCGCGTATATTATAAAAACGCAGTCTTCTCAAAATTAAAAACGAAATGTACTTGCTAGTGTATTTGGCTTACTCTGTGCAAAAGGCATTTTAAGGGTCGTGAAAGTCCCTTGAGAGCAAGCTAAATTATATAAACAGACTTTTAAAAAATCATTGGAAAGACATAAGTCAATCGGCCAACTTTTATGCACTGTGTATTTCCTGAGAAACCGTCCATCAATGAAATATAGGTGTACTGGGTTGTGTCAGACGACTTACAGTTCCATTATCGTTCTCCCCTTTATCAATCTTGCCAATCCTTCATCTATTCTGTGTGTGTGCAGAATGTACGAAGGTAAATGATATTGTAACCTCCGAATTCAGGAGTTTTTTTTGTTTTTACAATTTTATTCCTGGGGTCTCGCCAGATGTGTGGCTAAGAACGGTGGCTGATGTTACTTCCCGGGGGCCCGGCAGAATAGGCGCATTGAGGTCCCAACGGCTTCAAAAAGAGAGGGTAAAAAGTAAACCTAAATAATTAAGCTTTCATAAACATTTCAGACATGAATCAATTCATTGCTATTCTAGACGTAGTTAGACTCAAACATTTATTGTTATGCGTGTGGCTTACAGTCTTATGGTCGAAATCAACTAAGAGTTCCCAATATCAATGCCAACTTTTGCGCGTTAACTCAAGGATTAAAAACGTTTAATTGTATCCAAAGTTTTTTAGCTTTAATTTTCAAATAAAAATCACCAACCATAAAATTATCGTCGTTAATTAATTTTTGCCTTTTCTAAATATTCCATCACTAGCATCCACTAATACATCAATATGCATGGTGGATTTTCCATCTCCGGATGCTGTCGACTAAAAGCAGGAATTCCACTTTACAAGCTCTTCCCAGCTGCGTGTAAGTTACACTGATTGCACGGCAAATGGATGCATGTATTCGTGTGCTGTTTTGTACTGCAATTGACGATAAGGACTCAATCATCATTTAATTGAGAAAACCAACTGCATCACGGCTAGCAGACGCCTGAGTGCTTGATGCACCAAAGAGGACATTAATCCCAAAGTGTTAAATTCAGAGCTGAGCGATGATGCTTACTTCCTCTTCGGAGATATACGATTTGATCAGCCAGCTTGGCGCTTAAGTGTTTCGAATATTGCTTCATATTGGATTTCAACTGACCGCGATGACGCTGGTGGAACTTTTTTTCACTTTTAAGTTAATGTAATTATCTACGTCATGAAGTGTTTGTTGAATGGCTAGAACAACGTATTTTATGTTTGTTGTGAAGTAAATATTTGCGAAAGCAGAAACTAATTTTTATTTCTGGCATCCTTTTCATCCTTCTTTGAAAACAAAGCAAACGCTTCAGATTGCATCTAGATACTTGACTCTTCTCGGCTTTTGTTGACAGTTAATATAATTGTTTGCAGGGAGTGTTGGGTTAGCTTTTTCGCATAATTTACTGGGTGCATGCGACGAGAAAGTCTCCGATAAACGATTGAAACTAAATTATTATAAAATCGTTGGCAGAATTTCGAGGAAGGATTACTTCTAGGAGCTTCCCTTTGCAAACAGAAAAAATATCCTCTTAAATTCAGATATAAGATTGGTACTTATTAACATTCGAAGAACATTTCCGAATAGAAAATAGACACTGTGATCGACGTTGATTATGCAGGAAAGTCACGGTATACGATCTAATTTTAAGGCAGGGCTGCACTTCTGGCACGTTGTGAAACCCAGGTGTGTGTGGTCTGATTCTCCGGACTTGCGGGCAATTTCTTTAAACACAATTCGATTGGCTTCGACATTCTGGACAGACAACACAATTTCTTTTCTACTTCATATACAAGCTAGTTCAACATAAAAATAAATATCAAAATAGGCACGATTGTACCTCACTGAGTACATTCATTTGAATACGAATCATCGAAGAGAGAACATCAAAGTGGAGGAAAAAGAAATAAGAGCTGTCATTAAGTACCTCTGTTTGGAAAAAATGTCCACCTAAGCGACTTGGTGGAAGCATACGGGAACTCTGCTCCTTTAAATTTCAACGTTCAACACTGGGCCAAAGTGTTAATGCTGGGAAGAACAGCTACTGAAGATGAACTCTAAAGACAACGTTAGAAAAAAGTCGAAGATGTCGTACATGCAAATCGAAAAATGACCATCGGGCGTGTAGTTGAGGTTACAGGAATCTCATATGTCTGTCTTCATAGAATCCTTGCCAACGAACTACATACGAAGAAGGTCTCTGTGTGTTGGGTGCCGAGGATGTTAAACGACGACCCGAATCGACCATTTTGATTCAGAAACCAAACAGGAATCGAAAGCCTGGATGCGACCCTCTTCAGCGACGCCGAAGAATTTCAAAGTTTCGAGTTTTGCGGGGAAGGTTACGATGGCATTCGTTTTTGGGACGCTTTAGCAATTTTTATGCTTAAATATTTGGAAAAGTTGCTCTATATCAGGCTCTTACAACACACCGGTTCACAAGGCTGCAATTCAAGAAAGAGGATTCGAACTGCTAGCCAGATCTAGCTCCCAGTGACGTCAACCCCTTTCCTTGGCTCAAGGAGCATCTTTGGGGCAAGAAATTTGAAGATGATAGCAAAGTGGCCGTTTTTGAGGCGTGTTGGGGGAGTCAAGACAAAGAATTTTTCGCTAAAGGTTTCGTGGGTTAAGAAAAAAAGATGGACTAAAAGTATTTACTTGTTAGGGAGACCATGTTGAAAAATAAATATTTTTTTTAATTTAAATCAACTTGGTTTATATTCATTGTCATTGCAACTCATTTTGATTTCAAATAGTGAAAGTCACGCTGCTAACGCTCTGGACTTGTTTCTGACTTCTCACCCTCGTCGGTCCTTTGAGTCCTTTCACTTTCGTATCATGACATGCTCAGTTTATGAACTTATTATTAAGAGAATACCAGTCTTTGAAAATACAAGAAAGCCAGCTGGAACGGCCCTTACTATTTCTTTAAGGTGTTTTGACTTTTTTGACACGCCTTCTCGATGTCAACGTGAATGCCGCCATCCATAGTGTCACAAATAAAGTTCTCCTTAGTTTTGAAAAATTTAACTAAAATCGAGACCAATAATACAACAGGATCCCAAGGGTAGCAAAAATCGTTGCTACTTCGCAAGGAATGTAAAAAATTATGCCATCCTCCATTCTAACTCTCGTCTGCAATGGCATTCCAACTATCAACTGGATTCAAAGCCGCTAGTCCAGGATGCATTAATCTTTTAAAGAGGTGTTCTTCGCTTACAAAAATCATCGCGTGCTTTTTCTCATCATACCTATTATTTTGATGTTTTTTTCGAATGGATGGAAAAAAGTATCTGTCTAATCCGGTACGTAAAGAGTGAATCTTCTTTCAGTTTTAAATAACGACCCATTGCACTTAGGTTTTTTTTTCTAAGGTCATGGAAACGCCAATGATTCGCCAGCTTTCGAAATCTCTCGAATAACGTAAACCGAAACCACTGAAAAATTAAACCATTTTATGCATCTTTCAGTTAAGAGTTAAGTTGTTACGCTCGATATTATAAAGGCATTTGACAGAGTTTGTCTTCAAGCTCTTTTTCGGAGTAATTGAAACTACATGACCGCGTGTGATTCATTTCCACTCGATGGTTACGTTATAAAACTATACAATTTTTTTTTGGAATGCATGCACGGAATTGAACACAAAGAATTCAATCGTTTGATTGGTGCAATTTAATTATAAAAAAAAAACCGGCCAAGTTCCGTACAAGTTCACCCATCACGGCAATCCATGCCAAATTTCAAAATTCTTGGTCGACTGGAAGTACCCTTTAGGTTTTGATTACCTTGCAAGTAGCTGCGAGTTTGAAAATATGCGGCTTAATTTGTTGTTTCATTTGATTGCGTTGACAAAGATGTTTGATTTCGTTGCAGGTTAAAGGTTTTATAGACCTGAGAACTTGATATGAATTTCAATTTAATACCTCTATGCGTTAATGAGGAAAGGGGTAGTAAGTTTAAAATTGTTAAAAATATTTTTATTATGTGATATTACTAACAATTTAGGGTTTTCGCGATTTTTTCTTTATCTGTACTATAAGATGTTGCTTCGTACCAAATTTCAAGATTCTGAGTTCACGGGAAGTACACCTACAGGGTACATGGTAATTCCCTTGCGAGTGTCGAAAAATTTTGATTTTGATCCTATAAGCGTTCCGTTTTTTCCTTTCGAGGTACGGAACCTTAAAAACTGTGAATTGAAAAAATTTATATTACCATTTTTCTGAATTAAATTAGATTTTTAATAACCATAAATTGAAATAATTTTCGGTAATCAATTGATGTCGCTTAAAAATAAATTGAAGTCAGCAGTAAATTCATACATTTCATTTAAGTCATTAGTGAATTGACTTATAGTAGATTGAAGTCATTGAAATCAATGAAAATTGTTTGAATTCATTTAACGTAAGTGAGTTCACTTCATAATTATGTGGTTTTGCAATACATACCTTTTTCCTTATTTAATGGTCGAGATAGTGATCGGGACTCGGCGAATCACAACTTCCCTCCTCTATTGTATCCTTCACAAAAAGGATCGTAAGATAAATGGGATTACTTTTGAAAAGGGCATTGTGGTAATATTTCAAAAGTTTTGTATTATATTTATTTCGTCTGCAATTTTAATTAGTGCACGTACAAACGGTGACGAGTTCAGCTATTGCAAAATTTTAAAATTTAATTGAATTCGCAACATACCGCCGAATACTTATTTCGCAACACCAGAAATTCATCTTGGCTAAACTATTCATTGGCATTTGACTTGCCTACACAAACACAGAAATTTTATCCACCAAAAATAATTGAAAAAAGCCAATTTGTTTCTATTGAATTCAACTAATTGTCTTCAAACTTCAGTTAATTCAGTAATGTTATTCAAAAGAATGCATTCATTTGACTTAATTCAATGATTGGATTAAATTGTATGCAATTTCTAACTTCAATAGAATGGTGGCTCAGGATTTTTAAATGCAATTTTCACTAAGGATTCAAAAAGGATATTTGAATGATTTTTTATTTCATTCATATTCGCAAAATCTCTCTCTCTCTCTATTAAATATGTTTTTCGGATCCTCGAAATATGCGACTTAATTGGGCATTGGTTGGATTGCAATTATTGAGGTACATACGAGGAACGTATGAATTGGTTACTTTTCCTTAACATTTTCATGCATGGTGCGATTTACCACATTTTTTTTTTATCTCAATGAATGAAAAATAAGAAATAATGAAGCCCATTCATTTAAATTATTTTTTTCCCTTGAGACAGTCAGAATTCTTTTCCCTTGTAGAGGAGCTAAAGCAGCAAATCCGCCCTTTGGCGGCTGCTTGAACTAAATAAGGAACAGGATATCTTAACTTGCCAAGTGGGTTGAAGAATCTTGGCTAATTAATTCTCTTTACTCGTAGCCACCGTCAAAGGCGAACTCTATCTAGTGAAGAATTTTGTATCCATTTTTTTTTGTATGTCAAACTTCAAACTACAAGCGCTTGAGGCTGCATGAATGTCAACTTTTTACAAGCAAATAGGAAAAAAGTTTATTTTTGTACAAGCATAAACCAGGACTTTGAAAAAAAAGAAACTAAAGTGAAAACTTGTAAAATGGAAGTTGAATCCTTTTACAGAATAAGCATTTAACATATTCATTACTTTAAGTTTACGAATATAAAGGATGCAGGACCAAGGTAAACAAACGGAAGTGAAAGTCTCTCCGCTAAGTTTGTAACTATGTGTGGTATATCCTTTAATTTTTGAAATGATTCTACTTTCATATTTATGGGATAAATGCCGGCCGCAGAGAAGAGGTAACGACATCAGAAAATGAGAATCATAATATGCTCAAATGTACACTTTCGCAAGAGAACTTCCATAAAAGATTAATTTTCCATAAGAAGTATCCTTTCCAGGCCACAAACAGATATGAGAAAGGTCTGTTTACCTAAGTGGGATGCATACATTTGAGTAGACGGGTGGTTCATGTCATTAATGAGGTCGTTTGAGTGACAAATTATCTTTTTCGGTCCTAAAATACAGATGTACTGTTCCTGTGACGCAATGCATTTGAAGTGGACCTTGGAATGTGAACTTGTTGAGTAAAAGAAGAAAAAGCAATAAACTTTCCTAAAACAGGAACTAAGACGTTTGAAAAATTGAGAATGCATTCAAAGGAAAGAGTTCGCTTTTTGTAAATTAAGAATTACATTGGAGATCTTGCGCAACTAAGCTGGACAACTTAAAGAGCTACCTTGGAGAGCTTGCGCAACTTAGCTGGAGTAGATGATCCTTCCCGTAGAAAGGTTAATGGGTTACTAATGGTGTACGAGAGATGTACTCGTTGCCGTGCCTAGTGTTGGATGGTGCCTGGTAACTGCTGTAGAGTTAACTGACTAGGAATGGATTTTCGGTAAGCCCTCTCAAGATTAAAGACATTTTCTTTACGATAAGACTGCCCCAACTGACTCTGTCGGAACTAAGTAGCACTACCATCGCAATTATAGAAGAAGAAGAACAGGGATAAACAGAGCTATGGAAAATACCAGCCTTGTTCTAAATTATGTTAACTAATATTTCGAAGGATGCCGTATGCTTTTCGAACCGTCCCTTTTATATGGTTATTCAACGTGAGCGTCTTTAGAAGATTCAACGAATTTTCTTCCTTAAACTCCAACCTAGACGAAGATCAATGAATTATAAGCATAACTTTAGTGAAGTAAAATATTTAACCTGCATCTCAATAATTGTAATTTAAGACGGCTTTGATATTTTTTTTTTCAAAAAGTTAAAAATCGATGTGATATCAATTGGACTTATGACGTTGATGAAAAGGTTTACATGCATTTAATTTATTCATTGAATCCATCATTTGCCAATTTGAATTGATTCAAACTAAAAGCTAAACTGGAAAGGATTTTTGATTTTAAATTTTTAAGCGAATATGACTACCTATTTTAAACAATTCCGAGCATCACTGTGGTTTAAAATGCAATATAAGCTTCTTATCATACCTAAAGAGGAGAAAGCCAAAACATGTTTTAGTTTATAGGTTTCGCAAAATTTATAACTTTTCTTCAATTACAAAGCTGTTTACACGGATTCGTGCTACTGCTTCTTATTTTACTCTGTTGAATAATTTAGCATTTCGAAATTTCGGTAAGATCAAACTGATATAATTTATGCAGAATCATAAAATTTTACTAAAAAATTATTATGTCAAGCTTTTTTTTCAGATCAAACTTGTAAAGTTTGGAGAATTTTATTGCAGTCATTCATTTACCATACGGCGTCCAACAGGGTAGTCATTTCGGACCTTTGCCTTTTATTATATATTGAAATGATATCCCATTTATATTCCTCCATTCGTTATGCCTGCTATATGCTCACATATACCCCAAAATAATGCCTGAAGATGCTTGACTGATTGTCTTAAGTGATATTCAAGTTTTACTGTAACTGTAACTACTGTTACTGCTAACCATAAAATTCTTAATGTTAAGTTTGAAAGTGTTAATCGTAAGAGAGATCTTGGACTGATATCAGATCGTAACCCAACATTTTTGCCGCATACTGATTTTATCATCATCGCATATTTATACAAAAAAAAAAACAGAGATCGTTGTGACCCCTTTTCACTTGTCAGACCGGTATTGCAAAATTGTTGCACGATTTAAAACCCTTTTTTAAAAAATTCATCGGAAAGAAAATTCACAAGATACACTATATTTAAATAAAATAAGAATATGTTTACGCCATCCTATAAATCCAGATGCCTCCTCATGGTATTCAACCTTCGGGGAGCAGTTTATTTTTCGTAATGTCTCTCCCTTGCCGCATACGTAACGTTTGCAGCCCCGTTCAAAGACAGAATCAGATGGTTTTGCCGTAAGTACCATTAAAGCCACCTCAAGTTCTAATTGCGGCTGCGTACCCCGATCTGGCCCAATTTGTTGTCTTTTTTTTGTAGGTAAAGATTTAATCTTTATTAAACTGTTGCTATGACGATTCAAAGACTTTTCACAACTGATCAAACAGTAGAACCATTAAGATTAAAAATAAATGCTGTTCATTTGGTCAATTGTTTATCTATTTGACAAAAAACAATCTATGTAAGAACGGCCGCTAGCTAGCATTTGATTTGAGATGACTAAGTCAACATTTGATTTCGGATTTCCTCTGGCGTATGTGGAACAAAATTCAATTCAACATTTTTTGTTTACAAAGCAAATCGCATTAATTAACAAAGCAAACCAAAGAGTAAAAAAAACGACATTATTTCTATGTTATCCTGCCAACCAGTGCCATTCGTGACCGAAATCTAGCACCAGGATATACCATTTTGTCGAGTGAGCCCTGTGTGAGTATTTTGTATTGGCGACACATCCTCGGACGAGAATAAACTTAATTACCAACGAGCGAGAATGTCCAACAAGGCAATGTGGAACCAGCTGCGCTGAACTAGCTGCAATTTAATATTTTTAAACTACAAAAAATATGTAAATATATGCACACATGTTTTTGTGTTTCTTTTAGATTAAAAAGTATTCATTTTCACTTTTTTTTACGATTGTAGACACTTCATTCTCATCCTGATAAGGATAAATTGAATTTTGTGGCTACGCTTGGTGACCGTTGGTGAGATGCGACCGATGTGGATACAGATACACATGTGCCATTGTCAATAACTCAATTTAACTCGGACACTACTGAGAGGCTATATGTATTTAAAGTTTTCGAAAACACGGTTCCGAATGAATAGAACTTCGCCCAAGCATATTTGAAATTGAAATTTATTTCTGGCCAGGACTTTGCTCAATACAAACGAGAAGTGAGGCATAGTATGTCAGGTGGGAAGAGAGGAGATTTTTGACTTTAAGTTCGGTGCGAACATTTTAAGGAAGATGATTCTTTGCCTCGAAGGGGGACAATTTGTTTTTGTGGCTTAAATTTTGTGAACAAAGAGTATATCAGCAAATTTTCGATTATTATCGATTACATAGAAGATAATGCTTATGCACCAAATGCGAAACGTACGAGTAAAAATTTTTATCTGGAAGCTCTTTAAAGGGAACGGGAAGCGCGATAGTGTGACCAAGCTAGAGTAGCGTATTAATTATTTTGTCAAGAAGTATCTTTCAAAAGAATGCACCCAAATTTTCAGACAGCTCTCTTGAATAGTTTTGTTGTGGAAGCCATTTTATACGAGGGCGAGAAAAAACTATCAAGGGACTCTTCAACATCGATTGGAACCAATCACCACTGGTTTACTCAATTGCGGTGCGATTTGAATGTCAAATCGTCAACACTAAACGATGGCAAGCTGGATTCAGTAGAGAAGTATTAACAGATATGTCCCACTGCTAGGGTTTAGCCAATTTTTCCAGGCGTGATGTACGGAGATTGTACGCTGGAAGATATCCCGATAGCAAGGCTTTACAATATGTCTTCGGGAACATGGAGTGCTAAATCAACAAACTTATATAAAATATATTTTTTTAATCACGCAGAAGTTCCTTCTTTTAGGACCGGATTTTTTTGGATTTGACTGAAAATTAATAAGTGCATTGAACATTATCTTTATGAAAATATCCCCAAGTCAAGCTTCTCCGGGAGCTTATTTATATACCATATAAGTGGCGGACTTGTACGATTAAAACAGCTGTTCAAAATTAATTTCCGCGAATGACTATTCGCCTCCAATCCTCGAGAGGTTCCCACATCTAAAATGTTTCCAATAAATTTTAACTGCTTTCAGGCTAGGTCTTTGTCATGGAACTTTAATTGTTCGCTCGACACCTTTGTTCGTTGCCTCACTCAGATATTATCAGGGTCAACACTTTCATTCCAAGAATGCGTGAAGGCTTTGCTCAAGTTCTACGCTTTCTGCTCCAAGGAATCATGTGTGAATGAAGACCAAAATATTAGCCACTCAAGTGCGAAGGCCTTATTTGTTTTCAGGTCTCTCACCACCACCAGCTTCCGCTACAAATCGACAAAAAAATATGAGCTTGCGCTTTTAAAACTTTTTGTGTTGTTTTTTTTTTTTTTTTGATTTTTGTATTCCGCAACGAAATGCCTTCTCCAAGCAAAAAAAGGCAAACAATCCATGCTCGATTATGTTTCCACTCCATTGGAATTTATGTTTTCATGTTTGGCACTAAAGTTAATTATAAATGAAGCCCGAGGAAGATTATAAGGAATCGGCCGCTCGCACAGAGTCGGCTTCCAACCGTTTCGGATTCGTATGCCGATACTTTTTTTGAGTTATGCCACAAAAGTTTGCAACGTCTGGTTGTCATGTTTTTGCTTAATTTTTTGGGTTTCCATACTCAAAATAGAGATACAAATGTGTAAATGTGTTCGCTGTCAGATAATGTGATGACTTATGATTTATTTACACCACTTTGGGGATGTGGTGCGAGTGGTTATTGCTGCTCTGATGTTATGTTTTATTTTTGTTGTTGTTTTTTTGGAGAACAAGCCCTCGACCTTATAAATAAAGTGGCATCTGCTTGGAATGAATTTTCCCCGAGTGTTAACTTACACAGTGCGCATAATTGAGTAGAGAGCACAGTGTTGCTGGAGAAAGAGAAGATGGCAAAATAACAGCCAACTTTGAGAGGGTAGGTAAGTGAAATTTTCTTCGCTTGAGTAAAGGTCAAGTGTGGTGAATTGTGGGACACATTTGTTTTAAGGGCATCCACTGGTCTGCAACATGTTCTAATTATCACAATTGAGGTCTTTAGTGGAAGCAGCAAAATTTGCTCTTCAAAAGATTTCAGTAAAAAGTTCAAGGAAGACGTTATTTCGTTTTGAATAAATGACTTGACTTATGTACTTTGGTGAAGAAAAAATGTAATGCTCACTTAATTCGAAGGAAAAACAACTTAAAGCATAACTAGGGAACGTTTTTCCTTGAGTTGATCTAAAAGAATCTTCATTGTGAAGAATACTGTCTTAGATTTGTCTGCATTGCCTCCACTTACACAATTTCCTTCAAATGCTTCATTCCCTACACTGTGGCCATTTCAAACGCAACAAATGCTGAATATTTTTTTGGGCCAAAATCACACACATTTCACCGATAGCTTAAGACAGTAGTTGCAAACCGAATTAAATAAAAAAAATAAGGCTTCAAGTAAAACACAGTAGCTATTAGTGAAAACATTACAACATGTCAAGTTGTCAAAACAATTGTCAACAGCAACATTGCAAAGACTCCAAGGGACAGCAAATTTTCGACGTTGTTAAACGTGTCAAAAGCAACATTGCAAAGTTGAGTGTCTGTAAGCAAACGTGTGAAGTTTGAAAAGTTCGGAAAACAACATTTAACATTTTTACCTTTGGTGTGTTTTTCTTGTATAAAGTTTACTGAACTATCTTTGGAATCCGTGTCTGAAAGTTTCTGTCTAATAAATAAAAATTACATAATGTTTTACGATGTGTTTTGTTATGTTTTTTTCGAACAAAGGTTTTGATAACTCTTCACTAATTGTTTTTCTCCTCAACCACTTAATAAGATGGAAGGTTTATTTTTGTATATTCCCAAACAATCGCAGATTTTATTATTTTAGAAACTTGAAATTATATTTTTCGGGAATAAAATTTTGTTCGTTAAAAAACGCAAGAAGAGATCAAGTTAATCCGGCTACTTGACCCACTCAAACATCAGTTTTCAACTTCTCGTCAATCGTAGTCCGAGGGTTGATCAATAATCTGAGGATGCAACACAGACTCATATCTGAAGTGCTTCTCACACTATCTGCCCACTATCTCACCTGAATCCTTTTAGTTGTATTGCGTATTTAACTTTCGAGTGACAAAATTACCATATTGCTTGAATTATAAAAATAATTAAATAAATAAATGGCAGGTTGTCTCGCTTAAAATACATGAACCGTATCAAGTGAAATAGGGCAGTATCTCCTGATCTCCCTGTGGAACAAAGAACATGGAACCGAACTTAAATGTAAAAAAAAAAAAAATAACGAGACAACACAAATGTATTAACTTTATCGAATTTATAAATACTATCCCGCCGGGCAGGTCGCACAATACATATGTTCACATATTAATGTCGCCTATAAAAGTCTGAAAATAAATATCATACATTCAGTTAGCTTGGATAAATTCGCGGTGGTCCAGGTGTACGTAGAACATATACCCATGGGGGTCGTAACTGACAACGAGATCTCTGTACACTGACCAAACGAAAAAAACTATGCGTGCATATCTGGCACTCTGCAACGCTTCGAGGTGGTAAAATAAAATTAACGAGAACGATGAAAATTTCCAAATTGATGACGAGCCGTCATGATAAATTTTCCGCGCCACCCCAAAGTGATAGATACTCATACATGTACATACATTCAGTGTACACCCACAGCCGTGTAGCAAGGTGTGTGCAGATAAATTTCCCGCCGCTCGTGAATATTTCACAGTAAAACTAAAATTGAAAATTCAAATTTTGCTCTAGAACCGTCACAAACATGGCACATCCCTTGTAGGCGGACGACAGAACTTTAGCAGGCAGTGATAATATTTTTTTGTTTTTTTTTTTTGTTTATGGAATTTGTCAATTCCTATTTCAATTTGAACAGTTGGAGCGATAAAAATGGAACCGCTTTATCAAGAGCAACGAGCATAAATCACTTAAGAGGGTTCGGGCATGAACAATATGAAAGACCGAAGACCACGGGACGTCACCAATCGATATGGGGTTGCATATTCAAATGCATATCAATCTGTTCTGATGGTTTTAGCTTGGAAGCATATTCCAGGATGTAACTGAGAACGTTTCGAGAAATTTGAAATGATGTTCCATATTCAACTGTTTGTAGCTTATTTTTTGTGTGACGTGTTGTTCGATTTGTAGATGACATGTTGTGAAATGTGCATGAGATAAATCCGGGGGAAGGCGGACGGATGTTACATTGAAGCTGACAGAAATGAATAATATTAAATATTGAAGTGAAAAATGGCTGGCCACAGATGTTCATCCGGATGCTTCGGACGGTGTTGATAATTTTTAAGGATAATATACATTTGGATTGACCACAATGAACAGCGGAATAGAGCCTTTATAAAAAAAAGCACAGCAGGAGTATGCCAATATTTTGGCTTTATATGAGCTCGCAAATGGAATTTTGTGTTTGACCACATTGTTATGCATTTGGCCAACGTGGCTTCGAATTATGAAGGACCATTTCGGTCCAATTTTGCATTTACTAAACCTGAATATTGGTAACGCGTCGTCCTTCTGAAACTGTCTCTTAGTCGATTGTTATCGGCTGCGGGAATCAAAAACAAAAACATAACAGAAATAAAAACATTTTCATTTGGTCGTAGCTTTGCAATTGAAGGTTATTTAGATTCCATTTTCAGACATTAATAAAAAAACGTGCCACTTATGCCTACGGCATGTAAACCGCTGTTTGGTGCATTTTGGGAACACAAGTGGGACGCCTGAAATTTATGCTTACTCTAAAGAAACAACACGCACACCAAGTGCTCCGTGCCACCGTGTGCTTCATATTTTTCTTATTTTAAATTTCTCAAAGCCTACTTCTTGGGAAAAAATTGAGTTAGTTGCAATTTTTGAACGGTGCGAGATAATTATTGGACTCTGGCCTCGATCTCGTACAAAGTGGTTGACTTGTTCGCATAACCAATAACCATTCTTTTGTCTGCTGACATATCCACTGAGCTAAAAATAGGCCTTGTCCGAGAAAATTTCAGCCGAAACTTTTGACTGTGTCAATCTTCAAGCTTGGTTTTTTTTTCAGATTTAAGGGACCGCAGGATTTGGTATTTAAACTAAATACATCTGAGCGCTTCTAAGAAAATTATACGCTTTGACAATGCCCTTTGTCTGAATTAAAAACATGTTCAAAAACAGACTTTCCAAGGGCATCAGCTTTTAACTTGTGTATTCTAAGGTTAAGGACTTTGTGAAGTCTTTTGTGTTCAAATTTGATTTTTTATAATTTGTTTTCTCTCAACGGATAATGCCTACCCTTATAAAGAAGTTTACACAGAGGGAGAAGAATGATAAGAACAAGAATCGGCAAATCGGATACTGCTTTGCTACTCAGATGTACTTTGCGTTTGCTTGCTCTAATATGGACAAAGAATATGATTTCGCTTTTTTTACATTCGCTCAATTCACGGTATTTTATTCGGTATCGATGTACAAAGTTATATTTTTGTAAGACTACTCCATCTCCTGCTGTCAGTGTTATGCCCTCACATCAGATCAATGGAAATATTTACGTAAACCATTATGTGGACAACTGGAACTTGGCACCACAAAATCAATGCCACATTCAAAGTCAGACAACCCAAGCTGGTTCCAACGACAAATGTTGATGGACCATGATTCGAAAACCAGATGGCACACTGCGCTAATCAAACTTATTAAAATCACGATAGAAATAATTTCTTTCACAGCACACTTATTTGCAAGCACTCTTCTGTCGCACAACCACAGTATAACAAAAGCACATGCCAAAATAATAATTAAGCCTGCCGTGTCATACCTTATCTATCTTCTTTCAGGTACGACTGTGCAGTAATGGTCCTTTGGTATTTCCGTGCCCAAAGCGTTTCCGAAATCCATTTTTCCTTATGTTTCCAGTCGCTGTACCTCCCACAGTTAAAACAACAACCAGCGTTCCTCAGGTGGTATGTGTATTATTTTTTTTTTCGATTTATTTTAACATCCTTCTACACACCTCCTCTGTTTTCGTCTTCAATTTTCAAAATATACTTTTTGTATGCAAACTTCCAAATAAATACATTTTTTCACCCAAAGCACAAACGTACTTCCAAATCGGATTCAATACTCAGGCTAACCATCCGAAATAACAATGAAAAATGTTCTCCGTCAGAGAACAAAAAATACTTTTAAATCCTTTATTCCAAAAGACACCAACAATTATCTCGCTATTCACGTAGCCATCTGCTGGCGTACGAAAAACTGAATTATTCCTCTATCACACGTGAAAGCTTTCCTCCTTAACGTTCTCGAAATTCAAAGTTTTTTCTAACATCCTTTATAGGTTTTTGGTCCATCACAGGACCGCTTGAAACACTTTACAGAAAACAGGTTAGATAAAAAACCGAAAGCTATAATATCTGTCAAAATGATTTTATTCTACAGGAATGCAGACAACGCGACACCGGGAATCTGGCCCGTGTTTTCATATTGTTTTTTTTGTCTCGTGGGTTTTGGTAACTGTTACCGGAATAAAGCACCTCTGGCACAGCACCCTCCACTTGCACTCAGTTGAGAGAAAACAGAAAATTTTATAGGAAAATCCATTCAATGGACGCAGCGTATATGCATATGCATGCCAAGGCGTATCCGTAAAATTTTTCGGTCCTCCGTGTTGCAGTTTTACGCTTTTATTTTTGTAAGTAATCTGCAACGAATTATTTATTCCTTTGGTTAATTTAAAACATCCTTTACTATATTCAGAATGGAAATTCGCTTCTTTTGTACCTTTTTCGTGAATTTTTTTGTTTTCACAATTTATTTATTACTTTAAAGATTTTTATTTTTTTTTGGAAAAATTAGGGAGTACACTAATGAAGCTTCACTTTACACTGAAATCAAGAATTTAACGTCAGTTTGCAGTCAAAGCGAATACTTAAAATTGGTTTGTGTGCGATTTTCCCTACCCACACAATGGGGGTTAGGTGGGAGATGAGTATACATCTTAACTCTTCTAAGTTACGAAATGATCAAAAGTCTCATAATCATTTTCATAAGCGTCATTTTTGGAGATAACATTGAAGAAAAAATTGTTGCAGTTTTCGGGGTTTAGTAATAATGGCAAACGCATCCATTCTGCTTCAGTAATCAAACGCGTCTCAATTTTTCATTTTATCCTTTATTTTTATTCGCTTAGATCATGTGTCTCAATATGCATAGTACATGACTGCATCATTACTCATATTGGTACGGCATTTCGATGTTTTCCTTCAATGCCTACAATGGTCATCATCAAAGAGACAAAATAATATATACGGTAAGCTTTTGCTACTTTGTCATATCATAGATTGCAAAGACTCAGACCATCCCGAAGGTGCAATTAATAGAGTAGAACTTATTTGAAACATTCCAATATTTTGGTTCAAAAACACATATTGTCAGGCAGGAGATTGAAAATCTTTCATTCGACCTAAGGAAGTGTTCAGCAGTGTATTGTTTTTCTTTCTGGTAAACAGTTGTTGATCTGGCTTCAAGGAAATCACATGTTTGCAGATTTTGATAGTTGCTTATATTTGGGAATATTTAAGCCATCCGATTGCGCGACTGTCTTTAAGTCCTTTTAAAGAAAGACACCTATGGACTATGTTAAGTAGTGACTTTACTCAATTTTGTGACGTTGCCTACCGTAAGAGCCTTGTCGTTTTATACATGTGTTCTAACATTGTGATTTTGATATCAATGCTTTGTTTAATTTTGGCTCCTTTTTTATTATCAAAGTCATTTTAGTCATTAGGTTAACTTGATTTGGTCATTTGGCTTAATAAACGTTAAATTGAAAAAGCAAGTTGGAATTTATTTTTCATAATTAATAAAGAAAAAGACAAACAATTTCATATGAAATTCTCTGACAGAATGTATTGTCCGGAAACCTATGTGAATATAGTATATAGTTTTATAAGAAAGTTGAAAACTGTTAGTTGAACGGAATTTGAACTCTTTTCATACGAAAACTAATTGATTTTAATTGAAAAAGTGAAATTGTTCGATTTTGTCACGTTTTTTTAAAAAGAAGATTTAAACCGTTCCATCAAATTTCTAGAAACAATTAATTACACGAGAAAACCAAGAGAGATTGAGTCAGGTCATTTCATTATAATTCCCTGATTATTCAAAAAGAAAAAAATTAGAGGAATGCTTACAACAAAAACTCAACAATGTGTTGGTCCACCCGGACTGAAGCGCCATCTTAAGTAAGTCATTATGGATGACCTCTAGAAAGAGGAAAACACAATGAGCCATCTGTGACCGCGGTGGTTTTAGATTAAATATAAACACAACTTCTAAAAGATATTGTGAAAAGTATTATTCCGCCAATTGTTTAAGTGCGGACATTAGCCGCAGCTGGAATTTTACCAACTCATCTCATTTCAACCCCTTGATTTTTTTTTTTGCAACTCTATAGAAGCTCTAATTTTTTAAACGACAAGGCGCCTCTGGATTCCGCAGTTAATTCACAGACATTTTGACTTCGCCTTGGCTTTTAATTAAGTAGTTCAAATCTCTTTGGTCTAATGTTAGTTAAAAAAAATTATACATGCGAATTTTTAGTGCGATAGCTCTTTTCGCCAAGGGAAACCTTCATGGTTTTTATTTTTCGCATAAATGGCGTCAAACGGCCACAAGGTTCTTAAACATGTTGTTGTTACTTCCCTTATTTTCCTTTCTTCTTTATATTTCTCTAACCTTTACTTTGACAGGACATTTTTTGTGGAGTCCTCACTTGAAAGATATTTCCGACCGATAAGCAACTTGCCACACCATCCGCCTTACTTGAATTTCTAAGTCCGAATTTTCCGATCGCTAAGTTAGCTTTCCACAAAATGTTGTCTACATGTCTACCAAAAATCAAATTCCCTCTCGTAGATTGAACCGAAATCTTGCAAAGTTGTTACCTATCTTTAATGATATGATACTTCTGGATCGAAGGGTCAATTAACGCGGGGGCTTGGATTTAAGTCTCCTTAAGAGAGTTCGCCCATTGGACAAAGCTGTTTCGAAAAGGTTTTAATTCATATTATTTGGAATACCATAAGGTAAACACACACACTTCAAAAAATGTACACCACTATTGTCTTCTCTCAGTGTTGGCTTTAATTTTCAGATCTGTTAACACTTGAAAAACTTGAAAATCCTCTATCGACATTGATTTGTTATTTCCACTGCACAATGTTTTTGAGTGCTACCCCGTGGTATTTTCATTCATCATCGTCAGTATGATCCTATAAAATATTCAAACGGCTGAAATTCCTCTCACATTTGATTCAGAACTGTTAAATAAATTTCTCAATTCGACCACTTGTGCAAAATATCAGAAAAATGGAAACGCACACAATTACATGATACGAGTGCTCGTATACTCGTAGACTTTTCTGTTAAAAAAAAATACAATGGAATGGCCTAAATGGTTGCTGGTGGCTTTAAGCCGAATCGATAGATGCATTCAATTCATTCGATTTGTTTTACTTTAAGGCTTATTTTGAAAAGGGATTGGATTTAATAATTTAAACAATATGTTAAATTCTAGGTTGAAGAGGAGAGCTTCGTTATGTGTTAGTTTTACGTCGTGCAGAAGACGACTAGAAACAGTGGGCAAATGTACCAAAACCGTGTCCAAAAAGCGAAAACCGTAATTTTTTGGTGCAAAAATTAAGCACTTAAAGCTAATTTAACTTTACATTTTTTTTAACATACTAAACAGAATTTTAAAAAATAACACGTAATTTTTATGCGAACGCACCTTTATTTTGAACTTTTTATTATTTTTGCTATTTATAATTATAGCAGCCATAGAAAAGCACTCACTTAAAGCTAATTTAGCAATATTCTAGTTGTGGAACTGCTTTCATCTAGGCTTTAGGCTTTTACAGTAGACACAATTTAATAGAATGAATTTTCGAAATAAAAAGCGGACAGAAGCGAATCGGAAACGTATATGAAGGCTTTCACACCAGCTTACAATATTTAACTTTACATTTTTGTTGACATACTAAACAGAATTTTAAAAAATAACACGTAATTTTTATGCGAACGCACCTTTATTTTGAACTTTTTATTATTTTTGCTATTTATAATTATAGCAGCCATAGAAAAGCACTCTCTGAAACAAACAGAAGTGTCGATCTTTTAAGGCTTAAGTAAAAGGATTCCGTTGACACTCTCTGAGTGCTATAAACTTAAGATTAATCTTCAAGATTCTTAAGGTTCCGTACCTCAAAAGCGAAAAAGGAACACCCTTGTTTTGAATTCGCTGAAGTAACCAAGTCATCAACACAAAATTGATTGGCTCTTCCAAGTCTTCATTGCAGACAGACGTTATTTTCCACACCCTTTAACAATGCACGAAAAATGTTCCTTTATACATCTTTGTTTCCAAAATGAGTGCCTCAAACTTGCACAGCAATAATTTGAAAAGCTTGTTTTCGCAAGAGACTTTTAATAATCAAAATCATTCTAATCAGATTTATACATTTTCTCTTTTCAGTTCATTCGGTCTGGAGCGACACTTGTGGTTCAGGATCCAGTCGCTTCTAGCGTTGGACAGAAGGAATACTATAGTGATTGGTCTCACACAGTCAATTCAAAAACCGAACAGCAGGAGACAACACAATCGAAACCACAGCGCCGTCCCGGTAAGAATTGTAAACGAAAAAGGCGCCCAATATCCGAAGTCAGCAGCACAGAATCAACACCATCCAAGCCCCAGGAGCAATTCTGGCGTGGTCATGTCGAAGACGAATATCCAAGAGGACAATTCAAACCTCAACGATCCGACGTCAAGCCCACGCAAATTTCGGAACGTGCTCGTGAACCAAGTACGACGAAATTCTCCGAACGTATTGGAGAAGCGCAATCTAGCGTTAGTGATGCATTAATTCTTGAACCTTCGCCCACTCAGGTGGTGGAAAAGAATCGAACTGGTAGCTCGCTGAAAAACCGTGAGGGTATTCGAAAGTCCCTGCCAACAATTTACTCGGAAAAAATCCGTGAGTTCAATCCAACAAAGGAGTCCTTAATAGCTCGACAGCCTATAACCAGCACAGTTTTTGACAAAATTCAAGAGCCCTCACCGACAAGAATCTCCGAAAGAAACATTGAAACATTTTCAACCAAGAACTCTGAAAAAACTCCACAGGATGTTGCTCCAGCGAAGAATTCCGAAAGAATCCGAGAACCCGCTGCAAGGAAATCCGCAGAGAAATTCCGTGACACGTCTGCACGCGGAAACAAGGAGAGAATTCGAGAGCCTTTGGCGGCGCTGGAAAAAGAACAAAAACTCTTTGAGCAGCGGGACAGACAACGTCAAGAGTTCGTCCCCGAAATAAATACAGGGCATCGAGACAAATCCTATCGTCGCCCATATTCTCAGGCGAAGAAAGAGAACAATCCACAGATGAATCCGAGAAAAGAGGAACCAGCAATCAAGTCTTCCTCTGCGCGATCACCAATCGATTTGAAGGAAATTCTCAAAAATTCTGGCGGTTTAAGTTTAAGTGAGATTCTCCAGCAAAAGAATTTGTCGCTAGATGATTTACTTAAAGGCAAACAGAATGCCTTGCTAGCTCTTCAGACAACTGCAACAGCGCCACAAAAATCTGAAGACAACAACTCCAGAGAACGTTTCCCGAAGCCAGTAAGACGACTGCCCCCAATGAGTTCAACCACCGAAACCGCACCAATTTCAACATCGGAGACAACAACTGTCGCTAATCGCTCAGTAGGTTCAGAGGAAAGCCAAGAACATCCGTTGGAAAGTCAAGAACATCCGTTTGTCGAGGTTCATTCAGAAGAAATTGAAGACAGTCAAGAATTCAAAAACGTCTCAACAATCAGGAAAAACCTTAAATTCCCTTCAAGAATTCGAACAAAGTCCACAACAAGGAGACAGCAACATGAAACTGCTGTTACGCAGCAAAAGTTCTCCACTACAACTACCACCCCGAAGCCTTCAACGACGAGAGTGCCACATTACAAAAAACGACAACCTATCAGGTCATCCCTGATGCGAGCACCAAGCCTTATAAAGCAAGATTCCACATCGGTTTCCGAGTCAAAGGAATCTCAAGAATCCTCGATCTCAAAAGAAGATTCCCCGTACTATCCAAAAAGAAATCGATATCGACCAACTTCGACAACAACCACAGAATCGATAACCGATCTTATTGATCCGGCATCAAACATTGTCGAAGACTCAGGAGAGAACGAAATCCTGATAAAGGCAACAAGCTTAGAAAACGCCAGCTTCGTAAACGAAAATAAGTCTACTCCAGCCATGAACGATCAAGAGGTGACTGAATCCAAGAACTATGAAGAGCCTACAACCGATCATATATACCGCTACAACTCACTCAAGAACTACATTGACAACAACCTCCCACATGCCGTCTTCATGGACATTGATCTCGCCGACATAGATCCCGTAGATGATCGTACCGATTTGTTGGAGCTTATAGAGGATCGCCGATCTGGCAACCGCCTGATCAAGGTACTAGAACAACGCAACATGACATTGGAAGAGCTTATCGAGCACAGAAAACGTGGCTCAAGTCAATTGCATCTAGCGACATTTGTACAAAACCGCTCGGGTGTCTTTCCAGGAAAGAAAGTCGTCGTCAACGATGACATGGACATTGTCACAGCGTTTGAAAATTTCCCCCATTTCAATCTACTCAATCTTAAAAGTGTCAAGCCTGATGAAATAAAAACGGATTCACAAGGCTCGAGCTACTTCACATCCATCATTGATATTGAACCAACCGATGAGGTTTTCAAAGATGGCAGTGGTTCCGGCGCGACACCATCCCGGAAGAACTCCATCAGTAGTAAGTGACCAAAAATGCATTAGCCTTTCATTTCATCTTTTCGTTTCTTTTCTATTCCGTTGAAGTCAAATTATATTGATAGAAGGTACAAATTTTGCTTGAACTCTCTCCCGACAGGTCGTAGCAGCAGCAACATTCAACGACAACCATTCTACCCATCATGGAAGAGTTTAGCCCTGGCCAGCTTAACAACAGGCGAGAATGCGAGAAGATTTCTACAGCAATCCGACCCACAAACCCCACAGCAAACTGCACAAAAACACCAGTCAACGGACGTCGATGACGAATCGATTTTACAAATTGAAGACGAAGTTGCCCGAGCCCATGACCTTGTCGATCTTGAACTATCCGGCCACGGATTCAAACGAAGCGCAATAAATCTCATGCACACATCACAGGTGCCACCTGGCATACGATCAGCGATCGTAGCGAGTGCAGCTATTGTGTTGACATCTCTGGTGACGTTTATGGTGATATTCGCTGCTTGCCGGTGGAAACAACGGAGACGCCGCCACAAGCTAGACTATATGGAAGCGTACAATGCTCTGAAGAACACGCTGCCGGTGATATCTTCACGAAAAATCGATGAACCCGCGACGTCCACAACTAGTTTGGGTTCCGAAGATGTCCCGTCTAGAGTAAGTAGGAGCAATAGTCGCCAGGCAGACCGTCATCAGCTTTCAATTGTTTTCCCTGGTGCGACTGGGGGTTTTCCATCCTCACGAAGATCGCTGTCGTCTCCGGGCTCCAAACTCAACACAATGGATCCAAACTCCCCAGAGGTTCGAGATTATTTATTTGATGCATTGCGTGAATCGTTTTAGATGATTGGTTATGAGGTTAGGAGCGCTGTGAAATTTTTACAAATATAAAAACAACAACAAAAATTATACAAAAATAAAACAAATTTTGAAGCAAAATATTAAAAAGACAACATTGAAGATTGCTGTTGGTTGGTTGAAAGAGTTAATATCGGAAATGCGTTTTTACCTAAGACAGAGTTCATTCATTTTTTATTCCCATTTTGCAAGTCCACAAAAACAAACCTTAAATGATTTTCAGTGGAAAGACGAAAGAACGTTTTCGACAAACAACGTTTTTCAAAGAGATATATAACAGGATCAGCTAAGGGAGTTCCGCAATGCAAATGCTTAACATATTTTCGAAAACTTGCGTTTTTGCTTCTTTAAAAACGATACAACTTTAGACTTTAGACACTTCAATTGACTGCCTTTTTATTGAGCCAAATAAAAAAAAGGTAGCTATGCTAAATATAACGATGTAAGCGGAGGATTTTTATCACCACCACGAGTAATAACTTGCCCAGAATACCTTTCATAGAATAACAGCTTGAAGTGTCAGCAATTATTTCGCGGTAATACCTGAGCCCGCTTTAATTTCGAGGATATAAGTCTCAAAGATGACTCCTGTTAAACAGTAACACAGTGCAATAGGTTTATAACGCAAGCGCGAATATCTCTGGATACAATTACTGCCAACCCGCCAACAATTGGTAAAGAGACGACGCTGCCATACTTAAGTTCTTGCGTCAGCACGACATTTGGGCTTTCTGACACAAGTCCCAGACATATTCCAGATTTAAGGATAACCTTTAAGCTAAGCAGCAATATTTACAGCTGTTCTTGCGCCACTGGATAGTTTGCGATTTTTATCACTTATAACTTTTGCTAGAGGTACTTTTAACTTTGATTCTGGTCTAGTCTAGTCTACAACGATTTTTTTTTAACTTTTCCCTGGCTAGACCGGGACTAGACTTCAGTCAATCAAATCAAACTTACAAAAGTTTAAGCATATTCTTAAACCATTAGCAGACCTTTGGCTTAGTTCTCTTAGGAAAGGTCGCCAAAGTTTTCAAAGAACAAGGCTTCGATATGTAGCTTAGCTTCTGAGGTCAGTGCCAAGTATATGCAGAAATACGTACCCCTAAAGAAGTAGTTTATACATATGTAGGTCCAATAATGTTACTGGGTTTTTGAGTAAAATTTGACTAACTAGGAAAATCTAGAACGTTGTGCCTCCAAGTAATTTTGATCGTATATTTTTTTTTATTTTCAAACTAATTTTCAACAGTGGCGTTGTTCGTAGTCTTGCAAATTCATCAGTCCCTAACATCCTTAAACAGTGACACCCTAGAAAAAGGTTATGTGAAACTGTTCCACCCTCCTCAAAGGATAAGAAATCCAAAACAGCAGAGATGTATTTCAAGAATTCGAAGCTGCTCGTCCACCAAAAAAATATGTTGTCCTTAAAGGATATCACATAAAAATTAAAATTCAAAATGCTTTCCTAGGGTAAGAAACCATGAAGTTCATCTAAAACTTGTACATAGGATGTAGTTCCAAATCAATGCAAAGTGAATTTGAGTCACATTTCCGCTTTAACTATCAATTGGCCTTTTTGCTGAGTCCCAAATCATTCTTTACCTCGTCCTGAACGTGAACGCGTTAAATACTCAATAGGACATAGCCACATTTTCTCTCATAACGGCCCCACTGAGAAAACCTTTGCGAAAGCTTACTCATTTGTCCTTTTCCTTCACTAGAAACGACGAATCCCCTTGCTCTCCAACTATCGACCCATATGCACTAAGGTGCCTCATTCCAAGGTCTTTTCAACCTGAAAATGATTAACTACTGATCATTCAGTTTTTGGAGCAAAGAGTCCACTGGTTGTCTGATGGTATATCTCGCCTAAATATGGAACAAATCTCTGCTTCTTTCTTGATATTTCAAAAACTTTCTGGATCCGGCTCTTTGTCGAATATACATATGTACATTAACAATTGGTGAATCTCTTCTTCAATGGTTAAGAAACTTAATTTCGGGCATTCAATCCAAATTGTATTGGACGGTCTGCAAATAACTGCTGGTGTGCCCCAAGGCTCCGTTTTCTCATCGACTCTCTTGTTAATCTTGCCTGAGACAGCATTTTTTGACCCAATAATTAAATTCCGATATAAATTGTTTATATTTTAGAGACTCTATAAACAGATTGCTATTTAATGCCTCCAAAGCACAATACTGTCTACTGCCAATAAAGTGAAACATTAAACCTCAGCCATTGTCCGTTAATATCACTTGCATCGCTGATCCGAAGGACTTCTCGTTTTTGGAATGTGAATTAATAATCACATACCCGATGTCACTTCGAAATGTCTAGATGTACTGAAGCTGTGCGGGTTATACCATACTTTACCCCGTTAATCTGGCTGACAAATACAAGACTTAACAATTTTCCAAGGACCGGATAGAGCCAGATCTCGATGGCTTGGTCTGGGTATTGGAGCTATAGTAAGGGCTCTATGGCCGAAACTGAGCAAGAACAGATCAACATCACCAACAACAGTCCTATGGAGATGCGCATGATAATATGAGTCCTTTCCGGGCACTTAAGCATATGCACACAAGCAATGCGTCTGAATTTACCGCACAGCAACTTTTGCAGAAGCTGAAGAGATGAGAAAGAAAGGAAATCTATCCAACATTTTTTTTTTTTTTTATTATTACAGATTTAGTTACAAAAGGTATTTACATTTACATCTGCTAAGCCTTCAATGGCTTGTCTGCAGAAGGTTATTCGTACTTAATTAGGTTAGTTCATACTGCAATTCTGTAAGTTCGGGATCATATTTTCAATATTAACGAGAACTTCCAGAAGGGAAGTTGCTTAAAGCTTGAAGTATCTTAGTACACAATGATATAGACATACATATTTTTTCTTATATTAAAGCTTAATTGTACTATAGAAAAGTAGTATTTTTAAAATCTTATCTTGTATTTTCTGTACTTCCATCAGATATCCGTTAGTCGTATTTCCCCATGCGAGAATTCCATACCTGATTGCTGATTCCACCAAGGAATAATACACTTGTTTCAGTATTGCAAAGTGCGTGTAATTGCTTAGATGGTATAGTGCAAATGTTGCTCTTCTCAATTTTTCACACAGCAATGACATGTGTGCATTCCACTTAAAGTTGCAGTCGAGGGTTATTCCAAGATATTTGTACGTTTGTACATGCTCAATAAAGCCATCGCATTCGTCGTTGTCGTCCAATGATTCGCGGCGATGCAAGCATTCATTATGATGTATTTTGGTACTTATCTTTCTTTTGATAACATTTGCGGGTCTGATGTGCATAATTTTTGTTTTCTGTCGATTCACGATTTGTCCAGCGTCATGACACCACTTAGTGACTGAGTTGAGATCCTTTTGCATCATATCTATAGCTGTTGGCAAATCACAATGGGTAACGATTATAGCTGTATCATCTGCGAAAGCAAATCCGATTCCAAATTTAAGTGCCGATAGCATATCATTTACGTATATAATAAACAATAGTGGACCTAGTATCGAGCCTTGAGGCACACCATAATCTAGAGGGTATTTTCGGCTAAAAAATTCTTTTATTTTTACTTTAAATCCTCGATCTTTCAGATAGTCCCTAAACCATTCTAAAATGTGTCCACGAATACCAATCTTTTCTAGCATTTTAACTATTTCATTATGTGTTAGTGTATCAAATGCTTTTTTAAAGTCAATAAAAATAACAAGGGAGTGTTGTTTTTTGTTAAGGTTGGTATTGATTTGATTTGCAAATTCAGCAAGGAGTTTATTTGTGCTCTTATTTTTTTGGAAGCCAAATTGATTTTTATTTATGATTTTATATTTGGTAAGATAGTCCTGTAGATTTTCCGCCATAATTTTCTCCATTATTTTCTCTAAGACGGGAAGAATAGATATAGTTCTGTAGTTGAGAACGTCAGATTTTACTCCAGATGATTGCACATCCCTTGCAAGGAAAAGAATTTCTAGGAAAGCACTTCTTCATAGAGCTTGAGGACTTCAGCGGTGTTAATCTGAAAAACCTCCTACGATTCATATGTGGATCTGGTTGATTTTAGGACTTTAGTAGGTCTCACGGTAGTATACCACTCCCTAGCAAGGGCACAATGGACCCAAAACATTTGTCGAAGGAAGCCACGACCGTGTAAGGTTATTTGTAACCTTTTATTATTAAAATATTAAAAGTGTCCATACTTTGGATTATCTGCGAATGTTTAGCTTGCGCATTTTATTGTAGGCGGCTCAATACCATACTATTATACATTGTATACTAGTATTGTTTATATATGCTAATGAACTTTGGTTAAACGAAACTGTGAAAGAGTCTACCCGATTCGAGAGTTACCAAAAACGGTAAGACCTTAGCTCATGATTTTAAACAAAGTAAAAAGACCGTCAAGTTCAGTACCAGTGTTCAATATCCAAAAGCCACGTTGCATATTTCTGAAAATCTGTCAACTTTTCTAACAGCAATCTTTGACCGATCCTCTTGAAGGGCACATTAAATAAATACGTATAATACAAAAAAATAAACAGAGACAAATAAATATATAATTTTAAATTTAATAAATTATAAAACATTAAACGAACAATAAAAAAGGATTATTAGAATAAAAATATAATAATATTTTAGACGATTAGGGTTTCCGAATTATTAACAATAAAAAATATATAATATTTAAAATAAAATTATTAGTTTCATTATTTCAATAAAAATGTATTTAAATGTTTATCACAATAAACAGATTTATTTTTCGTAGTTAGCGGTTTTAGCGCGTAGACTTTTTAGGGAAAATGCTGGAAAAGCATTTTTTTTTTGTTACTTTACTTCAGCATACAGAAGAGAGTGATTTTTGAATCTATTTTATTTTTATTTTGAATTAGTTTTTATTTAATTATAAAATAAAAATGTTTTTATTTTAGGATGCAAAACTATTAACTGAAATAAATATTATTTAATCAGAGATGAACAGTATTTTTGTTTAATGTGTCGTGACATTGTGCGAATTTTTAAAAGAAATAGCGGTCGAGATGATGCACCAACTGAAACTGGTGTACATTAGGTTGTAGAGATAGTTCTGCAGACTGGTTTGCTGATTTATAATCGAACATTTTCCTGTTTTCGTCCTGTGCGCTCTTTGAAAAATATTGCAACTGTTGCTGGAAGAGTGCACACCTTTACCCGGAAGCTAAGCAATTGAAAGTCGATTAAACCAGGCGAGGGATAATTTTTAATAAAGAGCTCGGATGAGTCGCTTAAAAAGTCCCAATTGACTAAGGAAGTGAAGAAAAATAAATGCTCGCGTCGTTATATCTTTTTTGTTTGGGTTTGAGAGTAAAATCGTATTTTAAAATGGGACGCCCTTTTGCATGTAGACGGCTGAGAAAAAAAAAGCAACGTTGCCGCATTTGGGGCTCTGAAGGAGCCAAAGCATCCAGAACTTTCAACTGTTGGCGGCATAAGTGGCAAAACCAGTAGGGAAAAAACAAATCTTGAGCTACTTGAACAACTCAAGTAAAATGGGGCTTCGTGCCACACAAGTCTTCCAACAGTCGAACAATAATAACGTCTGTGCGATGACATTTATCGATGCTAAGAGAACCAGCTAGAGACGTTTCACTAAATCGAGCGCAATAATGGTCAAGCACTCGTGACGAAGGACCGGAACAATCGCAACATTTTAAAAGACTGCGTTGACAGGAAGCCAATCTGTCAAGCGACTTGGAAGAAAAGATATTCCAAAATTTATATGAAGGTGTACGTTTTTCAGAAAAGCAATAATCGCTGAAAAATAGTTTGCTTAAAAGAATATTTAGCAATTTTTATTTTATTTAAAAATGTTTTGAATGAAAGTATTTTATTTTTTAATTAATATTTTCCATCATTTCAAGCCTCCTCATTCAAGCTATGTTACAACTGCAACTTACAAACTAACGACGAGCACATGGCTGCACTTGAACCCCTTTATCTGCTCGACTGCCCTGCCTTTCGACGTCAATGACACAGTGCATCTCAAGATGTACCTCAATTGGACAATTGAATAACGAGCCTTGAACGTGCATGAGGTATAGAACTGGACCTTTTACCAATTTTCCGACACTCAGCTCCATATAATGCGTTGATTTGGTAACTATTATAGAGGCTCAAAAATGTAGGTATAGTCTTAGTTCTTCGTAACTAAAGAAAGCATGGAATCAACAATCGAAGAAACCCGATCCACTATTGTTGCTTTAAAAACTCTCTAAAGTAAAACATAAGCCCTTGCCCTGTCGTCCACGAAGTGTGAGGATCAAAAATGAGTCGAAATCCCCTACGAAGCCAAAAATTATGTCGCAAAAGATGGGTATTTCAAAAATTAGTATACTGCTTATCAACAAGTGTCTGGCCAGAATCCGAAAGTAAAACATGAAAGAACAAAAGCATTGCTCAGACGTTTCGCTGAAGGAGCTAACGTAAAATCTTGTATTCTGATAAGAACATTTTTACCATAAAGGAAAAATTTAACCCGCAAAAAGATAAAGTTTATGCTCGAAGCTTAGAGGGAGCTCAAAAAAAAATATTGACAGAGTCCAAAGGGGTCATCATTCGAGTTCGGTCATGGTTTGGTTTGGAATGAGATTTTAAGTTGGAATTTTCCGAGGCCTACCCTATACCAATAGAAGGCGAACTGTGATAAAACGGCCCAAATTGAGAATTTGCCACTAGAAGAAGACGAAAGAAAGAAACTGAAGGCAAGTTAGCAACAATCTTTTTTTGAGCTGATGGAATGTAAGATGACTTCTGAATTAAATAGGCTCATATGAGCTGCAGTAGACAGCATTTACGAGGAACGCAACGAAGGTAATATCGGCGATCTAAAAGGGAACTGTGGGTTTCCAGAGCACCAAACTGTCAACGAACGATGCAAGGCTGACGATACGGTTCCTTACTACATGATAACGATATCATCACGACTTATGATGCCAATAATAGTTTCAAATAAGTGGATGCGCTGTCATTTTCGAAATATTCATTCGAAGCTTACACACCAAAACCAGAGGTATGAGCTGCTTGCATCTGCTGACGGAAACATATGATATTTCAGAATCAAATGTAGCTCTGGGACAAAACTAAGTATATTCTGAACGTCACAATATAAAGGTTAAGCGTCAAGGTAGTCCAGAACGTTGTCTTCCTCAGATTCACAGTTATATGGAATAGCCCGGGCACATATCAAACTTGCTATATAGGCCAAAAAAAAACTGGGTGATAAAACCTCACCTCGGAGGACCAAACAGACTCGTCTCTATCCAACTATAAGACTGGCTTAATTTAGTTTAGTCCCAGTAGAAAGATTTAATAAATATCAAATCTCTGTATATCTATTTGTGTAAATTGTGCGATAACACATTGTAACTTATTAACGAAAAAAAAATTTTGTTTAGTGTACAACAACTCAGCTAGATAAGAACACAAAGCAGATGTTACTATTGCAAGAGTTTCCTCAGCAATGGGACAACGAGGTAAAGGAAGACTCCGGGTTCAACGGTATTGGAAGTCAATCTAATCAAACTAAGTGCAAGCAATTGGAGTAAATTGGAGTGTTGCACCATCGATAGATGTAAGAAATCACATCCGCATTTTTCATCTGTTTCTCAAAACGGAAACGGATATTTTATCAATGTTTCAGTTTTTTAGTCAAACCTCTAGTTCCGTTGCCCACTAGTGGAGGACCGGGCAAAAGCTCTTATCCAAAGATTTTAAAATAAAGTCAGTTGGAAAATCACTAACACGTAAACACGCAAACCAGTACTACAGGCTGGTATCCATGAAAGATCGTTTTTAAAAGTTATAAAGGAAAAACACTCAATCTGGCCGCTAAAATCTTTACTCCACATTGGAGAGAATCCCAAAAGTTAATCAAGATGTAATTATTTTATAATGAAAACAAAAAGAGTTAGTACGCTTAATGTCACTGAAGATCAACATAGCCTACTGACTTCATTCATGCATGGAACCGTGTTAAACAAGTCAAATTGCAACAGCTTTGACGTTGAATATACATTTTAAAAGGCTGCGCTAAAGGAAAGGAACCGGAAGTATTGATAATAAATACCTGCCAGTGTGGCTTAAGCTATAGACTTACGCGAGCATCCACACAACAAACAAACAAAACAGCACTCGAAATAAAAATCAAACGCCAAAAAACGCCAGCATAACGAATTATTTCAACGAAAGATCCTGCATGATCAATTATTTCTTGGAAAGACCCTCTCTGCGACCACATAACTTGCAGAAAATGTAATACAGGTCTTAATCCGAGTTCGAAATTTTTGGCGAAAAACAGGGCATTGACGAGAAGTTGAACAAAATATTTCGCCAGACTTCGTGGTTCCGATCGTCAAGCATGCAACAATTCTGTAGTTTTCTAAAAAAATAAATTTTTGTTCAAATTACACCGGCCAAATATGTGGCCTCCTTGATCGCCCGATTTGACTCCTCTCGATTTCCTCCTATTCGTTATAGGAAAAGCTGTATACCAAAAAACCTTCAACAGTTTGAGGATTCAATTATCTCATTTCATTAATATTGGAGAACTTCATCGCCAGCAGATTTCTGCATGTAGTTCATGCAAAATGACCACCGATCCGTAATCGCTTCTCTGTTTGGGCTTTGAAGCAGTTCGAAATTGAAGACAATATTTTTCTGAAAAAACATCTTTTGAGACGACGTGCATTTCGTGAACAAGCAAAATATTTGGAGCTCGAGAAATGCACAAAGCATCCTAATGATATGACTGTTAAGAGTGGCATTATTAGTGGGCCAATTCTGTTCAAAGGCAGCAAGTGAACAAACGTCACAGTCAATGAAGAGTGTTACCGAAACTTGATTACCTCTTTTGTTATTATCAGAAATTGAGGATTTGGTCTTGGACGTGCGCGCATCCCTTATAAGCCATACAAATATCGATTTTTTTTTTTTTTCGACAAGTGAGTTCAATAATCATGCCAACTTTCCGTTTTGTGATGTTGTAGAGACCAACGATCTGACGTCGTTGAATATTATATTTTGAATGACAAAGTTACTAAAGAACAATGTTGTTCAAGCTGTTCGAGATATAGAGGCTTAAACCAGCAAAATTGTTTTGAAAAATTTAACGGAGAAGACGCGTGTTGTGTGAATGAAATAAAATTCCATCAATTAAAAGCGCTTAAATTCTACAGAAGCTGTGATTCCAGCAGTTTGGAGCCAGGTTTTGTACGTGTGAGGCGACAGAAATCGGGTGCAAATGATTCTAACTAGGACCAGATATGATCAGAGTAATAGAATGTTTGATTTAGTGGCACAGTTCATAAATCGATCGCTTCTTATTTTCACGGAAGGCATGAAAAAACAAACCCTGATGGTTTCTTTTTTTCAGTTAAGTGAAGTTGGAAATAGGTTTCGGTGTATCTCAAGGTTCAGTACCTGGTGCCTCTTTATTTAAACGTTATTTAAATTCGATATTGCAAAGGAGATTAAGTATCAGCATTGCGTCTTTTGCTGATGAAATTGCATTGAAATAAGAAAAATAAAAGCTTTCTGACGAAAAAAATTTCTAATCCATTGGAGCGGGAAATATGGTTTGCATGATTATACTTAGTAATAAGAAGGCAAACAAATTAAAATTGAAAGAACGCGAATAAAGACAAAAATGCTAAAATTTCGGAATAATTCCCATGATAGCTAGATATTCATTTGAACATTCCTTTTGTGGTTCTTAGTTTAAAACTCCCTATTGATTTGCCGCTGAAAATGGGGCCAAGAAATATCTCGTTAACACAAGCGAAAAAATAGTATTGTAGCTAACGAAAATGCCTTCAAAAACATTTCGAACCTTTATTATTATTTCAACGCACAAAATTTGGTGATCAACTTAAAAAAATGTTGGAGTAGTAATTAGATTCATTTCCATTATCACTCTTCGATGCGAATAGAATGCGTAGGAATATAAAATTTTGGTATTTTTAAATACTTTCCTATCATAATATCATTGATATAGAAAATTTTACTAACACCGTGTCGTTGTATGAACGTACAAACAATAAAAGGGCCAAACGTCGACCCTGACCATACCAGTGATCGATTATCCAACGAGAAAAAATGCCCAGAAACAGAAATTCAACGTTGGAAGCCTCAGCACACCTGGAGTAGACAGAGCAAGACTCTCCGCTGTATATACACCATCCACAAACCAATACCGCGACACCACAAACGCCGTAGCCAAGCAGCTGGCTCAAAGCACGGGACGCAGGCTCTTCGAAACACAGTGAAAGAAACCTTGTCACCGAAGCACAGGGAAAAGTAGATGTATTAAAGCTGCATTTTCAGCGGCTGCTTAATGGGCATCAGGTAGAGAGAGTGTATCCTGTCAATGCAGAACCCATCCATCCTCCCAGTTTGAAAGAGATTGGCTCAGGTATTAAAAAACTCAAGAAAAACAAGGCCGCCGGCTCGGATGATCTACCAGCGGAGCTTTTCAAGCATGGTGGTAACCATAATTTGGAGGTTGTTAAGGAGATTACCTGCCTCGAAGTAAATATCAACTCCACGAATGACACCTTAGTGGAGTTTTGACAAAGACTCACCATAGGAAACCCCTGCTTCTTCGGTTAGGCGAAACAAATGGGTTCAAAAATCCTAAGTCGGAAGGCGAAATGTATGCTCTATAAAATTTTTATCCTGCCAGTTCTACTATTCGAATTGGAGTGCTGAACGATCTGCAGGAAAGCACAGCAGATTTTCAGCGAGAGAAAAATTCTTCGTCGAATATTTGGTCCCGTGTGGGAGGAGGGCGAATGAAGGAATGTAGAATGAGCTGTATCAAGCAAGATGTGGATGTAGTCCAAAAAGACCAAAAACGACGACTTCAGAGACTTCTCCAGGAAAGAGAATCTTCGAATCAGAGTTCCCCGATTCAAACCAAGTGATGGAAGCAGCTTGTCCGGGATTGGCGAGAGTTGAAGACTCCCGTATCTCCAGGCAGAGACTCGACACTCACGGATCGGGAGCCCGTTAATTAAGTAAGTTATGTAACATTTTTATCCGCAGTGCTACTGTGGCATCTGAACTTAGAAAATTTGGCGAAAAATTTTCTTAGTTTGTGTAGGCTTTTTTACTCATGTTCTGAACATCTCAATCATTAGACTTAATCCTTATAGGGTTGTTTTGGGAGGAAGGGCTCAGCATCAATACACTTCAGCAGTGGGATTGCCTATTTTGTTCATTTTTTTGTTACGTTCTGCTTTTCTTCGAGCACGGTGGCGGGCCTCACACTTTTGGCCTGCATAAAAGATAAATAAAGAAACCATGGGTACAAAACTTAAACACAAAAGAAAAGCTTAAGGACTGGATCCCTGTGCTCACAGAGCAGACAGTTCTTCTCGACCACTAACTTATTAGTTGAGCGTCTAACAAACGCTTTGTTCAATTAAAAATGAAATACTTTTCCATACCCCCTAATGATAATCAACTTGAACTTTCCACAAATTACTAAATTAAATATGAATCTTAAACCACTCACCGATACAAATCATAGCTGAACCGCTCCACCAGCAGGCTGGTCTGCTTAATGTCCTGAAAGTTTTGATAAATCATCGCATATTGCCTGGCGATGTTTGTGCACTGACGAATCGCTGGCGACAGGGCGCTTGTGCCCTTCAACTCCTGCATATCACTGACCGAATAAAACAAAACTGTCGAATATTTCTCCGGCAACAAGTCTATATACGGTTTCCAGAAACTATCCGGATTAACCTTTTCCGACACGAGCACATATGCCAGGCGTAAGTTTGACATTTTCGACTCGAACGGCAACAGCGGCCTCTTCACGTTCAGCAACTCCTCAGACATTATAAGTTTGCGCGGCACAATTATTATTGGATCACCTTTCTTTATGTCCTTTGTCGCTTCTAAGCCCAAGTCGTATCCAGCGAACTCGGCGATTCGAACTCCGTCATGTTTGACTCCATTCTCATCGGCCCATTTGTTGAAGGCCTCTACGTTGGCGGCACGATTCTTGCTTCCCGATCCCTTAAACTTCAAACAACTCTCTATTGTCTGGATACGCTCCAAGATTCCCATAACCGTAACATACTCCTGCCACTGCTCAACTGGATTGGTCCGACGCAAAATCGTCACCTTCAGTAAATTCATAACCAGCTCGTTTAATTCATTGCGTTTTTGGGCAGAGATTTTCTTAAATCCAACCGCGTCCTTGCCCGATGACGACGCGCCAGGCTGTTGCTGTTGGTGCTCCCCGCCAGACGTTTGCTGTTGCTGCTGCTGTTGCCTCTTCTTTTGTTGCTGTTTCTTACCCATATTAACAAATGAATCTATGAAGTTCCTTATAAGCCACTAACCGAAAGTTCTGTCACACCCAATTGGCCAAAAAACGAATTTCTAAGCAGACCGAAAAGTTGAATGAAAAGTATGTGGGAAGCAGAAATGTCACTTGGCGCGAGTTAAAAATAGAAAATCTCAGTCGAGTGATGAATTTGAATTGAAAATTAATTCAAAATTTCCATGAGAAAAAGACCGCGAAACTGCGCCGGAAATATTTTCAGAAATGTAAAAACAGAAAATCGTGGATTGTCGTCGGCAAACTACACGTGCTGACGAGGGTGGGAGAATTTTTTTATTTTGCAGTGATTTTTTTTTGCAAGAGTTTGACTTTGACAGTGCTTTGCTTTGACAGATGCCACTTTCGGTTTCTATTTTTAGGTAAACAAAAATAGCAATACCAAATGGGTTTACATTTGAAAGTGTGTTCGCTGTAAAGGCGAATGAAAAGCTAGTCATATTAAGTAAAGATGTATAATATATATATAGATTCATTAGAAAAGCGTTTAATAGAATTTATCTATATACCTGTTTATACTTTTTTGCGCCAAATTCAAAGTGTGGCTAGAGGGCCACACTTCTTTGAGTTGAAAGTCTTTTAGTGCATTTAAAAAAATGAAATTGCGCTACAAGAAATAGAGAAAAAAATTTATTAAATAAATAATAATTATGAGGCAATCAAACCTTGAAAGATTTGAGACTTAGTATCCGCTATTAATTGATCAATATAGGATATTTGGTCTTTCTGCTTTTCATGATCCTTACGTGTGAAATAAAATTAAACGTGTTCTCCTCAATTCGTGCACCTCACAAACATGATTAAATTTTTGAGGTCTGTTCTTATGCCTCTCATCCAACATTCAGCTCTATGACGAAGAATCGGCAAGGCGAGCGTTTTGTATGGCATGATTGTTGCATTCCGTGCTAAAAGTTTTCATGTTCGTTGTTTTGACAAACCGAGGAGGTTTTGATTGGTTAGGATGAGTCTTTGTTGTAGATTTGTGAGCTCGGCGGCAATACTAGATATTTTTGAATTTTCAGCTACACTGTCCGTAACAGCACTGTTATGTTCATTGGATTGACTAGAACGTGGCAACTTGCGAGTCCGATCATCGCACAAGACAAGCAACAACCACATGCGCAACCAAACAAATGACTTTCGTAATTTGTCCTAAAATAGATCAGAAATTTACTTTCAATGTACTTTTCTTTCAGAAACGTTAAATCTCTTAACATCTAAGAGCAGTATTGACCAGCATCCACGTGTATCAAGGGGGCGCTTTTCCAGCATTACCTGTTTACCTATCTTTAGAGAAATGCATAAAAAATACTGGAGTTGCAATGATATAAATGTAAAATAGGGAAGATATAGTACAACAGTATAACAGTATAAAAAAATTGTAAAATATTTTCTACACAAAATTCTCCGAATATTCCTTAAAGATGAAAACTTCCAAGATCTCATTAGAGTGCAATTCATATTGTGAATTGATCACAATCAGCACTCTGGCACATCTCTACGAATATTGTGAAACCTGTCAAACTGGTAAACGTCAATCCATTTGTTTATTTGTGGAATTGTACCTCACCCATCGCATCAATTTCATTTAGTTTTTTTCAATGAAAAAATGATAGTACGCGGTCGCCTCGCCTGTAAATTAATATCATGTATTATTGCCATAGCAATTGTCATAATTTTAATATCGAACCTTAATCAAAACCATCGATATCACGATGATTTCATCTCGGTGGACACCGTCGGCCAAATGGAGGAGGAAATCAGCAGCGATACCTTAGTTGATTTAACTGACTTCCACTTCAGAATCGACAACAATCTCTGCAGCAAGTATGGAAAGGATCTGCTAGGTGTGGTCTGGTGAGTAACCTTGCTTGAGCATCCATTGACTAATGTTATTTCGATCGCCCAACAGGAGTCATTTTAGTTACATCGTACGTTGGTCATGACGAACTGAGAGCTGCCCATCGACAGGCGATCGCACAGAGCAAACTCATCGAAATGGGTTTCCTGCGAGTGTTTCTGTTGTCCGAAATACCTGCGAAAGAGAAGTACATTAAGCAGACACAAGTTTTGGACGAGCAGAAGAAATTCGGTGACCTGCTGCAGGGAAATTTCGTCGAAGCCTACCGGAATCTCACCTACAAGCATGTCATGGGCCTCAAGTGGGCCGGCACAAAGTGTTCTCGGGCGAAATTCATTGTCAAAATCGACGATGACGTTGTGTTTGACATTTTCCACTTGAAAAACTACTTGGAGGGCTTGGAAATCAAGGGAGCGCCAAAGAATTTCCTGGCCGGTTTCATTTTGGATAATAAGCGTCCCGTTCGCATTACGGCGAGCAAATGGTCAGTAACGCTTGACGAGTATCCTGGTGATTCATATCCAGACTACCTTTCGGGATGGCTGTACATAACAAATCCGAATACGGCGCTTAAACTTGTCCACCTGTCGCAATCGGAGAAATTCTTTTGGATCGACGATACTTGGATAACCGGTATTTTGCGTGACAAGTTGACCATCCCCTTGATCAAGCTAAATCCGTGGTTCTCGGCGAATGCCGAGTTCATTGATTGTTGTGTACGCGACCTTAAAGAATCCTCATATGAGTGCGATTACTTTGTGGGTCCGAATGGAGGCGATACTAGGCTCATTGTGGAGTTCCTGCATGAAATTGAAAAGTGCTACTTCGATGAGTGCAATAAGCGCTCGCCGGAGCATTCATTAAAGCAGACTTGCGTGTCTACAGCCAAGCATTTTTTACCCGATCATGGCGATGCCCTTGTTCGCGAGGTTAAGTTATGATGAAGCGCTGTCTTGTCGTAGGGAAATCGACGATGGAATCCATGGTACCTGCATACAACGATAAAGATTAAAAGCAAGAACCTCCTTTGCCAACATTGTCTGTGATTTCAATTCGGGGATTCGTTCGTGAAGTCTCCAAAAGGAACTTTTATTTTTTTTATAAACAATAAATTAAGTTTTAATATTTCATAAAAAATATAACGTAACTAACAATTAAATGAGGCAGTTTTATTTGACTAACCGTGGAGCCGGAGTCCATTTAATGTGCGACGCAAGACATGCTTCCCGGGAGCCTATTCAGATCCAGAGTTGGAGATCATACAATACAAGTATAAGACGCGATTAAGCGGGTATCTGTTACCTTACATAACAGGAGCAAGAAACAATGATGACTCGTGTGTATGCGAAACCTGCAAATGCGTGCCGCCGGGTTTAATGTCATCATTCTTTGTCTTTCTGTGGTCGTGATCTTAAATGAGGGTGTCCATTATTATCCGAGGTGTCTCTCTAATGACTGGTTCTTTTTTTGCTTGGTTAAGGAAGTTTCCCCGGCGGCATAACCTACAACCTGAAGGACCAGTTGCATTTTGTTGAGTCCCTAGGACGAGGGCCGGCTTAAAACGAAGTCAGTTACCCGCTTCGGGTAACGCTGTGACGTTACTGTTTACTCCATGAGAGCGTTTATCCGCTGTCGTGTTTTTAGTGCTGCAATTCCTCTTGTTCAACACTCGCACTTATGAATTTAGCAAAGTCGGGTCCGGATGGACACCAACCAGTATCCGGGTTGGTAAAATAAGCACAAATCATCGCGAAGTGTCTTCTCGACTTGAATCTAGATTTTGCGCTGGGAAACAGGACCTCCTCTTGTGTATAATTTTATCGATATTTGATGTGACTAGTGGACAACAACATGGAGCCGATGATTTAAGGCAGTGTTTATGTATAAGGTTCAACCAGCATTGCTGAGTAAAGAAGCTAGTTACAATTCGACTGCCCTTTGAAGCGCCGTGCATGTACTGAAGAGTCTCATGGCATGAAATGTAACTGGATCGTCACATTGGTTTTTATCATCTCTGCCAGCTTCTTTATCAGTGCTCCGCATCATCATCCCTGATGAGTGTAATGGTTCTCTTGAAAAACTTTTCCTACTGGTCTGCCTGAATCCTAGCATGCGCGAAGTTTGCTGACTTATTTCCCACACCGCACATAGCCAATCCGCACGACTATGAACTCTTTCAGTTGGTCGATGAAATTCGCTTTACTTTTCTATCGCACAAAAAGCATGACGTATAAATTGGCTGGCTAACTGCAGCCCCACCTGCATACTGCATGAATTCCTGAGATATAGTCTTCTTTGTCCATTGTCCATTGTATCTATATTGAAGTTTTGAAGTGAACTGCAAGCGCCACTACTTACCCTAACCCCATTAGCAAAGCTAACTTAGCATTCATCTGACCTCGGTGACGATGGGCATTATGTTCTTTCGCGTCTATGAGACCAAAGGATCTATGAAAATATCCTTCTTTACCTAGCCTATCTGAATGACTTATGCGTCAATGGTATTGCTAGAACCAACGTCGTTGTTTCAATCCAAAAGGAAGGGCTCCATACAAATCCAAAGGAACTGAAAAAAATGCCCGGTCGTTATCATAAGAATTTTGATATCTCCCCGACTGAGGTTGCAAGTGACCTTTCAACCTACGCGTCTCACACCATTTCAAAACGCCTTTCTCATCTCCAGAGTAACCGGTCTCAAGTTATGAACTTTTTTCGTTTTCCGATCTCACTCCAGCTATTCCCAAAATTGTTTCTTTTTATGAACAGAATGTTCGAGGCCTCCGCTCAAAATCATCTGACTACATTCTTTTAAATTTTTGCTCTTACAGAAACTAATCTCTCCACCTATTAAAACCTATTAAAAAACACCAACAATTCCTTCTCTAATTTTGTTTGCGTTGAGTTAATACTCTCGAAGCGAAAAATTTGTATCTTCTGCTGCTACATTCGCATACAAACTTGCAGTTGAAGCTTTAGACTCCCTTTTTAACATGGCTGATGCCAACGATGAGTACATTATTATGGATGACTTAAATCTACCACATCTTCAGTGGTCTCCTTCCGATGATCAAACGTCCCTCCATACAACTAACGCCACTTCCGAAAAAGAAAAACTTCTAACTGACCGATTTTCTGACTCTGGTCTGTTCTAAATTAGCCATATCCAAAATTATCTTAGCAGATAATTAAATAATCTTAACAGAAAATAAAACTTTGCGAATCTCAGTACTACAAATATATTGAACGAATGCAGATCAGTTTGTTCTCTAAAACTAAACATTTCAACAAATTTAAAAACTGATCTGATTAAATACGCGGATGAATCTTCCTCTGACTCCTATACAGTTGCAAACCTCTTTGCAAGCTTTTTCATTCAATCGATCACTTAACACGAGATACATCCTGAGGAGAATTATTTCTCCTTTCTCAATAACTGCCTACAAACGTGTTTTTCGACACCAATGACATTGTCAATAAAACTAAAAACCTAAAGGACGACTACTCCCCAGGACCAGATGGTATACCACAAATTGTCATAAAAAAATGCGTTAACGCTTTATCTCAACCCCTATCGACTCTCTTTTAACATTCGTAAGCTCAATCCATTTTTCTCAAAGTATGGAAGGATACATTTACTATCCCAGTCCACAAGAAGGGACATAAAGATGAAGTCTCAAAATATCGTCTGATTGCTAAACTCTCTTCAATTCTCCAAATTATAGTCTATGACTCAGTTTACTTTAACTACAAAGCAGCAGGATTTATAAAGGGTAGATCTACAATCATAAACCTTATCAAATTCACATCTAGATCACTGCAGGCTATACAATATGGTAAAGTAGTCGACGCTATCTCCACCGACTTAAGCAAAGCTTTTGATAAAATGTCTCATCGAATTATCTGCTTTTAGCTTAAAGGCCTAGGTTTTCCACATCCTTCATCGACTGGATGAAATCATATCTTCAAAATCGACAATACAGGACTCTTTTTCGAACGCCACAGTCCAATCCCTTTATTGCTACCTCAGGCGTTACCCAAGGAAGTCACTTAGGTCCTATAATCTTCATACTTACCATAAACCATGTTGAGCAGTTATATGTCCATCTATGCTGATAAAATGAGAATCTACAAACACATAATACACCTCTCAGAATCGAAGAGCAAACCGATTTGAATAGTTTTTATATTTGGTGCTTTAAAAACACCTAGAGCTAAATGTCGCTAAATGTAAGGCTATTACTTATTCACGTAAATGCTTTCCCCTTCCCCGAACTTACTCTCTCATCTAGAAACCTATTCCGTCAGTTGATTCGATATGTGATCGAGGTGTCGTCTGCGATAGAGAGCTCAATTTTCGTTCACACAATGATTCCATCTAATTCTTCCCTTGGCCAAAGGCGGATTTACCAGCAGGCTGAGTAGGCTTGAGCCGAGGGCGGCAAATTTTTGGAGCGGTAAATTTGGGGATTTTCTCAAAAAGATTTTTGCATGACGGTATTCTGAAGTCTCTCTTTCTTCTTTCAACTGTCTTTGTACATTCCGAGAGTGGCAAACTTTTATATTCGCCGCCCGGGCGCCTCCCAATCAATAATCGGCCTCTGCACCCACTGCCCACACTTTGTATGAGTGAAAAGAGCGAAATTGTAGAAAATGTATTTTATGTTTTTCCCTCTTCCCACTATTAACCCATACATTAAGGCTCTGTCCTTTGAAGAAGTGTATCCTAATGATTTAGAGCCTGAGCTAGTTCAAGAATGCATACATTTTCCAAGCCAAATATTTCCGCAAAGCATTTTGGTTAAACCAGAGTGTTCATCATTAGAGTCTATCTTTGTTTCTGCAAAAACAGAGTCTGCACTTTATCCGAACTTGGGCATATCCCTTCGTTATCCAGCTACGAATTGTTCGGGTGAGAGAAGCTTCTCTCGCCAAAAAGGTATTGTAACGAAGTAAAAACTTTTATAACTGAACTGAGTTGATTATTTTTAATTGTTTGTCTGTCAGTGCAATAAAGATTATTTGTTAACGTTTACCAAATTTACATTATTGTGTAAGTAGCACACATTTCCCCGCTTGTACATGACGGAGCTTTGATTAGCTCAAAAAAAAAAACCATATATCCTAAACTTATTTTACGCGTAATTTCAACGAAATTTTTGGATTGTTAAAATAATGAAGGAGATTACATTTGTAGATGCAATGGCGGCAAAAACTGTATAGCCTATACGTAGAAAATTTGTGAACCCGCTACTGCCGTTGGTTTTATGAAACGATGGTCAAAACGATGGCACTTCGCGATCTTCAATGGACTGATCATTACAAGTTGCCCCTCAGGTTGGTGCTCTTATTTAGTCTCTCCACTCATGGTACAAACTAAGATTATTTTGAACCAATGTCCTGAATACTGCACACGGCAAATAGATCTGTAGACTTCCACTTGACCAAATCTTCTTTAAAAACTCTTATTGCTTGGGGTTAAGCAACAGTTCTTTCCTCCCGTCTTGCACCCATTGATTTAAGCTAGCTTCTAAGTTTTGTATCCAAGCTTTCAGTGATAAGGTTGTTTTAAGCTTAACAAAGAAGTCCATGGTGTACCCCGGCCAACAAACAGACACTCACATTACATGGACTCTATGTCCTCTTCGTCCAAATCATTCCGCATGGATGCCAGCAGAAAGGTGGACTGATACGAGTTTTATACTTTTGCAACTTATATAAGTGCGCCAGTTCAGTCTATATTTGGCCACAGTAGTCCGGCTGTTGGGTATGACGCCGCTCCGTTCCATCGCATATTAGCTGTTTCGAAGATTATTGATTGGAACTTGAATGAGAGTGTGGGCATATTAACACGCTTCGCTTCCTGTTTTGTGAGTTCGTCAGCTCTTTCGTTTCCGAATATATTCTGATGAATTCTTTCTTTTTTGGAGCACATCTTGACAAGCTTCGGATTCTATTGATATTGACCGCTTAGCCTTATTACCTCATGCATTTTTTAATAAAGCTGGAAATGATAAGATTACTTCGTCAGCTGAAGGAATGCTCTGATTCAGTCTGAAATACATTGCATTAGAGTAGACTGCACATTTCATCCCAGCCCTTTTATCTACGAATTCAAATTTGAATTTTTTTGTCGCAGTCCAGAATGACGTGAAGTAATTTTCTGTCATTCTAATTGGGGCATTCCATTGAGGCTGCTAATTCATAAATTTGGAACGTCGTCTTTATGGCTGTATTGTTACAGCAGAGATAAGTCTAAGATGGGTGTCGATCTCATGGCACTTTCTAGATAGCCTGGAACACGTGGGTTAGAACCATATATGAAAAGGTGTCTGATAATTCCAGTTTCCTTCTTAGGCGATAAGCGAACGAGTGATAATCTCAATAATCTTCTCAAAACGAGGGGCACTATGGATTAAGGCCCATACTATATTTGACGTCTACGAATGTAGTAGTGATAGTTCAAAGATACAACTATCAAAGAGTGTGAAACTTCTCCGGGTTGTAATTTTATAATTTTGTCCACCACATTGTCTCCGTAGAAGCGGTGAAACAACTCCTCCTTGTGAAGTGCTCGCATTGGTTCCCTTTTCATGCATATCCCGCTTACTTATCTAATTTATATTGAGCGTGCTAAGAATTTGACTAAGCTTAGTATTTCACCGTCAATAAAAGGTCTCTAAAGACAGCCTTTACTTTAACCGAAATCTTCTGTCCCTGTGTGTATATCACTTCTCTTTTGTTCAATCGATTAGAAAAAACCTTTGAACAGGAGAGGCGTCAAAGTCATGTAGGCCCCATATTCCCAAGAGCTTTGTTTCTTCGAATCTCTTTTTGTTATTTGTTTATGATCTTCATCTTCATCTAGTTGGGTTAAGAAGTATTGTAATGGAATTTAATGCTTAGTTAGAATAACCATACCGCCGATGCGATTTCCAGCCCCCTTAAATATTATACTGAATTTATTTGCAATAGACCTGCTCCTTCCCTGTTTTATAATAAATAAATTATTTTTTTTTTCTTCTCCTCATCATGATACTCGCCTCGACAGAATTGTTCATCAGGATATCTTCAAATCCAGTTTAGAACAGAAGAACACTCTCCTCCACTCGCTCGTATGCTTATCAGTTCTTGTTTCTTTCATTTATATTTTGAAGATCCTTTCCACATACGCTTCATTTATCTGTATGTGTTAGAGGTACCATCATTTATTGCGATCACTACTTAAAGTCTTTGAAGTCAGCTGAATTCAAACTGATTTTTCATTTGTTTAAATCATTCAAAACAAATCTGTTGACGATTCTTCGGGATGGTGTGATGTGATGGGCCAACCTCTCCCTGGCATAACAAAACTTTGGGACTCATGTGGCAATGCTCGAAACCTTAATACTTGCACTGATTACATGGTTCATCGAATAAGCAGGATGTTCCAATTGTCGACCATAACAATAGCCATCAAACAACAGATTCACTTATCTTGGCACTACAAGTATATGCCATCAATAACCTCGCTTTTGGCACAAAAAAAAACCCTAACAAAAGTTGGAGAGTGCTTATTTCGTGCAGGATAGAGAGAACCATACGCAAGACAAGATGTATCCCGCAATCTAGCTACGTACTGACTGATGCGTCCTCAGAAAGGGTGCTGATAAATTAAGGCACTGTCTGCTAGCTTTTCTTTCAATAAATGTGGCAAATGTAAAAAACGCCTGGCTAGAAAGGTAATGTTTGCCTCCACTCGTAGGTAGGACCAAATATCCGAGGACATTTGCATGCTATTTGCATTCGGCTCCATACAGCAGTAAAAAAATTGATGTCATTAGATTGACTTCATAAGCAACTTTTTATGATCGAACAACCTCAGAGGAAAGTTGAGGTAAAAGGTGTGGATTTTCAAGATTCTTATGGGGTGGATATTGATATAGTTCCGAACCACGATTTGGTAGATCTCGACCTCCTGCATAATTGGCGACACTGACGATTAAAGAAAAATGGTTCCACTTATGTCCGCTCATTTCAAGCTGATAAGAAGGAAGAATCGATGCAATACAAAGACTGCTCAGACATCTACAGACTCCAAAATTGTAAAAGCGCAATAGTAAAAATAGAAGAGATCTACGTAACTCCGATCGTTTAGTATTCTTCGGAACATTAGCAAGGATTTCGAAACGTTTATCCTTGATAGCAACTAGGTTACAGAGACTTTAGTAGTGACGACATTGAACATGTTAGTTTTGGAAAACGCTATTGATATCGTATACTGTCGTATAGTTAGGCCAGCCTCATTAACTTGAGCAGTTTTTTATGAAACATGACGATGCGAATTTTGCTTGATTTTCGAATTTAGAAACTTCAATTCACTATTCACTATGGCACGAGCAATCTCTTTGATATTTTGACGTTCTGGCAACTCAAACGTAGAATTAAGGCTCCACTGCCCATCCTGTCTCAGCACTGTATCCTTGAACCATAATAGGAAGACACTTTTTTTGCAGTGAATATGAACTATTATGGCTGCTATAACAGAAAATAATAAAAGTAATAAAAAGTTATAAAAAAAAGAGTTTTTAAGGTTCCGCACTTCAAAAGATAAAATTAAATCCTTATAGGACCACTTCGTTGTCCGTCTGTCTGTAATCACCCTTTTTTTTATAAGCTCGTATAGGTATCAAGTTGACTAAATACTTATGAAGGCAGTCCTTTAAAGCGGTTAATCAAGCTCACAAATCGATGCAGTCAAAAAATACGGCTGTTAATATCGCTGATTTATTAACTTGTAAGGGAATCTAAACCTATAGGGTTCTACAAACAGAAGCGGGAAAGACCTTTGAGACTCGATTTCCGTACGCAACTTCGCCGGCTTTTATTTGCTTTAATCCGAAATCATCTGAACGGATTTAGAATCATGAAAGTATCGGGTGTTAGCTCTCGATGTTGAATACGAGACCTAACCCCTTAAGCAGTATGAAAAACGGACAATCGGACTGAATTGCCATCAATTAGTATTTCGTTATAGTCATTTAACATCAAAGAGTAGACCAGATCTTTGGAAGGACGATCCCGGCTCATTTTAGAACTTTTACTAAACTTTTTGATGAAGTCAGTGCATAATCTCTCTTCATGTCTAACAGTACTGGTAAGGGAGCCCTTAATTAAACGTTACCACTGCAAAAATCAGAGACCAAATATCAAGAAAAAAAGGAATACATAAAATATCAGATACATTACACTATCCCATTTGCATTTATACACAACAAATGAATTAAAGCCGGGAAGACCACCACCAACAGCACCTTGAATTGCTCGAATGTATTCAAGTGTAACATCAGCCTTTCTTGTGCATCGATAAGACTAAACTCGATTTGCTTCGAACAATAGTACAATACCCTATATAGATAAAACTAAACCTAAAACAGCGACTACAACTATTATCAGATAATTATTCTATATCTCCGAATAGTGGTGTTCAATTGGCAATAAAAAAGGATCCACAACAGAGTTGTGGTTTGGCTATTTTATTCATTCAACTACACACCTTCATCTATTCCATTGTTCCGACCGAGTATCCTAGAAAAGCTTACCCCAATTGCTCATGTGCAGATAAAAGCATAAAAGCCCCCAATCGGCATCCAATCTTTTGATAAACAACCAACCTATGAGTATCACTCAGGCCGCGATGTGTTGCTCTCGTTGTCGTTGAAGTCTCCGTCACTTATAGTCCTTACCGCGGCGGTCCTTTCAATCCAACTCGTCTAACAATAAAAAAAAAACTGTTTTTTGCACTTTAAATAATTCGTGTTTCCTTTTACAAATAAAATGTAACATTTTCAAATAAAGAAATTGAAAGAATTCCAAAAGCATTGTTTTCTCAAAAAGGATACACTTTAACTGGGATATCTCCAGCATGCGCATGGTGTCTCCTCCTGTAAACGTTGTTCCTTTCATCCATTGATGTACAGCAAAAAAAAAAAAACACCATACATACATTTTGTAAGGAATTCTTCATCGTAGTGCAGTAACAGTATTCATAGTGGTTGCCCCTACTCGTGCGTGTCCTTAAAATAAATTGCTATATCCTGCCCCAACAATATAAATGTGTCATCCCTCCAAAATACCAGTTCCAAGGTATTAAAAAAAATGTAAAAAAATCTTTTGTGTAAAAATGCTTCCAGCGAGATGAAATTCAAAAGTGTTCTCGAGTGTGTATTCAGAGCAATAAACCAATAAATCAATTACAGATAATTTTGTTTTGTAAGGAAGTAAATTTCCTTGGAGATTTTAAAGGATTTTGCTTGTCCGAGGTCATGGCTACTACTCCTCGTCGTATTTCCAATGTAATTACGTATATCGATGACGACGGTCTTTCGAAAATGCGAAAATTCTTGTATTCCAATTGAATTAGTATATCGGCGCGGCGTGTGTTAGTGAAGGACACAACCAACGTTTAAAAAATAAAAGGATATTTTTCTATAGAAATAGGTGCACAAAACGCTGTGTTGACCTGAGTGTATCTGACTCGTCGTCGTCGTGGTCGTATCTGTACGTGATGTGAAAAGTATTGTGAACGCAGGCGACGGCTAAGTATTTTGGAGGCAGAAAGAGAGTTATACCTTCGCAGGATATCAATTAAGAACGAGAGTAATGTAAGTCATCCGTTGTTGTACAGAGCGTTCTACTTGGGCATGTCCTTTATTTAGTACGACTACATAAATAGAGACGACATTTTTGTTTTTGGCACGAATCCTATGTGCCGCATTAGTTAAACGTAAATAAAGAAGTGTTTGCATGGCAATCTTTGTTTGTACATAAATCTTCACCGAAGAAATGTGTGCGTGGAAGGGGGGGGGGGGGGGGGCGAAGGGGGATGGTAATTGTAAATGGCCAAGTCATTCAATTACGTTTGTTGATTTATTGTCTATCCATCCAGAGTTTTTTTGCTCTTATTTAATTTGCAATCGCATTTCGGTTTTTTTTTTTGTTGGATGCTCGGTCTTGTTTTCGTGTCAAGTTTTAAGCAATGTTGGATTTTTTTTTGGAAACTACGCTGCAAAAAGTTCCATTTTCATGCAAATAACTTTTAATGAAGAATGATTCTGTTTTTGTTTTGGTGTTTCATTTCCCTTTGCATGGTCGACTTGGCTAGCTAGAGAGATGCTTCTTAATCCAGATGAGGGGTTGGGTATACTTTAGGCTTTTAGACGCTTGTGTTTGTATGCGTGGCTTTGTTAATGGGAATTCGATAAGGAAGACAAGAGGAGGGCGATTGTTTTTGTTGCGATATGCTTGTTTGCGCGACTCATCCACTTCCACTTGAATGTTGCTTCAGTTTATTTGGGTCAGTACACTCGTTGAGCACAGCTCATTTGAAGCATAGTGGTGGAATGGCCGTAGGCAGTTTTTGTTATTGTGAGAATGTGCGACTGTCGAGCAATTTCACGCACTCATTGTTATTATAGTACTAAAGGATAATTTCTTGTAACAAGTTGAAGTTATGCAGAGGGACTACAGAATGAGGTCATAGGTCTCGGGTTATTTAACATGAAACGGAATTTGTGCGCTTTAGTTTAAGGTTGTTCTCGTTTCGAAAGTATATGACATCTCTCAACATTTCCTCGGCTGTGTATTGTGAACGTAAAATAGAAAATATTGTTGAGAACTGCTTTGTCGGTTTAGTATGTAAATAGGTACGCTGTAACTATCTTTATCATTTCTAAAGGTGTTTCTACCAAGCGTTTGTAGATACATCTGTATATGCTTTTATGCTGAAAGTTTCAGACAAACACAATACAAAGTAGCAATAGAATTCTTGGTTGGTTCGTTCAGAATAGTTGCCTTTCGGTTTGCTTAGATTTTAGCTGGTTTATCGACCTCCAAGCAGTATTGATCGTCCCTCGGCTATTGGGCTAAAAGGCCTATTACTCCGATCAAGACGCGTATCTCCTTTTCATTCAAAGCCATGAGGGTTTTTGTTCCCAATTTCTGGCCGCAGTGAATTATGGCGAACGCCCTTTAAGATCCATAGTCTGTATGTTTCTCTCTCTTTCTATATACTATGATTAAGTGGCTACTGTCGATCTTTTCCTAACGAATTCTGTAGTCACCGAGATAGTTGTGGAACCTCAATATTGGAATGGCAACTGCCTTTGATTTCACTTACACATTGTATCAGGCTTTTATTGTTGCTTGCCATGGGAAAGGTCTTTTATGAAAGGGGCCCGCATTGTATATTTTGGTCTCGACCTAGCCTGCCTCAAAGCTGTTGAGCATTGATGTGGATCCGTAGGAGAATCCTTCGAAGCAAATCAAGGACTCGTAAATTTTGAGGAGATTTAATATGATGTTCCAATTGAGCCCTAGTCCCTATCGGCTTCTTTGAAAGAAAAAAAAAAGAGCACAAGTTACTCCTGAAAGACCATTTGTGGAGACTGTATAATGGCGAAGAAAACCAGCTCTCCGATGTCAGGCAGAATAAATCATTCAACGGGGGCGACGTTGGTGTAGAGATAGATATAGTAAAACTTAGAAACAGCAAGACTGCTTGACATGATGGCCTGCATGTGGAACTGTTTAAAGCAGCGGGAGAAGACTTGGTTGTGAGAATGCATAGTATCATTTGCCAATTCACACGAAAGGAGACCCCATTGACTGCGCCGAGAAGAGAGGAATCAGTCTCCCACCATTGCTTATAAGTTTTCTTTCTATCTTTTAGCTTTCAAACATCGCTTAAATGGTTGCAAAAAATTCGCCTCAATCAAATGATTTTTGGTTTAATCTTTTCCTCATCGAAAATTGATTCTTTTAATATTGTCCGTTCTGTCGGCTTCTCACATGAGTTCAACAAAATCAATGTGGGACGAGATAGTCCTTAAAAAACCGTTTCGAACCAATAAATTTCAGTAGTTTTTCGACACAAACTTTTTATGGGCAAGAGTTGTTAAAAATGTACGTTTGTACACATTTTATGGAATGCTTTTTTCCTGCAACACTATAATCAACAATCGTTTGAACAACAATCATTCGAAAATGTAGCATAAACACTTTTTGGAAGAATTTAAGTCCACTTTATGTGGTATATCCTGTTAAGCCTAGAGTTAATATGAAACTAAAACCGTATAAAAGAACTCAGTACAAAAGAAGTATCTATTTTATTTTATACATATCGCAAGCCGGAAAACGTTAAAATACATTGACCGATATTATGCTATAAAATGTTTGTTTACTTTGAGTTTTTTTTGCTTGGAAACCATAAAGGCTTCGTATCCATAACGATATATTGGCAATAGAAAAGCTTCCGCTAACATTAACACAATGGTACTCTTTGTCAATATAAAATGCTAATTTGGCCACTTTACACACACCCCATAGTTTTTTTTAATAAGGTTGTTCAATGATAGAGGAACTGTTAAGGGTAATGTTAAGGTTTGCATATAACCTTGTCTGTTCGGTACGCAGACGGAAACCGGGTAAAAATTTATGTGAAAAATTGTTTATCTTTGAAGCATGGAGGTTTTTCTTTTTTTGAGTACGGAGTTATTTTCAAATACAAAAATTTCAAATAGGCAATATTTTTGAGGGCCAGAAGAGCACGTTTTTTAACTGAATTTGTTTGTCCGTCTTAGAATAATCAAATCGTTTTTAATTTTTGACAAGGAATGCAAATAATTATGAAAATATTATTGAATTTTTTTCGCATTCGCTTCTCGAAATTTTCAGTGTTGGGAATATTATAATAAAAAGTCAGGTACTCTTAGGAAGCAAAGAAATTATATTTTTGGGCTTTGATTATTTCGTCATGCTGCATCATATGTTTTTGAAATAGTTCTATATCTATTACTTTATTTCGATGCCTGATTGGCGCAGTTGAATAAGTTCCTGCCTTTACATTGAATAAATTGATAAGTCCCCGTAGTCTGTCTTAGTGGGTTTCCTTACTGTAGTGGTTGCTGCATCAGCTGCTGGAACTTTTAGTCCGTAAAGAGAATAATAATGCTTTATGTAGTTGTTGTGTCATTGGATGTTTTTTGAAGTTATAAAACTGTCAGCACTTAACTTCCAATGACACTACTTTCTAGTTTACCGACTAATACTGTTAATTATAATAAGTGAACGTAAATAAAAAAAAAATATCGAACTCTAACTCCCAATTCTGACTTCATCCACCCATACATCTGAATTTCAAACCACTTCTCGCTGTGTGCCACATCACTAATTATTATAAAACAAAGTTCCTGCCTGTCTGTCTGAAGGGGAAAAACTGAAAAACTACCGAAGGGATTTTCATACGGTTTTCACCATTGGACAAAAAATTTTATTTTAGTTTCCTATAAACTGGCTGAAATATGAAGATGATTGTAGCCTAAGGTATCAAAATTTCATTATTTGGCGGGCACTGGGAAAACTATTAGCGTTACATTAAATAAAGGACTAAGCAGATATAGTTCACATCAGTACCCACAAAAAAGTCATTGAGACCATATGCTTAACTATTTCACTAAAGTCACGTTAGCGAAATGAGTCAACAAAAATGATGTGGTTGACAAAACAGTTCTAAGCTTAGTCTAATAGTTACCTACACAATATTGAAATGAGACCACCTTTTTCAGCATTTTATACACGTTTGCATATTCCTCCATTTTTCCATATTCTATCAGTGACCTTTTTTCCAATTAAATAGGAGGTAGTCAAAAATTAAGATTTTATCAAATCGAAGAAATTTCCAGCTCCAAATTCAAGCAATTCGAACGAACGCTCAGATGTTGACTTCTCGGAAAAAGTACGTTCAGGACTTTTTTATGTAAGCAACTGAAGACCGAAACAGATGTATTTTCCTCATTGAATATGTATGAATTTAAATGAACAAGGTACCATTCTGTGGAAAGATCAGATGGAAGAATTACTTTTATTTTGACCAAAAGTTAAGACCGCAATTCAGCAAAAGATTTGTGAGGTGGTAGATTACATATAATGGTTGTTGTTGGCTCCATCGAAAGATAGCACGAGAAAATAAAACAATCATATTATTTGGAGATTTTAAGCGATGTTGCAACAGTTGTAGAGCAACATACCTTCTTATATAACTATTATTAACTTTATGCATCAACACTCTAAAACACCAATTTGAATGAAAATGAATTTATCTACAAAATATTTGTCGGTAATTGCGCAGTACCTATGTTTTGAAATGGCCACCTCAGAAACCAGATCTCAAAAAAATAGTTCAAGTAAGATTGGTTCGCATATTAAATACAATTTTTCCGCGTTTAAGAAGCGTTATCTATCAGAATTGTTTTTCCGAATAATTTCGCAGTGATGATTGTCTCTTAAGTAAGTAAGTAAGTTAAGTATTATATTAAATTAAAAAAAAAAAATTAAAAATCAGAAGAGTTAACAGACTAACGTTGTCCGAATATTGTGTCAATGATTTTTTTTTCGTGGGTAGGTAAAAACCTTCATAGGCATTTTGAGGACCGGCCACGCATGCTGATAATAGTGCGAGATTCTTACTCACTAAAAAACCTCCCATGTCTTCTAGACTACGACTTTCCTTAACAAGTAGTTTCATTTTCTGTAGATCATCGCGTTTGGTAGGTAGCCTTCCAGGGAAGGCACCTACTAGCTCCGTCATTGTCTGCGGTTTTTACTTTTGGCGCTTGATCTAGAAAAGAAAGTTACTTTGCCAGACACGGTAGCAACTCTCAAATCTCTTGATGTTTTGTTTTTAAAATTTTGTATTATCGATCTTTTGCATGTGTTGATTTGGTCTCATTTAAAACCATCCGCCAAGTCTTCGTCCAGTCACTTATTTTGTCTAATGATCGGTAAAGTTTTCGCATTGACTTTTCGACATCATCCACTGCGAGGACCACCGTGTCGTCCTCGAACGTGGCTGTCTCTTCATCTTGGGGCATGTCTCTCATATAAAGCAAGAACAGAATCGGAGCCAGAACACTTCCATGGGGAACATCGGCATGAATTTCTTTGAACTCTATGTATTTATTCCCGTATCTAACACGGAAAAGTCTTTTTGCGAGATAACTTTCTGGTAAGATAAGCCTAAGTCCATAGTGCCATACCTTGTTGAAGGCTTGCGATACGTCTAGAAATGCACTGGAGAAAATCTTTTTCCTTTCCAGGGTTTTTTTTAATTACGTTTGTTATTCGATAGACCTGAACGATTGTGGAATGTTTGACTCTAAAGCCAAACTGGTGGCCTGGTAATAATCGTCCAACTTCAGTTACCGGTTGCAAACAAAGTTTCTCCAAGATCTAAGGTATTATCGGCAGGAGAGAAATCGGTCTGTAGTGTTTTTCTCGTCTGGACTTCTTCTTGGTTTCGGAACCATTATGACTTCGGCGACTTTCTTGAGACGTCTGAATTTCTCAAGTAAGCATAGATAATATATATGTATATACAAAATCTTGACTAACGCTTTTTTAGGCAGCTCCTTTAAAATTTCACCAGTAATAAGGTCGTACCCCGGAGCTTTGTTATTTTTTAATATCCTTACGGTCTTTCGAAGTTCGGGTAGTGCTACCGTTCTCAATTTAAAGTTGTTTGAATTGTGTAGCTTATCGAAAATTCGAACATCGAAAAAACACGTGCTGAACTCAAGCCAACGTCCGGACAGGACAAGTTTGTCGGGTTATCTAGTACATTATAAAATAAGTTATAAGGTCTTGAGAGCGAGCAAATTAAAAAAAAAAAATCTCGCCATAAAAGGGAGTTAGCAATGAAATACCCAACTACAGGCCCATCTTCAACTTCAATGCATTACTAGACTTATCGAAAACATTGCATACGTTAATCTGGTCTTCCAATGTGAATCTTTACTCTCTCGAAGCCAATATGTATTTTGCAAGGGTAGATAAACGACGTCCATGAAAGGTGCAAAACGAAATCGACGTCGCGTTTTTACTTGAGATTTTTGTAATGGCCTTCGTGGATGTCCGTTGCTCAGTTGTAAGTGCCACGGCTGCTGAGCGTGAGGTCCCAGCTGTTAAAAAATCCAGGTAGAGCCATCTACGGTTAAATCACGTTTTCAGAAAAAAGACAAATGTAGTGAAGTGCACTTTTTATAAGAATATAGTAAACCACTTGCGATGATAGCCTGGATGTGCGAATTCCTCCTTTGATGCAAGAGCTTTTAAGTCTTTGCCTAGGTGAAGCCCAGTAAGGCCAGTTTAGTTAGCCTTAGTTTTTGTCATGCGACGGCGACGAATCCCGAAAACGCGAGATCCCGAAAAAATCAAAAAAACCAAATACCGAAAAACATAAAACAAAAAATTTAAGCAAATTTCTTAAATTGAATTACATCTTTCAAGATTGCGTTTTCGAGAGACGTTGCTCTTGAATACAGTGAAATTTGTATGCGAAGCAAGCTGCGCTCTGCTTACAATCACTATTTACACTTTTTGAGTGAACTTAGGCTCATAAGGTTTTAAAAAAAAGAACAGAGCCACGTTGTAAAATTTCACTTAATTGGCTTGATGTCTTTCGCGATTTAAGACTTTTCGGGACTCTGTCCGATTCCTTATTGGAAAATCTCTTTCCCGATTTCAGCAGCCTTTTAAGACAGTTTATTTTTTTGTTTTTTTTTTTTACTTTTCACAGAGCGGATTTCTCGACCTCTTGTTCGATGGTGTTCTCAAAAATACACAAACATTCATGTGTGGCAGTTTGCATTCAAACACTTTGCCATATTGGCGTAACCTCAAAAATTTGAAAATATACAATTCATCACTAATCCATACCTTATAATATACTATATGTAAACGAATTGGGTCTGCGACTCAGCACCTCCGCGGATCGTTCAAAGAAAACAATTTTCCACCCTTTGTATTTTCTTTTCTAACCGAAAAGCAGTGACTGATTTATGCGAAAGAATGAAAAAAAAATCAAAACTTGGTTAATCGACTTTTCTGACAGTCACTTAATAAGCTGTAAGCTCACCTTCATAAATTCGAAATCCCTGCCACCGAAGACAGAAAACATATTGAAATATCAAGTGAATTTAGGGGCTAAAGCTATAAAACACACCGTTAAATACAAAATGAATTATGCAGGAAGCCAGTCACGAAGGTATCATCACCTTTTCAATTCATCTACTCTCCAGACCATTCCCTCTAAAATCCATGAAGCACCCCCACATGAGCTCACATGTGTATAGTCGTTATATTCATTTCTAGATTAACACCCTCCCATTGCCTCAATCCGTAATGGTTTATGAAATCGTTAAATTCTTAACAACCATGGCTACATCCTAAAGAGGGTAGAAAACAATTGAGTGAAATTTAACGCTTCGACGATCCTCTTTTGTCCTGTCTGGTTATTGCCTTTGTAACAAATCGTTAAGCGTCCGTCATTATCCATCATTCGAGAATGGGTCGAATAGGCCTCTTACTCGCCTCGTCCTCACTCACAAAGTTCAAAACACGCACGCAATGACATCCTGTGATATATGTTTTCCAAATGGCAGCGGTGCGAAAAACAGCACCAGCACAATACACACGAGCCTATTTACTAAGGCGTCAAAAGGATAGAAAAAAGTCTTCAATGCGCCTGAGGGATTAAAGTTTGTCGAACGAACACTCTTCGTTCCGGTGCCATATTGACCCAATTTTTTACAATTTATCCGTTTGTATGTGTCTGTAATCTTATGTTATCTATAGCATCTTGAATCCTTGTTAACTATGCATGAAAGGAGGCAGCAAACACAGAAGGAAAATTTGGTTAGAAAAGACAGAATTTAACCTAGTGACGATGCTGATGCTATTGAGAGCCTGCGTATATGCTGCGGAGTGGTTTGATGTATGCCTCCCCAGTGTGCTGTTCCTCCTGAATCGAGGATAAGTGCACATGTACAGTGGTGCCACTGTATGATTTGATGTGCGCTTGTTTACTCCCAACAGAGTCATCAATGTTTGACTAAGTACAATCCTGTTTGCCTCTATTTGTTTTTTTTTTTTGTAAATTAGAACAGAACACTTCATTATAAGAATTATAGAATCAGTGATAGAGTGTTGAACGACTTGCTTTTATCCTTTAAGCTGCGCTAGGATGTTTCTCAAGTGACTTTGCAAGTTTTCGGCAAAGATGGGTTGAAGTTTAGGTAACTAATTAATGGAATCGTGGAAGATACGAAGCGCTGGTAGGATTTTAGTTTAGCTTTTCTCAAGAACTTTGACTCAATTGACCCAATTATTAAGATAGACATTTTTTTCAAGTAGACTCATAAAATACAACTTTATAAATTTGATAAATAAAGTGTGCTAAAAGGTGTTATTCCTAGAAGAAACGTTCTTTCACCCTACGAGGGGATGGCGGCATCGCAATCAATTATCTTTTGGGTATAGTTGTGTAGGTAGATGAGATGACGTTGGATAAGGGTGTTGATTCTACAGCCTGTAGAGATATCGATTCAGACAACATTGGACAGTCGATAACAACGATTAATAATTGGTGAATGAATAGGATATCGACAAAGTTACGGCGTTGCTCGAGGGACTGCAAATTAATAAGTTTCAATCGATGTGCGTTTGTCTTCCCAACAAAGAACGAAAACACAGAGAGAGATAGCCTCAATTTCTTGGATTTGGGTTTCGTAGAAATGAGAAAATAAATTTAGTGATATAGGGGGCTTAGGAACTCTTTAGTCTATCGTTTAACGTAGCTTAGTGCTGAGTTAGCTCTGTCAATATTGGAATAAATGTTGAAGCGAAAATAAAGTTCACTGCAACAGATTAACCAATTCGTGAAGAGATGTGACAGAAAGGACGTAAACTTTATCTATCACTTTGATCCAAAGGCGAAACAACATTCTATGACTCAGAGAAAAATATCTTCATCGACATCGAAGAAATTTAATGTCATAGGAGTAACCTTCTACATGCTGTTACTACGTAGACCGGATGAATCGATGGCGAAAAGCTTTATAAGAAAGATCAGGCACTAATGTCGAGCTGGAGCTTTTTTTAACCAAATCAATGCCCCATCACCGAAACGGGTTCATTGTTTATATGGATGCCTTTAATTCGCTCATCTTGAGATTGAGCAAATTTTTGTTATGCTCAATGATTTGCAACAGAGAATATCTCCGCAGGTGGAGTTGACGGCAGCAAGCTCGCCGTTCATGGTTTAGCTAAAATTGCTTGGTGTGCGATTTATCTTGCACAAACCATGAACTTCCCATGTGATTGTTAATTAATGTTAAAAAACCTAAAATAAGGGTGGGTGATGAGTACACATCTCAGTTCTACTCGTAGAATTTAAGTGCCCAATCACAACAAATTTAAAATTGGAAGCTTAAGCGAATTGTCGGATTCTAAGAAAGTGCCTGTCTTATCAATTTATCCTTTGTCTCTGTCGCTTGGATATTCCTAGGTTTAACTACCCAAAGCAGTTTGAACTCATCATCATTCATATTGCTTCCCATAACGCCAATGTTTAAGAATCGTAATCATTTTGATTTTCGTCTGAAAAACACTACATTTGTTCGGTAATCTGATCAAATAAAGACCCTCCCGAATATCCATTAAGAGGGGCAGTTAATATTTTTAATATCCATTTTTTATTAGTTATTTATTAACATAACAAGAATACAGAAAAAAAAATGAAAAAATACAAAAAGTTGAAAATTTCAAAAAAAAAAATCTCAAAAAATTGGCGCGTAACCATACCCACGATTTCAACCCTCCTGGCAATCTGAAACCAAAAAAGAAAAAGATTATTAATCTAGAATAATGTCGCAATGTCTGCAACTACGGAAAAGTTTGAAAGATTTTTTTTCACAAAATGGCGACTGCCTGAAAAAAAAACAACTTTTGTACCACTTTTTTTGACTGTTTTGATTTAAAAAAAAAGTAATAAAAATTTGGGGATTGGCATAGTTCCAGACATAGACAAGTCTATAAAGAAGACTCTCTTTAAATTTGAGGTAAATCGGTCTAGTAGAACCTTAGAAATCGTGGGTATTGTTCTGAAAACGAGAGTTTCGAGAAAAACGCGTTTTAAGTTTCACGTAAAGTTGGATGCTCGTATGTCGGAGCTGTCAATCCGGGCGTTGTCTCGTTTCGCAGCAAGCAATTGAGCTTCCGGGCCAATTTTCATTCCCATAAGAACCATCATTTTTAAAATAGGAATATTTCACAATATTTTTATTTCACTCACAGCACATATTTTGAAGGTTAGAATTCAACTGTTAGCAGCTGGACGTAAGTGATCACTAAATATAAAAGATACAAGTCATCTTGGGTTCTTGTATTACAATATATAAAAAGGACAAATGGTTTTAGGGAGAATCCCTAATGTCTTTTGCTCGATTAGTTCCAGCCGAACCAGATTGGAGCAAAATGCCGAAATCTCCGAAAATAATTTGAATTTTGAAAAATCTTCTTGTAGATATATTCTTGAATAGTTGAACTTTGAATATATAAACATTTTTTTTTTTCAATTTCTAGACTAGAATACCCCTTAGATGTGCTTTCTTCAACCTCTCTTCTGCATTATTATTTTAAACATTCCAATTTCGACAAAAGTTGTGGTGTTTCAAATATATTTGCAGTTCTGTCTTCGAAGGGAAAAATATTCAGTTCGGTTTTCGAAGATTTTTATACTTCCATCTCAGCCGTTTCGTTAGATTCGCTTTTGTCTTCACGCCTTTTTACACGAAAGACCTTTTGGATCCACATCCATGTTATGAAACAAAAACTGTGGTGATATAACCTTATTTTCAAGTTTTGTGATCAATATAAATAATATAAAATATAAACAACTTTACATGAATTTTTCTGCTAGAATTTACTGTCCGGAAACTTATTATTATTAGTTTTAATGACTTACACTTTTCATTAGAAAACTAAATTGATTTTGATTAAACAAGTGAAATTGGTCTTTTTTTAGAAAGTTTTTTTATTATTAAATTTAAACCATCTCATCAAATTTCATTTTGCAAATACGCTTCGAATGATATGAATTGGTATTCGATAGCTTGATGCGTTCTCAAGATATGCGAGAGGAAAAAATCAGCACGAACGAACGTATACACACACACAGATATCCTCGAAATGCGGAGAAGTGTCAATATTTTGAATTTTGAAAATCGGACCCTATTAGAAGAGCTTTTAGATGGGACTTTCACTTCATAAACTTAAACCTTTCCTAAGTTGGACGTAAACTATCTTTATGAAGTTCATTCTTTCAACCGCTCTGATTCACCACCATGGTTTTCTTCCTCGGACGAGATCTCAAAAGAAAACAAAAGGGGACAGAGCGTATAAAGTCCCCTCACTTTGTCACCTTTTAGGTTCCCAACTGCGTAGAATGAATTTTCAACATGTCTTTAAATAAACCGAGATGTGGCCGAGATTCGTCTTGAAGTGTGCCACTAAGTTGCTCTCTTTAAAACTCCTTCCTTATGAAACTTGCCATTCGTTATGCATTAGGTTTTAACATAATGGTCGTGTACACCTGTGTCCGTTTTTCAGATGTGCTCGCATGCTAGACCCTTGGAATTCCAAAAGCAGCTTAGAATGGTTTAAACCAAGTAAACTATGATCCTTTGGTTGTCATATGATTTCACAGCACAGCGTTCATTGTATTAACATATTTTAATATCCAATCATAAAATTGAGTCTCTGCTTTTTTCATCTTTTTTTTATCCCCAAAATATTTTAAGCAGGTTCGGAAAGAATATAGTGCGTATGAGAGACAAAGCATACCAAATGTATGAAGATTGGAATAACGATAACTAATCTTGCCGGCACATGAAATTAGCCCCAAACTTCGGGTCATTGGTTAATTTGCAGCAAAATCTTTTTTGTTTGTTTTGTTTTTTATTTTATTTAAATTGAGTTAACCAATAGCCTCGACATGCGTCGTGATACACAGGCACATGAATCCTTAGTGTTTTGTTCCCCAAGGCAGTTTTTCTCTTCGTTTCAATTACAATACATAGATGGTTCCTTAAGTAAGAAGCTTTTCGAAGAATCTCCTTGTTTTGCGTCCAGTTGTCAGGGGCGATTAGTCTGCAATCAAACGGGCAGTTGTCGCCAAGGCTTTCTTGGTCCATGTGTAAGCTTTCTCACGGTTTTTCTTCTTGCGAAATCGGCCAACAAAGTAGATATTTGTCATGGCAAAACCAAACCAAACAGGGGGGTCTCTAACCTTTTCCTTAGTTTCACGAGGAACAGAATGTCTCTTCGTCTTCTACTACAAATTGAACTTTAATGTTCATTGAGTGCCCATTTACATTGTTATATATCATACTTGGACAGGGCTCTATGTGATGAATTATTGAATGCCACCAACAGGAGGTACAACATGTTCCGTGCTATATAGTTTGATATGGGTTGAAACTATGTTTCAAATATCCAGTCACCGACTGGGCTGGAGCCATCACCAGTAAGATTCCACACTGTTGAATGGATGCTCTTCGGTTCGGTTCGGCCCGGTCCAGGCTATTTCTATCGACCGACCGACCGACTATCCTCATCGATGATACATTAACAATTGTGCATTGTGGGGCTGGGGGCGAGTCTGGCAATTTGTTTCGTGTCACTGGATACTGTTGACACGATTTTGCTCTGTATTGCGCTGGACAGCGATACGCTTGATCGGCAGTGTAAAGTTTTGCTTGGTATGTGTGTTTTGTTGGCGTCGTTTTTGACTTTGTTGGACATTTTGGTTGTTTGAGAGGTGAAACACTGAGAAGGACTTGCATACAAAAGTGTGCTGAGTCGTTGAAAGCAAACAAGGTGTGGACCGGAAAAACAAAAAATCACCTCGGGTCACAATATCACATTTCACAACGTTATTTAAGCAGAAGAGAAATTTCAACAGTCTGAACAAATTCAAATGACGCTCATGAAACTTTAATATTTGACAAGAGTGCTAAAGAGTGTCCCTTTAAGGATATATGACATTATTTGGCTTTATGTAAGAATGGCATTTAGGATGTCAGTAGTTTGTTGTTTTAAAAAGACTGTTGGAGGTGAGGGCAGTCAAAAGGTAAGGTCAGAACCAGAGGGATCTCATTGCTTGCAAATGAATTACCCGTAACTCCATAGCCTCAATGCAAAGAGTTCTGACTTAATGAGGTTCCGTTCAATGGCCCGGACATAATAGGAGTGGATAATTTTTCAGAAAGCCTATCCGAAGAGAAAGACCACGGAAAATAACCTAATTGCGGGTAAACAAAAACAAAATCTGGTGACAGTCGCTCCTGTAAGGTTTGAAAAGTGGTAACATAGTACGAAGTTAAAGGGGAATCTTCGGCTTAGTGTAGGGTGGTATCAATCCGATGTTTTAAGGATTAGATTTGACGACTTCTGAGGTCACCACTTGAATTTAAAATAAGTGAAGGCCATATGAAGTACATGGAACATAAACTTGACAAATCTTTTCAGAACTTCCAGAGCGGCGCTTGAAAAAAAAAACATGTCGTTCAGAAAAAGGACGAGTTGCATTCGATTTATATTTATACCACAAAAATACTAATCAAGATTTTAAAGACCGCGAATTTCCTTCATGCAAAAAGCAATTTCAATTGCCTTCAATGAAATGCGCAAATGGGCTTAACAAGGCAAGTATAAAGCGCACTTATTTGCCGACTACACTGAGGAAACATTTGAGATTTTTGACGGACGATGTTTGTGATGTCGAATATACACTTTGACACAGCCCAAACATTTTCGAGTGATTTCAGATAAAAAAAACAAAGACTCCTGGAAATTGACGAAGAAAGCGACTTTCAAACTAGAAGTATAGCGATAAAAACGGTTAAAAGTCGTACCGACCGATATTGCTTTGCTTATTAGAAATGTCGAAAAGATAATGTTGAAACTTCGAGCACAGATTTTAGATCGTTACACCATATAGTCTAACTTGGAAAAGAGTCCCTGTAACCATACTGTATCAAAGGCCTTTGCCTTTGTTCCATTGGATATCTGAATAAATATCTGTATGGTATCAAGTAACGCTCTGAAACCGAGATGGTTATCCGGAATAAAATTATCGTCCTTAGTCAGGGCTCTATTGATAACTTTTTCGAATACCTTGCTGATTTTGAGAAGGAAACTTATCCATCAGGAATTAGCCGGATTGGGTGTATCTTTATTACATCTCGGAAACGGTTGCAACACCGCTGTTTTCAGAATATTCCAGCTATTGCCAAAAGTGTGTGTCTAAACCGCAGTATCTGAGCCCGCCAAGGATATCAGGAACTGAACATCGGCCGCACTAATCTCACCAGAATTTTGCGTAAAGATTAAGGGGTCTTCAGCAAGTTGGGGCTACGTTCGGAATATTCGGAAGGCTTACTGTTTTCCTTAAAATAATTTTAAAGTGATTCTATTTATTAATTTTTTAAAGCAGTCTTCATGTGTTTATTTTTCATTGAAAGCTTACTCAATGTATCAATTTGCCTACAAATTACACCAGATAACAAAAATCACAAATGTCCTGCGAACGTCCTTTTTTGACAGTAAAAAAAAAACATTACAAATCGATTGACAGCGACATGAATACGGGCGACATTTTGAATTATCCAATATTGCGTTTTTGAATTCATTGGATCTTTCTGGTGTGCCATTACCGCAGAGATTGTCACTCAAAATCGGCGCGCAATTATTCCTTCACGCAATATTAAGTATCCTTGGTTGTGCAATGGAATCGGGCTCGCTGTCAAAAATCTGCTATCAAAATTCTGTATGGCAAGTCAAAAATGAATGTGCTGATCCGACTGTTTCCATTATTCGCACGGATATGACCATCAAGAAGTCACAAGGTTCATCGCATCCCGTGTGTGGATTAAATCTGGAAAATCAATGCAATCATGTGTTGCACGCTCATGGCCCTTTTTAAGCAAGAATCAAAACCAAGGTGCGGTTGACCCGCGGAAAGAGAGCCGGAATCGGAGTAAACCTCTTCAGCGTACGATAAACGAGCATCAATTTTCCGCAAGTAAATTTATTTAAAACATATTTATGCCATAAATTGTAATCAAGTTTCATTTTGGTATATTGTTTGAATCTTGCCTTAATGATTGGAATATAAATTCATTCAAATGGCCTTCATGGGATTTCTTGCAGAACTGGATTATGATGGTAATACATTCCTATGCCTTTCCACACGTATGGGGCGATAACCAGGCTATAACTTAATGGATATTTGTCCTCAAAACATCAAACATTTGCTGACTGAGTACATTAATAAGGTCTTTTGACACCACAAAAATAAATCTAACCGCGACTAATCACTCGATCTTCGGAAACGGTTCACGCAATAAAGCCAAAAAATGTAGCTAAATGTACCGTCTTGATGAAAACGCATAACTTCCATTTTACATTTTTGATTGAGAAAAAAACAACGTCCAAGAGCGAGTAGGACATACACACGAAGGGTTCAGTACCAGCGTACATAATGCAACAGTTCTCCAGTCGCCGTAAAAGCCCCTATGGCGCGGTGGGATCAAACAATGATGTCGATATCGTCTGCATATCTCAGCAGCTGGCAATGTTTACACGTGTCATGCGCACTGTCTGTCCCAGCACGAGATTGAAGTAGTCACATAAAAGTGCATCTCCTAGTTCCGAGAAACTGTTTCCAAATTGCACATTGCACCCTGTGTTTTTCAGCGTCACGCGGCAGGGCGGGATCCGCAATTCGGCCATCGCCTTGTATAGTTCAAGGCGACGAAGGTTATAAGATGCGGCTTTGAAGTCGTTGAAAAGATGCTGAGTCTCGACTTGAAATTCGTTGGTCGACCGTTGATCTAACGGGCCAGAAGCTACACTGGTACGTTCCGATATGTGTGTTGCAGAAATGCTTCAGATGTTCACACAGTATGTTGAATAGGATCTTAAATGCGACATTAAGCAGGGATCAGCCTAGGTAGCTTTTACAAGAAAAAGGATCGCCTATTTTAAAAATTGGGTATAAAGAGCTAATACTCCAGTCATCGGGCATGGCTTCATCCACCCATACTTGGCTGATAATTTGATGAACGCATCCTACCAAAGTTTCGTTACCATGTTTGAAAAGCTCCGCCGGTAGGCTATCAGTGACCTTATTGTTATTTAGCTGTTTGATAGCTGTGCCAGCCCCTTCCAAACTGGGAAGGGGGATGCGAAACAGAAACATTTCTGGAATATTTCATCCTTCGTCCACATCAAAAAAAACATTTCAGAAACGTTTCTGAAGAAAATGGGAAACAATTGGAAACGTTTCAGAAAGGTTTTTTAAAATAAATTTCACAAATGTTTCGCTGACTCTGGACACACCTTAAGAAATAATGTTCTCTTTTTGAATGAAAAAAAAAATAAACAACGTTTTGTTTGATTCGAAATTTTTCAGTCTTTGCCAACGTTTTGCATCCTTATCTGGTTAAGAGCATGGTGAGAAGGAAGTCATTGGAAACACTGGAAACTTTTCCATCAAACTGATGAATAGTCTCTTATTATACAAGGGCATAATTAAAATCGCATGAAATTTATTCAACGGCTTTGTGTCAAAGTGGTCTAACCAACAGCTTGGTTATTCAAAAACCGCCTAATTCGTTGGCTGATTGTTATTCTGTAAGCATAAAATATACGCGGGCAAACTGGTTTGGATCTAAAAGTTTTCTTTAAAGGAAGATGGATAGGCAAGAGTGCATATGAATGTGCGTAAATTTTTGTACATAAAAATTCTTGTGGATAGATAGAGAAACCGAGACATTACTCCTGCAAAGACTTAACATCTTTTGGGTGGCACAATAACCACAAACGAGCTTGTAACCGCGCGTCTGACATCATCATTTTGACATTCATAGAGTTTGTTTCTAAGTGAAAAAAAATCTATTTCGAATTCTGTTTAAAGCTTTTTGTTCCATGCCGTTCATCAGAATATTTAATTTTATCACATTATAATATTTACAATATGATTTAAAATTATTTAAGTTTGTTTGTGGCTATTTGCACAAGACGTCTGCAACGCTTCACCGCTGACGCAAATATTTATGTCATCTCTTCACTCTTCACGCAAGGGAAGATTGTGACTGCAATCTAGGAAGAACCGCCAAGAGGAAAGATTACGACACATAAGATAACTTTCACAGAAGGTATGAGTAATCGAATTCGTCATGGCAAAATCGTTAATAACGAAGAACATGAATTTTAAGCCGAGAGAAAATTATATTGCTCAAGTTTCATAGGTGAACATGCCTCTTTCTATAAAGATGAAGAATCTTTCCTGATCACTGTATGAACATGTTAAATTCATACCGGAGGACGTCAATCATAAAAACGGAAAGGAAAATATTTCTGACGAAGTAGAACCTCCACAAGACTAAAACAGATTTATCACAGACTTTGCACAGCTGTGATAAAAAGCACAAAATTTTCTCACAAAAAGATCTTCTCATAAACCTTGATACAGTCGAACTACAATAGCAACCAAATCGACCACATGCTGATTAAAGCAAGACTCAAGTATTATGGATTTATGAATGTTAAGATGGGATAAAGTCGACTCTGAGAACTTTTTAGTAGCAGCCCGATTTACCAAATTTATATTCTAACTATTCAATGCTTCAACATTGGAAGCCTCAACGCTCCGGAATAAGCCATAGCCTCTAAAAAGCATCTAAATAAAATAAAATCTCAAATAAGCCATTGCCTTCAAAAAGGGTCAACATTACTCGCATTTGGTCACAATGACCACAGTAGGACCTCTTTAGGCTTCAGACCAACCGCGATAACACGACACAAAAGCGAAAAGAATAAAAACTTGATTCCGAAAAAAGAAAAGAGCCATCTTCCTACTTAGGAATTTGAAGAGGCCAAAAGATTCGAAATCTTACATAAAGCCACTACAAACAAGTCAAAAGGCTTAAAAACAGACCGCAGTTTTCCATGATTCTAAAGAAAATTCGTCTGATAACGTCTGGATGAAGGTACATCAAGACAAAGCACCATTTCGTCATACTAAATAAAAAATAAAAAGGAGAGGGGCACCAAGGAAGGTCCTTTTGGTACTCCCACCAATAATTCATTTGAAAGCGAATACATATGACCTGTCGCAACCCATTGTCTTCGGTTACAAGTCGAGAAGGCACAGTTTAGTTACAAGACTTTAATTACCGTCAGTGTTTTGTATTCTTCAAGGACCTTAATCATAGCCGTAGGTGAACTATTTATGCTGCTCCAGGCTGAAATGCCTGCCAACAGGCTATGCTATTCCAGGGTGTTTGATATTTGTCCGGCAAGATTTTTTACCTAAACCTTTGACTTACATAGCAATATGCGGTTTGGACAGTAGTTAGTGGTGGGTCCGATTTCATCGGCACTTTAGCAATTAATAACAATCAGGGAGGGATTCGACGATTCAACGCAAAGCTGATTGTTTACTTTAAATTTGGAATTTTCGATGAAAGATTGTTGAATCCGTTTACATCGAAAGTATTGTGCGGATAATCTATTTTGCCAATGCCAATAAAACGCTAGTTACGCCAGCGTTTTTTGAACCAAGAAAAGAAGTTCCTTTTCTTTTTCGTGTCCTCTTCTTGGCTCTTCGTGTAATAAAAGAGGCATGGAAACTTGCTTTGCAACTAACAACACGCCATTAATTGTATTCCGATGTCTATTGAAACGTTTTGCTCTACAAGGGCTTTCGAAAACATGCCCTTAGCTTAGGTAATAAAATGATTGAGGCTTGACTGTGACTTCTTGATGGGCATTTTTAAGAACGAAGCAGAAGAGACACTTTGAATTTGTTGTAAATAAACGGAAAAAAAATAATAAATTGTGTGGAGTATTATATCTTAAGTCTTTCCATGAGTTTTGACTTTTCGGAAATTTGGCGAATAGAATAATTGCATATATACGACACCCGCAAGAAAAGTTTCCTTTTTCTTCGTCCACAATAACAACCTCTAAATTTTCGTAGATATTTTTGTTCAACCTCAATTTTCACGTCAAGTTCATGAAAATCGAATAAATTGCTTAAATAAAATCAGTTTTTACCTTCAAGCTCAACGCTTTTATTTTTCACGTGAGTTTTGATCTTACTTCAAATTCTAGATTCAAGAAATAAGTCTTGCCGGTCAGTGCAACATAAGACAACGTTCACAACAAAATTAGGCCCGATGACACTTCCGGTGTGAATGGCGCACCATACGGAATGGATGGAATGATTTTAGTTTCTCTACGACTTCATTCAGGTGAAAATAAGTCTTGTTGCTAATGAGGAATTTCAACCAAAATTCGTTCCAGTTCAGGAAAGCGTGAGCATGGTTTGGACGCAATTGGTGTGGCAATTGTGTGGCACATCGTCTGGTTTTCGTTGACGGTGATATTCTCTTCGGAATGAGCAGAACGAGGCCTTCCGATTCCTCTTCTGTCACGTTTTCTTCCAGTCTCTTTGAGGCGAGTTTCTCAGACGCCAATTGGCATAGGACGTTAGATAAATCTGCACTGAAATTTAAGATGCGTCAAAGTCTTGAGGGAGATTGCATTCCATGGCTTGACAATGTGTGTTCTGAATCTGTATGACTGTTACCGCCACATTCAAAAGTAAGAGCATCTTCAAGTTATACATTCTGAGGAGCCTCGAATAATACTATCATTATTCTTCGCTCTTTGTGAACTTTAACATACTTATATCTGAAGGTTAAACGGCATCCAATTACGTACGCATCTTTTAAAGATATCGTTTTTTATAACAAAAAAAAATCAAAACAATGTTTTCCTCCCTCCCGTGTTCTATGCATAATGATTTCTTGAGAAGCTTTCTCGTACGTATCATTAAATAAACATGTCAATAGGTCCGAAACCCAACGCCTCCTATCCACTGAATAATCCCGCTTCATTTATAACTTCGCCAGATATGCCAGGGGTAGTTCAATCTTTTGCGTTAATTTATTCAAGAAAGCCAATCTACAAAGCTGTTCGTTAATGAGATATTTTCGAAACGAATTCCTATTATTAACTGACCATTGGCGTAGGAGCCAATTTACCACATTCAAATCCGACAAGTAGTAATTACCCAGAGCGTCGGTGCTCACCTATTCGGATCTAAGATCTTGATTATTGCTATTCGGTATCAGTGAGAATGGAGGCACAATGTGCATCAATTACCGAAGTCCGTGTAGTGGCACCATCCTTGGCTAACAAACAAAAAAAAACATATTTAATCAGTTGAGGGTTTGATAATATTTGCCCAATTTGTCAATAAAAATTTGTGACCCTTGAAGTGCTGGAAATTAATTCGTCATGTTGATTCGTTTGTTCTTGTTTAATGGCTCTAAACTTCGTGGAGATTTCGGTCTTTGAAAGGGTCAGTTTTCACTTTTGAATACAAATTTTCTCCCATCGCAGTTAAGAGTACATTTTTTGAGATAGATAACCAAAGGCAAACGTTTTAAATGGAAATTAATGCACGAGCGTGATATGTCAACATGAACGCTGTGCCAACAAATAGGATGTTGAAAATTGTTTTACAAAAAAGACAGCTAAGGACAAACGGTTCTTCTTGAATAATTTGTCCGCAGTCGCTTGAAAGACTCCCTGGATTATTATTATTATTACTGTACTCGTAGGAGTCGGCCATCAAAAAGTCAACTTTAAAGGATAAAAGGATTTGCAAGTAAAATTGTTTTAATAATTCATTTATAGGTAAAATGGCTTGAACTGTCGTGGAAAGATTGAACTGAACAAAATTCCCGGAACTTGGGATTATTATTTTACCCCAAAAGGATAAACTGAAGGTATATCAGAACCTCTTCGATGACAGTCAGTCAGCGGTATGATGATGAAAATTGAGGAAGAAAATTTCAAAATGTTATTTTAGTAGTATTCGAGCGTTGCTCTGATTGACGAAAATATGAATAATAATAAGTTTAGTATTAGCATAAAAATGTTATACCTGGTAAATTTGAGATGCAAGCATTGAAGAATCCAGGGGATGTCGAAATTTCAACTTGCATTCAAATTTATTTCTGTTCTAGTTTCTAAATTGTTGGACATTGGAGTTCTTCGATTTAGACGTCATCAAAATTATTATTTCCAGAGGGCTAGATAGCAGAGCTGGTTAAAAAAGATTGGCGCAAAAAGAGCTGAGAACATATGGAAATTTGAGGAGCATTTTTTGAATGGGGGAGATCTTGCAGGCAGTCAATGTCAAGTCTGAAAATTAAAACACACAGAAAAACAGGACGATCTTGATTTATGATAGTTGTTCTCTTCGATATAGAACCGAACAGCTAAATCCGCAAGCACTGTATGAACAAAGCGATTTGCGCAATCGCCAGATAATTCCCGTGTTCAAATTTCTTTTAAGCAGATTTTGAAATGCTGTTTTCAAGTTTTTGAAATTTTTCGAGACTTGTCAGTTGCGCGGCCAAGTGCGAGTCAGACACGTACGCGAAGGGTTTCGTACCACCGTACGATATGCAAGATTACAATTTTTTTTAACTTTAGATTTCTCATAGCCTACTTCTTAGCCGGGCCAGGTAGAGTCGCACGTTCGGTTGAACTAATTTTTTAATTCCTCATAGTCTACTTAACGGCGGAAAAAATAATTGAGTTGCAAGTTTTTTTGTATTCTAAACTTTATATTAGTTTATTGCTTGTTATAGCGACCAGAGTGGTACACATTCTGTGAAAATTGCAAGTGTCCACCTATAACGGACGGATGGACAGCGGAGCCTTTGGAATAGGACTCCGTTGAACAATACAAATTTCAAAAAATTATAAAATTCGGAACAGTGACAAAGTGGATATAGGACGGGCGCATCTTCATCCCTATAAGCACAGTTTTTATATACTATACATATATATCGTTCTGCGCGGCTTAACACTTGTCGCCTGTCATCCTGAAAATAATTTATAACTTATTTGGCAGTAAGTTCCCGTAATAGTCTCGGATGAAAGTTTGGTTTGATGTTTGTGATTGGAGCACAGATGCCTTGCGCTGACTTCCAGTTAAATGACCCTTTCTGAACCGAATCACTGGTCTCTTAAAAAACATATTCGAATATCTTCTTCGAAGGCTTTGCGTCTGCAATGATGGAAATGAAGAACATAATGATAAGACTGCTTTTTCTTACACCACTTATACTGAATGAATATAGGCGTACAGTGCAATGATACGAACTTTAGATAGTTTCAAATGAGTGTCCAGTAAGTTCGCGGATACTTTATTTTTTACAGTCATTCGACCCAAAATGAACGACAAATCTTTCGTAATTCTTTTAGTGAAGTAGACAATGACAATGTGATGGAAGAATGCTTAAAATATGAGTATGAACAAATTGAAAAAATTAAAGCATATGTTTTTTAAAGTTATGTATATTAATTAATGAGATTGTTTTTTTTAATGCAACAGCACTTAATCGTCAGCGATATCATCATCATCATCCTCGCCGTATCTTTTCATTTCACTTGATAAGGCTTCGCCGGGTCTTATAACAATTCTTTCGGTGAAGGTATCCTCACTGTGTTCTCGTGTCAAATAATTGGCTTTATCACAGGTACATACCATACATTTCCATTCCTCGAACTTAATTTTTTGCGAATTCTTCTTCTGCTTATTTCTTGAGGGTGTCCAGATTAAACTTTTATTCTCAATTGGATTTAAGTCCGGATGGTATGGTGGTGGTTTGAGTACTTCATGGCCAGCTGATATTATCAAGTCGTCTTTTTCATGTTGCGGATCCGTCTTGTTTTGTTTAACTGTACCATATAGTTCGATTTTAAGCACTGAAGAGCTGTGTGCAATATTATTTTCTACAATCCCACTAATTTACTCAAATTTCATTGCTGATGAAGCTCGGTTTTTTAATTTGTTGTGATATGAAGCACTGTCTATTACAATAACCGTAGATTCATCCACTTGCTGCAGAGCCTGTTCTCTATGAGAATAGCGCTATCGACAAATCCATTTGATCCACTAGAATCTTCAATTATGAGCCATGATCCCTTTCCAATAGACTTTTTTAATCTTTCCGTACTTCCGTCGGTCCAAGACATTCCTCTTGTGTGTGAACTATATATATATGACTGATCCTTATAAATTACCTGGTATACAATTCCACGGGTATTCCTTATTTGCCGAATTAATATTATCCCTTGAATCTGCACGTCTTTCCTTTCACAAGGAACTCTCCTATTGCGAAAGCTGAATCCTCTGTTTCAGAAGCTGAATCCTTTGCGAAAGTCAGCAAATTTAGATGTTTCCTTCACAGCTGCTCATATAGCAGCTCTATCGTATTAATTAATGGCGTTATCTAAATTTTGGTTCTACATTTTCAAGCACTTTTGCTAGGCGTGTTAAAGGCTTTCCTCGCTTGAAGCAGTCCATTATATATTTATTTTTATTTAATATATTCATTTAATATTTTTACTTGTGGTCCTTGCAAGGTTTTTAAAAACTAAATCATAAATCAGCTTAATTACTTCCTGCAATGATTGGGTAAAACTTAAAAAGTATTGATTTTATTATCCATACATTCATTTCAGTATGTAATTAAATTGTGTCAAATAGATAACGCGAAGGAAAAATCCACGCTTACCATCAATGAAAATGGAAAAAATTCAGCGGATTAGTAAATATCATTTTCCAGGCAGCAAAGGTGTGGCAAATATTTCCATGCTCTCTCTGCGCAGTTTTCCAATTGCATAGTGATTTGAAACGATCTATAACAACTTAATTGGACTTTCAGGATTCAATTACTGGTTTAATGTTACAAACTTATGCGTTATCTATGAAGTTCACCAAATCAAAGAATTGCTTGTTGTCTAGACTCATTTCACGCGATCAAATCAGATGATGATGGTGAAGACGGAGTCAGAATAATATTGCCTCATATACAATACTTAATTCTGTTACGTATTTCATAATTCATTGCATTACATCTTCATTGGTTCCCGACGCATTAGGAAAACTAGACATTTAAAAGCGTTTTTGGCGACATCGTTTATGTGGTCATTCCAGTGATGCAACTAATGTTTGCATACAATGGACAGTAGATAGCATTGTGTTTTGAATCTGTTCCTGAAACCCCTTTAAAGTATGCTGCTTATATATGAATATAATAAGTTTAGAATAGCTGTCATGCCATTTCCACGACCGAAGATGAGGGACATGAATCCGAGAACAAATATGAAAAACTATATACAACTGTTTAACACACTAGTTGGTAAAAGTGAATGAATGATTCTTAAGCCTCTTCTTCGTTAAAGATATTTTGTTAACTATCAAATGAAAAATTAACGGTTTGGGCAGACCAAATCGCATACAAACTATTTTAACGGCTCCATACCCAATGGTATTAAAGCTCTGATGTTCATCCCTTTGGCGTCTATCATAGAATTGTATCTTCTGAAACGTTAAAGAAAGACACTTGAAATTCTCACAGATTCTGTGCTTGTTTTATTTGTAAAAATAAAGAGGACCCACATAATTCGGCATTTGTTTAATAAAGTGTTTATTACAACTTTTCTTTAAAATGGAGCCAATTTTTTACAGCCAATTCAAATTATAGAATAAAATCTGCCCCGCCTTATCAATAGTTTTGATTGAATGGAAAAATCGATGCACAATTTGCTTTACAGAATATATCTAATCCCTTTGAAATAGAAATCCTTTTTTAGTTTCGAACATGTTAAGCTCCATATAAACATGCATTCGAAATTAATTTATTATTGAGCCCTTTGTGTTTGTACATTTAATGTCCGCCAATCGCAGTAAAATTAAATTACTAAGGTAACTTGCCATTCGTATTTAATCATGTAAAAAGGATTACATGGGAAAAAAGCAAACAAAAAAAAACTTATAATTGATTTTGATTCAATAAAAAAAAAAAACATTACCAGTTTCCAGCGCGCTTTTCATTCGGAATTACATTTTTATTTTTTCTTTTTGAGCAGAAAAAAAGTAATAAAAAAATTCACCTTTTGTGTGGATTTAAAAGTGTGAAAACAATTCATACGGATGATTAAATGTTAAGGAAGGGGGTAAAGGACCAAAGCGTACATAAATATGTGTTAAGTTAACATACTGCAGTGATAAATCATTTTAAGGGTTCCAGTTAATTCCACACTGTTTCCATTTTCATTTTCAATTCACTTCTGGTCTTTCATTTTTTATTTTAAACCTTCTGTGGGTGATAGACTACAATCATAGTGAAGCAGAATGGAAGTGGGCAAACAAGCTAGAGAAGAAAAGTATTTCCTGCTTGAATGCCCCAGGATTAAGCAATGATCTAAAAGTTGCGGAATGGGAGACATAAAATCTTGCTTATACTGAAATCAAAGTTTATATTAAGGGAATTTAAGCTGGTACATGATTATAAGCTGCCTTTTAAGTTTTTTATGATTATGGAGGGCGGCAACGTAGCTCCTGTAGGCTGTAGGATTAGTTGCTGACGGGAGAAGTCTAGTTCAACAAAAGGCGTTATGTGCCCAGGAAGCATCACAACATTGAAAAAAATGACATGTTGCAACAACCTGCATAGATGTATGTTCGCGCAACATGTTACCCATATTCCCAATCCATAGGCGTAGCATCAAACACCACCTCCGGTGGGTGGCGTTCTTTATCTCCCTTTTAAACCATATAATATATGTTCCCTTAAATCGGAGTTTCGTGTAACACGATATATGCAGACCAAATAAGATTTTTAAACCTTTCTCGAAAAAAAAACTAGTTAAATAAATAAAAAAAAATCCAAAAAAAAACTTTTAATAAGTATCAATTTCTCGATTTTACTTACATCCGTAACTCGTGCGTCGACCACGATTTTTCCAACGGGTGTTTTGTGATGGCAACTCTGTCCCAGACTTTTATACGTTTCCCTACGTTGAGATAAATAATCTTTTGAGTGCTTCATTCAATTCAATTAAATTTAAAGACCCATTCATCAGTCCCATGACTCCAAAGAAGTACTTCGAATTTCGAAATCATTTAATTACGAATCATTTTAAGCAATCAAAACTAATGAATGCAATATTTAGATTGCTTGAATTATTTGAAGTTTTTTTTGTAATCATCAATAAAATAATTCAAGTCTTTTCATTTCATTTCAATGTTATTCTTTTGGTCATTTGACTTACTAGAAAGCTTTGAATGCTTAAAGGTCGTCCCAATGTTTAGAGGTCTTTTAACTGTATAAAATGTTGATTGGGTTAAAATATTCCAATTGCTTTAAGTCCTTTAAGAAAGAGGTTTTACTAATATTCTAAAATTTTACAATTTGTAGTAAGGAAACTTGTGATTTGAGGTGTTTTTCGTTGTCCCCGGTGGCTTACTCAAAATCGTTATTTTAGTTTTTGGCAGACGGTTAAAGTGTATAGTTGGTATGTTTTCATTTACATAAAAAAGAATCAAACAAGGACTTTGCTCCACTATAATCGTCATTCATTCAAGTTGGCGATTGTGCAGCAGCTCTCCGAATGCGATTTTGATTCCCGGAGAAAAGCATGTGAGACCCTTTTCGAAAACTTTTATTCACACGCAATTGTTTTTCCGCAATGTGGTGTGCATTTTTTCAGCTGTGATATTCAGTCCCATTTTAAGTAGAAAATGAGGTCACAGTGCAAACTCTATACGGCCCGGTATGTGAACATGTTGAATGAGGTTTTTTTCCATGACTTCATGAATTTGACATGGGGGCATTTGGCTCACACTCTAAGGGCATCGATGGCTGTCTTGAAAATACTTCCCGGTACGACTCCTCTCAATAAATGGCGATATATAGTAGCCAGGCCGCACTCGCTTTTTACCCTTTTCTGATTGTTTTGTTGTTCTTTTAAAGGCCAACATCTGGGTACGTTACGTGCCTGATATTTATATTTTCCATAAACTGTGTAAAACAAAACATTGTGACGCTACGTTGCCGCAACCTGTATTTAAATCTTTAAAAAAGCAAACAGTAAAATTAATAAACTTTGACTTTAAAAGATCACAATTTTTTTGAAATTTAGTATTTAAAATTAAGCGGGCATGCGCTCAACGCTGTTGCGTTCTATAAAGGCCATCCTAAAGGTTCAATTTTGCGACACATTTTGAAGTATTGCCGTCTTTATTTCGGCAGTTACGCTCCGAATGTTGGCTTCAAAATCATCAACTGTCTTATCGTATTTCTTGAAATGATTCCTCACCTCAAATTTTTGTATAGTATAAATAAAGTCAATGTGTGAAGGCTTCCCCAAAATTTTGCACATAGTAGATGGGCCTTGAAGACACTCAGTTCTTCAGAGGCTCGTTTTAGATGAATTAGATTACACACATATAAACAGGGATGAAATTAAAAGAATTTTCTTTCCAAAAAATTTGAAGTCATTTTTCTAAAAAAGACTGGAATTTAAAAGAACTCAAAGTTACCATTCTTTTGCTGTCGAGTAATTGAATAAGGTTAAATGATTGAATCAAATTTAATTTCATAAATGAATTCACTTAATGTATGTAAGTTGATGTCCAAAGGTAACTCACATAAATTCAAGTGATGTCACTGATATAAAAATATATAAAAATGAATCCCTGTTTCTCTTGGTCATGCCGTAATTTGAGAACGACTTAACCGATTCCATTAACTTTGTTTTTAAGTGTTCAAGTACTTTTTAGGAGGTTCTGATGGAAGAAAAAATTATGAAAATTGCGCAGAAAATTTATTTACCTTGATGAGTTTGATTTGAATGCGAATTAAGCAGACAGCCGATGTCTGTGACATTGACCCTCATCACGTTGGACAGTTTATTTTGAAATGTATGAAAATATTTAACTGAGGTTTTTGTTAAACAATATTTGAAAAATCAAGCTTTTTGGGAATTTGGGAGTTAGATTGATTTGTTTATAATAGTGACGCCTTATTATTGGAACTCGGACATTTATTTTGCACTGAATAAGTGTTTGGAGATATAACTTCAATTGAGCATTCATATTTCTTTAAATTTCCGAATATCTTTTTTGAAAGCAAATAAACTTTATGTTAATAAATTCACTTAAAATAATCAGCTTTCTGAAACTTCGGAAAAGTGGGATTTCCTGAATAAATATACCTGCATCAAACAGTTAAAAAAAACAGACCGACAGACTAAATATTTTGCATTTTAGAAAATAGATTAGTGTATATTCTGACGAATCAAGATGGGCTTAAAGCAAGCTTTCCATAGATATTGATGCATTAAGTGAATCAAATGATATGCTAGGCACATCTAAGTCCTCAAGAGGTGGAACAAACAAACCACTGGAGAATGTGCAACATATGCTAAAAAGTGGAAATTATCAAGCGCAACGGAGAATTTTTCTACGAAATACGTTAGAAAAGCCTCTTCTCTAAAATACTACAATTATAAACAAAAGCCAACCAGAGATATGAAACAAACAGGGGATAATAGAAAGAAAAGAAAACTGAAAGTATACCTGTTGCACAAGTGGATACCAAAAACGATGACTGTCAGTGGATTGGTTCTGTTTTTGTTTTTGATTTTGGGCTCATCGAAATAAGAAATACAATATTTTATGAACGTCATTAAAAGTCCGTATATTTGATGTAATTCCAAATTATGAGCAACTAAACGCAGACATAAAAGAAGCAAGCAGAGTGAGTACAAAAAACTATAAATGCGTCAGGAGGTGATATTATTACAAACGCAAACATTTTTACAGCTTCTTCTCCCGACGGGTCAATAATGTTATAATATGCAAAATAGACACGAAGTTTACATTACACGAAGGTACATTCACAAATTTGCGAAAGCTTGTCGATGAACTAAGGGGGGGAATAGGAATATATTCATCTACTAATAATTTTATTCAGCAAAGAAAGATGGAAAAATTTTGAACGGAATTGCAAAAACCGAATCTAAATACTATTGCCCACTGTTCAAGTAATGAAAGAAAATCGTCAGGGGTCCAGCTAATGCAACTGATGAACATGAATACCTCAGGAGGGCAAGAGCAATGATGACACTACGGATAAGCACGAAGTTATAACGAGAAAACGCAAAGCTTGGAAAAATTAAAGATACACCAAAATTCGGATTCGGTAACACTTGTGACATCGACAAACATGCAAGGTTTCAAGAACGCGTAAAAACATAGATTTGTCAAATGTGCCTACTTCCTCAGATCAGATCTCATCCTTACGAGACTTTAGAACCCGGAAGGAGCATGTGCATCAGCTCTAAAGTTATGATTTAAGCAACGAAAAAAATCATTTTGAGCGATTGTGCTGCTAATCAAAAGTAAAATGTAAGATTCAATGTCAAATTTCACGTTGTATAAACATAGTTAATCGAAAATTCGACCATCGAAAGAACGTTTGCTGGACCCGCATACAAGCCAACATTCGGACATGCCAACATCTGTCGGTTCCGCTGGTATTTAAATAACTTCCGAAAATGTACTATTGTAGAAGACCGCTTTCGTCCCTTCCCAGCTGAGTAAGAAAAAAACGTTGAACAACATCAATCAATAAATCTATATGGACTAATTAACAGTGTCAAAAGCCTTGGACAAATCTTATAGCTAAAGGAATGTAACAAGGTTTTCAGCATAAGCTATTCGCAGCTAATCGGGGATATTTTTGAAACCCGACTTACTAACGCAGAGAATTTCATTCCATTGAACAAACACAGACAATTTATTAATTGACAAATAATGACGAATGGCAATTGGTTAAAGCCCTTTCTTCAAAACTGTCATGATTTTTGCTTGTTTCCAAAGAGCTTTGAACGTGGAACTTGTAACGCTAACGAAAACATGAATCATAATCGTGAGAAAAAAAGATAGAATTATTTAGGTTGATCGATCGCTGGAGAAGCTGAATTTAGGTTTTGCTGCTTTCCATCCGCGACGTTAACACCAAGATCCTTGATCCCCAAACTAAAGGTTTTGCTGCCCTTCGATCGATTTGGCCGGAGAATTGTGTTAGGCGGATTTTCACCTTCAACCTCGAGGGGTTTACGGTTTTTAATTCATCAATAAGCCCTTATCGCAAACAAGCCCGCATAAAATCGTGCAGCATTTGACTCCTGCTTGAAGATCTGCGAAGACGAATATTTGATAGAATATGATTTTTGACCTCCCTATTAGAATTTTTTTTTTGCCTGGTATAAGTGTTCGTAAAATATCCTCAAAGGTGTTGTTTGTGGTGTCAATATTTGTTTCTTTCACATCTCAATTTAATGTCTGCCTACTGTGATGTTTCAAAATCTAACATTCAAACTTATTCACAATTGCGTCTTACTATTAACCTTATCTGCCGATACTGTATTCCTTAAGGAAAAATACAAAAATGCAAATCCTTTAATGAAAATAAACGCAAGTTTTATTCAAAGGAACCTCATCCCTATTATTCTTCTCTTTAATTCAGGAGCGTGTCAACTTTGTCCAGGGCTCTAATTAAATTAAAGAGGAACTCCTGCGAAAAACGCAGGTTACCAGAAATCCGCACACCTAGGCGTAGTACCCACGCCACAACACACAAAAGCCAAGCGTCATCCAGCATAACTTCAAATTTTCAATAATGAAAGTTTATTACAACATTAGTGTCGGGGCTGTGACTGCACAACGCATTTACAAATTTATGGAAGCATCAGCTCTGTGGTTAATTCGCTTATCCGAGCCCATTACGGACGCCCCCTGAATTCTGCGGCCTCTTTAAATAAACCATACTATGACCACAGAAATGGAACTCTTTTCTGAATAAACACACGTGCACGCGCAAATTTATATGGTCAAACTGGAAATTTGGAAACAGGAAATATTTATCCACAAAATCGATTTATTGTAAACTATACATATCGTAGATATGTAAATGTTTATAGCCATTTATTCAACAATATTCAACATTTCAATATGGGAAAAGTTCGCTTCAAAACGTATGCTGAGAAAGTTTTGGCACAAAAAACTTTTCCACATTCTGAGAGTGGGAAGATTGGAATTATGTGGTTGATTTCAGGAATGACATGGTCGTCTGTCAATTATCTGGTTAGTTGGAAGTTTTTCACAAATCACTAATTGGGTTTAAATCAATTGATTCAGGTAGTGTCCCACAAAAACTCAATTTAAGCTCTTTCAAAGTGTGGCGGAATCGAATAATATAGTAGGTTTGGCAGTTCTTTTAGGTGGCATACTCAAATCCCTTCAAACAACGATAAACCTCTACAAGACTTTCAATTTAAGAATTGACTTTTCTAAGCATCAAAAATGCACACTGCAGCCCACAAGTATGAGGGTTACGTTGAGAGTCAACTTCATTCAGATTAAATTTCCTGAATTGTGTTGCGGTCTCTTATCACTACTTTTTACGTCACACTCAAACATCTGAGGGATAAAACTCGATAAGGAAGACTTAGAGTTCAAAATTAACATGAGCACCGCCCTAACAGTGAGAAAAAGACTAAGACACGTTGATATTCGAAAATCCAAGAAAATCTGAGGTTAGTTCAAAAATTATAAATAGAAATATATCCACCACAAACAATAGCACAGTGGAAATCCGACGGAAAATAAACCTAGACAACTGCTGTTGCTTCAGTTTGTCGAAACAACACGAGCACTAAAGACAAAAACACGCTCTACGAAGCAATGAATTTGCCAGTCCAGCTTAATTGAGCCAAATGCTAGACGAATATCATCGGATATTTGGTCCTATCAACGATGATTGCGGAGGGAATGAACAATAATGCGCCAATCAGGAGAATCTAAGCCACCTTCTTCAAGAAGAATGGGAAGACATAACCTCCGGTTCAAGGATCAAACGATCAAAGTGGACGCTTGAAAGCTAGCTCAAACCAACTGCAAATAGCGTGCTCATGACTGTCAAGGGTGGAAGGCAGCTCCGTCTCAGGCTCTAATCCCTCCAGGATCGTTGGCCGTATAAGTAAGAAAGTTAATAGAATCTCCAAATTACAAGGGTCTCTTTCTTTGAGAGAGCTTAACAAAAAGTGTGGTTCCTACCTTCAAGCATTGAGGAGGTATTTATCCCTTAAATCTGCGGATATTATTCTCCAAGTGAAGCGCAAGATATGATTCGATTTTGGTTAAAAACACTGGACTAAGAAAATTAGCCTGGTGCGCTTCGGCCTGTCAACAGCAACTTCCCATTCAATGGGAAAGTTTACCAATGACTAAGTGCTAAGTTATAACTAAGTATGGCAGACTTATCCATAGCTGAAGGCTCCTTGTTCTTTGTAGAATAAGCTGAAGTTGTAATACAAATAAAAACAAACAATGTACAATCGGTTCTGGGGCGCCCTTGTGAATTTGCCCATGGCATAGGTTTTTTTTTTAAAATGTGAAATCGATGGCTTAAGTGGATTTTTTACATCTTTAACTATGATGGCCGAGACTTGTCCTTCGATTCCGATGACAGCCTATCAAATAATCAAAGAATTACTTTAGCGACAGTTTTTAATAAAATTGCTGCTCTTCGATCTCAAAATGATCATGCATTCTCTGTGATAAAAGGTTTTAATAAAGGTGTTCATTTTGGAACCTTTTTTTAACTTGCACTCAGGAAATGTAAAATTCTCACTCAATTTAAAAGTCTACCGTTAATGTGGTGCTTCAACTAAGTTTCCTTATCAAGAAGCGCATTTTTTGAAATAATTTCACTTTTGGCAGGAAACCGTTGAGCAAAGGCAGCTATTTGAGTTTTCTGCGTCCAAAATTTGGAGAATAGATTTCAGCAGTGATTGTAACTTGGGACGGTTTCCAAGTAGCTATTAATAATTTCTCTTTCAACTGTTGCGTAAGTCCTAGAAAAATTTACTATGATTCATGTATCAAAGACTGCAGAATCTTTTTTGTAGATATGATGCAAGCATCCAACATATTGGTGCCCGGAAAGCAGGGAGGCGGTTTCGTTAGTTATCCAGTAAACCTGATTGAATGTTTGATCCTTAAACCAAATTGAAGGACGGAGATAGCACGATTTTCTTCAATGATCGGTTGTAGAGACTTAAAAATGAGTTTTTCCAACACTTTTGGCAAATCAGTCAGTCGGTCTGTCGGTGCAACTTTTCAGTTTCGAGGTGTTCACTTCACATGGAATGTGTTATTCTGATATTAATAATGTTCAAAAATTATCCTACAGCTGCATTTTGTTATCCTTGAGTATTTGTCCAGTTATAAAATTTCGAGTGTTAAACTTCTTGAATTAAGCCAGGAATTCATCGGGGTTATTGTCGAAACTGATTTAAAATTCACCACTTCGAGTTGCTTAAACTTTACGTTTCACGATTGCTTTGATAATATCAAGATTAAGGTTAACACAATGTGTTGTAATGCGAGTTACGAACCACATTTCCGCCGTCGACTTTCATTTCGATTCAGTTTCTGTTTTTTTGTGACTCAAAGCGCTTGTCTTTTTTAAGCTTGATTCCAAGTGAAATATTGACTTTTAGTTTCTATACTTGGACATTTATTTTTGACATGTAAGCCCTGTTTTTTTGGTTAAACAAGATTCGATTTCCTTTCAAGGACGCGTTCTTTGACGCCCTGTTCTATTCATTGAGCAAATTGATCACTATTTAATGCTCTAACAAGTGAAGGTCGATTTCTCAAAACATCTATAATAAAACGTGTGACGATACTACCACTCTAAATAATATGTTGATATAAATTATCCATATCTATTTACCACTTACTCACTAATACCCGATTTGAAACCATTTACCATAAAACATCTGCAAGGACTTGGGAGTAATTAAAAACGTCAAAACAATCTACGAAACGAGAATAGATAGCACATAAAAATACTTAAAGTAATCAGGCTAATGGACAAAGTTTGAAGAAGCGCCGCCGACCGTCGCGTCGCCTCAACACTGTTTGATAAATGCTTCAGCACATGCAGTTTTGTTTGTATTTCTATACTGCTTTAGCACACATGAAGTTAGAAGTTGTTCTACAGGTGACACAGGAATATTGCTAAGGGATGACCAATGCGTCCTCCGCATTTCACAAATTGTAGAATATTTTTTGGGATAAAAAGTGAAGAAAAAATTATTTTTAATGTTTTGCGGTAATAAAATGAGATCTAAAAACGAAGGACTATAAAATGGAGTATTTCACAGTAGACCTGATGCTGTCTTATAGAGAACATGAGTTGGCATGGTAATCGCAGCAAATTACCCGGAATAATTCTGAATTTTTCCAAGAAGTCTTCATCATTCGCGTTTTACATAATTTCTTTTAATTACACCAAATTTCTTTTGAAACTGTTTAAACGTTCAATTTAGAATGTACTTAGAATGAATTGGAAGTTCTCCGAAGGACATAAAAATTAAATTAAAATGAATTAAAAGAGAGCAAGTTGCCTCTAACCACAGAGATGGTATGACCACGGAGAACCATGGTCGAATCATGCTGCTGTTGCTTCGTGTAGCAGTCACCTTAATACAAACAATATTCCGCATTCGAATATGAAAGTCGCTGTCCCTATATTTATTTTGTACAGTAGAATCATCCCATTCAAGGTTAGATGTATAGTATTACACCACGGTTTTTTGACAAGGCGTGGGATAATCGAATTTAGCCTGTTCCGCTGATATCATCACAATATGTAAAAAGAGATATGAGTTCTATAGGAGGTGGCAAAATTCTCCAAGAAGCGAAAACTTGGAATTGGATTATAAATATTTTCGAAACATAGTCAACAGAACATTTTTCAACGCCAAAAATGACCCTAAGATGACTTGGAATATAGTAAACGGCGTACTTGGAAGAAACAAAAAGTCTATCGACGAAATGATAATTAATAATTTCCCTGCAAACATACAACTTAATACAATAGTGAATGAATTGGCAGAACTTTTGGGAAACCAATCTTCGTAAATTGTTCAAAATTGCAACCATAGGACGTTGAATCATCAAAACAAGTATCTAACATCAACAAAGGGCCAGGCATTGATAATGTAAGAGCCATTGATATTAAGCAAAATGCAACATCACTAGCTTAAATCGAAGCTTAGTTCAATGTTACGTTCGTAGTTAACTGAAAACGTCGATAAATCAGTAAATTTACAAAGGAGGGAAAAAAACGAATACGGAAATTATGGGCCTTTTGTAATTTTGCCAGTTATCGATAAATGTCTTGAAGAAATTGTGGTAAGACGATTAAAAAAATTATTGTAAAACAATATGGATTCCAGGAGGGAAAACTAGGATAAACTGCTTGGAGAGTTTGCAAGCGTTGTGAATATGGGCTTGAATAAAAACCATTATGTTCTTGTCATGTTAGTCGATTTTCGGAAGGCTTTTGATACGATAAACCACAACAAACTTATTGAAACTTTGAAAATGATAGGCGTTGGGGAACACTTGGAAAATTGATAAAGAGTTATTTATCCAAAAGGACGTCAAAGATCAAAACCCTTGACGAAATAATAGCGGCAATGGAAAATACAATTGGTGTACCACAGGGTTCAAAGTTGGGACCAATCTTATTTATACTCTTTGCCAACGAGCTTCTAAGTTTGCTTTTGCCGATGATATAACAATCATTGTTAAACACAAATGCCTTGCAACATCAATAAAAGCCATGCAGGAGGAGATGAATAAACTTGCAAAATGGTGCCACAACAACGGATTGGTACTGAATGCTGAGAAAACTTAGTTAATGCATATTCGTATGCCATTTCAAACAGAAGCCAGTATACATAATTATTTGCCAAATGATGACGGCCTAAATACTTAAAGGAATGAACCCATCGATGTTGTTAGAACGATGACTTACCAAGGAATAACTATTGATGAACACTTCTTATGGAAAGACCATATCAGCAAAATAAGTTTGCGATGATTTATCTTAAAAGATATACATCAACCGATGTTCAGAAGCGTATTATTCTCTGGTGGTATCTCATATGCGATACGGGGTATAAGCTTGGGGAAATGCATCAAAAATGCACATAGATAAGTTTATAAGGCTTCAACGCAGATTTATAAGGCAATTAATATCAATTAAAATAATTGCAAGGTTTAAGACGTTAATGGGGTATTTTCGATGACAGCTTTACTGGAGTTCTATGATGATATTCGCTTGCAGCGTCTTATGCGCCATATGTAGAAATACTAAGACAAGCACAAGGACTTCATGAAATCCCGGAAATCTTCAATGTTTACGGAAGAAAACAACTCACCCAGGTTTTGCCAATTTTATGAAACTAAATTTCAGCGAATATGAAAAATATTATTGTCATTTACAAACGAAAGAACAAACTTAGAGAATTTTTTCCTAAGTTTTCCAAAACCAAAAACATAAATTTTGATTTAAACGACATTTCTTGTTTATATTTACAAAAACTGAAACATTCAACCAGATGGTATTCAATTTTTTGAATTAAATTGTAAATAATGTAATTAAAAACTTTTAAACTATTGATCAAATGAAAAAACTCTGATATGAAGATGCCATTTGCTAGTCGAAAGTAAATTCGAATTGAAGGCGACATATAGAACGTAGCTTTCTAGATCAGGCTTCTATCTGGAGATCGCCGAGTTATAGGAGTGCGCCTCCGAGCTTATTCCCATACTCACTATGACCAACGTCATATTTGTCCAACAAAGATATTTGGAAATTACCTTAACCGAATAAACAAAATCGAAAATCCAAGAAAGAACTATTATTTTTGACGTTTGATTACAGATTTTTTTAAAAAATTTCCAAGCACATCCATCCATCCAGACACGTAGTTTCAGGTTCTTGTACAACATTTGTTTGGCCTCTGACAACTAGACTTTGAAATTTGACTGAACATTTCTAGAAAGTTGTACCATGTAACAATAAGGAAGTTCAATATTGAATACTTCAGTAAACCAAGAAAAGCCAAACCCTACAGGATCATATAAGCGGAAGACTCTCAACTGAGCCTTTTCCAAAAATATATGGATGCCACAAATTTCAGGAAAAAGCCGAGACAACTTAAAGCTACTAGTCACCGGCAACAATAATTGTGGGATATCATGACGAGTGCGTGATGTTGTTATATCGTGACTGGAAAGCAAAAGATGAGTCGCATATTAAAACGCTGCAAGGAAGCATTGAACAGCAAGGGAAAAGTACAACGCTAAACGAAGAGAAGACAAAAAATGCGAAGAATATCGAATAGTCTAGGAGCGGAAATCTGAGACTAAATATATAAAGAAAATTTGCTGCATGTTGCAAGGATATCATTTCAACCATTAGCAGGGATTTCTGAATGATCATCTCCATTTTCAGCAACTATAGGGTAAACATTTCCCGCTAACCAAATCGGCTTTTTATTATATAGTATTTACACACTGAGTCTAGAAATGATCAACGAATCTTAAGTCTTCTACGCGCTCTATGGATTTAGAATGGAAGACAAATATCTGTCGACTACTATATTACGGCCCCACTCCTCTATCTAGCTATATCTTTGAATCCAAACCTCCAGGCTTACGAAGAAATTGAAGACCAAACTTCCGATCCAGCCCGGTATCCTAAAGGATGAATAGCAACCTTTACTCAAGGTTAGATCTTCTACAGTTTGAACGCCGTACTAAGAGGCAATTTTAAAACTGAATTATGAATTTGAATTAAAAAAGTGTCTAATCAAGAAGAATCTTGAAGTCTGGGCTAGTCTTTGTGTGAAAAATGTGGAAAAAGATCTGCGAAGTAAATTATTATTCTGAGGAGGGCTTTTCTTAAAAGCGAAAATATTTTCACCGAGAACATAAAGCTTATCGCAGATTGTACAGAAATATTCCTTTAGCTCTTGCGTTAAGGTACATCGGTATAATTTTTATCTTTTTGGTGGGGAACTTCCTTAAGACGTTTTCTGGTTAAAGTTCCTACACAGCGAAGGAATCTATGGTATCATAGAGTATTCAAAAAAACAAGCAACCGAAATATCCGCCAGCTACTGACTATCATTGCATCAGTGGTTGATAAGAGGGGTGGATCAATGTTGTTGTTGTTATGCAAAGTGGAGTGATTTCCCGTATTCCATATGATAAGGTTAAACGGGATTGTTCCAGAATAAGCTTTTACGCCTTTTGTAGATATTGCTACATCCTCGAGTTATATGATGGGCGTTGGCGTCACTCCCCTTTTTCTCGGTGCGGTAAACATTACACGTGCCAAAAGAGATGCTATTTTTTCAACTTGGAGAAAATAAAAAAGTTTTCTCAACTGAGCATAAGTTGCCGTGGTTGAAGCTGTATCGGGTCGGCTTCTTATGCATATTTAAATCACATGCAAACAAGGATGCATTTAAGTTATTGAAAGTCGGGAGGTAAAATACATGTAGTGGATTACATAGAAAAATATAGAATGTCAGTTTTCGAATAACGACAAAAAATTGTATAACAGTTCCTTGAAATGGGTTCGATTTTCGGAATTCAAAATTTTGACATATCTCCACGTTTCGAAGACCCCTGAAATGGATTCTATTGTTTTTAGAAGGATGTCTGTGTGAGTGTTCATTTGCACGGATTTTTTTGTCTCGCATAACTAGACAACAAATTAAGCAACAAATTTGATAAGATTGTTTCAATTTTATAACAAAAAACGGTCGAATGCGAGTTTAGCTTTCACACGAAGGGTTCCGCATCAACACTTTATATCTCTTCAACTTCAGATTTCTCATAGAATCGCATATATGTAGGTCTACACCAAAATCTTTATTTTCTCATTTATTTTATAGCTCTCAAGAGGTAGTCGTCAAACTGCTCAATTTTACGATGCATGTGCAACAAAGCCCACAGCTTGAGAGAATGGACGGAATGATTATGCGTTTGAGACTCAGATATATTTGGTTTCAACTGCTCCATGAAACATGTTCATTGCCTAGTTTTTGGTGTAAAATTGAGTTAAACTGTTTTACATAAATCTTTCATTGCTTACTATATGTGAAATTGAATTGAAATGTTTAGGAACACTTCTTTTTTTGTATTCTTAACTAGAATCATTTTCACATTCTATGAAAATTGCAAGTGCCAGTCTATATTGCTATGATTGGAAGTTGAAGATCAATTTCCAAAAGTGCGAGACCATTGTGTTCAGTTTTCTGTCGTAGGATAAAACCTGCAGCCATTGATGAATCGAATTGTTGCCTAATACCTTGGGATCTGGCTAGATCAGTTTCTATATTTTAATAATCAGATGCTGCCTTGCCTTGACAAAGAGACTGTAGAGACATAGCAGCCAACTCGATGCCAAAGTGATCCGCTACATGGTCCTCATTCGACCTGTTCTTGCCTATTGATGTCCAATATGATTCAACGTGGGAAGAAGCCTAATGGAAAAGATTCGGGTTTTCGAGAGACGATGTCCTAGGGCTTGTCTCCATTTATATAGAACTTCAGAGTCTGAGTACAAAAAATTCTATAGTAAGCTTGACAACTTGATCTCCGAGGCTTTTTTTACCCCAATGACATTGCGCCTTAATAGCCTTATTCCCCCTGAGGCATTAATCTATTTCGATAGAAAAAGTTTGGTCGAGGATAAGTTAACGGAACCGTTAATCTTCCACGTTGGTCGAAAAGCTCTATACGGACGGGTAAACTACTACCAAGACGTCGCGAGACTCTCCGGTTCAGGAGGGTGGTATCAGACCTCGACAGAGCTGATGTCGTCAGGCAATTTGGTGGTCGGACAAGGAGTATAACTCTGTTGTCCAGTATTTATCATTGGCGCCCTTCAGGCTAACATGATAGTTTGTCCTGTCAGCCTTGGTCAGCTAACATTTATTTAATGTAGTTTAAGTTAAAGTTAGATTACGTTTTCCTATGTTTTAGATAAGTTTTTAGTTGACATGTCATTAGTTTAGTTTTTATTTTTTATTTTTTTATATGCTTCGCTCTTCAAGAGGATATTAAGACTCTTATAATGCGTTTAGCACAGAGCGAGCGGAAGAATTAGGAGAAGAATGAAAGATTGTGTAGTGGTTTGAGAAACTCAGGTGTAATTGGTTTCAACTCACTTCCGTGGGTGGAGCCCGAGACGGGACGGAGGATTTTTTATATCGACCTATTTGCTTTAACCTAATTCGCAGGATTTTATTCGACATAAGTTTTGATCTATGATCTTTTGAAAGATTGGAAGATTTAGCTTAAACACCCCGCTGTCAGTGTTATGCCTTCACAGTAGAGCCATCTACATACAATCTACACAAACTGTGATTTTGAAAACACGAATTAGGAACTAAGCCGATACAACAACCACTACAACAACGCCACCCATTAGTCAGACTACTATCACTGGTTGACCAACCCAGTGATAGTGCCATTAACTTGATCCCAATGGCAAATGGTGACTGGACCAGATTCGAAAAACTAGACCACTACTCTAGGAATCGAATCTGGGACCTATCAATTAAATCAATTGAAAGGCAGGCGCTCTACCAACTTCGCCACCCAGCTGTAATTAGGCGAATTAATTTTATAAATTAATTAATTAATAATAAATAATAATTATTACCAATTATTATAATAATTGAATAATTGATTTTAGGTCTAGTTTTAAATAAAATATCATATAAAGTCCTGTTACTAAGTTTTTAGCTTATGTTTTCTTAGTACAAATCGTCGAAAGACATCTTTAAGTTTGTTTATAAATAGTAAAGTCAATTAAGCTAGATTTAAGATTTTTTGTCTAACATGTAAGTAAATGAATTATTGAAATAAAAGGTCTGCAAATGGCTTAATTTTCTTTTTTATCGCGGTTCTGAGTAAAAATATTCTTATTATGACCTTATTATTCGCGGAAAAATAAATATTGCTCTATATTATTGAGAATAAAAATTTAATTAGTTCATCACTATTCTATTTTGAACACGCCACCAAACAAAATTTTATTATGTAAAATTAAAGTGCACACAAAACTTTTACATTTGGCAGTCACTCGGTCGGGGTTACACCCGACATATATGTGCATTAGAAATACCAGCGAAATTCCAAATTTAATTTTATTAGCAAAATAAAACTCTTTCCCGGCATAAATTGAGTGTAAAATATTTTAATTATGTTTGCCGTAAGGTATGAAAATTTGTGTATGCTAGATAATTGCCATGATTTCCGACCGCCATCATAATGTTTTGAGAAAAATAAGACAATTTGAAAATTTGCATTGTATGTTTTTTTATTGAAATGAGCCAACTTAAATTTCGACAAGTAAATTAATCACATACTAAAGTCCTGAATATCCTGAGAACTCGTACATTTGAGGGGATGGGTTGATGAGAAACAAGCATGTGGCTTTGCATTTTCCTTCTTCATATGTACATGTGTGCAGAATTGTTTACACGTAGAAAGTAGGTAGTGTGGACAAAAAAAAAATGAAGGAAGAAATAGGATTCCATTGATGGAATGGACTTTGAGCTCATTATCCGAAGGACATTCTAAGGGTGACTCGGAAGGGGATCTTACTAATCACTTTGCAATGCAGAACACATTATTCACTTTAGTTTAATTATTTTCCTATCCTCATTGCCAGTGTCTGTTTCTATTGACAGAGCGACCACTTGCTACTCCTTGTTTTAGTCATACCAATTATTGTTGAAGTAGGTGATGTTGATTGGTTTGCTGCAGGAGACAAGCTTATCGGTTTCCCTTTACAACAGTAATGCTAATGTTGTGGTTCCAATCATGGATTTCGGCTTGATAAGGTTTTAATGTATGAATGTGAGCGAAGCCTTCTGTTGTGTACTTAATCGAAGGAGCCAAATTTCTTTTATCGTTTGGAGTTGGTTTACCTCTCAATACATTTCAACCAAACAAATAATTGATAGCAATCAGGGATAGTTTTGATTAGATCTATGCGGACAATGGAATGTCCACAAATAACAAAATGACCCAACGAGCAGAACTCTGAATAAACTAAGGCCAAGGACTAAGTGCTTCCATTGAGAACGCACAGGTTTCAATTAGTATTCAGCAAATACATCAGAACTAATTTTGTAAATATTTTAGTTTTTGTCGGTTAGGCAAGGGAAAATTGTTGAGAATTCACTTCATTAATATTTTGCATCAAAATTAACTTTTGTCTCTTGCAAGTTCATACATAGCAAGGAATATGGAACACTTATCTTATTGCCAACTAGTTCGTAAATCAGTTAGAAAATTCTAAGAATTTGAGAATTTTTGGCAAGCTAACCTCTGCTATTGTTTTAGGAACGAACCTTATGGCCTAATGCATTCAGAGGTCTTTCCGCATCCCTGAGCACTAGGAAAAAAAATTTTGGACAGTCCTTACAATGCAACTACTGCAGATATGGTTGTGCAATATTTTTTAGCTTCGGTGAATGGCTCCGATTGCATAGTGTCCAGCAATTTCTCCCAAAAGCAGTAGGATCTTTGTTCACTTTAGATTTTTTATAATTTATCCACACTCACAGGACTTGGACTGTCCTCAGAAAGCGTTTTTGCATGAATTGAATTGGATAATGTTTTGGCCTCAACTCACTTTTTCAAATATCCAGATTCCTCAGATAACCTGTGCCCTTTAAATCAAGAATGTGTCGCAGTACTGCTGCCTTCCGGAATTATCGGAAATATCCGATTCGTCAAAAATATCTGACACTTCTAGGATGAGGTTTCTTTGAACAATGTTTGCCATCGATTAATCGACGAAAAGATGTGGTTTTGAAGTGTTGTATTTTTAGAACTAAAATGCATTTAAATCAACTCAATAATGATTAGCAAAGAATCAATCCTTAAGTAGCGAATCCACTGTTTTGTTTTTCAGAGCCTTATCACCACTTTCGACTAAATTTAATGTAAAATAAATTTGAATCTGGATCAGTTACAGGCTTAAGACATCATGTTAAACGCTTCGCTGTGAGGCATCATACCTTTGTGTCACATATGTTCACATTAACCAAACGCCCAGAGCTGTTTCAGATAAAAATGTCACATTAAACAGTTACTTCTTGAGCTAACCTCATAAATTTCTCAAAAATGCTTAAGGCGATTTCACCACAATGTGTGATTAAAGCACAATCTTAACCACCTGAGGTTTTTGAATCCAGAACTGTGTATCTGCGATTTACAGGAAATACATACCAAATAATCTTATTTGAATTAAATTGTTTGGATTGTTCGGCATTTGCGAAACCAATTTGTGTAATTTTGTAAGACGAAACGATTCAGCTCTGTTGGCTTTCTTTTCACAGAAATAACCCAATTCGAAAACATCACATACAAGTACATTTTTTGAGGGTTTCGTACCCAAACTTGTGTATCTTGTGTACTTTTTCTTGAATGTTTACTACTCCGAAATTATATAAAGTAAAATATAAAATGGAGAAGGATATAGAAAGTATTCTTCTCTACCAGTCAAACATTATTGCCTTTGCTTGTTAAATATTGCGTCATATATTCAAGCGCAACAAATGCTTTCCGGACAAATTATCCCGTTGCGAAGTTAAGCAAAAGATACTTGGAACAAGCTTGTACGTTGGGAGGTACGAAACCCTTCGTGTGCGTGTCCGACTCGCTATATTAAGATGAGATACTCTTCTCTATCTATCACTCTTCTGCATTGTTGCCATACAGGGTAGCCCACAAAAAGGGTTATGGTTTTATAATTGAATAATATTTTTCGTTATGATTTAATATAACTTTCAAAGTTTTTGGCTTATAGCTTGCCAATTTCTTCATATATCGCTTTGCATGCTCTTAAGAACATTTTCCACGACTTGCAGTTCCCAAGGAATTCGTAACTTATCGATTCTTGGCTCATTTATTTTACGCTTTCAGTACTGTCTATAAAATAAGAATTGTAAGTGATAGTATTACCCATAGATTGTCACAATTTTCATTTAATGAGGTAAGACGACACTAACAACATCGTTGAACAAAAGAGGATCCAAGAGGACCCAAGTGGCAAAGCTGACACGAAATCACGTTGCAAGAGCAATGAACTCGGTCAACAATCTGATCTCCGGGGCTTTCTACCCAAATGACCTGTATCACGAAAGTGTGCGCCTTAACGGCTTTGTCCCCCCAGAGGCCTTCCTCTACCTAGACTCGATAGGTCTGATCCAGAATAGATTAGCGGTTCCGCTAATCTTCCACATTGCCCGAAGAGCTGTGGATAAGCGACTCAACTACGAACGAGACGTCGCCAACAGTTCCGCGGAGTGTCTTCGGTTCAGTAGGGCGGTTTCAGACCGCGATAGGATAGAAGTAGTACGCCAGCACCGACAATTCTGGTGGATGACAGAGCGCAGGGAAGGAACTCTTTCGTCGCATCCTTCAATTGACGAGTAGCCCACAAGGGCAGAGTTGGCCGCCATCTCTATGTTACATAAGTTTGTTTTTTTTTTGTTGTCGTAAGAGTAGTGGCTGACTCAATTAGGTTAAGGACCTTTACTTTAGTTAAGTTTAGTATAGTGTATGTGCAAGAAGGGGACATCCACATATACATATATTTTGTATATGTTGATATATGTGCGCATGGATTGCATGTACCGAGCATGACAATACAGGTGTGTGTGTTTCTGCCTGTCTTGCATATATACTTTAAGCTAGAAATAAGTTATTTAAGTATTTTAGGTAGAGTTAAGTGATTATAGGTTATTTTAAGTTAATAATAATAGTTTTATATAAAAAAAAACACATTTTTACTAAGTTTTTAAAACTTAATTTTCTTAGTCTATAGTTAGCATTGTTAAGGAACCAAAGAATATGTAAGTTTAAGTCGAAAGACATAGTCTAATAAGTAAGTTTAGCTTAGAGCGCCTGTAATTGGCCAGTAAGATAGATATAAACACCATGTTATTTAAGCTAGTTTTAAGCTATTTTCCCTAGCAATTAAGTAATTCCCATGTAAAAGAGTTAATAAAATTTGCACTAAAAAAAAAAAAAAGGACCCAAGTGGCTATCCTGAATCAACCTCAGAGGTTGATCCCCTAAACGAGACTTAATAGATTCGCCCGTCAATATACTTACTAGTACACCCATTCCACAAAAGACATAGGACCAATGATTTTCATTTTGAAAATTATAAGCTTGCGGCTAATCTTTTCAAAGGTCTTGCGCTTTTTCATGGCTGAAATAAAAATACCCAAGAGGTTGCAAGAGAGCTACACCAGTTCTTAAAAAATATTGGAGAAATTCCATCGGATCAGCAAGTGGTGTCATTTCTGAGTAGAGCAAGAAAGTAGTCTTCGTAGTTGGTGATTATACCAAGGGAGAGCTGAAGCCAAAAAGTCATAAATAAGTAAATAAAATTAGCCAACCATTCGGTCACTATCAATCCTAGCCTCAAACAAAAGAACCTAAGCCTTTAATGTGGTGCGGAGGATAATTGAAATTTGAAAATAAGTGTGTAAACTGTGGCTTTATCTTGTTGGGGCCAAAATTCTGGGTATTTCTCCATCTGTTGCCAAATAAAATTGTCAATTACTCGGTATTTAATGCCAGTCTCATTTTCGTTTTCGAAAAAGTATGATTTTTTGTGAGTTCTTCCGAATCACACTTACCGGGTGCATTTGATATTCAACAATTATTTTTTGATTCTAGGAGCACTATATTCTCCAATTTCGTTTATTTAGGTGACAATTCATGTGAAAATGGGCCTCATCGCGCTTTATGAGGTTTTGAATAAATTCATTGTTTATCTCAGAACAATTCTTGAAAACGTCGAGCGTATTGAATGTGTATTTGTAGACCATTTGCATCCAAAAGGCGCAACCATTTCTGCAAAGACTGCTTAGTTATCTAATTTAAAATTGCATAAGGCATGCGAAAGTTCACAGAGCTTATTGATAAAATTCTGAACTAGATTTCTCTCGAACATTTAAGAAACAACGTAGGTTCTGTGCTCTCGGTGCTCAAAGATCATAAATTTTCGACTGAATTGAGGGTTCCATACAATCATCATCCCCCAATGACTCTTGCCATCTGTGCGATGATGATTGACTCTGGAATCAGCTATGTTAATCGATGGTCAAAAGAGTTCCCAATTTCATTGTACTTTTGTTAGATAAACCTTGAATACCCAAGTCTAGTTTCTCTTACTACGAAATCTATGTTTGAAGAGTTGAAGCCGTCCGGCGCCGATAACTTCGTTTAGCTATGCAAGGTCTCCTACGAAAACACAGATTCAATCTACAGCCATACTCAAATCAACTTTTTAGTTTGCAGAACCTCCAGGAAAGCTCTGACTTTGCCGATATTCTGTTCATCCAGCAGCTTCTTTTTGGTAAAATTTACAGCCTCGCTATCTTCGACTTCTTCTTCTATTAACGCCTTTCTCCGTTATTTTAGATCAGTCTCTCTCTTCCATCCAACTTCTCACTGCACTTACTAGGCTCTCATGAACTAATATCTAAAATATTGCGAAACGTTAAATTACCCTTAAAAACTCTCTTTCTTACCATTCACCGTCACACAATAATTAATTAAAACTATTCTTAATCTTCAGTTTTTAAGTTTATTTATGTGGTTTGTAGTAAATTTAATAAAATTTACAGATCGAACGTTTAAAAATCCTTCCACAACGAAAAACGCCCATACAGCCAAGTACCAATTTTGGGGAGGATTCTATAGCTCTTCAGATTTCGTGATGAGTGAGTGTGTGGAAGATTAATTACAAGAAAATTACATTGTGCTTCCAAAATGCTCAAATTTATAGGAATAAAATATGTAGGAATGTAATATAAGGAACACGATGTGTTCCTTTCGTTACACTCGACACATTCCGACAGCCAATTGACGTATACATATAAAGCTCTTCTTCTCGCACCGACATTGGAATAAAGGCAAAAGGCCGCCACCCAGCTTAAGCTACTAGATTTACTTGAAATCGATGACCTATCCCCTTACATTTGGCACATACTTGTCACATTCTGACTGTCACGAGCCTTGTTGAAATGCGCTGATTGACGCGGAAGAGTGCTCAAGGGCCTGTTGACACCTAGGACAGCCTTAATGGATGCAAAAATGTGCGAAATACAAAGCTGAATACACATTTCAAAAACCATTTCAAATAAATATGTAAATTTGGAATTTTATGTTCTGTTAGTCCCTGGAACAGCCCACGTAAAACAGAAACCATTCGCTTGGGTATAAAAAGGCTTAACACATAGGGTGGGGTCCATGGGGTACATGTTGTACCTACTCGTATTTTCTCATGATGGTAGTTTCCACTACTTCCCTTATTTTAAAATTAAATTCAAACAATTTGTTGAACAGACCTGAAATAAAATGAAAAAATGAATTTTGCTGCGCATGTTCATAAATTGTAATGTGGTGAGGTATGTAGGTTGGTCTTATCAAATCAAAAAGGTGATGTTTTATTCCAGGAGAGAAGTGAAAATACGCCCGCAGTGGAGGTTTCTTCCTTCCGTATACTCATTCTGTATGTGACGTATTTCGATCAAGTGTTGCTCCCGCTGTCTGTTTTAATAATACTAAATTATGCCTCTGTGGGTGGCTAACCGTTGGAAGGAATGGTATCTGTTTGTGGTCAGCTCTTTCACTATTCGCTTTGATAGAATGATAGAAAGTCACCTCCGAGTCTGCTAGATTTACTCGTAACTCCTAAATTGAGACCACTGCTATTTTGCTTACAGCGTTACTAAGAAGGTCATTTACATACAGACTTTTTTACAGGAGGTACCTATCTTTTTAAAAAGTATATATTTGAAAATCAAAACTCACGCATTTGGAACTGAAATGGATCAGTAGTCCTACCAATTCGAATTGGGAAAGGTAGATATTGTCGGTCTGGGAATAATGCTTTATTTGTGACTCATAGCTTCAGTCAAGCTTCCACGGAATTCAGCTTTGGAATTTGTATAAAATACATTACCAGCCTCGTTTCCGACTCAGAAGAACTGAACGAAGATCGGCTGCATATCCTGATATTGATTTTGATTTGATAGTTGTCTCTGAAATAAAAGTAGTGGAAACTATCAGCTATTCTCCTTCCTCAGACAACATCTCCTGAGGTATGGAAATGTGCAAAGGATACCCATGCGCCCGAAAAGTCACAACCTGTTTCATCAGCTATTTACCGCCAGATAAGCATTCTGATTCTACCATGCTCGATGATTTTGGAAAAATTCTTGCAGAGCACATTTTTTGCCTTCTCGGTCGGTACAATTAATTGTCATCGGCTTAGTCCGATTCAAGGTAAACTCAACGGTGCTATTCTTACTTGATTTTGATATATCGTACAAAAAAATGTATCTAAAATAGTTTTAGTGTTCGAAGGCAGTCGCTTTTTTGTGAAACTATATATTTGAGCGACATAGTTGCGGGCATAAAATTGTTTTGCCAAAGAAGCTTACAGCTCAATTTTGTTCTGCCTGTTTTTAAATATATCTTCCGACACATCATTGCGTCTTTAAGTTGGGGGTCTTATTCACTGCATAGGTGAAGGTCCATCTATTTAATTGTGGGTGAGCAACGGTCTTAAACTTTATCAATCGTTATCTCGAGACACACGACACGGAGATTCTATGATACATCACATCTTGACTTCCAGTTGTAAGCCTTTTACAACAAGACCTAGGCTTGAAAACTTTGCTTGTGCCCTATTTAACTATGCCGTAGTTCGCTTTTTAAACTATATTCTGATTCATAGCGAACATTACATTATCTTTGGATACATTAAATGTATGTGCTTCGTTTATACAATGATGTATCGCAGGAAAAGAAAAAAAAATCCTAGGATGTTGCATTCGGCATTTTTTTTTACGAACCATGACTCCATCCATTAAGTTAATTATTTTATACATAATTTATTTATTTTTATTTCTATTTATATAATTGTTTTAATTTTAATTTTAAATATATATTAATATGTATAATTTTTCAGTAGAGAGTTATAGTTTTAACATCGAATCTCGGTGTAAGTTGTGCGGATACCATCCATTGTAATTAGTACAAGAAAATAAAATCTATCTTAGTCAGAGCATTTAATCAGGTATGAATGGGCATGAAATAGAGATCATATAATATTCCTGACGATAGTTCAATGGACTATTTGATCCAAGCCTTATTGCAAATAAATTCAATTGTTTCTTTGTCAATATATCAGTGACTTTGGTACTCTCTAGGGCACTTTTGAGTGATTTCAACTGCAATATTTCATCGGGTTAAGTTGAAGCAAAAATGCAATTTTATAGATTCGCTTTTAACCAGTTTTCATCCTATGAAACTTTAAATGCCGGATTACAATTGATTTTTTGTGGCCGAACTTCAAAATCAGTGTAAACACCGCAAAATTTGCTAATGGAGAAGTTGCAATTTTTTTTTTGATTAATTATAAAAATTAAACAAAAGTGTGAAAGAATCATTAAAATATCTCTAGAAATGAAAACAGTTATGGGACTTTGAGGTTGCGCTTGCAAGAATAACTTAGTTACCCACAGCGCTCTAGATTGTGACGTCATATGACTTAAACGACGCGGCTCGTATGCCCTGAGTACGTACAAATTCATAGGCGTGTAGTCACTTACGCCGTTCGTGTCGTATTTTGGTTAATATATTTGTTAATGGACAATGGCTAAGGTAAAAAAAATATGCCTCGAAATATTGTTTTCGGACTACCGGTTGAAAATGTCGTTATTGCAGACAACTTTCATATCTATTTCTCTGAGGTGAATTTGGACCATGACAGCTGTCACATCAGAAACTTCATGTCATTGTCTAATTATTTCAGCCTAGGTTATTGGTCATTAGTGAAAACACACACGTTTTTGTAAAGCCGTAAAATGTCTACATTCGTGCCATCAAAATAACATTTGCGAGAAGTTTTAATATGCTTCTTTCATTTAAAGAAAAAAGCAACCGAAGCGCATCAATTGCTTACCGAAGCTTACCCGGGCTATACTATAGACATTAGAAAGTGTCAGCGGTGGTTTAAGCGGTTCGTAGATGGTGATTTCGATACCGAAGACAAAGAACGCCCCGGCCAGGTGAAAAAGTTTGAAGACCATGAATTGGAGGCATTGCTCGATCAAGATCCGTCACAAAAGCAAGAAGAACTTGCAAAATCACTTGGCGTCGCTCAGCAAACCATTTCCGATCGTTTGAAAGCAATGGGAATGATCCGAAAGGTAGAACGAATCGAATCGTCACTGGTGATGTAAAAAGGGTACTTTACGATATTCTAAAACGTCGGGCAACGTATGGATACCCCGGACATGCCTCAACATCGACGGCCGTTCAGAATATTCTTGGCCTGAAGGTTATGCTGTGCATTTGGTGGGACCAGAAGGGTGTTGTATATTATGAGCTGCTAAAACCGAATGATACAAACACAGGCGAGGTCTACCGACGACAATTGATGCGTTTGAGCCGAGCACTGAAGGAAACACGGCCGGAAACGGTCGCAAGACACGATAAAGTTTGTTTGCAACATGACAATGCTCGGCCACATGTTGCAAATGTTCTCAAAACTTACCTTGAAACGCTCAAATGGGATGTCCTAAGCGAGATTTTCAACCGGTAGTCCTATTATAATCCCTATGTATCAAACCACGACACTTATAAACCCTAATAAATTTTTTTTTAAAAACCAAATGATGTGAAAAAAGGAAAAAGTGATGCAAACTAAAGAGGAGGCAAAACACTAGATATGTGTGCGATGACCATTTTGATGTATGCAACCTATGTACTTATAAATACTAGTTGCCTATTTCGGATTGATATACATACATATTGGGCCTGCACAGGCAAAATGAATTCATCCCGGGACAAACCACATTTGTGCGAGAAGGAAGTGAAGTGTGCAGTTTGAAATGGACAAAAATTGAGAACGAGGTGGAAATCTAATACACATGCACTTTACTTTTTGACGTGACGTCTGACCGAAGTACTTATTCAATGGAAGAAGTTTAATGTTGTAAACAGTTTTTCCCCAGAACTATATTCATCACTGTACTGTAAAAGCAAATAACGCGAGGGCTCTGGGGAAATGGGAAAATGCGTAAGCTTCAATGATCTTTTTCTAGGTCATTCATTAATCGATTCAATTTTTTTTTCAGTTATATATTAGTTTTATTCTATATTTTGATATCATAACGTTAAATATTGTATTTGCAACATCATGAAACTTCTCCATTCTCCTTAAAAGGCAGAAGTTATTCCTTTGTTCAAGTATAACCTACTACAGATCTATTTCTTTTCTTTATACGATCTCAAAAGGAAATCACGAATGCTCTCATTCTTAAAGCAAAGTATTTTTGCTTTCACAAAATTAATATGCCCTAGACCAGGCAAATCTACATTTTAAAAGTCAGTTTTGATTTGTGACGAAAGCATTCGATGTTTTTCTTGAAAGGTAAATAAAACATGTTAGTAAATGGCTTCACTTTAACTTAAAAACGGCGTTTCACAGGGATTCGTGCTGGGTCCTATATTGTTTCTCATTTAAATTCACACTGTATTTATAGATGATCTCGCTTACACTTTCACTGTCAACTCGATCCATTATTGCTTTGCCAAATTCTTGATCTTTAAATAACAAAAATGACGAACTCTAAGCTATCACAAGACCTTCCTGGAAAATCTATACATATAATCGGAATCATGTGTTGCAAGAATCGTTTTACACTCTCTACTAGCCTGCACATCCTGCCATTCAGCGACATCTAACAGATTGGCAACTAAGTAATTGCGGATATTTTAAGAAAATAAAAGACAATTTTTTTATAGAACGAAATAACTTTATTCTTTAATGTACTGCCCATTTTGAGCAATGACCTTTTGCGATCTAACAGGCAGTATCATAATTCCAAGTTCATAAAACTTCTGGTATTTATCAGCAAAAAACTGAACTAGGTACGATTTGACATCGTCATTATTATTGAAATTTTAACCATTCAAGGTGTTTTGCAAACATCGAAAAAAAAGTAATCAGATGGTGCAAGGTCAGGACTATATGGTGGATGTGGCAAAACAAAGACGTGTGTGGCCTTGCATTGTCATGATGGAATACAACACCTTTTCGATTTGTCAATTCGGGCCGCTTTTCTTCAACTGCATTGTTCGATTTTGATAGTTGTTCAATGTAGACATCTGAATTGATCGTTCGGTTGGGCGGTAAAAGTTCAAAGTAGACAATTCCTATGTAATCCCACCAAACTGATAACATAACTTTCTTTTGATGAATATCAACTTTTGATGTTGTTTGAGCTGGTTCAGCTGGGTTGCCCCACGATCTTTTCCGATTGACATTGTTGTTAACAACGTATCTTTCATCACCAGTTATCAATCGTTTTAAAAATGGATCATTTTCATTGCGTTTCTTTAACAAATCGCAGATGTTAATGCGCTTTATTAAATGATTTTCTTTCAGTTCATGAGGAACCCATATATTGAGTTTTCGTACATAGCAAAGTTGTTTAAAGCGATTTTCCATGCGTGTATGTGAAACATGAAGCTTTTCTGCAATCTAACGTGTTGTGCTGTGATGATCCGAATCGATTATTGCTTTGATTTGGTCGTCATCAACTTCAACTGGACGACCAGAGAGTTTTTCAACTTTGAGTGAAAAATCACCAGAACGAAGTTTGGCAAGCCAATTTTGACACTGCAGTTCTTTTAAAGGTTCGTCACCATAAACAGCACATATCTTTTTGCAAGCTTGCGATGCGTTTTTTCCTTTTCGGAAATAAAAAAGCAAAATATGACGGAAATGTTTGTTTTGATTTTCCATTTTTCAACAAACAAAACAAACAAAAACTACATAATCGATCAAAAAAGTTTTTTTACTAATTGACAATTGGAGTAACGACTATCAAATAACAAAATGTGTTTGACTTTTCGATTACGTCAGCAAACCTAAAAATTAAACTAAAGCCGTCTATGAGTGAAATCCGCAATTACTAAGTTGCCAACCTGATATATTTTAGGGCACTAAATGAGTTTTTTCAACAGAGCCGTAATGTTACATCAAGAAATTCTTCGTTACATAATTGCGGGTCAATAATGCGGCACTGTTTGGCACTTTTATTTAGTTTCCGCGCATAATAAAAATAAACTTCCCATATTCATAAGATTCAATCAAAAGTTTCATTCATTTTTAAAATAACGTAAAGACTGGTTCTTGACTGAGTACGTCTTTTGTGTTGTTACTATTGAAGGTAACAACTTAGTAACAGAAAAAATTCTTCTCTACGTCAGTTATTCTTTGCACAAAATTTATTGGCGATCATTCGACAATGTTTTCCAATGATCGAAAAATCATTTTAATCAATTTGAAAATTAATTTTAAATTAAAGTGAATAAAAAAAATAAATGAAAATTATTATTATGAAATAAATTTCATTGAATTTAAGTATGTGCGAATGGCTGTCAAATCATCATTTGACAAATTTAAGGCGTTCCTTGTTTATAGTCCAAATTCAATCTCAGCAGTCGTCTTCTCATTCTTTCAAGTGATATTTGATGACAGCAGACACCTATCCATATAATCCTCCTTCTCTCAGAATTATAAATTCCAAGGATTCAGTAAACGAATAAAATCAAAAGTCTCATTTTTTAAGGGTATAATACTCATGTTACACCACCTCAATGAGTGACGACAAGGTCTCTGCTTAAACACGAGGAAAATTAAATTGATATTTTTTCTGCAGATAAAATAAAGGTTATGATTTTACGCTGGAGGGATATGTAAAATCTGTCTCATCAGTTAAGAATCAGTGAAGGGTAGTCTTTTGCTGAGTACAAATACAATCCAATAATTTATGAGCTTATATCTTGGATTCAACTTTCAAATTGGTTGGAATTTATTTCTCTTTGTATGGAGGAACATTTCTACTTTCAAGACTCTTTTTTGGGGTAGAAAATCTTCCAAAACTAAAACTAACAAATACTGGCAAAGGGATTCCTTCACAGTTATCTGTTCTAAGCCATTGAACACAAAGTTGTGAATGTAAATTTCGTTACTAACTTCTCATGACAGTTTACACCCACTTGTGATATGCTGTCTAACTTTGTTACATTTTTAAATATTCAGTAAATTTAATATGAAGATACTATGCGGCTTGAGTTATGTTGAAAATGCAATTTGAAAAATAGACGAACAACAAAAAGGAAACCACTTTCAAGTTCGAAATACATATTGTAAAATATACGAAAAAAAAGTGGGTGGAAAAAAAGAAACCGAATCAGCTCATCCTTGTTTGCTGTACGTGTATGGCGTGCGGAATAGGGCTTGAATGGATTGCGTTTTCGGGGTACCAATTCTTCCACTTGTTATGTCAGCACAAGCGTTTTAGTTGTACATATGTATGTCTTTTGGAGAATGTGGCGGTAACATGCGAGGCCTTTGTCAAACGCCAGTAGAACATCCAGGATTTTATTAATATAAATACAATTTCAGCAGTGGTGTTCGCAGACAGTATAAGATTGACGGCATACCTTTTAATCGTAGTGTAGAATATTTAAATATTGATTCAACTGTGAAGAAAGGTAAGAAAACTATTTACAAGGATACGAAGGAGAAAAAGACAGGCATACTGGCCTTAATTACATGAATTAATATGACTTGCTAAATTTATAAGAATTGCAAGAAGAAAGTAAATGAGGTTCCGATAAGACAACGTAAAATCATTTTCAGGGAACTCATAATTCATGGACTCCTTTCGCGTGTAAAAGGTACGTGAGTAGAATCCTTGGATAACTGAAATGAAATGCACTATCCCGGTTTCATTAAGCGCATCCCTTATCCGTTTGATAGTGAACAAAGAAAGGGCGAATAATGGCTTGATTATGTAGGATAAAATTAAATGAGCTGTGTATATAACCGTCGCATCGCTCCAAATTAGGAGGACCTCCAGTTTTCCCGTTCTAGAAATTCCAGAATTTAGCATACCTTCACATTTTGCGGCCCTTTGAGATGCATTCCATCGTGCTTGGAAGAATATTACTATTCAGTCGAGCAATTGAATGAATATTGAGATCGAACCCAATCGAGGCTCAATTGAAAAATGTACACTTGGATGGACTTTTGCCCATTGTATTGTGTGAACATCCGCAGCCGTTTTGCAGGACACATATGCATATGTTATTACAGATTTATGACGATAGCCGAACTTGGTATCCCGGAAATGAGCCGAAAATGCGCTGTCATACGAATTATTCAATCTTTTTTTTTAGAAGACATGTATTAGGAATGGTGTCAACTTTAAACAGAAATTAACTATCAAAAGTCCCTTCAAGACTCCGTTCTCTTGGACGTCTAGCGATACTTGAAAGAATTGGTGAGACTTCTTCATTGAGATATCTTGTTTTCTGGCTCGACCAGCTCGAGCGACCCATGCAATGACAAATAGACAGTTTTCGAATTTCAAATCGATGCAAGGCTTCAAAGATGGCATTTGTAATGGGTACCCCGTGTGGTTCAACGTTGGATCAAGTTCTGAGGAAAAGATTAGAGTTTTTGAAATACAATACAATTTCTTCAGGCATGCCGATGGTGATGGTACGACGTCAGATTGTGTGGCGCCACATTAGAAATATACGCACCATGATTGTGAATTTATTCAGAGCTTAGTTGAGTAAATAAAGTTAAGTTCATATAGATAAGAAGGAGATATCTTTTTTATGGCAGTGATTCAGATGTGTAATCTGCCCTACAATTTGCTGAAAGAGAAACAACGGAGATGGTGGGTGCATTTATTGTATCAAAAGAGGAAGGAAAAAGGAGTAATGGACATGACTCGTATAAAAATGGTTTTGATATAACCTGCTGTTAAGTTCGTTAAACAAAATCCCTTATGAAAACATTCAATAATTCCTTTATGCCGATTTTTTGGATTTTTTTTATTTTCGACGTGTTCAACTTATTTTTCCACATCTTTTTACTTTATTTTAAACACGTCGCGCCACAAAAGTTAAAAGTTAATTACTTCATACTACAGCCACAGCGACGCGCTACCATAACAACTATGCATTTTGTTCACATAATTAGGTTTGTGTGTATATTTTTCAACTTTTGACAGATGGTAACATCGCTAATAATACCGCCATAGAAATAGTAATTTAATTCGGTAGTTATACATAGAACTCCAGTGTCGAAGTTAAATAAATCTTCTGCAATGAGGTTCTGAACAACAAGGCAAATCAAATCAAAATAGATATCCTCCTCTTCAAAATTACCCGAAGACGTTTTGCAAAGGCAATAACCTCGAACAACAACCAGATTTTCGAGGATTATTACCATAATGATTTGTACCACAAGTGGGTGCCCTCATTCCTCCAGAGGCATTCCTCTACATCGACAAGACACAGTGTGGGTCTATCTCCATCCGATACAGCGGATGGTGCAATTTTCTAAAAATTTTACTTAAAATGGTAAAAAATATTTCAAATCAACGAAAGCACTTACGATAATGTGATGAAGATTCCTTAAAAGCTTAAATTCCATTCTTTAATTCAATCTTTGATGTTAGTTATTTAAATAAACGAATTTTGAGAAATTTAATTTCAATGTAAAAATTTTGAAATAAATCGTTTACATTATGAAGTGCAACTTATATTCCATTACTCAATGGAATTACTTTAAAGTCAAATCCAAAAAAACACGGTGCTAAAAGGTTTCTTAGTTTTCGAGAAATTAAAAAATATTAAGTGTACTTTTCCCTTGAAATCCCCTTTTATAAGCCGATAAATAAAGTGTTCGACATTTTAAACAGTTTTAAAAGAAAGTGGTCCAATTACTGTTTGACCAACAATGGCAAGCCAAAAAACAAAATGCTAGTTGTAGAACTTGGTAGCTATCTCTGCTCCATCTATCCAGATCATCCTTTCAAAAAAAAATGTGTTCTACATATTTTTCACACAGCAATAGAGTTCTACAAAGATTCAGTTCTCGATGGCTTTTCATTTTACGTTAACCCCCTCCCCAAAATTTGTTTTCTTGCCTTGACCTTATATACGAGCTCCAGCCTTGTGTCGCGTCTTATTCAAATTACCCTTTACAGATATATTCTTAATATATATGTATATATAATTGGTTAAAATGAATTGATTATTAGCAAGGATGTTCATCATATGAAAATGTTATTATATATATATAAGAATATTCATTTCAAATAAGATTTTAGTTTTTGTGTGTTATAATTTTATTTACATTTTTTTTAAATGCTATATTTTTTAATTGTTAATAAATACCACGCACATTAACTAATTTTTTAATTAAAAGTGTTTGTTAGCAAAAAAATTTAAATTCAAGCTTATATAAGCCAGTCGAAAATATAGTTTGTCTATTGTATCTTCGTTAAGTTCTACATACATACATACACTTGTGTAATCGCTTATATATGTATAGTAATTTATTTTCAATAAATTTGTAATTAACCGAGGCACCAGAAGAATCAAAGGGATAAAACCGAATAAATGCTGTCGACACGAAATCGATCCCTGAGATATACAGTCGAACCTGGGTGAGTGAAATCTGAGTAAGGGAAAAAAAAAACCCTCTAAGCGAGAGTTATTGGCACGTCCCATAATTTTAACCTCCTATCAATTCTTTAAGCAAGAAACAGTAACTTTTTAATAGCTTTTCTCTCCTCTATAACAGAGAATTTTACTTTAAAAACTGAGGCGAAATAATAAGATGAAGCAAATTTAGACTAATAGGGACTAAGGGCTTAAAAAACTTACAATTTTGAATTTTCTGAAAATTGATTTATCCTTGGAAGTACAACTTCTTTTATCTTATGATGAATTCAGGAAAGAACGATGAATTATAAGCAATGTTATGAGCGTACATCAAACGACAAAGAATTACATATTGCATTTTAACCAATATTAGAAATTTCAACATCATGATTTCTTGCAACGGGACGTACAAAGTTATTCCGATTTGAAAATCTGCACCTACTTCGTGTGCTTATGCGAATTTCGCCGTCCATAAATGACATCGTTGGAAACTTCCTCTTCGTATTCCAACATATAAAATTCGTTTAAGTACAACAACATAAGAAAAAATAAATTCTCAGTACTAGAATCGAATCTTTCTTTCACTTTTTTGGTCAACTATTTCTTTTGGCAAAAAATAATTGAATGTGCTTTTTCCTTACAAATTTTGGCACACTTCGAAGCCCATTTTCTATTATTTGCAAAAAATTATCACTGGTATAATAACGATGTGTTACGTAACATTTCGAGAGTGGCATGACTTCAAACTTGCTTGGCATGTCAGCTGCTGGATGAAGCGTTCACATAATCAGAATCAAGGCAACCATGTCGTTCTTGTCAAACAAATTTGAGAATGTGAACCCCCTTATTTGCTTTATTTCTTTTAAACTCTATAAGTGAGAAAGGCCGCTATTTAAAATTTGTAAATAAGAAATTTGATTTAGAGAGAAAAAGCAAAAAAGTACTCGTAGATAGCTATCCCTTGAACTCTCATATATCCAGGTTCGACTGTAAATGAAACAAATATGTTAAAGAGGCATTCAATAAGCAACAATCGTTAAAAAAATATTGAACAATTTTTTAAAAACACCCCAAAAGATTGCCCACCCTTCAAATACATAAAATAAAAAAAAATAAAATAAAACAATTGTTCTTTGCATTATATAATCAATTCAAATTTATTTCTTGCCATTGAAGGCTTTAAGTCATATACAAATATTGTGACATTATCTATCCAGCATAGACTCCTCCGTAGGGAACGGCGACTCCAACACGAGCACCGATTGCTGGATATCCCAATGAAGAGTATCCAGATACAAGAAGAGGCTCAGCAGCAGCCATTGCCACAAGAAGTGCCACCACAAGAATAAGCTAAAAAAAAGTTTATAATTATTTCTCAAAACTTGGGCAATTTGTCAAAATTGACATTTTTATTCTCAGGATGCGAATACTTACATATTTCAACATGATGATGATTTTAATTAAACGATTTGAAAAAGTTTGTCTAAGTCTATACAATCGATCACAAGTGACTGATAACCAACGATAATCTGCCTCGGGTATTTATATGAGATAAACGCACCCCTCTGAGTCTTGTGTAACGCTGGCAGCAGTATGGCATTACATCGGCTCAAGGGTGAGTTAATCTGTAACAATATTACCTGTATCAGGTGTCAAGCGTGACATGTAAATGATGTTTTTGTTATGTAGCTTTTGTTGCTTTCTACCCCTTAGGGAATTGAAGCATTCACTGGCGAAGACATGACTCAAGTACTTTAATTTGAAAAAGCTCCAAGTGTACAAGAAAAGTAGACGATTGCCAAACATACTCGTATGTTTGTGGATTTTAACGCATTTTCAAAATTAATTGGACGCAATGTGGCTTCTTTGCGGCCAAATTATGGGCTTAATTCATGGTTCATCTCCACCCAAATTACTTTGCCTCGCAATTCACATTTAAATCCGATGCTGTCAAAACAAACTTTGTAGAATGAGATCCGGGAGAAAAGTTGTTAAATTAGCACGATGTTATTCTAGCTCATTCAGAGCATTTTTGAAAAGTAATCATCCCCGTAGTTGTTTCCTTAGATCCTTATATAACTGACATATAAATCTCTAGTGAACAAACTAATTAGAGATAATTAGAAGGAGTCTTGTTTAAAGATGCGGACAGAACCAGTTCAACACAGGACTGTTATCGATAGATTGCACAAGGATAAGGTACGAGGAAAAGTCGTGGTGTAGATAGCCTTAACCTATGGACTACCATTTTCTGAAGCCCAAGCCTGGAGATCACATCCTGTGGGTGAACTCTCTGGATGTCTGAATTTCAATTGGATAGTTTGAAAGGTCTCAGATTCGAATCGTAGAGGAAGTCTCGAACTAATCCAGTTAACGACGACTTTATGGTAAGTAGTTGTCCAGTTATAGAAGTCTTACTTAATGGCTAAAAGAAATTAAAAATTACTTGATAATCATCATCAATAGAGTTGAAGATGTATTGTCCAGAGCTCAGAATAGTTCGGCTGCCTGGCATCAGAGAAACCCTGTTATGAACCAGATAAATTAATTTCATTTTTTTGGGACTTCGGTAATGCTTATTATACAAAAAATTCGGTTTTATATGATCTACTTAAAGCACCAAACTCTTCACCATCCTCTGGGTCTCTGGAAGAACACCAGATAAGGCCAAAACATATCGAAAAGTCAATGCGGGTACCACCATGTAGAGTGATAAAAGAAGCTCCAATTTTGAGAAAAAAAGAAGAACCCAACCCACAAGGCATTGCACCATTGGTCCAATGACCGTCAGTTTGCATATCATAACTGACCTTTAAAGAGGAACCTGAGGCCATCAAACACGCTCAGTGTGAATACCCAAACCTACAGTTGCTTGATCTTCTCTTCACGGGGAACGAAACATATGAAGAAATCGTGGCACTATGAATTTCATAAAGAATGCAAAGTGATTTTTACTTCCCCCTGTGGAGAATTCATATGGTACTGAACTGAAACCCAACGATCTAGTTAAAGGACTACTCACTCATTCACTTATAAATATAATGTGGAAAGGGTTCCAAACTTGGAGCGATTCTTCTCAATCTGTGTGATATAGATAGAAAGAAATAATAAATATCAATACTTAAAATTATATGCCGCCAAAAAATGGTATTCTGAAGGTGCTTAGTTTCGTAGATATAATTAAATTGAGGGTCATTTCGGTAGACTATCGGGAGTCTTAGATATAGAGCCCCTGACTGAACACAAGAAGGCAAGTCCAAGGACTTACTCTAGTCGAAATAATATTTATGGGAAAAAACTATTGATGGGATTCAGGGGGCTATAAATACCCTTATCATGTTGGCACATATCGTGTGTGTATTTTTTTTTGAATTTTTGCAGATTGTAAGTAAGAAATACCAAGTTCGGGAGAGTGTTCCGCATTCCTGCTGTGAGGCTTAAAAATTAATCTCTATATTTGAGAATGAACAAATTTGAATTGATGAGCATCGCTGGAAAAGCGGGTGTGGCAGCTGGCTCTGATTGAGCCAGTCGATTGATTGACTATGTAATATTTTTGCCTCCAATAGGTTTTATCACTCGATTTTGAACTGCGTTAAATAGGCTTAAGATCGTTTTTGGAGCATCTGTCCATACTTGCGAGCTATACTCCAACCTGAGCGGCTGTAAGAAACTAATTTACTTTTTCTAATAAAAACTGAATTGATTGATATTTTGATTATCTGTTCTCATTTTAAATATGGCAGTAAAGTAAAGTGTTTTTATGGACAGCAATAAAAAAAACGAAATTGAAAATTATAAAATCTATAAATTCAAAATAAAATAAAAACGAAATACTCAGACTAAAACTGATTGAAAGCCGTACGAAAAATACCTATCAATCATCCCCAAATTCATCTCCAAATAGATTATTGAGGAAGTTTTCCTACAGATAAGCCAAACGGCTTCGGGGGATTATATATTATTTAACTAAATTGCCAATATTATTTGTGAATGAAAAATGGAACTAGATTTAATTGAAATTGAAAGGTGGTAACTTTTTATGGAGCTTCTGGAACGGATTAAAACTTTTTGAATAGTTCCTTTTCCCAGCATCTCCCATTGATATACTTCAACAAAAGGTATTTGTATTGTGTATCTTTAGCACCATCTCTATCTAATTCAATTGGAAATAGACATCGTGTTCCACTTTCAACAAACAAGTATACATTTGATGTATATTTCCTTTCGCAATGGATCAATCAACAAGAGTATTCAAGTTGTGGATAAAATGAAAGCTTTAGTATATTTTTTCTCATAATCTCCTAATTTGAATTGCTTTGTGTTCTTCGAATCGAATTTCCCAACTTACATTTATATCATTTTCAGTTTCAGATTTTCATGCATTTTTTTATTCAATTACTCGAATTGCTGAAGGAATTTTTCACTTTTTTGCTGAAGCGGCCCCAAAAGCTTAACAAAGTATTTATGCTAAGTCTTTTGAATTCCACGAACGAGTTTGATTTTGTTTTAAAACAAGCAGCTAGAAACCAAGAAAATAGTAAGAAAAAACTAAGTTAAAATTTGTAAGTTCAAATTAAGTAAAATAATCAATATTCTACTAGGTCAAGCCTAATGAAACAAAGACTATTTTAGCAGGCCAAGGCTCTTCAAAAAGAAAATGAGGACCATTTCGTCGCATAAGGTATTTTGACGAAAGAGAACTAGGTGAAGGAGTTTTTGTTTACATCGCTGGTACTGCTTTTCTTACTTCTGCTATATCGTGGTTCAGTGGCGTCGCTTGTCTTTTCTGATTCAAACTCTTAGGAACAAACTATAGCAAGGAGATATCTAGCTCTACAGCTACAACCAGCCTACAGCATATGGCAGCTTCTGAAACTCGGAAAAAAAAACATAAATTGGTGGCACAACAGCTCCGTTGAGGGCCAGGGCGTAGCTTCACCATTTGTGTGTGCGTCTTACATTTTTCGCAAATGGACCTACAGTTTATTGCCGACTCCGAACGGGCCCAGAAGTTTTTTCTTGACAGTTTGTACTCATCGAAGTGATTTTCAGTCACTCGCGAGAGGTGGAGCCGTGAAAAAATGCCAAATGTTTTTACCCGGATTTGAACTGCAACTCAAAAGCCAAACACAAAAATCCCATAACCTTATGCGCCGTGTTTCTGACTTTGAATTTCTCCGGAATCGGTGAAGATGGTATTTTCAAGGATGAATCCTGAAGGAATCGCCAATTGTAATTAATTGCCTTAAAGATCTTTTCGCGTCAGCTTGTTTCTTCTTTAGTCTGTGTACCAAATGCGCGACACCTCGTTCATGTAAAAATTGTTATAGAGTGTCAGAATGCTATCATATGAAATTTGATCCATCCATTTGATCCACCAACGTCTCCACCAAGTCTATGGTATTCAAGGAAAAATAGGCACCATTCTTAAAAAAATATATATTAATAACGCTGGGAATATCCCCATTATTATTACTTTTGGAAGTTCTTTGCATCATGGAAACAAAGGGAAATAGTTGCATCAAACAGAAAGAATGGCGATTCACATAAATAAAGCACGCTTCCCAACCATCTACACGTTTTTCCTTATAAGGTTGGTGTTCATACCTGACTCTGTTTTTTGTTAGATTTTCACTCTAACCATTTTTACAAAGAACTTTTGCCACGTTAATGAACTTTAAGCTTAAAGACTTTAATTTTATAAAATCGATTCTGTTTGTAGCCCTTCCAGACTCTCACAATACGAAAGGTCGTATTAAACCTTAATTCCCATCGTCCGGTCCTTCGGAGAGCTGATACATACTCGTATCTGTGTTTTGTTTTGCCCCCGGTTTGCATAATATTTTAATTAAACTTGCATTGAATTCAATGAGCATAAAGGATTTCGTCCGATAAAGCAATTTGCGGATTAAAATATTGGAGCCCATATTAAAATGCAGCCTGTAAGCATTTTTGTTTTATAAGTTTCGTTTTCTTCAAATATTAAAACCTTTAAAGGCAGAGCATGAGTTCATTTGATTGGCATACTTGTTGAAGATTGGGTGTGTAAGCACATCGCCAGGGGCAAGATAATTTTCCCAATAAGGTGTTCGTTTGGAAAATATAATAAAGTTGTTTTGATGTATAAACGCTTTTTATTTTTGATACATAAGTCTTTAATGAAAAAAATGATCATTGAATTTGATAGTGCAGATCTTGTATAGAATAGATGGAACTGGACCAAGAATAAAAGATGAATCAGCATCAAAGGTGAGACCGGGAATGTCATTTTGTTTGTAGATGTTCAACTCAGCGAAATGAGACCAGCAATCTTAAACTGAACCTTCTTAGATACTTTGTTGTGCTGTCCATACCTTGAGTGTTGAGTGTTCTGAATGACAAATTCTGCGGAAATAATGAGACTGTAGGCCTAGCCTTTCCGCGTGTCTACGATAATTCAATATCTCTTGAGAAGAGAGATAAGAACACTTTAGGAGTTCCGACTCATTGCCAGATTAAAAGATACTAAAGGATAGTTCTTTTGTGTATACACTGTTTGTCAGTTAGATGTAGTTCTTTTTAATGTTTAGTTTGACTGTAGCCAAAAAGATATCAATATGTTGTGCAATCTCTATCACGGGGAGCATTGTACATTCATGAACTAGCATATCTGCTGTGCAGTTTCTTTGAATGTTTCTATGTCCAGGCAAACGTATACCTTGGTAGACCAGCATTCTACTCCTCACGGTGTGAGACAAGGTTAATTTTCACAGAGAAACTTGTATCCAGTACCAGGTTCATTTGTGAATTTAAAATAAAAAAAATTGTATCTTAACCTATTACATCCAGTTCGACTGATACAAATTCAACGAGTAGCATGTTAGTCACAATGAAGTGCGAGTCGGACTCGCGCGACTAAAGTTCGGTACAAACGGGTCTCGCTTTCGTTTGTTTGGACTACGCTTTTAGGTTTTGATTTTCCTTTTGACTATTAAAATATACGGTAAAAATATATCTTTGAATGTGTTGATTTAGAAGCTTGGACCGCTATCATAAGTATTTAGTATTCATTTCAGCTTAACTCAATAGCTGGTGACAGGCAGACGGACAACGAAGTGATCCTATAATGGTTCCATTTTTTCCCCCCTTTTAAAGAACGGAACCTTAAAAACATAATAAAAGCTGTGGTTACTCTACAGCTCTTCATAGTATTGAAGCATATGATTCGTCATAACCTGTCTTGTTCCACTTCGACTTACCGGCTTCTACACGGTACCGCAGATCCTTAAACTATTAGGTTGTAAAAGTGTCTACGATTTTCAACATGAGGTCATCAATGTAAAAATACATACAATTTAAGAAGAGCGACTTCAAAAATGAGTACAAAACCAAATACTGTGGGTTTTTCTTATCCATTATTACTGGATTACGGGATAGTTCTTGGGAAACATACTGTCTTTTGAATTATCTTTCAACTAGAGTTAGGTTAAAAACACCAGAAACTTCTGCAAACATATCCAAAGTGGATAAAGACCAAAGTTGACGAAGACTCCATCACAGCAACACACCTAATTATGTTAGCTAAGCAAAGTGACTTTGAAATTGATTCTCAAAAAATATTTCATTCGAGGACTTGAAAATGCAGCCTTACTTCCCACTGACGAATTAACAGAAGAGTCTTCAAGAAGGTTTCAAAAAAACATCGGGAGCATCAATCTCGTAAATCCAGTAAAACGAAATCTCCTTACAAAATCTATGAATACTTACTCGAGGAAGCATCATTAACGAAAAAGTGATGACGAAGCGGATGAGAAAAGAGCTAAAGAAGATTTTGTTTAAAATTGTTATTAATATTCCTAATAAATCGTTGCATTGAAAAATCGTAATTGAAACAGTACTGTAAATGCTAAAAAAAATCGACTCAAACAATCCGTATAATTGAAATGAAAACTTTACAATATTCGTGTAAATTTTGCAACAAAATTAATAATACTTAATAAAGAAATTTTTTAATAGACTTGAAATAGGAAACCAATTTGCTATAAATGCACTTCTTTTTTATGTTTTTGGATATTTCTATCACTTAAAAATACGAATTGAAGTACAGATTATAACTATAATGATTCCTATTTGATTTTTGTGTTTATTGTAATGTGTTTTTGAAATCTTTTCTGACATGTGAGATAAATGGATTCTTTTTTTGAAAACTGTAAGTTGTTAAGTAAATTTTGGATCACAGTGTTGACTTTATATGTCAGACCGGAAACTCATTGAACGATGTTATGTTTTATGCCTTTGATGGAACTATTTGAATATTCGAGTCCATTTTAAGGAACCTACATTCCTTAGAATGCTTCGTGCCCCGACATCCTCCAGTTCAAAGCAAGTTCTTGAACACATCAAAAACGAACTATTTTCCTTTCCACAACAATATTAAAGTTTAAAATATTCAAAATACCTCATTCTTCGAAATGATACTTTTACACAAACCTTATCTTCGTTAGACACCCAATGAATTTATCATATTATTTACAATCTCCAATGCAAATACAATCAGTTAATGAATAAACATTTTTGTTAAATGATTGCTCACCCTAACCTCACTTTATTTATTTACTATTTACGTTCTCCCTCTTCTTTTCTTTTGCTTACAGCAAAGATGGCACTAAGACTTCTCTGTATAATGGCAATATTTTATCCAGCCATACCAACAGCGCGGTCCTCAACAGCACCATGTAAGTAAAACACCAATAATGACTAACATCGTTGATGTACATTTACACTTACGGACCTACACTACAATAAAGTACGTATATACCTACTCACGTACACAATGTGAGTATGCCCTAAGAAATAATCGAAATAAGCTTCCACCCGCAAGTAAAGAGCCGCATAAACGTTCACATCGATGGAGCAATAACAATGTGATTGACTTTCGTCCCGATGAGGGCGCCAATAAAAAGTGAACGAGATTTATTTATCTTTGCCCTTAAAGTTGATAAGAGCGAATAAGTAGCAAAAAAAAGGAAAATATATCTTTATATATATAATAATTGCCCACGCGGTGCTGCAATCATGAAGTACTCTTAAGTCAGGACAATTGCTAAGCCAAGCAGGAGGAAAAAGATTTGGGTCAGCATTTAGGAAGTTTTTAACGCGCTGCTGTCGAATGATTTAAGACAGTTTGTAGGTCTTTTATTGGCTTCATCCTTTCTCACCTTTAATTAAGTGACAATTTGGTGTGGACCCTTTTGATTACCGAAATAAAAACGTTGGTAGGTATATATTTTCAGTGACGGCAGGTCTTAATTGACACTTTATTGAGTTTGAAATCAAATCAAAATCGATTGATGTTTTGGGGAAAATGCCACTTTCGCACCACTGTTCCAACTTCTTCTGGTTATATTTCATTATCTTAGATTTATTTTAAGATTACGTTAGACCACTAGGGTGGCATGCTGGAACTCAAGCTCGCTCCAGTTCAAATTCTAAATTACAACCCATAATAAATCGGTTGTCATAAAACACATGTTTTTTTTAAGAGAATTCGGCCAATAATATACAACATCGGTCATTGAAGTTTTCTGAAATAATATATGACAACTTTTCTTGTTTGCATAACTACCGAGATGAATCATATGAACGGGTTTATGTTTAGTAAAACTGTTGTCCGCTGCTTTAAGCTGCTTTAAGTTAAAAGTCTAAGCAAGCTTAAAGTCTAAGCAGAGTAGCGAAAGCGAAACAGTTCCTCATTTAAGTTCAATTTCTGAGTCAATCGGATATTGCTGCGAATGATCCGAGATCATTATGAAAAATATTCTCGAAAGTATCTGTTGTCCGATATAGGCGAAAACTTTTGGAAACAGCTGCAGTATTTTCGGAATAAGGGAGTTTCCCAGTTTTTCTAAATTAATCGAGGGCATAAAAGCTGTCAGTGTTCAAATAAGATACGATTCAAAACAACACCAGCAGATGCCTCGCCCTCTTTGGAGGAAAACGCGTAGTACTTTTAAGGGGGAAAGGGGTTTTAAGAATGAGCAATACAGCCAAGTCATATTAAAATTTGATACATACCAAAAAAAACAATTTTAAATCGATAAATCTTTTGGAACCAAGGTTTAGCTTCACCACATGTTTTGTTGGTTCATAAGCTATTCAATCAGGCATCATTTACGCTCATTGTGTTTTTCAATTGCCACCTGGGATTGTGAAGTTAGAAAATTGATTCAGTTTCACTTTATGGAGTGAAACAAATGCAAATTAGTGACTTTTAATTGCAATTATCGCCGTCATACTGTCTTAGCAGAAAAGAAATTTAGCAATTATGTTTTTTTTATAATATAATCGCTCTCAAGGGATTTGACAACCCTTATTATGCATTTTCACAGAGTGAGCATAAGAATACTGAGAAGAAATTAAAGATTATTTTATTGGCTTTGAAACTTAGATGTATTTAAAAATTTAATTTAGACTTATTTACATTCGTCCAGTTCGCAGTATTTTATTCGTCTTTTTTAAAAATCCTAACTTGTTTTTTTTTTTTTAAATTGCTTCATTACCCTGCTTTCAGAGTCATACCTTTACCGCAGGGCCAATGTCAACATCTTCACTTACAATGTATGATCAGGCGCTAAAATGTTAAGACTCTTCGAAGTAATTGAAACACCGCATGGCACTACTGCATCAGATGGGCCCGCTGTGTTCGCTTTAGCTTGAAGATGCCGCAAATGCGACATCATCGCCGACCAGAAGTGTGCCAAGTAATTGGACATCGTACGTTCGTTTGTGCAGCGTATTTAAGTCCATTAGCTTCTGCTGACAGACGGCTAATATCGAAATTCATCATGCACCAAATAGTGCACTTCTGTGGCACTGCATGAAAGTGCAATAGGGCCTCTTTTATTCGACGATTCCTTGGGTAAGAAGGCAAAATAGAGAATCAAGATCAATGAGTTTTTATTAAGGTAGATTGATGAATTGAAACTTTGAAGAATGTTCCAACAGGATAGTGGACCCACAGTTTCGAGTGACAAAGAATGCGTTTCGTTGTGGCCTTAAGTCTCTATTGTTCCATTGGTTTGTTTACTCGAGTCTTCTTTTGATCGGGGGGCTTTAAGAAGTCGCGATCATAAAAGGAAATGCCACAGATGTTGGAAGTTTCCAAAAGAATTTCCCACATGCTTGTGAGAACGATTGAAAATGGTGTCTGCAAAGGTTTAGAGAAAAAACGTTGGAAAAAAAGTATGCAGAAAAGTTAAGAAGAGATGGAGTGAGTCTCTAACAGCCTTTTTCTTAAGATTTAAATGACATTTGAAGCCAAGAAAAAAGCGCAGACTTGTCGCCCTTCATTCACCCCATGGAAATAGATCAAGTATCTTTATATTTAAATGTTCTCTGAAAGGATTTCATTAACATTCACCGTGGCATCGTAATCACGCTTGATTCCAGATAAATTTAAGGTTATATTCGAAGGAATGCTGCTGATGATAGATGTTTCCTCAAACTCCCGAGGCATGCTATTTTCTTGAACATATGTTGTAATCAGAATATAATCTTTCCAACAAAACACATTTTTTTGGGCCTCATGAAACCGTTAGTGAGGACATAGCTGCTTCAAAATATCAATGAAACAATTTTCAAAAAATATATCGGAATTTTTAAAGGCCAGAGCATTGGATTGAAGATTGTAGGTTGATGATTTTTGAAGATCAATTTAAAGATTTGAAACTTCTTTCGGTCTGTGGGGAATAGATGACCTACCGGTTGTTTTTAAATTCTCCAAATCAAATAATAACAGATTCGCTGATTTTCCCAAAAACACTAAAAAGAATGAAGTGAATAAATTCCAAAGCAAAAAAAAATAAACCAACAAACGTCTACAAAGGGTGTGAATCTGGAAATAGTGACAGTGATTTTCGCATTCATGTTTAGATTTATGTTAAATTTTTTTTTGATATAAAATGTAAATTTTATATACAAACTGGGCCTTCGCATCCTTATTCAAGGAAAGAAAAACGAAGCACACTTAAACCTTCGGCAACGAGCACCCTAACCATTCCAAAACCTAACAGTTCGGAGCATGAACTTGTGTTTTCGTAAAGTAACCATTCAGACTGAAAATGCCTTTTAGCTACTATCGTCCCGTATGTCGTGCCGCCACCCTCTTGTGTACGTGACAAGGCGACTTAATATTATATGTCTGCGATGTGGTTTTGGCCTCATCAGAGACGCACTACTTCTCTTCACCTGTTGGCCATTTATTGATAGAATAATCTTTTATAAACAACCTCAGGGCCATGTGTCTCCACATTTATATTCCAAACATTGACTTGAAAATCCCATATTGATTCATCAATTGACCCGCTTAAAGTGTTTTGGGGACAAAAAGCTTCGACATTTGCGACTTTGCTTCTAATATCATTTGCAGGCAATCTACATAAGCCTCTTTCGTATGGCCTCATTACAGATGCGAGATACTGCTCCAACCGAATTCATGTAAAACTGGAGCAATTATGATAATTTCAATACTCGAAAAGACGACAGTTGCCTATTGTCTAGTCAAATAGAGCTTGCTCCTAGAGTCGTCCTGTTTCTTCATGGGATAATTTGTATCATTAAGCCCTCCTTTTGCTTGAAAATGTGCTTTGATTGTAAGTTGTTTTTAGGCGGCATTCCACGAAGCGATATACAGTTATTATAAAGGAAGCCCCCTACATGAGTACATGGGCGTCATTCGCTTTCAGATAGTCAGAAACGGTCCATTAATATTCGAGTGGAATTTCGTTTTAAAAGAGCATGTACATCGTATTAAAGTTCGAATGTAGGCTTAGAACGAGTTACATATAAAGTGAACAAGAATTTGATTCAGATTTAGAAACCTAGTTTTTGAAATTAAGAATATTTTGCGAATGGGAGTTTAGAAGACGAAGAAGGAAGAAAGAAGAATATGATCAGAAGAAACATCAGGAAGTATTTTCGATTCAGAAATAAATAGCAAGCTTGGTATTGCCTTACATTTTAAAATGAATACCGTTTCGCTTGTGCAAATGTCAGAGTCTTTAGCAAACATTCTCTAAAGCCGAGTGAGACCGATCCCTTTTACAAAATCGTTGACACGTTTTCCAAGTTCGAGCTTACGCAAATTCTCAAGAACTTTATCCCTTAATTTTTATTTGGAGATCTAAGTTTTTTCCAATTACTTTTTGAAGATGACATTGGTGAAGTTTTCACCGATATTACTGATGATCTTTTGTGCTCTATTTACCGCACTTTCAATTCCGGAGACAAGCACTCGCATTCTTGTCTGATATTTGCTTTGAGAGCTTTAAGTGTCCGTGGTGAATTCTTATAGACCCGTGACATGAGGCGACCCGCGCAAGCTGTGTCTACGGTTGCAGCGTCCTCATACGACGGATGTAGTAAAGAGGGCTGGAAAAAGACTTCCCAACCGAAGAATGAAATATCTCCTTGGGGAGTGCCATGATTACCAGCTTACAGGGATCAGCTTATGGACGTAGAGTCTACTTATAACAGTTTAGAAGATGCAGCTATGTGACCAATAGATGGACAGTGGAGTCTTAGTAATAGGGTTTCATAAGCACTATTTGGGTGCTGAACGCTTCTCATCACAAGTCCGTTGACCTTGCGGAATAGGAGTACAGGAAAAATCTGTTAAATGAAAGCTTTTAGCCTGTTCAAGATTGTCATGTACAAGTGATGGGATCCACCTTCAACTGATGAAAATTTGCCTGCACCCTCAGACTTAAAGTTAGCCTCGTATAGCCATGGTCCAAAGTAGGAGTATAAATCTCAAAGTAAGCGAGTTGATTGTCCCTGAATAGTACGGGCGGATCTGAGAAGGACACTTGAAGAGGGTATGCTATGATTATTGCATTTTCTGCTTATGTCTGATATAAACTTATCCAGCCTGCAAGCTGGACCAGTGATGACACTAATCCGTGAATCCGTTATATATGCTTAAATCGCATTCTGATAATTTATGTATGAGTCATCCCTACCATGAATAAGGCTTTCAGCGGCTTTATAGATTGCCAGAACAGCAAAGACTTGTTTGAGACTAGTAATAAGATTAAAAACTCCTGCTCCTAAATCATGACATAAATGCTGTCAACTGAATATGCTTTCTCTGGGGGAAATTTCAATTGGGAAGATTCTGTCAAAAAGAGTAATTGTTACCATGTCCAAAATATCCTAACTTAAGACTACATATTTGTTTCTCTCTGAGAGTTTCCGCTCTGAGAGAGTTCGGCGGGTTTCTGAAGAAACGAGCTTCCTTAACTGCCTGACCTCAACAGTCAAGAATGGGTTTTAAAAAGTAATGAGATCTTTCTCATCCGCCGGTGCGTGAATAGGAGATAGGAGGAGACACGTATTAGGAGTGAACATCTTAGCATCGCGTTTTCCTTTGATCCGAAACAAAGTTTCCAGTTTTGCTGAGAACATCGTGTGACTTCACAGCAGGACAACCGCTTTCTCGGCAAAATGTCACTGAGTAATTTACACCTCAATACAGTTCAATTGGGCCAACAACTCATAAGGACTAATAACTTGAGTGTAAGTCGGTTCAAAAGTGACCACAGCGAGAGCAGTTTAATTTGACGTTTGATCATTGGAGATCTCGGGTGAATGCAGAATCTGTCTCCATGACAACGATGGCCACGGAAGAGTGTATAGAAGATCTGGCGAAAGATTTGCACAGTACTCCATAAGTGAACGTGTCACCTACGGTGGTGGATCGTGTATGGTTTGGGGAGGTTTACCCACAGACGGCAAGACAGGTATCCAGTTAATTGTATGAGCAGATCAGAAACCTGAAGCTGGTGGATTCATTGTTAAGCATTCCAATACATTGCTGTTTTGTGTTGCCGTGTTGCTTGCTTGAAAGCTGTTCGCTTTAAAATAAGTCTTCCAAAATCATAAAAATGTTGTATCTAAAGCTTTCCAGAATTAAGAAGAAAATATTTTTTTTCAAAATCAAATTGAAGGTGTGCTATAATTATGCTCTCAAGTGTATTATCACTAATTTATTAATAAAGACATTTTTTATTTACTAAATTTGTATCACAAATTTAAAATCCTTTAATTTCCGCCAAGAAAAATTAATCAATTTTATACGAGGACGACAACAGAATTATAAATGCTTAATCGTTAAAGCCCCTCGTTTCCTTCCTCACGAAAAATAATTCAAGGTCGCAGTTTAAGTTGTGTTTCATGTCCTACCGATTTCCAATTTATTTATAGGTTGCCATGGAACGCAATAAAATCACCGATTAGTCTACATAATTTCATTTTAGCATCCTTTCAGTTTCCGCTTTACTTCCGATGGATTCCTGCGAATTCCGGAAGCCTTAACTGAAGTTATCACAGTGGTCTAGACTGTGAAAAGTTAATTTCGATTTAAGTCTTTCGAGAGCAATTTCTTCTCAAGTATTTTCATTCCGACACATAATTAATGTTTAATGCTTTGCGTGTACCATAAAAACCCGGCGGACTAGTGTTTGTCCGGATGTTTAATGCAGGACTCGTTAAATTATTACTGCGTATACATTTTACTAGCTTCACACATCTGACTTTTACAAAGCCAGGAAAAAAGGACTTTTCTCTTGCTTTGACCAGCATGATGACAAGTTGGTCGCCTGATTCCCGAAATTATCATGGTTCCGCGGACATACTCCTACATTGCTGTAATCCCGCATCGTGAGAGAGGAACGACCAAAGCTAGAATGATACCAGGAAGTCAAAGGAAAAAAAAATAAATTGCACCGTGACCATTGTGCATTGTGAAAAGAAAACCAATAATGAAAATTAAAATGAAGAGAAAACAAAAAAAAAACAGTTTTAGGCGTATAAAAACTTTCATAAAAATAATAATTTGTTTGACACAAAGAATAAATATTTCTTGCGAAGGACACTTTCTTCTCCTTGTTGTTGTGGTTACTGCCTCGTTAAAGCATTCAAGGGCTGTTCCTTGAAAATACAGATCAAAAAGCTCTACGTTGCGTTGCTTTATTCGCAATTTTCATTTTCATCATGTTCGGCCTTTATACTTTGAACCATGGTCGAAACATAGTTCTTAATCCTTCAGGAAATGAAAAACAAAAACGATTACCTTTAAGCTAAAGAATCTTTTGTATGTTTTTGCTCGAATCATTGAGAATAAAAAGGAATCTGAGGATTGTTTTGACGAATAAAATACTAACTTTGGATGTAGGGGAAATTTCCTTGGTTTCCATCGAGTGTGTCACCTGTTAGGGGGCTTTGTTTCATTTTGAATGAATGAGTGCAACAATGTTTCGTGTTTGGGAACAAGAAGTCAAAGAGCTGCTAACTATTGCTGTACAACACTTGACTGGGCAAATATTTTACAAATAAAGTTTAAAGATTTAAAGATTAGAAATAAGGCCGTGTTCCGTGGTGACGTGGTAATTAAAAACATTAAAGGAGTTTCAACTGAGGTTGAGCAGCTTCCTAGTCCTCTCTTTGTTAAGGAGATGCCATGTTTTCCGAGGATTTATTTCTTTGAAAACCCTTGGGAATTTTCTTAAAATCAAACGATGAACTACAGAAAAGGGAAAGGAGTATAAAAACACATGAAAACTTTTATTACAATTTAAAAATATCAAGGAAATGTTTACGTTTTCTGGTTTTTATGCATTAACTTTTTAAATTTTTGTCCACTTATAGTAACTTAGCTCGCCAATTCTAAAATTTTCGAGATAAACATGCTCAGATATTTTTAGCTGTTTTAGTGAATAGAATTTCTGGTTACCTTGGGCGTGTGGATGAAAGCATTGTCTTATTGGAAAACCAACGCTTGAGGTCGAAAAATAGTCTTTACCTTTCTAAATACCATCAAACCTGATAACCGATTGGGATGTCTTCACAAAAAAAAATTGTTTGGGTGCGAGTGCCCATACCATGAACTTCCCATCTCAAAAATTTTATGAAAACATCATTCTTTAAGAATATGCATTGTAAAAATAAAAAAATAAATATTTTAAAGGTTCCCCGTAGGAATATATTTATTTTCGCATTTTTGAATTATTTTAAATGCGAATATTTAGTAACATTTCCACTTAAAAAAAATGGAAAAAAATAGAAATTATTATCTACACTTTTCAAGAAGTGTATGACTTTATATAATTGGTCATAAATTATTTAGATACTTATTTGATGTAGCGCTTTCGTCCATGGTGGACAATCTATTATCTTCTCCGGGCACCCAGATCCCTAGCTAGCTGCCTCCCTTTTCGATGACAGCATATGCTTCGTCTTTACCGCCAAGCTCATCTTTGCCGTTTTCGTTTCAACGCACTGTTGATATCACGCTGCGTTCTCCGATTATATCAGCATCTTCAGCGTAAGCAAGTTATTTGTTAACAACCCTTCCAAAGATAGTGCCTAGCGTTAACGCGGGACTTTTGTACCGTTCATTCAAGTATGATGTTTAAGAAATCGCATGACAGTGCATTACCCTGTCTAAGACCTATTTTAACACACGATGAGTTCTCTGCCAATCTTAATGAAGCAGCTTGAGTTCTCCATCGGTATCCTGCACGAAAGCACCAGCTGAGCAGGGATGTTAAACCTAGACATGGCTTTTTACAACTCGTCTCTGTGGATGCTGTCAAAACCAACCTTGAAATTGAAAAGTTGTTTCCAAGCCGATATCGAGTGATTGTTTATCTCTTTGTCATTTTCTGTTAAGATTAAAGGCGAGCAATGCAATTTTATGAAATTTTTATGTTTAAACTTTGTCATTTTACTTTCTCCTGATGCTTTTTTTACAAAATCAACTGCTTCATGTAAGTTTCCCCATGGGCTTTTTTCTTTGCTAGTTTAACGATAAAATAGCGTCAAACTACAGCATGTTTAGAACAAAAAAACTGATCACTCCACAATTGTCTAAGAATGTTTTTATGTGTGGTAGACGTCATTAGGAATCACGAAAAATAAAAAAGATTCAAAGGATTCACAGTTTTGAGACATTTATCCAAGCACTGCCGTGGGACCCAAGTCTTCTCAGCTTATAACTAACTTAATTAAGTCAATTAACTAAACAAACGTTGTGTTAATGAAACTATTGCAATTAAAATTGAAAATTAAATATATTATTATATATTTTTAGGGATAGTAGGTTACAAAAGTCTTACTTCTTTTTAACATCATTGCTTTATCTCGCCTTGAGAGCACCAAATTCGTGAACGATTTTTTCCCTTTTTCTATTGCCGACAACGTTTTTTCGAAATTTTTTTGCACTGCAAATTAAAGGAGAGAAAGAGTAGTTATTAATAAATTTTAATTTTTTTAAATTGTAAATTTTTTTTTGAAAAAATCCTGTATGTGAACTCTTGCAATGTTAGCACTTTTGTGGTATCGTATCATAAGCCACATCCTAGAGGTCTTTAAAGAAAAATACATGCAGTGGAAAACATGTGGAAAACTAAGTTATTCCGTTCACTGGTCATTTTTTTCCAAATATACTATAAGCAATCAATCGAAAACCACCCGGCGGAAATAAACAAAATCTGCAAGGAAAAATGGATTAAGATTGATTACCTTGGAGACCGAACTGTAAGAGTTTGTCAGAAAGGACAAGATCTCCAAGCTTAATACGAAAAAAAGAATCTCCATCTCTCGATTGAATCTCGATTCTCCAAACTTTCATGGACATGGAATGTTTGAAATTATTTCTCCTTCAAATCTTTCTCTTATCTGAACCCTCCAGTTTCGCTAATGAATAAGAAGATGAAACTATTCAGCATTCAGCAAAGATTACGTAAATTCTTCAATTCGTGAGAGTCATCAACTACTTCACAAAAATTCTATGGTAAATGTGAGATTTTTTAAAAATTATTTATTTCCAGAAATAATTAGTAACATGTTTCAAACAATGAGCAAGACAAGTCAAATTCTTACAAAAAAAAAACACTATCAACTATAAAGTACAAGACGAATACAACATAACTAATTTAATTCTTAATACTACATTTAAATTGATATGATTATTCTGAGTAGCAAAAAGTAGGAAGAAAATTACTCCTTTAATTCCTAGTTTTTTCCTTAAAAATATACTTAAGACAACGTTGAAATAAACTAAATAAAACCTTAATTAAGTTTTTGCTTCTCCCCAATCAAGCCAACAATATGTTTTTATTGTTATTCAACCTATCGAAGTTTAAAGTATCTCTGTCAAGTACACTCATGCAGTATCTCTAGCCAGTAAATCCATCTGCCGAGTGTGGAGCCACGTAGATATATAGTACGATTCTTTTGTCATATGCCCTTCTATCAACATGAGCATTACTCGAGACAAGTATCCATATGCGTCTAGATTTAAAAATGCCTCAGGTGATACATATATGTCCAAACGCTAATGAGTTTCTGAAATTTCTTGTAAAACAAGCCCGATACAAGTTTGTTCTCAGTGACTTTCGCTGACCATACGAAATTACTTCTTTTATGACACGGGACAACTTTTTGAACCTGAAATCGACAGCGAAAGCTAGCGAATCACTTACTATAAGTCCCTTAGCATTTAAGAATCATGAATGTTAAAGAGTATTGCTGCCGACACTGTGCTTTGTAGGAAACCTTCGGTAGTTATCCTGTACTCTCTATCTTATATAACAAAACATAGAGATGAAAATATTTCTATGGTTTGTGCATCAAATATCATTGGCCAAGTGTTTTAAGGCTGCTTCTTATATAGTACTTCTGAATGTTACAGGCTGTGTGTTCCATAAGAGAGTGACGTGGACGAAGAAAGTGCGTTCAGAAATAAGCCAGTTAAATCTTGGTCGTATAAATATCATTGATCTTTGAGAGGTAGAAAAATTAAGTCGTGGAGATACTTTAGTGGACGAAATTATAAACTTTGATACAGCATGGTTAACCCCCTTAACTTCATAAGTTTGTCGAAAATATTCTCCATTATCTGCTTAGATTAACTCTATATACAATCGTGCGCCCTAGATTTTCGCGGATAAAGTGACAATTTGTTCCTGTCAACGGCCTTTCGAGTTTCAAATATCACCTGCATACAGTAGCAGTGTCGATTTTGCAACATAAATCAGTTTTCTTTTTTTTTTTTTGAGGAACTCATGCATTCGTTACGATATCGCTTTCTCAAAAGCGTGTCAAGGGGTCAGTAATATTGCAATGGATCGATACTCTTACAATTTCGTGATTTCGGTATTGGAATCCATAACTGAGGATTTTTCACCCAGCTTAAGCCTCGTTAAATCGTTTTCAATTATTAATATATTAATTTATTATCGTTTTTTTTTTGGCTATCAAGTTGGTGTATACAGGCCAAAACGCTGCCAAATCAATCTATCATACTTAATACATATTATAAAGAGGTAATGTTTGTAATTTTGTATGTTTGAAGTTATCTTCGAAGCTGCTAATCAAATTTCAAAGAATCGTTCCCCAATGTTTACAATGGACCTTCATAATGAACAAAGGCTATATACATTTATATATTATTCCGTTTAATAAAAAGGGCCTTTTCTTGCGACCAATCATGTGACTTAAGTCGATGAAAAAACGGTCGAGCGAATGCTGCCTTAACGATAAGAAATATTTGATTGCTTTATAAAAAAAAAAGTTTTTGAAAAAGGTTCAATAAAAAAGTCTACTAGATCACATGTCTATATGTTAAGGTTAATACGCAAATTGTGGAAATAAGACTTAAAAACATATTTAAAAGTAATTTCAATCTATCTGGGTTGTTTAAGTATGCCATGTTAAATTCTTACAAATTAATTAAGCTTATCGACGAGGATGCACACGCAATTAACACGAACAAAGTCGCAAGGGACTTCTAGTTTTTAAAAACTTTTTAAGGAATCTTTTAAAAATCGATTTTTTTTAGAAGTCAATTACTAAGTTACATAATACGTACTTCAATTCGAAGCTTTAAAAGTTTTTCTCTCCACAAAACTTAAACAAAAGGAAACCTCTTGACGTCGACTTTAAATCGAAGTCCTTGGAGAGAATTGCTTTCCTTTGGATCTCTAATGCGATTGACATTCCAATCAACCCGCATGCATCGCATCCAGGCCATCGATGAAAGCGAACGGAAAATAATCCATTATTGCACCATTTCAAATTAATATTAAAATTTCTGAGATTCTGGGCAAAAAAAAGGTTGCGTGCGATTCCCTTGAAATCAGAGAAATGAAATAATGAAAATCGAACGATTGGATGCGTAAAATTCTCTAGATAATCATTTTGAAATCATTCTATCGATTTCGTTAATGTTGAACTTCGATTTATATTTTCATGAAAATGCGTTCTAAAATAAAAATACGAAAAAGTCTTCGAGTCTTCTTTTCAGAGGTGGCCCATTAAAAATGCGGGTTTAGGCAAACCATACTCACGAACATAATCACGAAGGCTACAATTAATCAAACGCAACTTATCTTTTGAATCTTGACTAAAAGGCTTCCCTATATAAAGCTCCATTTCACCGAAAAGGTACGTCTTAAAAATACAAACCGGCACTATCTGAATAGTGAGATTCTTTAATGACTTCTTCGCAAAAAGTTTCCCTTGCATTTTCAAGCATCCTATATATAGTGGAGTGAATATGAGTTCTAAACTTTTTTTTTATCAGGTGGAAAAAGAATTCTCAACAAAGTTTTAATTATTAATGAATGGATACAATGTGACCTCTTTTACCACCAAAGAGATTGGTGAAATCTGTTGTAGTCTCTCTTTTTTTTGTGGTATCTGACGTCCTTGGTGTCCAAGTAATTGGAAAAAGTTTTGTTTCCTTATTTCATTTTATGATGAAAAAACAGAAACGAGAGAATACGATGAGCATTTTTTAAAGGCGTTGATGATGCTTTTCATTCTGAAATGGTCTTCATAATTATGCAATTCTGGCGGAGGAATCTCGGCAAGTAGAGAACTAATACTACCTCAGGGCGGAGCTGTGTACTGTGTGTTTTGTTAAAGTTGATTGTTTAGCTATAAAGTAACCACCACGGTTATATTGTTTGATTTTTTGGTTTTTATTGCACGTGACTTTAGGGTTGAGCTTTGTGTAGTCTTTATTTTATGTTGTCGTTTTACAACAAAATAAATAATTAAAGCCTTCAAATAAATAACACCTGATAACTCACTTATCAGATCGATGTTTTCCATCCTTCACGATCCAGTTGGCTAGAACTGGTGCCTGTCTGTTTTCCTGGGATTCGATGAATGGTCTCACATGAGGCTTTTAAGTCCATGAATTTGTGCTGAATAACGACTCCATATTCATTGGTCTGTTCCAGTATTTGACGTTTGACTATTCATATATAATAATACTGGTACTGGCCAACTTGAGGGTTACCAAAAGACTTGATGGATCAGATCTTGTAAGCGACGACATTAAGCTACGATATGCCCCCATAATCGTCACATAATAAGGATCGCCTTTTTGTTGATTCTAATTCAAAGTGTGATCCAAATCTGCTGTATTAATCTTTTCGTGATGCAGTCTGACCTACATAGAACCTTTTTTCTGACTGGAACAAATTTTGTGACTGATTTATTTATTTTTCTATTTTTACGTCTACTCAATACAATACTTCTTACTGGTTGCGCATTACGATTTCAGGTTAAGCTCTTTAAGTTATATTTTAACATCATAACCTGGGTCATAAAAATGTAAGGAATTAAAATCAATATCAAACGAGGGACTGCATCTATTTATTGGCTCATTTTGACCGTAAACAGTCCAATGCGAAGCAAAAAAAAGATATGGTCTATGGAGAACCGGAGAATAGATGCGAAATTTAGAGCCCACAATATCTCTTGCGAATGAAACTCCAAGATGTTTGTTTTTTATTGATGAAGGTGTTAAATCAAAGAGCCTCTGGTCATAAGAGGGAAAAAACTATTGTCATCTGAGTTTTCAAATCATGTAACGAGTTAATGCTTTTTGAACCCTCAAATCCTTTACTACTTCATTTAATAAAACCCATCATAGAGTCAGCTCTTTGAATGATGCGGTACATTAGCAATGAAAAACCCAGTTTTTGATCAAAAACAACTCCTAAGTCGCTTCCTATTCTTCATATTTAGAGTTCCTCATTATTCAAGGAGTAACAATTGGGGAAGTTATTTTTGTGAAAGTTATCATTTGACATTTTATTACATTTTAAAACAACTTATTGCTGGTGGAACGAGATTAGGTCAGCAAAAGAAGAGAAGAAGAGAAGAAGAGGCCTGTTTCATATATGTTGCCTTCTCTTTGATAGATATGACTCGAGCCACTGAATGGAAACCGAATTCCTCTAATTTTGTATCAATAATTTTATATTGACTTGGCTTTGTAAAGATCAGTATAAACTGTGTCAACTTGATATCCAGATTCTTTATACATATATATATAGAAGCTGTTGATTTACCACAAACGAAGTTGTGTTGATGGATTTGATGAATTTTTTTTCCCAAGAAGTAAAGTAAAATTTGACTCTTGATGCAAGACGCTAAGGAATTATCATTGTACCGTCGATCTTAGACCTGTACAGATTGTGCATATCTTCGTTGAACCTACTCCTTCTTCTCAATCAGTGCAAACGCAAAATCACCTTAAGTAAAGATTAGGTTCTATTTAGTCTTTCGAGTTGGGACTTCTTTTTCTTGTGCCATTTAAGACCACATGAACAACGGTTGGAAAGATTGAATCTTCCTTCCTTCCTGAATCTACAGGGGGCTTTCAAAACCTAAAAAATATTAGGGCATTCGTCAAGGCAATGAGCATCAAAATATAAAACATACATCTTTCCAGGAAAAGGATACAAAGTGAAAGGCATAGCGACCACTTCGGATAACATCAATAATTTTTAAAATAGTTTTCCCAAAGAGAGATGACTGTTAGGCCTTTTTTAGAGGTTCTGTAAACTTGCTTTCGACTCCATAAAGGATTTTGCACGGCTCTGTCTTCTGAATTATCTTAGGTTATATGTATGAAGTTCCGTCAATCTTCAGGTTTCTTAATTTTCTACTTAATCAGAAATTAAATGGCGGAAAGCTACACTCTTCACTCTACAGCAGTTGGCATTTAGAACAACATTGAAGAGTTAAGAATATTAATTCAATTGTTGCTATAACGTCTTTTTAATGAGTCTCGCTCCAAGGACGCATTCTTCATATTCTAGTTTCCTAAGGATATTTAACAGGTGAAATCTGGATCGACAGTTAATGAACCTAGTAAAAAGCTTTCAAATGTATCAATCGTTATGCAAAAGTTGTCATTAGCACCCAGTCTTGGAAAGCATTCGATACTCTAGACACGATGAACTCATTCGCAACATGGAAGTACTCAATTTTCCATTACGTATGTGTAAATAGATTCGAAGTTTTTTTGCAGTTTCATTGTATTTTTTAATAATTATCCTTCGAATTAATTTTATCCACCCCAGGGTGTTGTTCAATCCCATCTTTTTTTAAATTTTCCCCAAATAAGTTAGTGTAAATCCGCCGTATTTGCTGATGATACAGCAATATTCTCACTGCATGAATTTCCTTTTTATATTGAAAAAAACCTAAAATAAACGATAGAGATATTCTGCGAATATTATAAAAAACTGGAAAATAAAGGTTAATTTGGAAAAAATACAAGCCATTTTTTTAACACGAAAAAAAATCTTGTTACCTTCCGATCAACGACGCTGAGCTCACATGGGAATCATCAATAAGCCACTTGGGTATTCATTTAGAGAAGATACTTGCTTTCAATGAACATATTTTAAAAGTATTTAGTAAAATTGCAACTAGAGTGCTATACGCTTTCATAAATCGAAAGTCGAAATTGCCAAATGAAAATAAAATAAGCATCTATAAAGTAATATTACAAGCGATTCTATCTTCATAAAAATGGGAATGCTGAATTGATCTTCGGAAGAATTCTAAAGCTTAAACATACATTTATGGTTCGCTCCGCATACGAATATAATATTTTGGATAACCAATTCAAAAGGTTAAGTTTATTATTCGGTATAGATAAATTTGTTATTTATATCTTTATTTTTTATTTACTAATTTATTAATTCATTAATTTTTTTATTTTTTCATGAATTTATCTTTTTATTTATTTATGTTCCTTCGTAATTTTTCTTTTATATTTTATTTAATAACCTTTTGTAATCATTGAACTTTTTATTTATTTTTTTCAACGTCCCTATCTACTTGTCTATCATTTTCATTCAATTGTGCATAATAAATTTACTGCGGAAAATTGTTATATCCCAAATTGTTTATTTAAACAAAAACTGTTTCAATAGAAAGACATAAATTTCCAATTATCACATCTCTGTCCAAACTGTGGGAAAGCCAATCAGTTTTTAAAATTTCGATACCATTACCATTACCATTTTAACAGAAGAGACACTCAAGCTGTTCCAAAACTGTTTAACTGAAAAATTATACAATCAGAGGCTTTTAACAACATCGGCCGGCATGTCCTCGAGCTATTTTGGCCTGGTGAATAATCCAATATGAAGGGAAACAAAGTTGCAATCTCAAACCAATAAATGCCGACCTTTTGTGCTGGATAAGGCTCCTATTTATATAATCATTAAAGGTATTGCAGGGTCCTGCAAAAGACATATCGCTGCTGTGGCCTTCAGAGATGATGACTTCATGCGCCAAAGCATAGGTTCCTTAAAGTCATTGCAGACCTAAGGCGAGTAAAGATATCAGGTGTACAATTCTCCAAATCGAAAAGAGCACCTTCTGAAACGAAGTCGTTTGAAAAAGTGAATGGTTTCAAGTTTCACTGACTACAGACAGATTCGCAGCAAATCCTAATGGCCTTCGTGTACAGATAATGAGGTACCTTCGTCACTTTCCAACAGATTAATAAATTCAAGGTAGAAAAGCAGACCGAATAAGTTACAACACGTAGTACTGAACTCGGATTGTTCAGGAACAATTTGCAATGAAGTTTTTTTTTAATGGCCTCATTCAAGAGATGCAATTCAATCCTGCAAAAAGTTGGGATTTAAGCAGAATAATTTGACTCAAAAAAAAAAAGGAAAATTATTCTATTTGGCTTTTGTTTTGACTACTCATAGTTCCAAAGTTAAGGCACTAAGGGAGGGAATTTATGACGAAAATGTTGCGCTATGGTTCCATAACAGCTTGAAATTTTATAACATAAAATGATATCTCGTTAATATCTTTCAACGCAACAGGGGTGTGAAACCTTGAAATTCCACCCACGAAGATGAGTTTCGCTACACGTGACATTTTTCAATAACTTTTCAATAAAAACATTTTGAGGGCAAAATTTGGCAACATTTGCCGACACGAATTTGGAAGACAAGCAACTTGGAAACGAGTTTCATCTTTATTGAAAATAACCTTTGATTCTATATCAAAAAAGTAAAAACGCTAAACTTAATCTATCCGTTGATTCCTTTGCAGACAAGTTTGTAGATACTCTTTTTTGGGTTTATTTATTTATTTGCTTTGAATCATAATTAATAATCAGTCAATGAAGAAGCTTAATTGTCACATTTTGTTATAGGTTACTAAAAGGAATGAAAAACCCCGCACTTGAAGTGAAATACTCGCGAAATATTGTCGCTATGCTTTCTCAATATGGGTGCCGTCGCCGGTTTGGTCACTGACTTGTAGTGTGCTTCGGAGCCTCTTGGTTCAAACTACATATAACATCTCGTTTTTTTGAATATATGTGTGCGACATTATCGGACGCTAACCAGTGATGTGACTCGATGGTTGTTACAAACTACAGAATCGCCTTTTTGTTATTAGGACGAATATAGCTCATATAGAAAATTTCGAAAATCGGGATTACCTTCGCCTGTTTTTGCTGTTTTATAGTTTTATTGCCACACTCAATTCTTCTGCAGTGGACAGGAGAACTTCTTCGTCAGCTGGAGTTCGGATTTCTTCATTTTGTTAAACACCCCCCTAGTCATAATAATAAACACGGAGAGACTGGGTATATGTTTTGTAGTCTTAAGCATGATTTTTGACATTTTGTAGATACTACCCGTTTTTTATGTTTAAAGACTCTTAGAAGAATTCTCCTCGTCTAGCTTTGTATTCTTCCCGTACCACTCAATTTTGTGTGGCAAATTTAAGAGCCTGTCTGAATGACTTTTTTTGGATATGGAGAGGCCTCCAATATTGAATCCCCCATTGTTGTTGATTGGTGTAGCTTTCGAGCATTGGATAGTCGGACTCACCAAAGTTGTTTCCTTTTTCTTTCCCAATTTGAGCAGATTCCTTGGAATCTATCTCAAGGTTCTTAGAAACTCTTTTTCAAAGAGTCGCCAGCTTCATCGGTGGGGGCATGTGAACGCTTTCACACGACAAATCGAATATATCTCGCATTCTTTCCTTTTCAATCAACTCATCGTCTTCAATTGAGGCGTCCCTTAGTATTCAAAACAACATGCTCTCTGTGATGTCGAGTGTTGTTGGGGTGTTAACCCAACACACAACTCTGCTCACGCATAAGTGTGCCAGGGATTCCTTCAACCAACCCAAAAGAAGCACTCACATCAAAGTTATCGCATTAAAAATGTAAACAGAATCAAGTGATCTAATCGATTTGCACAGAGTTTCCACAGTTTACATGAAAGCATTTTCGACACGTCATTTTGCAACTACATATTATCGTTATCTCAACAACTGTCAATTAAATTTTACACACAAGTAACGCATTTTAGAAACATGACAATCATGAAAAAATAAAATGCCAACAATATGTTAAATTACGTTTCCACAGCTCCATTTCGTCGATTTTATTATTTTTAAACTTGAGTGATAAATCAAAATGTCCATGAATGCATGGGTCATTGATCAAATGTCACTTGTGATTTCTTGCTCATTTTCTACGAAATGTTCCAAGCCCGTTCCCCCTTAGGGCTTTTTCATTACTCCCATCCTCAGCGCATGAAAACATTTTTGCTCAAGCTTTTTCGATTACAAAAAGTAATGCCTCCTGCGAACATACGAGTATAAATATTCAAGTTTGACCCAGTTAGGATGCTCATCATCCGCTGATTGTCAATCACAGTAGACAGATTCCATCGAGATAGAATCCAAAGTATCTCCTTATTTTTGATGGCCTGTCAAAGTGTTGTTCGAAAAAACTATTGGAGTTTTTTTTTTGGTTATTATTGGATATCTATCGATACGTTCCTGATGAATATCATGACAGAAATGTAATTCAGTTGAATTCAAGTTATAATTGATTTGTGGCGAAGCAGATAAATTATTTTATTTTTTGGCTGGGAGTAAAAACTGCTTGCGTCATGGGTTAAGTTAGAATTTTATTGCGTAATGTTTTACATTGTTCAGTTTATTGTTTTTGAGGTCAAAGTTTCCTTTTCATAAACTAATGGAATTATTTATTGACGCAAGTGAATGTATGTGTGTATTTTGTATGTTAATCTTTTTTGATTGGTATTTCTGTTTTTCCAACGTGAATTTGAATTCTGACTTTAGTGCTTTCCATTTTAAGAACCAAAACATCTTAAAAAAAGTTTCATCAGTATAACGAACATAATTTTTTTTCTTATTTTACTCTCTCTCAAGGGATAATGACTACCCTTATAATACGCAGAGCGGGAAGAAGGATTTCGTAAGAGTTTGGATTTCAAATCTTTTTTGGTTTCATATGCTTCATGAGTAAGTGCGAATTGGAATGAAAGATTCGATATCGACTTATTTACATTCGCTTGATTCACAGTATATTTTCTCGTCATTAGAATACAGATCCAATGCTATTAGTCTTTATCTTTATGCTTAAGTCAGATGATCGGGCGAACAATTTCATATTTTCCGGATTTTTTTTTTTTTTTTTTTGTACTGGTTGGCTAACGTGTCGGGATCATTTCCTTGCAATGATTTCAACCCAAGGCCTTATAATCGCAAGCCCAATGGAAAAGCGTATTTTCCAAATATCTATGCTCCCTCGTATACATGACCATCGGTAGAAAAATTTTCGTAAGTCATTTTGAAACCACCGCCATGCAAGACTGCTGAAATGTTAGTGAAATGGTGACTTTTAATCGTTGTTGAACTCTTCATAGATTTCGGGACCTACAAGGAATCGTTTATTCTTGCTTGTTAATTTGGATCTACCGCTTCTCTCCCGATTTTTCAGAGCCGATTTGTTTTTCTGGTTTCCTCCCCTATGAGGACTTTCTGGGCAAACATAATATATAACAATTTTTCGGGATGATGTGCGGCGGAAGAAGACACAACATTTTTTTACGTATCTGAACTTCAGTTTTTGTTTTTTTCTGATAAAGGGTGGGGACATATACTTGACTATGATAATTTGCGCCAATTCAAAATTAACCAAATAATACCTCATGGCACATAAACTGTAAGTAATTTGATATCCTTAATGAATCCTCGAGAGCAGAATACATTATTAGCAAATGACCCCATTCACCGTGCTCATATCAAAAAGACTGATGACACATATTTATATGGAATCAAGAAAGAAAACTTTGATAACTAAAGGAGACTCACATTTCGCTTCCAATGTTTAAGTCATGATAACCTTCTTAAAAATTTGAAGAGCAGGTTGGACTTTCACTCACTGACGTAGTGACATTGTACTACGATTTGTAAAAACCATCCCTTATTGCACTCGTAAATGTAACATTCCGAAAAGGAGAGAATTCAAGCTGGTAAACTAAGCTACGCCACATGTCAAGGAGCAGTGACCCCTAACAACGAACCGACACTTACCCAACAGATGGTGACAAATTATATAATATAGCATCAAGATTTATTTATAGACAGGCCGGTTTTCTAGCAACTTTTTTCGCGAACAAATGTAAGAAAAGTTTTGTCCATGTGAACTCCTCCTTAATCTACGCAAGCAGAAGTGATGAAAAGATTTTAAAAGCGAATGAATAAATTGATTTCTTTTCTATGATTTCTAAGGACACCTCATGCCTTTCAAAGAGAGACACACAATATTATTTCTATATCCTGAAATGTGTAAAAAGATTAAATAAAGCTATTTTATTATGTATTTCAGTAAGACGTCCAAAAGCCGGTGATCCTTTTGATTTATTTCCAAAAAACTTTTGGCAGGAATTCTCCTCGCCATTCACAGACACTCCAGACGATGAGGAGTTCCAACTGATAGACACAACAACCCATGAACCATTTCCATTCTTCGCCGATCCATACACTACTGTGAATATAAGTGCCCAAATGGGTACCAACGTTTACCTGCATTGTCGAGTTAACGACTTGCAAGGCAAAACGGTAACAAAATAGTTTTTACTTATTTATGGAAAGCTTCTGAAACTGTTTCCGTTTTTCGTAAGGTTTCTTGGATGCGAAGGAAGGGAGATGATTTGACTTTGATTACTTTTGGCCGGCACACGTACAGCAGTGATTCGCGATACTCATTCGAGTTTGAGGAACCAAACGATTGGAAGCTTCTTATTCAGTATGCTAACGAGAGAGACGAGGGTCCCTACGAATGCCAAGTTTCATCGCATCCTCCACTGGTGTTATTGGTATTTTTAACTGTCATAGGTAGGGCCTGCAAATCATTTTAACTCCTAAACTTAGAGCTTGATTTAAAATTTGTTTATGTTTTTAGTACCGCATGTCCAAATTGTTGACGAAAGAGGATCATCGACTCCGGAGAAATACTACAAAACTGGCAGCACTATTGAGCTTCAATGTGATATAACCAAGATTCCACAACCTTCGTCATATATAACCTGGAAGCATGGAAATCGGATGTTAAACTATGACACTAGTCGAGGAGGAATAAGGTAAATTGCTCTAGATCCTGATATGCACAAGAAATCAAAACACAAATTTGTACTTATTTTTCGATCTTTGTGTGTGTGTAGCTAGAGCTAAGAGAATGGATGATCCCCCAAAAGATCCTTGAAGGGCGTCGAATGCAGTTTTTTTTTTGGACAAGCTATACGCGTTCAAGGGGTAATGATTACCCGAGGAGAACTTATAAACACTGTTTTTTTACCATCTATCCTGTCTTCTCAATTTTTCAACACATTTTCGATTGTTTCTGAACAATATTCTGAAGTTCATTTATGGCGGAGCATCGATCATTTATGGCTACCTGCCATCAAACCAGTAACCAAACAGACACACGCTAAATTCTTTAATTTCAAGTTGCTTCAAAGCCCAAACACAGAAGCGAAAACGAAAAAATTATTGAGCCCATTGGACCTTGCAAGCGGATAAATCCTAAGGCTAGTGCGTTCGATTTTCAGTTGCTGACATCTTTTGCGTACTGACGTTCTTAGGCTTAAAAGTACACTTTCGGCAAGGATGGAAAGCCACGCAGGCATTTTGCGATATCAACAAAATTTTGTGGTTAAAAAACAAATCTGTCCGTTTTAAAAACAAGCGCTGCTATGGAAGATGGCGAAAGCTTAACACATCGAATGATGGCCGAAGGCTCTAATCTGTGCGGTCCGAACTGGGCGGAAAATTCAATACTCACTTATTTGTATTCATTTCGCCGTATTTTATTCGACATTGATTGATATACGAGAAATTTGTGGATTCCGAAGATTGGTTGCCAGTGTCTGGTGATCACGGCAGAACCAATGACAGATTATCTACACAAATCATTATATTGACGTCACGAACTTGAATTTCCAGAATGCCAAGCCATACAAAAATTCTACAGCAAGACCACCCTCTTGGCTAGATTACAATCGCTACTTTAGTTATAGCGCCGTTATTTTAAGCACAATGGCAAATGGTGACTGGGCCAGAATCGAAACCTTGATTAAAAGACTTACTCAAGGATTCGAGCCTGGAACCCATCAGTTATTTCAATTGAAAAAGTAACGTCATCAAGCCGTTGAAATAGGTGCAAAAAGGTTTTGCTTATTTAAACTGCTTCCAAGGACCATCTTCCAATATTATTGCTTAATTTTCGTGTTTCTTTTTTTTATAATTATTATAAACATTTAGTTCTGCACGAATCGTATGTTGATACTTATTGTTTGGAATAAATAAGGCCATGTGAATGCAAAAAGTGATGTGAAGAAATCAACCATTTATCTTTAATCATATTTTCTTGTAAATCGTTTTAGTGTCAAAACAGATATTCTACCAGGCCGAGTGTTGAGTCGTCTTTATATCGCAAACGCTAACAAGCACGATACGGGAAATTACACATGCATGCTTAGTAATGTCATCGCTGTCACTGTTGCAGTACATGTTCTGAATGGTAAGTGTCATCATTTTCTGCTTATAATCATGGCACAATAGAATGTTTTGTTTTAGGAGAAGAACCAGCAGCTATGCAGCATTCCTGTGGGGCTAGAATGATGTCCTTTCTGTGGGTTGTGTTTTACGCAATTTTGACAAGTCTTTTTCCACTTCGATGACAGCTTTAAGGTCCACTTTTAATACGAATACAGAATTTTTATCTCCAATAGGTTGTTTTATACACACTGATATAATAATTAAACTTATAATTAATATATACAAAAGAAATATATATAATAAAACAAAAACAAGAAATACTTATTAGGATATATTTACATATATAGAATGAAAAAGGACGAGGAGTATGAATAACGCATACATATGAATTATTACGAATTATTTTATATTGATATTTAAATGGAAAGAGTGTGTAGAAAATTTATTTAACTATAGTTAAATTTGCTAAAAATACATATTTATTAGTATATAAAAGGAATTCATTAATATTTTAAAAATATCATAATAAAAATATATGTAAACGTAAACGAAAGCCAAACTTTAAATATAAAACTATAGCAAGGACACAAAAGTCAAACTTTAAGCACGCTCCTCAGTAGTATTATTATATGTACACTTCAAACTTGAAAAGTTAAAAAAAAAAAAGGAGAAACACAATTGTAATTTTTTTTTTGTTTCTAAATGTAACTTTGATCTTAACATATTTGTAATTGCATTTTATTTTATCTAAAACGATTGTAATTTCATTATCTTAATCCACTAGATTTGGGGGAAATGAAATAAGATTGCTTTCTATTTGTAAACACAGGGTGTTCATTTTCTCACAGAAAGTAGAATAATTTATTTTAAATAAAACTGACCTTTTTATAAACGTACATTTTTACCGGGTCAGTATGAATTCAAATTCAATTGCGCAACGAAATCAGATCTTCCATCGTGTTATACTGGATGACTGCGAAATTCCGTATCCGATTTTAAGATTTTATTCCATCGTTATGTCAGTTATTGTTTAATTCAAATGACTGAATTCAAAGGAACAGAGTATCATTTTAGATGTCGTTTGATGACAACACAAGATAAGAATTTTTTTTCGACAGCTCACTGGAATTCAATAAATGAAAATCCTAGTTTACACAAAATGTTGTACAGAAATTTTGTGTTTCTATAAGGGTGACCATTTCTAAAGTGAATTTTTCGTCAATCGTCACCGAATTTGTGCGTCGCACCAGGAGGAATTTTCGAGGCATATTGGTAGCTTTTGACAGCTTCACGGTGTCATGCATAAATATGAAGTAAATTAAAAAAGAAGCTTTTGATCCACTGAATTTTGTTTTTTACGCTTTCCTTAAATTCTTTAGGGCTTATGTTGTCTTTTACTCTCAGTGTTATGCCTTTTCAAGAAAGCCAATGCTTGATCATCTACACAAACAATTGTTTTGAAGACGCTAACTTGAAACTACAGCATGACAAGCTGCTAAAAAAAATCAATACCTCACTGCCACCCTTTGAGTCAGACTACTGTCTCGATGAACTACCGTTAATTTGATTCCAGCGTCAAATGGTCACTCGGACAGATTCGAAATTAAGGCAAAATTTCAAGAGGTACCCATCAATTGATCCAATTTAAAAACGCAGGTGCTTCACTAACATCATAGTCTCCGTTCTTCTGTTATAAGGACCCTAGCTTCATTGGATGCTTTTCTTGAGCCAACTTTTCATGAAAAGATTCATATCTCTGTTTGCAAACAAATACAAAATCGCGGTGCTGTCGTGCTGACCTACAGTTCCTTGAGTCCCTGAGCTGTGCATTATGTCTATCAAGAATAACTGCCACACAGTTCCTGTTCCTTTCCAACACTGTTTTAGGATTAAACTCCTATTTTCATCATCCAATTTAGATCTACTTCGATCAACTAATTTCTTTTATATGAACTCAGTCTTATGGTTTCGGTTTTCTTTCAAATTGAAAACACTAAGCCAAATTAAAAAAACTTCCAACAACATCCAGAATTTGCAGCCAAGCTGCATTAGATTATGTAAATATATAATATATATGTTGTTTTTTTTTCGTTTATACAATTGTAAAATCGTTACAAAATTTGCTTATTTATAAATAAAAAGAAAAAAAAAACTAAATATAAAAACTAATAACAATGTTTGAGTGAGAAAATAAACAATACTTATAAATATTAGATATTAGATAAATATTTACATTGTACCATTATGATGTATAATAAAATATGCATTTTTTTAAAGCAAATATTTTAACGAAAAACAAAAGTGAGATTAAAAACCGAAAAAAAAATCAAACAAAAAATTAAATTTTTTTTGAACTCAAGTGGTTGTCTACCTAATTCCTTTATATAAAAATAAAAGTTCCAATCTAAGATTTTGCTAGCAGCAAAAACTTGATAAAAATTCACACAATTTTTTTATTTAATAAAAAATATATTACATGAATAATATGTTTTGCATTTTATGGTCAGGTGAGTCTTTGATCAGGTTTTTTTTAGGAAAACTTGAAACCCGAACTATTTCTGAAAAAACTTGGGCAAGATATATAAACAACATATCATATGATAGTGAAGTCTTAATAAGGTAGTTGATAACTTATGCTCGTATCCGTACACATATAGTACATATAGAAGTGCTTAGTGATAATGACACAAATGTTGCCATATGGAAAAAATTCGCTCATAAAGAGTTTTTCAACAGGGACGCTACAAAAGTAGAGCGACAGGGACAGCAAACGACGCCATATTTCTTGCCGCTCTTTTGATATTTCTCTTCAGTAAGGTTTGCCATTTCATGATGGAAAGATATACGAGCCAACAACGAGTCGAAAATTCGGAGCCAGTGGCCTCAACGTTAAGAGCGCTACGTCCAATTTATGGTCGTCATTATCATCCTAGCAGATCAACAATTGAACGTCTAGTGGAAAAATTTGAATCCACAGGCACAGTACAAAATGTTCCCGTGCCAGTGAGATAAAGAAGTGCCTGTAGTGTCGAGAATATGGCTTCAGTTGCGGAAAGCCCAAATGTGTCACTCACACGTCGTTCTCAAGCTTTGGGCATCTCTGTGACGTCGTTGTGGCGAATTTTGCGAAAAGTTCCTGGCCTTCATCCTTACAATATAAAATTGACGCAAGAACTAAAGCCGCTTGACCACCAGAAGCATCGTATGTTCGTGAATTGGGCTGAGCAACAACTTGAAAATGATTCGGATTTTCATCGAAAAATCATCTTCAGCGATGAGGCTCATTTCTGGCTGAATGGCTCCGTCAATAAACAAAATATGCCGTATTGGTCAAGCAACAATCCACACGTACTCCATGAGTCATCATTGCACACCGAATGTCACAATAGTTTTGTTCACTGACTCTGCTCCGAGCAGAAAAAAGCAGAAAAGAGCAAGATTTAGTGTTCAGTGACAAAAATTTCTGCTCGAAACTGCTCTTTTTGTGTTCATTGAGACCTGTCAGAGCAGAAAAGAGCAAGATTGCTTGCTCCTACTTTTGGGGTAGAGCAGAAGTAAGGCAGACTGTCTAGTCAGCTGTGGATATATTTATTTGAATTTTAAATTTCACTAATTCGTTGGTGATTGATAAGTGCGGTATGTATGTACATATGGGTTGCTCTTTTCTGCTCTGACGTTTATCTGACATTTTGCTCGAATATGAGAATTTCTGCTCTAGATCTTCGTCAATGAACAAAACTAATTAATTTATTGGAAACCGTTTGGAGAACGTATTTCCTGTGGGGCTACGTCAAGTCAAGCGACGATTGATGAACTTCGTACGAATATCGAACGTGAAATTGCAGCATTATCGGCCGATTTATGCTTGAAAACCGTCGAAAGTTGGGTTCAGCGTTTGGCCTTCTGCAAGCATGCCCGTGGTGGCCATGCAAAAGAAATCCATACATAATGGCATCGAATGAACTTCCACAAGAAAAAAGAATTACATTGATATCCAAAACCGTTTTTGTTTTATTTAAAAAAAAAATATGGATCTGGCCCTTAAGCCTTACCACCTTTTTTTGATGATCGATATCCATGTCAGAGAAAAGTGCGGTTTCGAAATTTGTCCGACTTATCTCAGTTGTGATTTGTAATGAATTTTAATTAAGAAAAATGTCGCCACGAAAGAAAAAAACTTCGCACTAACACGACAACATTTTGACATTTATTACACGAATGATCGTTTGCAAAATGTTTTCTTTAAGTTCTTATTGGAACTTAACCTTTGGCAATCTGTAGTTAAGTTGAGTTGAATTGCAATCATATGAAACACTTTTTTTGTTTGGTGACCCCCATTTATTTATAACTTAACATCATTTTTATTATTTTTTATTGTAAGGGGATAGCAGTTCTGTGAAACTTGCAAGGGTCTCCCTATAGCGGCATAGGAGATACAGCTCTTTGACAGACGGACGGCGGAGGCTTAGTAATACGTTTCCTTTGGACCTTTTAAGTACGGAACCCTGAAACTCAATTTTTATAGAATCTTGTATTAGATTTTAAAAAATTGCTCATACTTCTACATGGGTTACTATTACTACTACTAGTTAACCACACTTTGCCTTGTGGTTTCAAAACAAACTTATATCAGTGTGAGCATGCCATTAAGCAGTCAAATTCAAACATCCCTGCAATCATGGTGTATGATATTTGACAGCTGTTTCTGTCGTTTTTTGGTTGTTGAACAAAAACACGTGTGGTATTTCTAAAGTTTTAATTTTGTTTAAATAAGTGCTCCGCTAGAATTGTTCCAAAATGGGAAAAGCTAAAAAAGCAAACAAACTAAAGCCGAACGAACAGATTCCCTTGGACAAACAATTGACACAAGGGAAAGTATCGAAAATAAAACGCGACAAAATGAAACTTCGTGCTGAAGAAAATTCTGTAAGAAAGATTTCATTAACTTACCACAGTGAATTAAAACAATTGTTCACAATTTTTAGGTCGTTGATAGCAAGTCCAGCCACAAGATTCTTTTAGCCGCAAAGCAACAACAACTGGATCTAAATGAGGAAAACTTCCCCGACACACTCAGCGGACCGAGGAAACCAAAACGCTTTAGTTTGGGTACAAAAGTGCCGGAACTCGAAGAAAACGACGAACCTGCCAACGTAACAGCCGATGACTTCATGGACGATCTGCAAATAGAGAAGGATGATGCAGAAGCCTTCGAACGCTTTCAAAACACAACCGCCTCAAAACGCACCTTGAATCTGTCGGAAATTATCAAGCAAAAGATCGCAGAGAAACAAGGTGATATTCAATCGAAACTCAGCGATCAGGGTTCCCTCAAAATCGAAGACGTCGATCCTAGGTGGGTTCTATAAAGTAATAAACCAAATTTAGTTTTAATTGTTTTCTCTCATTAGGGTCCGTGAAATGTACGAGGGCGTAAGGGATGTTATGAAGCGATACAAAAGTGGTAAGGTGCCCAAAGCCTTCAAAATAATTCCAAAGCTCCGCAACTGGGAGCAGATCCTCTTCATAACTGAACCTCACAACTGGAGCGCAGCTGCAATGTTCCAAGGAACCAGGTAACTTCGCTATTTTTTTTTTTTTAATTAATCTAAAACTGAAACTAACTACTTGTTCATTATTTTTAGAATATTTTGTTCGGTCTTATCGCAGGCAATGGCACAGCGATTCTACAACTTGGTTCTCCTTCCGCGTGTTCGGGATGATCTATGCGAATATAAAAGGCTCAACATGCACCTGTATAACGCTTTAAAACGGGCTCTGTTCAAGCCAGCGGCATTCATGAAAGGAATAATCCTTCCTCTACTGGAATCCGGCGACTGCACCCTGCGTGAAGCCATCATATCTGGCAGCGTCATTGCCAAAAATGGAGTTCCAGTCCTACACTCTGCTGCGTGCCTGCTAAAAATCTGTGAAATGGGCTACACTGGGGCGAATTCCATATTCATCAGAATATTTTTCGAAAAACGATATGCTCTACCATACCGAGTGGTAGACGCCGCTGTGTTTCATTTTCTGAGGTTCGAACAAGACAAACGTGAAATGCCTGTTTTATGGCACCAAAGTTTGCTGACTTTCGTTCAACGGTATAAAAACGATATATCTTCTGAACAGAGGGAAGCGTTGTTGGGACTACTAAAGTGAGAACCTTCTAACGATGTATTAAATTGATGGTTTGTTTATCTGTTTTTTTCTTTTTTTTTTTTAAGGAAACACACGCATCCAACAATCACGCCAGAAGTCAGGCGCGAATTGCAATCGGCTGCATGCCGTGATGTCGAACTTATGGAATGTGATAACACAAAGGCTGCTGTACCAGTGGAGCAGTACACTGACCATGATGTGGAATTTTCGTAATAATGTTGAAAATAAATCTTTTTTTTTTTAAGAAAATCTTCCAGACTACCACTTAATTGCTAGGTAACGTTCCAGCGAAGGCACCAACTAGTACCGTCATTACAGACGCTTTTTGCTTACGGCGCTAGATCGTGCTGTTCTGTTCGTTGGAGTATTTCTTTGAGCCTGATTTCTAGCTCGTCGCTTTTTTAACATGTGATTTCCGCTTTAGTATCCCATCTTAAGTCGTTCATAAATATTTCGCCTCGTTTGCAGGCGGGATTTGAACCGAATTGAGAAGCAGAGATATATTATATACTTTTCTGTACGTAAAATTAACATGTGTTGATTTGAACTGATTTAAAACGATTCCCAGTCTTCGTACACCCACATATTTTCTCTAAAGCTCAATGGAGTCGTTGCGTTGACATTCTTTGAATTCTAAGTATATAGTCCCGAATCTACCACGGAAAACTCTGTTTGAATGGAAACTTTCTAATATTTTAAACAATTGCTCTGGTAAAATTAGGTTTAGTTTATACTTTAGTTCTTGCTGCCATACCTTGTCGAAGGCTTGCTAGCGTCGAGAAATGCACTAGCACAAATCTTTTTCCTTTCTAGGCTTTTTCAATTACGTTTGTTGTTCGATAGACCTGATCGATTGTGGATTGCTTGACTCTAAAACCAAACTGGTGGTCCGGTTGCAATCCCTTTGACAAAAATTTCTCAACTATCGGCATGGTTTATAGGTTTATTAGATTTATAGTCGTTTGCAATTGTTCCCGGTTTCGTTACAATTATGAGTTCTGCGAATTTCAATTGCCTTGGGATGTAAAAATTCCCAAGCAGCTTGACTAACGTTTTTTTGCCATCAGTAGAAGCTTCTTTGGAAGAATGATTACCTTTGCAAGGCAACTTTGATTGCAAAATTAGGTTCTTATTCGAGACGTTCTTAAGTTCAGTCATAGAAGGAACGGAGCATTATTTGTTATTGGCTTGTGGTTTTGTTTTAATGGAGGTTCAAACACTTTGCAGCATAAGCACTTGTTTGATAATCATGAAAATATGTTTAACGAGGGCATATCCAGGTTCTACCTATAAAGACCTCGTCCGCATCGACGAGGTTCTGTCTATATTGACGGGGTTCTGTCTGCAAGGCTGAGGTGCTGTCTATAGCGACGAGTTACTGTCTTTAAGGGTGAGGTTCTGTGTATACCCACGGGGTACTGTCTATATAAACGCATCGACGAGGTTCTGTCTAAATCCATGAGGTTCTGTCAATAGCGACGAGTTACTGTCTTTAAGGGTGAGGCTCTGTGTATACCCACGGGGTTCTGTCCATATAAACGAGGTTCTGCCTAAACCGCTGAGGTTCTGTCAATACAGACGAGGTTTTGTCTTTAAGGACGATGTTCTTTCTATAAGGTTCTGCATATATGGACGAAGTTCTGTCGTTAAAGATGAGGTTCTCTCTAAAAAGACCCTTCCTATTGGAACATCATACCTAGTTCCAATTAAACTGTGCCGATTTTCAGACTAATGTTTCCCGTAGTGTGCTCTCACGACAATTTGTTACAAGCTTTTTACAAAGATTGCGAGATACTGACAAGTCGAGTGAATTTTTAACAATTCGTTTATTTAATATCTAAAGCAACTTTAACTAAAGAAATCATCTCACTTAAATCGAATGAGTTACACCAATTTATAGATTTATTACAGCATTCTTACGTTAATCAACTGAGTGATGCTTCTTCTGATGAGTTTTGAGATTGACTCTCTGAGCGAATAACTTATCACAGTATTCACATTTTATTTTTTTACTTGAATCGTGCACTCTTTTGTGTTTGTTTAGATCCGAAGAGCACATGAACCTTTTACTACAAACTGTACACGCATAGTTTCGTTCCTGGGTATGGGATCTCATGTGGACTTTCAGGGAACTCGATTGATTGAATGATTTTTCGCATAGTGGACATATGTAAGGTCGCTCTTTCGTATGGATTCGCAAGTGCGTACGATAATTCGCTACTTGTACGAAACTTTTCCCGCAGAAAGAACAAGTAAATTTCTTTATGTCGGCATGAAGCCTCAAATGATCTATAAGGTTGGATCTTTTGGGAAACTTTCTTTCACACACTTTACACTGGTGAGCGTTTCTATGAGGTTCCTTAAGATTTGTATTTATTCTCTTGGTGTTATCCTCTAGTTTTGGAGATTGATTCATTTTACTTTGTTTTAACTGGTGTGCTAGAAGAAAGCTAACCGCATCCGTGCTCATATCTACCTCAATCAGTTTTGCGTTATCTTCCGAAGATGCTTCATCTTGTGAAATTAATGTTATCCTTTTCTGCTCATTTTCTACTTGCAATTTTTGAAACACATCCTTGTCTACCTCAGAATCTTTCGCAGGGTGTTCTTCTGAATTGGATTCATAGAAGTTGTAGAATGTATCCAATATTTCGTTCCGAAAATTGAATGCATCAAGCAATCTTTTGCCGCAAGGAATACATAAGGACCGATTAATCGAATTACCCTTGGAATTAACAACCTATGAATATGAATATATTCAAAACGTGAGAACGAAGCTTAGATTAGTGTCATTTACCTCGAAGCCTGATATGATATCCATGGCTTCATAGATGTAAACATCTTGACCATCCAATTTGTCAGTGAAAATGTCTTGAGTGGCGTCTGTGGAATGGCAAATGCAGCAAGAATCAACTTCGACCTCTAGATATTCCTCCATTGATAGGCGCTGGAAATTGGACGCGGTAGTTAATATTGTCGCAATAAAACATAACAACACGGAATGACGGACTATAGCACTTGTTTGTTTAACTTAACACAAAACACATGAATTCGACTTCTGTCAATGTTTCAATGCATCATGTCGATAATGTAGTCAACGTTCAGGCAGAGTACTATGAGTCATATTTGAGGCATTCCAAATATTAGTGCAACACAACGTCAAAAGCGAAGTTTTTTTTCTGGTTTCTTAGTCCGGCAGAGACCATTCTTCCCATAAGTCCAGAAAATAGTTAGGACTATAATCCACGTGTATTTAGTATTTTATCTTTACAAATATAAAGAAAAAGCTGTAAGTGTCCATCATTTGCTAAAGTTATAGAATCTTTCGATTGGATGATACATTTTGGACATCTTATATTTCTTTAGTCATCGTCGTTTAATGCACATCTCCAAAACGGATTGGGATAGTTACAGTTGGGGGTGTTTTGTAGGTTTTGGAGATAGTGTATCAAATCGGGAACCCTGTTAGTAATTACGGGTCTGATGGGATGGATATAGTTGGCCCTCTTCAGAATGGACTTAACATGTTCGTTGAGTTTTAACAGCTCGTAGAAATGTATTGCAATGATGATAGTGCCATTTGCAAGTCTGATTCTACAACCGCGGCAGTTGGTGACTGATCGTCTTGATAACGGCCTCCTTATACAGAGAAGCTTGCTTTTGGTAGGGTGGATTTGGATATTTTGGGTAGTATTCGAAAAGAACGAAAGACGCCTTTGTGTCTCTAATCTCTATGCTGCGATCAAGCTGGAATATGTCAGCGAGTTGTCGATATAGAGGCAGTGATGGTTCAATTCTTTTGCGACACTGGCTTCCAACTTCTTCATGCCTCTTCACCTGAACGAAGAAGTTCCTGTAGAAGAGAAAATAACATACCATTTTAATAAGTGGCGCTGGAAATTTAGTAATGTTTGTTTGTGGGCAAATCCTTGTACCCAGACTGTGTCAAATGCTTACTGTGTATCCAGGAAGCAATGAACTGTGGCATAATAGATTTCGAAGCCTTCGTCACATCGTGATAGAAAATGCTCTGCTCTTGTTGAAGGTAGTAATGGTTGTTCTTTCCTTTGCATTTGCTACTGACTCGTGCCAATTTCTTAGAGTATGATTGTCAAAGTACCAGGACAACTCTACGTTCTCCATTTCGATGCTAGATATCAAACGTTTTAAGATTAACAAAAACTCTAGCACTATGAACGCACTCTCTTTTTTCACAATTGAATTGTCAGATGTGACATTTGTACTTACTCCTGAACTTTTGTTTGTTGCGCGCAAAGCAAGAACCAATTCTGATTTAATAAAAGGAACATTTTCTATTATGCACCAAAATTTATGACGAAAATCAAAAGATGAAGCCCAAAATAGTGATAAGATCATATAAGAGACCGAATGCCCAGCCAAAAAAGACAACGGATGATCAAATCAAGTCAGCTTTCACTTGTTGTTGGAGGCACTGCACTGCACATTGCAGTAGTGCCATGGACTTGGACCGGCACTTACGGGATCATTTGGAAAATGAAGTCGTTCGAGGTAACACATTTTTAACTTAGCCTATGCCAGAAAATACTGTGCACTTTGTTGTAGGTTCGTACAAATGCCACTGGGAAACTTGTAAATTTTCTTGCAACATACAATCCGAACTATGGAGGCATGTCTGCTATCATGGATACCACACGGCGCTGATGAAAATTGGCCGAGCGGTATGTGAAAAGTCTGGTGTACCTCCATGTGCGCTAAGTGATGCAAATAGGATCACTCTACCAGAACTTAAGCATGATTTTGAATGCCGTTGGTTGAATTGTAAGCGTTTTTTTATGTCGATCGTTGAATATCAAGATCATGTCACCCAACATTCCTGCTTTGATTATGATATGCTTAAAGTGCCTGAAGATAACTTTCCGAAAGCCAAGTGCAGCTGGCAGTATTGCAAGAAATTATTCCGAAACAAATACAGACTTCTGGAGCACACCAGAACGCATACCCGCCAAAAATTATTCGGATGTTATCAATGCGGTGAGCTGTTTCGCACGAGGACCACATTTTTTGACCACTGCCGAAGGCAGGAGGTCAATAACAGTAAGTCAAGTTTGCCTGTTCATTAGAATTCAACATTACAATTCAATCTATATTTCCAGCACACAAATATCAGTGCGTTCAGTGCTTTAAGTTCTATTCCACGGAGAAGCTACTGCGTAAACATTTTGTGGTTCATGTGAACTGTTACAAGTGTTCAATGTGTGATATGACATGCAATTCAACCAATTCGCTGGCAACCCATATTCGCTATCGTCATTTGAAGGACCGCCCCATAAGCTGTCCTGAGTGCAAATTCAAATGCGTGACAAAGTCTGACCTGACCAAACATATGCGACACATTCACAGTAAAGTAATGCAACGGTGCATGGAAACTGGTTGTAACTACACAGTGAAAACATATCCTTCCCTCCGAAGAGTATGTCATCCATCAGCCTTCATAGAGGAGACCACTTAAGCTCTTTTATCTTTCCAGCATTATTTAGAAGTACACGCCAACAGTCCGTTTATATATCTCTGCCATTGTTGTGAGAAAATTTTCAAGTATGGCAAACTCCTCTCGAAGCATTTAATCACGAAGCACAACTACCAGTTGCCATCTGGTCACCGGCGGTTTACGTATCGTATTGACGAAAACGGTTTCTACTGTCTAGAGACTACTCGCATTGAAAGTTTGGAGGTGACTCGACAAATCCTCTCGCCTGTTTTATTCGAAGTATCCGAACTAACGCAAGACAGTAGTAATTTTGAGATAGTGTCGGTGACGAATGCCGACTATCAATTAACTGGAACTGACGATGAAACTGAAACCCTCAAGAAAGTCATGATAACTGTAGACGACGACGACTGAAACTTTCTGTCTTCAACAGAGGAAAAGAGGACGCACTGGATTCTTCTGGGGCAATTGCCCGAAAAGTACCAACATCTGTTAAAAAAAAATTATCAGAGATTGGAGAGAGACTAATCCTGTTAAGGAAACATTTAATTTTAATTTTGTATATTGTTATTTTCAAACGTTATTTAAAGAACATGTTCATGTTTAAAAAGAAAAGTATAGAAAAAATTTGTTAATCTTTTAAATTGATTTTATATTTACGCATGTACTAAAGGCCCCGAAAAGCTGCAATCTGAAGTGCAAGTTAGATCACAAATTTGAAAAACGACATCAGTCAACTTTGAAGCGCTCTATTTAAGTCGGAAGACTACATCATTAGTACGTTTGATTACTTTATAGGTTTGCTCTCTACCAGGTTCGTCCTGTAATCTATTTAGACGTCATTGCGGTAAGCCTAAGTTGTTTGTGTTGCCCTCAATCTAATTGGTTATCGCCTACAACCTTAAAAAGATCCTTATTCAATGTTCTGCTGAAACGTTTTACCATCCCATGCGAGGTGTTTCGAGTTATTAGTATTCTAAGAAATCTTTAAGTATATCTGTACCAATGGTAGACTCGACAGCAGTGGCATGAAGTAGTGGTAGTTTTCGTACCAAAACCAGAAAAGGATTTAACAACAGCAAAAGGCTATATACCTATAAGTCTAACATTGTTTTTTTTTAATGAAAACACTAGAAAGGATCTGTGACAACTATATCAGAACACAGATACAAAAACCCTCAGTTATTCCAACCAAAGGCAAATCCATCGAAACAGCACTACACAAAGTAGTATAAACAATGATGAGGATGCCGTTGAGTTGAATCACTCACAGGAGTTTTTCTAGATATTGCATGGGCCTTCAACATCATCAAAATACGCACTTTGGTAGGCGACCCGCCATCAGCCGTGAATTCGAGCAACAGATAAACAACTTCTTGGAGTGCAAGTCCCGTAACTGCTTCGCATCATGTTAGTGCAATTGTACCTCCCTGTGGTGATCGCCAGTAACAACTATTTTAGAACGGCCATGCCTCTGCTAAAAAGATGGTGACGGACGTTACATCCTTAAAGAAAAAAAACAAATTTAAGGTGAAGGGTTTTCTTGTCTCTTAAATGCGTACTTGGGATGCACTTGCGAGATACAAATTCAATAAATGCCTTTTTGTACTTTTCCGGAGCTCTGGTACGAACCAAAAAAATGTTGATGGAACCTTAATTGGCAGTGAGCCCAAAAGTGTAGAGGTACCTGTGCTCAAGGTACTGTTATTAACGAAATACAAGTCAAAATGGACAAATTAAGTGTCCAAGACAAACAAAAAAGGTTTACTGGAGCCGCTTATAAAATACTCGCTTACAAACGGTTTGAGTATACAGCCATCCGAAGTATTTTGAAACTGATATCAGCAGCTGCTGAACCGGCTCCAAAAAGACAAAGGTCAGAGGAGAAATCGCCTCAAGAAACATTTAACACCAAGAGACAGGGCACCAACAGGACAGGATCACCTCTGTATAGTAAAAGAAAACCGGACACTACATACAAGGAATCACACTCACACCACCCTCACTGCTGCACAAATGACAAGTCCTACGACAAACGGACAGCAGAATTATGCTGGCGGCACAAATACTTGACCTCGTACAATCACAGAACTCACGCATTAAAGCGGACTCGGAGAGTCAACAAGGTTACATCTGCTATGCTGGAGCTCTCAATTGACCTAACGATAGCCAATAGGGAGTTCAATATGGCCAAAATTACAGGTTGGATCATCCAAGATTAAATTGATGAAAACTTTTATTAGAACCCCAAAGACTCACCGGCAACTGCAAGAGTTTTTAAGGCGTTCGCCGAAGGCAACCACGATTCCCTTGGTCTACTTAAAGACCTAAATGGAAATCTAACGTATAACTTAACAGACACCTTAGAATAACTTCTAAAGATTCACTTTCCTGGATGTATTGTATCCCTGATGCCATGAAGAAGTACTTTCCATAAATCCCTGCAAAACAAACTTTTTCCTCTCAAAATTAAGGAAACATAAGTTTCTGGGCATAAGACAGGAGCAAAGACGCTCTTAGAATGCACACATCAAAGCTCTTTGGTCCCTGAAACAACTCGTAGATTAGACATGGGGACTAAACTCAAAAATGAGTGTGTGGATCTACAATCAAATGATCAAACCAACCATACTCTATGGCGCTACTGTGTGGTGGGAAAAAATTGTGAACAAAGAAGTCCCATAAGCAAACTTAATGAAATACAAAGGCTTACGTGCATTTGAACAACTGGAGCAACGAGAACGACTCCGAATGCAGGGATGAAAGCATTACTGAACATTCCGCAATTACAAACCACTATCCATGCTGAAGCTGCAAAACAAGCCTACTTTACATAGACACCTAGAAATTCTTAAGAGTGGACAACATCTGGGAATTGTCCAGAATTGCGATCTTATGTCCCATGAGTGGAACTTTAAAAGATAATACCAAGTTAGTTGGAGTCCAGAAATGGTATATAGATGGGTCGAAATCTGGAAATATGGGGGCTGACCTAATGGGATCACGATGCAGCCTACACATTCCTTTCTGCAAGAAGTCAATAATATTTCAAGCTGAGCTGTTCGCAATTAACAAAACTTCATGCCGCATCAGCGACAAATAATCTACCAATATTAAGATATCTATAACCTCAGAAGGCCAAGAGGTTCTTAAGGCGCTGAAGAGGTACACATTCAACTCTTAAGGCTGTATGGGAAAGTCACAAAACAGACTAAAGCTGATTTGAAGCACAGGTAACCTTCACTTGACATCACCCCCTTTATTGTTTCAACAATACGGACGCAAACCTGGAACTAAGAACTGGCAGCCAAGATCGGCCCATACTTCATTTCTTTGAATTTAATCTATTTAATGAGTCCGGAAAAATCGAACGCTTGTTACGAAACTGAACTACACATCGAACAACTCTTTGACAAGCATCCGATGGAAAAGGATCAAAAGGCACAATCATTTGTCTTGGTAGTTTTATTTTATTTATTTACTTAGCATGAGCTTGAGTCTTCCTCATTTGGGTGAGGATGTTTGATAGTTCTTCACGCTTCCTCTTGGCGCGAATGTGTGTTCCCAGTCGGCGTTTCAAGAACTTCAAGGCACGCTTATCCTTCGACACTTTCAACAATTCCATTGTTCTCTTCTCGTACGGGGCATGACCAACAACCTCACGCACAAGATCCCTCATGAATTTTGTGTGACGAGTTTGAATCTGAAAAGAGTAACAAAACAAAAAACGACCAATTAACACCAAAATTTGTTTTGTCAATCAACTAGATGCAGGAAAGGTATGGGAATATGCTCAGTGCCATAATGTAACCACAATCCATAGTTTCGCCGAGAGGCTTAAACTCCCCAAAAGAATATTGAGGAGTCGCCACCAAACGGAAAAAGCTGTAATGGCTGTCTGTGAATGGTTTATAGATCATCATTGGAATTCCGTCGGCATGTGAAGCAGAAAGCGAATTGATGGATTAACTTACGTTCTTTAGACGGGAACCACGAAGACCCTTGACCTTCTTGTCACCGGTATATTTAACATTCTTTATTTTGGTTGTTTTGTGTCCCTTGTTGAGACCGATACATAGTTCGTAACGAACAGCCATTGTGCTAAAAAATCAAAAGAAAATATGGATTAGTAACTCGAATCTGGAATAGATACCTTGTTTAAGAATGAACGAGGACGAAAAACACTTAAGATGCGTGCGAAAAACTTGGAAAAGTGTCCAGCTTGTGGATTTGAGTTCATTACCTCAAGACGTCAATGGGCGGAAAGAGACGTCGAAAGACATTTTACAGCGACGCCATTTTCGATTCATCATTTGAGCTGTCAAATAGATATCGATAGCAAAAACTGGGTACTGAAAGAAAGATGGAGCGACTCTAAAGGTGAAATTGCATTTATTGATGATTCGTCTTAGACCTCTTTTATATCAATGTATTAAACACATCGCTAAGATATTATCACTTCAATTTTGAAGTCGTTTAAATACAATATATTTGTTCAAGCTGTCTGTTAACAGTAAGACAAATCCATCGAAAAAGAAACTTAAAATAGTGTCTATATATTGAATAATAACAATGTTTTTTATATTATGGATAGAAGAAAATGACTGTACTGCTGACAAAATGGGACAAGTTTCGTTCCAATGAAATCTGTTTCCGTTTTATATATATAGGTCTGTCATCTGTCAATAAAAAAAAAAGATGTTCGTATCTAGTCCTAAAATACATGCCAAAGAGTATAATTAGAATCTTCCACGTCTACACGTGCATGTTACGGATCATTATGGCCTTAAATTGGAAATAAAGATGAACTATCCAGAGATTAAGGAAATGTTTATTACTGATGGATAAATCTATGTATGTGTTGTATTTTTATCAGTTTTTTTAACGATTCCGCATGGATTTGGATGCAAATTACGACATCGGGACTTGACAACTTTATCATAGAAACTTGGTAGCACTGCGTATGGATTGAAATTTGAACTGTTTTGAAAACAAAAACAGGTTTAGTTATAATAATGTTTTGAACAATTAATGGAAAATTCGAAAAAAAAATCATGTTTTATTAAAACTAAAATAGAATCTATTAAGATTGGGATCAGGACAACGTACAAGTTATCATCAATACCACGTCGAAGTTTTACTTCAATAGATGCGTCATAACTCCTCCTTACTTGCCGAATAACACCTGAGCAGTAGTGCAATTAATTATTAATTAATTTTATATTCAAATATGTTTAAGTACCTATTCTCCGATTCAGCCGTCTTTAAATTAGTAGAAATTTGATATTTTGATTCAAATTATTCCGTCATATGATTCTTGAAACCTCTTTCATGAACAAATATTGCGAGACAGAAATGAAAGCGCTGGACCCATCAACCAGAATAAAACCCGTTGAATTTAAATTGTAGAATTATTCGCTCGAAAACTTTTTTGGCATCGAGTACCTAGCTAACTATTCGTCTGTGCTCGTTTTATTGGTCGGGAATTAAATAAACAGTTTATTCCACAATGCAAAACCTAGAGGCATTAAATAGCAATTATAAATGATATTTACAACCAAAAATAAACGAGAACAAGGGTCCATACAAAGACAAAAATAGCCATCGATGCATATAAATTTTGGACTTATTTCGAACTGGAGAATAAAAAGTCCATCGGCTCTCTCTCTCTACCAGTGGAACTTTTTAAGCATTGTCGCGATACTTTGCTGGGTTGCATGCTTCAATAAAAGCCTAGTATTGGTGGATGGAGCCATGCCCGATGACTAGACTATTAGCTCTATATACCACAACTTCAAGAGAGGCTATGTCTATGTCTCGTCCGAACTATCGACCCATATCCCTTCTTAATATCACATATCAGATCCTATCCAACGTACTGTGTGAACGTCTGAAGCCTTTCTGCAACACAATAAATGGCACGTACCAGCGTGGCTACCGGTCCGACAGATCGAAAGTTTACCAACTTTCTTGTTGTGTTATCTTCTGTTTTATTCCTTATAAAGCTTTTATTCGTGTTCGATTTCTCAATGATCTGGAATGTAAACCTCAAGTCTTCGACCAATCAATATTCTCGCCCTATGTATGCATATTATATTGTGTCACCCTTAATTTCAAGATTTCATGGAAGAACAACTAGATGGTAAAACATGTACATCTTTCTTTACGAGCAGCAAAGCCTATGTGAAAAGGTTGAGTCTTCAACCTCGTACCAAACCGTACGTCGATGAGAGGCTGGTAAAGAACTAACTTCCGCAACCAACAATATTGAATTCATATCCAAGAGGCCGTCAAAACCCTTTCACCCGTTATAGTATTCTCCGCAAACATCAACGATCGATGTAAACATGTCTTTCCGACCACGTCAATGATTGGACAAATGAAAGAAGAACCGATCTAGCCATGACCGACTACCGGTTAACGTGCATACTCCTTCCTTTTCAAAATACCAATAACCTAAGAATATCGTTGAAACTTTGGAAGGACATACTACAGCAGCGACATCAGGATTGAAAAAAAAGGTTGAAAATTTACCAAAAATTTGTTTAACTTAGTTTATTCAAATCAAGTGGTAAAAAGTCATAAACACTCTACTTCTTCTCGCTTGAAATGGAACTCTTTGATTCCCTCATGGAAGCCGAGCGTCTCCTCTTGGCCTCTTCCCGCTTGACCTTTGATTCCTTCTTCCTCTGAGCCAAAAGCTTAGCATAATCGGCTGCTGCTTCCTTTGAAGCAGCTTGGCGCTTCTTCTTCAAAGCTTGACGCCTGCGTTTCCTTTGCAGAACTACGGGTGTCACCAATCGCTGAATTTTAGGAGCTTTAGAAGTCGCCTTCTTGTTATCCTTAGCTGGTAATGGGCGACGAACCACAAAGCGACGGACATCATCCTCTTTCGTCAAGTTGTACAACTTGCGGATTTTGCTAGCCCTTTTCGGTCCCAATCGTCGTGGTACAGTGGTATCGGTCAATCCGGGAATTTCCTTCTCACCCTTGCGCACAATAACCAAAGCCAACACTGACATATTGGCATCAACAATGCAGCCACGGACTGATTTCCTCTTACGTTCACCAGTACGACGTGGACGATAGCAGGAATGTCCCTTCTTCAGCAACAAACGTACACGACCTAAAAGAAACACAAATGTAAGTTCTTTCGTGATCAAGAATTGGTTTCTGCAAAACGTACCGTGTGTGAGGACTCCCTGCTTCATGGGGAAACCTTGTTTATCGTTTCCTCCGGTGATACGGAGAATGTATCCAGCCCATTCTTCGCCGAGAACATCGGCTTCAACTTGAGTTCCCATACGCTTTTCATAGAAAATACGTAGCTTATGCTCGTCAACAACTTCGAAAAGTTTCTGGCATCCCGTTGCCGGGTACGAAATATTAAGCTGGAATTACAGAAGAAAGAAATTTTATTCACGGTTGATTTGTAATCTTAGATAATTTCAGCCATCACTGCACTAAAGTGTTTGATTTTGATTTATTTGGATAACTGAACTTTTTCACGATTAATTTTTGCAGTATTTGCGATTTCATTATTAATATTATTGCTTAAACTTTAGAAATATTTAACACACCTTCATTTTGTAGGTCTTGTCCCGCAGAACATCAAACTAAAAGGAACTGAAGACATTTCGAGTTCAGGCAACAAACATATGCTTGTCATTTGTCAGTCTTAAGGGTAGTGTGCATTGTGTCACTTTCACATGTTACTATGTTCATATATTTTATAAGGAAAAACTTTTGATGCAGTAAGATGGTTTTTTTGAAAACGCTACACAGTTTTTTTTGGCATGTCCATTTTTTCAAAGTTAATTTTAACGTAAGTAGGAACATTTCTCCCGAGTCTCTATTATTAAATTAAAAAAAATATCGAGAAAAGCAAATTTTACAAACATTCAATATTGTTTTTAAAAAAAAACTTAATAAACGCCTTCTGCTTATGTACCTGGCCACACGGGCAGGGGATTGAAAGTCTTGTCGGGTGAAACAGGTATCTTTTTGGTGAGATGGTTGATTGCACCGAAAATCCACCGTAAGTGATCTTCAGACACACCACGTCTGGTGTGTCTAGGTATTGAGAACCCTTCAGCGTATATATTTTCAGTCATAATAACACTGTAGTTTTGAAAGAGATCTGTCTGTTAGAATTTTGAAAATAAAACATCGATTTCCAATTTTATGCATTTTCTAGAAGTAGAATATTTCAAAAGTTCGAACTATTTAGTATTATAACTTTGGATGGAGCCGACTCTAATGTATAAAAGAAGGTAGGTAGTGTCAGCTTTGCGTTCGGCTACCTGACTAAGTGACTTTAAGCCCTTTAGTTGTACCTTATATTACTTAAAATATAATACGTTGCATAAATATAACCAAGCGAGAGAAGGGACATTATTATCCTTGAATAGACGTTGCAGAGTAAGTTCCAAAATATTTTTTTTAATCTGCATGCAAGCGTTTTTCCCGAACCATGTTTTCGAAGTCTGTGATCACTGTTACTTAAGAATGGCTTTTATGATTAGTTTCCCACTTTTATTATAATTTCATTTGTATATTTGAATTTCAGCATACGGCCTTTTTTTTTAAAAAACAAAATTTTTGATTTTTTGTTCGTCTATTCGGAACACTATCTTAATGGTTAATGGTCTCTTATTTTTTATATCCCATAATCCAAGGACAAGCTGCAGTGATCACGGTAAAATCAAGTTTTTTTTACTCTCCGCAAATTTGCTGTATTCCACGTATTAATCATTGTATAGTTTTGAGTAATTTTAGTATTTTCTTCAATCTCATGTGGAAAATCACTTATTTGTATTATTTTAAGGTGCGACCAAAAAAAAATCCTTAATGAAGAGTTTTTTGGACGTCCGAAAAAGGTCTGCCCCCTAAATATTGATTTGTACAAAAATAGCAATTGAATATAGTTAAATGGTTAAATCAACAACAAAATGGTTAAAATCAACACACAAAAAAAATTCTAATACAAAATTTGTATGGCCCTTGAAAATCCACAAAGTTTATTTCAAGGGGTTTTTCTTCACTGTAAATGGGGAACTTGATTGAGTGGGAAGGCCAAATCGCAACCAAATCAGGATAAATGATATTAGATACTTGACAAAATGTACAATTCAAGCTGTTTATACATATTTATGTGTTGAAATCCTGCCATGTGAAAGAAGTTTACGTGTCACTTCTTTTGAATTTTCGAAAAACGTTTTTCGTTCATTTCAGGGAAGGACTGGCAGCACTTCCCTATGTGAAGTACATTTTGGCTGTCAGTGAGTGTTCAACTTCGAATCTTTGTCAAATACAAAAAGAAAAGAAAAAAAAATCTGTCGATTTCTCACAGTTGTACACCAATGGTGTAGTTTGCAGAAATATAATATATTTTTTCTTATTGAGATTTTCCCATATCCATTGCAACACATCAAATAAAAGACCAATAATTGGAACCACAAAACCAATTTCAGAAGACAACAGCAAGCCGCTACGTGTAAATTACTAAAAACATGTCTGGTTTTGATGACAACCCCTTTGGAGAGCCATTGGTAGATGATCCATTTGAGGTATTTTCGTTTCGATTTTCTTATCACTCAAGCGGCAATTGAGACAGCTTAACAATAAGATATGTTTAAAAATGTTTGTGACTAATCTTTATTGTAAAAAATTATCTTAGGATCCATCTGTTAAGGCAATTTCTCAGCGCAAACCCAACATTGAAAGTACATTGGAAGATTACAATCCATTCGAAGATGAGCAAACTAAACCAAAATTGCAAATCAATTCAGCGAATAATGCAGCCGTTGTTCAGCCTTCGTCCGAGAATATGCCTCCATTGGCTGCGGTTAATAACAACAGTAGAGCTGCCGCAAGTACGAGTTTGCAGATAACGACAGAGGAGCTACAGGTAAATTTTATAACTTCTAAATTTATGGATCAGGGTTCCTTTTTCTCGATCATGTTTGATGGGAAAACGCGTACGGTTGATTGCATCCGCTGCAATAGCTTTGCTGGCATTATTGAAATGTGAGAAGGTTGCTTTTAACCAGCAATATGGTGGTTTTAAGTATTAAATAGATGTGACAGAAAAAAACATTGAAAAGTTTGGGAGGAAATTAAAATACGTTTATGTAGAGTTATTGTTTCCTTGTTTTTCAATTTGCTCCATGGCTATTCATATTTAAGTTATCGCGTAGGTTTTTGATTTGATGATCGATGTCTTTCAGCCGAAGCATACCACAGACAATTTTTTGAAAGTGCATCCAGCACACCATTCAATGGATGAATGCATTGCGAATGGATGTTGATCTTAAAGTAAAAGTATTTCGACTTAATTACAATGTTATTGATCAAGATCAAAATATTACTTCACCGGCTTTTTAGAATAATTACAAAACTTAGTTTAGTTATTGTCGATTGCAGATGACGTGTGACCACGTGAATTAAATGAATCATCAAACGAATCATCGGCCGAAAATGGAATGGCCTAGTTAGTGGTCAAGTCTAAAGTGTGGCCATCACCATGAAACCACTTCATATAATCTTTACAAGATATGAGTATTATTGCTATTGAATCGAGTCAAGATAAATTCAACCCTTGTACTGATAAACAAATGTTTATTTCGAAAGCATGCAATTGTGCATCTGTTAATTCTAACCCTTGATCCCACCCAGCAATTTGAAATGGAGCATATTAAGTTCAAGAGATGTATGACAGTGAGGACAATTTTTTAACTGCAAGCACTAAGATATCTAAGGTCTTATTGCAAATTTGATGATCTTTTTATATAATGCGTTTTAAGACACATGAGCGAAATAAAATCTAAATCAACCAAAATGTATTTCAATATTATTCGCCTTTTGTCTAGATTCGCAGGACAGAGAATTCATTTTGGTAGGTAGAAAAAGAAAGAAATTTCGTAGTTAAGTAGATGCGTGCTACCAACGATTTTTAAGTTCTGTGAGTCAACATTTTCCCCAAAGTCAATGCATCAAAATTTCGTTTATTAGAACTACAAAATCAACAGAAAGTCGTATATGCGTCTCGAAAACTATTCAAAACGAAAAAAAAAAACAAATGAAAGAAAATGTTTGTTCTGCAGTCAATTTGGTTGATCCATACAGCTAGGAACCATTATTTTATTGAATATTATAGTATAAAGTTGATAAAGAAGGAACCGGCTTTCTTTTCCATAGCCTTAAAGAGATTAAAAAAATCCTTAGAAAAGAAAGTTAAATTAAAGTTTAAATGAACATAAAAAGAAAAGTTGCCCGTTTTCTTTCACTCAAACGTAAAAAACTCACAAAATCCATGTAAAAAAAAATTAAGACATGAAGTATTAAAATTTAAGATAATCAGTATTAGGTTGGTAGGTCTCTGTTCTTTAGAACAACATCCAATCTTGTGGGCATGGATTCTATTATTTTTTCGCAGATGGAAAGATCCAATTTGAACCACTCATCTTGAGTATGGATTCCAACGCTCCGTTTGTAACTGTTTACTTTTTTAATGTGTACATGTGTTCAATTGCGTTGATGTCTGGTGATTATGGTCACGTTTCCAGAACATGTGGGCAGTTGTTAAGTAGCCATAAACGTTCATTATGTGCCTCATGTTCCGGGTATTTGTCTTGCTAAAAGTGGAAACCGTTCCTTATTCCCAATTTTGCAGCACTTTGCACTGAAATTTCTTATCAAATTTTAAAACATACTGCACTGATTTTCTTGTCAAATTGTCAAACATTGTCTGGTTCATAATTCTATCAACCATACACAGTTGTCCTAGACCAGCAGCCGATATTCAGCCCCGAAACTAAAGCCTAGTCACTTCCGTGTTTTACCGTGGCTTTTAAATTGCATTCTTTCAAATCGTTATTTGGTTTAAGCCACACGTAAGATTGATCTTAATGTAATTCATTATTTACTGTAATTTACTCTCCTCAGAAAATAAAACGTGCTTCCAAAAGGAAAAATCATTATGGGTTTAAGCGAATTTTAACCTTTCAATTCTGTTGCGCTTATTTATGAACGGTTTCTGCCAGACTACTCTTTCTTGCAAATTGTTCTATCGCAATATCAGTCTTATTGCTACACGATGGAAATTATATTAAGGCTCTTTGAAATTTCTGTGGCTAATTTTGGAGCGCTTATCTTGGGATTTGATGCTGTTTAGGTCTGCCAGAATTGAGTTTACTATGGAGTGCGATCCTTTTACTACTGCTGCAATATGCAGACCGGATTTTCTTTCATAATAATGTTTTATTATCAGAGCCTTCACTTTTAAAGAAGCCTGGTCCCGTTGCCTATCTATTTTAATTTTTATTTCTAAGATTGAAAGAAAACAATAAAAACGTCGCTTAGATGTGCTTCAGTAAAGCTAACATAGGGATTTTTTAACGATGAGTAGAACGCTATAGAAACGTGAGAATGTACAATGTCCGAGTTCTTAATTGATCCACTGTAAGTAACCTTACACTTATTTGAATTCGCAGTTCACTGTTTTTCAGGAAGAAAATAAGCACAAAAATATTTTTTAAAGCGAACCAAAGGTTTTGAATTGTTTTAGGAAGCATATGGAAGTCGATTTTTACATCGGAAATAAGAAGAGAATGATGACCTGACATAAGAAATATAATCCGAACATAGTAGTTTATTTAGTAACTTCGGCTTCGACGCGGAAGTTAACCTAGAAGTACTTTTATCTAGTTGGGAAAGGTGTGGAATTCCTTGCAAAGTGTTGAACTTCTGTAAATTCTAAATATCGTAGGAATATTTTGGCTCGACCCATAACTTTGTACAACCCATACAGTTCTTCATGAAAGCAAAGGGAACCATTTCACCAAGTTAAAGAAAGACTTTTCATCCGCCGTATAACAACCACGGCTTGCTTGGTCATCTTGGTCGTCGAGCGAAACGATTCGTCACCTAGGCCTCAGTTTTACCATGTTTTTCCCAGTTTGCAGTAAAAAATATAACTAATATCTCTTTCAATATCTTTCAATAGGGATGTTTTTGAAAATCATGGATTAATATAATAAAATTATTTCACCAATTAATTTCTGTTTGAGGTGATATTGGGTGTGTTGACCCCATTTTTTTTATTGCTTGGCTGTGGTCTTAGTCTTCCTCTTCTTCTTATCAGCTTACACCGCGTCTATTTGTGGGTGACTGATGGTTACATGCCCTGACACCAGTCGCATATTTTTCAATACAAAATTCATTCTTTAAACCGTGAAGAATGGAGAATTCACATCCTTGCTTCAACATTTGCTCGATAAAATTTGTATGCGGCGACTAATTCGAGCATAGTTTTCAAAAATGTTCCAAGGCCATTGAAGGCGCATCTCAGCGTCACAGCATTAAGATGTAGGAGCATTAATATGAGAATTATTTAACTGAAAACAACGACGATAAGGTATTTTCGTTAGATTAGGGGCTTGCATAAATATATCTTACTGTCTTAATTATTATTCTCTCTTACATCATTCAAAAGAACTTAAAGAACAACTGTCTCCAAAACCTCTCAACGGTTCTCTAAAAACTAGATTTTTTGAAGAAAAGTTTGGAATTTAATTGGCTCTGAATAATTTTACTTTTGCTTTTGAATACTGCAATCTTCACGATTGCAATTTAAAATAATCTCTTAGTGCAAGGTTTTTCTCCATCAATTCGTAGTTAATGAACAATCGCTTATTTGTTTGTAAACACGAACATTATCGCAATAGTATAGTCATTCATCGTACAAAGTTAGAGATAAGAAATAGTTTTGAAGCGAAAGTAAAATGAATCACCAAGCATTCTTATTCGATTAAAGCATTTGTTAGGAGAAGCAATTGTTTTTATCTGCGCAAGAGTTTGCAGAATCGCACAGTACTAATTTGAGCTAAAGGTAGACGCATTTTGGGGTTTTTCGTAATTACAATCATTTTGCTTAAATAGTAAAGAGGTAAGGCTTGAAAGTGTTTGAGTAGATTGACACAGGCATGCATTTGATATCTTTAAGTGCCACAATTCTAAGAGAGTGGTAGTAGTTGGAACTTTTTTCGAAAAAAACAACACCACCATAACCCATCTATCTCAAGTACAACCGCCTCAAAAGCAGTTCAACGCACGCTTGCACATCATATAAGACACACATGTTGAATAGCAGTGAACAGTTGGGCTCCAGCTCCCAATGATTTTTTGCTCGAACCAAGAAGATCTATGACGAACATTTTTAGTTAATTTCCGTAAATTGATTTATTTATTAATAATTTATTGATTTTCTATTAACAGCGCCGCCAGGAAGAGTTAGACCGAAAAGCAGCTGAGCTTGATAGACGCGAACAACAGTTAAATGGCGCCAATTTGCCGCAGCTAAATAACTGGCCGCCTTTACCTGATAACTTTTGCATAAAGCCATGCTTCTATCAGGACTTCAATCTAGAAATACCCTCAGCGTTCCAACGACTGGTGAAACATCTCTACTACGCATGGATGTGTACGTATAAATTTGGTTTTATTACTTGTTTAATTTCTTATAAAAAAAAAAAACAATCTACAACTAGTTTACACTATGACGATGATGGTTAATATCATTGGCGGTCTCATTATACTCTTGCATAGCGGGCAATTTACAAACTTTGGATTATCGATTTTCTACGCATTTTTGTTTACTCCCGCCTCGTATATATGCTGGTAAATGAATCGCAAGAAACATACGTATTTGTACTTTATTATAACATGTTCATTTTCTTTTTTCAACCCAAGGTTCCGTCCGGCGTATAAGGCTTTCAAAAATGACTCAAGTTTCAATTTTATGGTATTCTTTTTCGTGTACTTCTTTCAAACGGTGTTGACGATTTTCCAAACCATTGGTGTACCCGGCACTGGATATTGCGGTTTCATCGTTGCCATTAGCCAATTCGATTCAAGTGCCAAGGGTATAATTGTAGGTCTTCTACTTCTTATGGTAGCGTTCTGTTTTGCAATTACCTCCGTTGCCAACATCTTGATGATTACCAAAGTAAGTAAAACGTTTGATTCCTCTCAGTCTATTATTATTTCCTTCATTTCTTGTGCGCAGATACATTCGATTTATAGAAGTTCAGGCGCCAGCATGGCAAAGGCACAAGCTGAATTCGCGACCGAATTCATGCGCAACCAACACGTTCAGCAGGCCACTACATCAGCCATGAATTCTGCTGTCAATTCTCAATTCAACAGCAACCGATACTAAAAAGTAATAATTATATTAGGTACATTAAGAGCTCACTGCGACGAGCAAAATAATGTTCTAAACGATAAACTATTATAAACTGATGAAATTTAAACTATAATTTAATACGTCCTTGACTTGCATGATATACTAAAAATAATGAAAAATATTAAAAATAAAAAATAAAACTAAAATAACGCGTCAACTGAATGTCGTCTCTACATATTTAGTTCTATTGACTTAAGAGCTCTTCGGTTTAAGTGTCCAAAATTATTATACAAACAAAACCTTATCAATTAAAAGCTTCACCGATTAAACGTTGATTTTTTGTAAACCTCTAAAAAATTTAGCGTCCAAAGTTTCAAAGTTAAGTTATATAATGAAATGTATTCTTTTGTTTTTGTTTTATTTGATAAAAATATAAATTTATAGATTAAAGATTATTTATAAAATGAATTGCATTCAGTACATTCAATTTACATGTGTTAGATTGCATATATTAAACTAATTTATGTTCCATTGTAATCCATTATTAAAAAAATGAAAAAAAAACAACTTAAATACATTAGTCTGTATTAAAATGTTTTGTTGTCTTATTTCATTTCACCTCGCTGGAGTATGAACTAATCTCATCAATCACAAATTCATTTGCTAACATTTGCTATGTGTGCCTATATTTTTCCACGAAAATCACGAGTAAATTAATTTTTTAATCCTTAGACGCAATGCCGTTCACTTGATAAAGGCAACTTTTAAATTTCACTAAACAGTGAGTTATGACCAGTATAATCGATACACAACTGTAATTATTGAATGTTAATAAAATTGAAGTATCTCTTCAGAAAAGTAACATTACTGCTTATCACACCAGCATACCACTCTTCGATAAGGATGGGCTTGAAAGGATTTAAAGCGACGCCCATCAATAATCTAGTATCTAGTAGTAGAATCTGGCCTACCCTGTATCCGGGATAGACCTAGCTACCTTACTTCGTTCACCATCCTTACATCCTTACGCGCCCCAAAAGACCCAGAATACCAATGACACCAAAGAATCAACGTCAGCGTATACCGACACCAACACGACAAAACAAATTGTCCATCCCCCCATCATGACCACTTATTAGGGAATTATTGGACATCACGCTAAGAAAATTGCCGAAATTTTCTACCACCAAAGACACTTATATTAAATTTAAAAATTGGAACTTATTTTACACAATGGGAATATTTGGTGGTTGAATGATGAAAACACTTTACACAAAGATGTTTTACCGCACTTTAACTCGGCATTCTCGGCAGAAGCTATTGTAATTTTGAAAGCCGCTAAAAAAAAACTAATTTGCACTGATAGTTTTTCAACAATACACGCGATAACACCACCCCAGTTATCATATCAATCGGGGACAAGTTGATAGAGAACAAAGGTAAGCTCAGTCTACTTTAGATCCCGCTCGGGCAATAGGAAATAAAAGGGAATGAAGCCGCTAATTCTGCCGCTAGGGCATCATTAAAAAGATTTACAAAAAAACATAACTCAACGATTCGGGGAAGAGAGAAAGAAGGTCGAATGGACAAATAAGAATCATCTCTACTCCACAATTAACCCCCAAAGTCTACCACCGATGAATCTAACCATACTGTAACCTTTGTTAAATCAACGCGGTGCATCATCTAGTCTTTCAATGCACAAAGATCCAGGATAAAATTGAACAAATATGTCCAAAAAATCAACTTGTTGAATTAATTCGATCTCTTTCGGAGCACAACATTAAAAAATCAAGTTCTTTATTCTTGTAACTCCTTTTATTTTAAGTTACTTTAAAAAGCATCTTTTCCATGTGCAAGCAAGCATTTATCGGGTGAGCTATAATTAAACGTTATGGAAACTCGACCAGTGAAAGTCCGAAACATACTGACCAATATGAATGGACTCTTTTTGTCGAATCTTCAAAAGAACTATTGAAGCCATAGATAAACTTAAAAAGAAAATAATCCAATGATTCTTCGTCGATTGTTTCCTGTTTAAACGTTACTAAAAAAAACTGTCGTACGTCAGAAAGAATGTCATATACATTTATGTAATGAATTTTATTTAATAAACATTTTATATATTGCATGAATTATGGTTAAAACCTCAAACTTTATTAACTTAAAAACTGAAGAATTAATGACAAAAGCGTCCGCTGAAAGTGTTAAATTATATACATCCATGGACATGGACTCTTTTTCGTGTGTTGTCTGTTTTATTTTTCATTTTAGAATTATTTAGCTCATGGCAATTTTTGTTCAAAGTACAAATTTCTTTGAATACAACGTTTTTTGATAATAGTTTGGCCGAACCTAATAATAATTTTCCTTGATGCGGATCCTGTTTAATTTTAATTTTTTAATATTCAAGGCACTTGCGCGATGAGCTCTGGACATTGTAACGTCGAGTTGCCGATTTCTAAATACTGGATCTGGAAATGTTTGCCCTAGTGACTTATTGATTTTCATAGCTGTTGCTTATTTTATTTGTTAATAATATTTTTACCCCAACTACGATCTCCGTAGAGGAAAATTGTGGATAAACCATTGGATCTAAGTTTGGGCCAAGATCATTTATTCTTTCAGTTTTTCTTTGATTTGGTTTTTTTGAATCAGATCAGCAGTGAACCAATGAGTCTCTTTCAAGTGGTGATTCATCATTAGCGTTTTGTGAAACGACAGTTTTTTCGTTAAATCTTGTTATATTATAGCGTCTTAAGTCAGATTTTCTATTTTGTTTAATTGCGATAGTGATATTCGGTGCTTCTATTCCATGCATTGTGCACCGCCCACACTTTCTTGTTCAACTTCATGCATCATTTTGAATCCGCTTGCAACTGGATTACTGTTTGTCGTGAAAAAGCTTTATAGTCGCATCATTGCGACTACTTTTTTCACTGAAACTCATTCTTTGATCGGCCGCTGCAGTAGGATCAACAACTCTAGTACGATGATAAATGTTTTCGTGAGTTCTGAAACAGAAGGGCCCATATACAGGTGGTGGTGATGAATTTTTATTTTGTATTGTTATATGTTTGGATTGTTTATATTTCAACATAAGTCTAGTAGAAAAACATTTTGTAATCATCAGTTGGTGATTTAAGGTTAAAATCAGTTTTAAAAAAAATGGTTTGAAAACAATGGGCTATAGCCCACGAAAATTTTTCGGAAAAAATATGAATTTTTATTTGTATTGTCATATGTTTGTATTGTTTATATTTCAACATCAGACTAGTAGAAAAGCATTTTGTAATCATCAGTTGGTGATTTAAGGCTAAAATCAGATTTAAAAAAAAATGTTTGAAAATCATGGGCTATAGTCCATGAAATTTTTCCGATAAAAAAGATGAATTTTTATTTTGTATTGTCATATGTTTGGATTGTTTATATTTCAACATAAAACTAGTAGAAAAGCATTTTGTAATCATCAGTTGGTGATTTAAGGTTAAAATCAGTTTTAAAAAAAATGGTTTGAAAACAATGGGCTATAGCCCACGAAAATTTTTCGGAAAAAAGATGAATTTTTATTTGTATTGTCATATGTTTGTATTGTTTATATTTCAACATCAGACTAGTAGAAAAGCATTTTGTAATCATCAGTTGGTGATTTAAGGCTAAAATCAGATTTAAAAAAAAATGTTTGAAAATCATGGGCTATAGTCCACGAAATTTTTCCGATAAAAAAGATGAATTTTTATTATATTTCCGATAAAAAAGATGAATTTTTATTTTGTATTGTTATATGTTTGGATTTTTTATATTTCAACATAAAACTAGTAGAAAAGCATTTTGTAATCATCAGTTGGTGATTTTAAGTTAAAATCAGTTTTAAAAAAAAGGTTTGAAAATCATGGGTTGGTGATTTCAGGTTAAAATCAGATTTATAAAAAAATTGTTTGAAAACAATGGGAACGAAAATTTTCCGATAAAAAAGATGAATTTTTATTTTGTATTGTTATTTGTTTGGATTTTTTATATTTCAACATAAGTCTAGTAGAAAAGCATTTTGTAATCATCAGTTGGTGATTTCAGGTTAAAATCAGATTTATAAAAAAATGGTTTGAAAACCATGGGCTGTAGCCCACGAAAATTTTTCGGAAAAAAGATGAATTTTTATTTGTATTGTCATATGTTTGGATTGTTTATATTTCAACATAAAACCAGTAGAAAAGCATTTTGTAATCATCAGTTGGTGATTTAAGGTTAAAATCAGTTTTAAAAAAAATGGTTTGAAAACAATGGGCTATAGTCCACGAAATTTTTCGGAAAAAAGATGAATTTTTATTTGTATTGTTATTTGTTTGGATTGTTTATATTTCAACATCAGACTAGTAGAAAAGCATTTTGTAATCATCAGTTGGTGATTTAAGGCTAAAATCAGATTTAAAAAAAAATGTTTGAAAATCATGGGCTATAGTCCACGAAATTTTTCGATAAAAAAGATGAATTTTTATTTTGTATTGTTATTTGTTTGGATTGTTTATATTTCAATATAAAACTAGTAGAAAAGCATTTTGTAATCATCAGTTGGTGATTTAAGGTTAAAATCAGTTTTAAAAAAAATGGTTTGAAAACAATGGGCTATAGCCCACGAAAATTTTTCGGAAAAAAGATGAATTTTTATTTGTATTGTCATATGTTTGTATTGTTTATATTTCAACATCAGACTAGTAGAAAAGCATTTTGTAATCATCAGTTGGTGATTTAAGGCTAAAATCAGATTAAAAAAAAAATGTTTGAAAATCATGGGCTATAGTCCACGAAATTTTTCGATAAAAAAGATGAATTTTTATTTTGTATTGTTATTTGTTTGGATTGTTTATATTTCAATATAAGTCTAGTAGAAAAGCATTTTGTAATCATCAGTTGGTGATTTAAGGCTAAAATCAGATTTAAAAAAAATGTTTGAAAATCATGGGCTATAGTCCACGAAATTTTTCGATAAAAAAGATGAATTTTTATTTTGTATTGTTATTTGTTTGGATTGTTTATATTTCAATATAAGTCTAGTAGAAAAGCATTTTGTAATCATCAGTTGGTGATTTTAAGTTAAAATCAGTTTTAAAAAAAAGGTTTGAAAATCATGGGTTGGTGATTTCAGGTTAAAATCAGATTTATAAAAAAATTGTTTGAAAACAATGGGAACGAAAATTTTCCGATAAAAAAGATGAATTTTTATTTTGTAATGTTATATGTTTGGATTTTTTATATTTCAGCATAGAACTAGATAAATATCGTTTTGTAATCATCAGTTGGTGGTTTAAGGCTAAAATCAGATCTAAAAAAAAATGTTTGAAAATCATGGGCTATAGTCCAAGAAAATTTTCCGATAAGGAAGATGAATTTTTATTTTGTATTGTTATTTGTTTGGATTTTTTTATATTTCAACATAAAACTAGATAAATATCGTTTTGTTATCATCAGTTGATGATTTTAGGTTCAAATAAGAGTTATAAAATAAATGGTTTGAAAACCATGGGCTAAAGCTCTCGAAAATTTTCCGATAAAAAAAGATGAATTTTTATTTTGTGTTGTTATTTGTTTGGATTGTTTATATTTCAACAAAGGTCTAGTAGACAAGCATTTTGTTATCATCAGTGGGTGATTTCAGGTTAAAATCAGATTTATAAAAAAATGGTTTGAAAACCATGGGCTATAGCCCACGAAAATTTTCCGATAAAAAAGATGAATTTTTATTTTGTATTATTATTTGTTTGGATTTCTTTATATTTCAACATAAAGCTAGTAGAAAAGCATTTTGTAAGCATCAGTTGGTGATTTGGGGTCAAAATCAGATTTAAAAAAAAATGTTTGAAAATCATGGGCTATAGTCCACGAAATTTTTCCGATAAAAAAGATGAATTTTTATTTTGTATTGTTATTTGTTTGGATTGTTTATATTTCAACATAAGTCTAGGAGAAAAGCATTTTGTAATTATCCCATTGGTGGTTTTAGGTTAAAATCAGATTTGTAAAAAAAATGTTTCGATAATCATGGGCTTTAACCCACGAAACTTTTCCGATAAAAAAGATGATTTTTTATTTTGTACTGTTATTTGTTTGGATTTCTTTATATTTCAACATTAAGCTAGTAGAAAAGCATTTTGTAAGCATCAGTTGGTGATTTGGGGTCAAAATCAGATTTAAAAAAAAAATGTTTGAAAATCATGGGCTATAGTCCACGAAATTTTTCCGATAAAAAAGATGAATTTTTATTTTGTATTTATATATTTGGTTTTTTATATTTCAACATAAAACTAGATAAATATCGTTTTGTAATCATCAGTTGATGATTTTAGGTTCAAATCAGATTTATAAAAAAATGGTTTGAAAACCATGGGCTATAGCCCACGAAAATTTTCCGATAAAAAAGATGAATTTTTATTTTGTATTATTATTTGTTTGGATTTCTTTATATTTCAACATAAAGCTAGTAGAAAAGCATTTTGTAAGCATCAGTTGGTGATTTGGGGTCAAAATCAGATTTAAAAAAAAATGTTTGAAAATCATGGGCTATAGTCCACGAAATTTTTCCGATAAAAAAGATGAATTTTTATTTTGTATTTATATATTTGGTTTTTTATATTTCAACATAAAACTAGATAAATATCGTTTTGTAATCATCAGTTGATGACTTTAGGTTCAAATCAGATTTATAAAAAAATGGTTTGAAAACCATGGGCTAAAGCTCACGAAAATTTTCCGATAAAAAAAGATGAATTTTTATTTTGTATTGTTATTGTTTGGATTGTTTATATTTCAACAAAGGTCTAGTAGACAAGCATTTTGTAATCATCAGTTGGTGATTTCAGGTTAAAATCAGATTTATAAAAAAATGGTTTGAAAACCATGGGCTATAGCCCACGAAATTTTTCCGATAAAAAAGATGAATTATTATTTTGTAATGTTGTATGTTTGGATTTTTTATATTTCAGCATAGAACTAGATAAATATCGTTTTGTAATCATCAGTTGGTGGTTTAAGGCTAAAATCAGATCTAAAAAAAATGTTTGAAAATCATGGGCTATAGTCCAAGAAAATTTTCCGATAAGGAAGATGAATTTTTATTTTGTATTGTTATTTGTTTGGATTTTTTTATATTTCAACATAAAACTAGATAAATATCGTTTTGTAATCATCAGTTGATGATTTTAGGTTCAAATCAGATTTATAAAAAAATGGTTTGAAAGCCATGGGCTAAAGCTCACGAAAATTTTCCGATAAAAAAAGATGAATTTTTATTTTGTATTGTTATTGTTTGGATTGTTTATATTTCAACAAAGGTCTAGTAGACAAGCATTTTGTAATCATCAGTTGGTGATTTCAGGTTAAAATCAGATTTATAAAAAAATGGTTTGAAAACCATGGGCTATAGCCCACGAAATTTTTCCGATAAAAAAGATGAATTATTATTTTGTAATGTTATATGTTTGGATTTTTTATATTTCAGCATAGAACTAGATAAATATCGTTTTGTAATCATCAGTTAGTGGTTTAAGGCTAAAATCAGATCTAAAAAAAATGTTTGAAAATCATGGGCTATAGTCCAAGAAAATTTTCCGATAAGGAAGATGAATTTTTATTTTGTATTGTTATTGTTTGGATTGTTTATATTTCAACAAAGGTCTAGTAGACAAGCATTTTGTAATCATCAGTTGGTGATTTCAGGTTAAAATCAGATTTATAAAAAAATGGTTTGAAAACCATGGGCTATAGCCCAAGAAAATTTTCCGATAAGGAAGATGAATTTTTATTTTGTATTGTTATTTGTTTGGATTTTTTTATATTTCAACATAAAACTAGATAAATATCGTTTTGTTATCATCAGTTGATGATTTTAGGTTCAAATAAGATTTATAAAATAAATGGTTTGAAAACCATGGGCTAAAGCTCTCGAAAATTTTCCGATAAAAAAAGATGAATTTTTATTTTGTATTGTTATTTGTTTGGATTGTTTATATTTCAACATAAGTCTAGGAGAAAAGCATTTTGTAATTATCCCATTGGTGGTTTTAGGTTAAAATCAGATTTGTAAAAAAAATGTTTCGATAATCATGGGCTTTAACCCACGAAACTTTTCCGATAAAAAAGATGAATTATTATTTTGTAATGTTATATGTTTGGATTTTTTATATTTCAGCATAGAACTAGATAAATATCGTTTTGTAATCATCAGTGGTTTAAGGCTAAAATCAGATCTAAAAAAAAATGTTTGAAAATCATGGGCTATAGTCCAAGAAAATTTTCCGATAAGGAAGATGAATTTTTATTTTGTATTGTTATTTGTTTGGATTTTTTTATATTTCAACATAAAACTAGATAAATATCGTTTTGTTATCATCAGTTGATGATTTTAGGTTCAAATAAGAGTTATAAAATAAATGGTTTGAAAACCATGGGCTAAAGCTCTCGAAAATTTTCCGATAAAAAAAGATGAATTTTTATTTTGTGTTGTTATTTGTTTGGATTGTTTATATTTCAACAAAGGTCTAGTAGACAAGCATTTTGTTATCATCAGTGGGTGATTTCAGGTTAAAATCAGATTTATAAAAAAATGGTTTGAAAACCATGGGCTATAGCCCACGAAAATTTTCCGATAAAAAAGATGAATTTTTATTTTGTATTATTATTTGTTTGGATTTCTTTATATTTCAACATAAAGCTAGTAGAAAAGCATTTTGTAAGCATCAGTTGGTGATTTGGGGTCAAAATCAGATTTAAAAAAAAATGTTTGAAAATCATGGGCTATAGTCCACGAAATTTTTCCGATAAAAAAGATGAATTTTTATTTTGTATTGTTATTTGTTTGGATTGTTTATATTTCAACATAAGTCTAGGAGAAAAGCATTTTGTAATTATCCCATTGGTGGTTTTAGGTTAAAATCAGATTTGTAAAAAAAATGTTTCGATAATCATGGGCTTTAACCCACGAAACTTTTCCGATAAAAAAGATGATTTTTTATTTTGTATTGTTATTTGTTTGGATTTTTTTATATTTCAACATAAAACTAGATAAATATCGTTTTGTTATCATCAGTTGATGATTTTAGGTTCAAATAAGATTTATAAAATAAATGGTTTGAAAACCATGGGCTAAAGCTCTCGAAAATTTTCCGATAAAAAAAGATGAATTTTTATTTTGTATTGTTATTTGTTTGGATTGTTTATATTTCAACATAAGTCTAGGAGAAAAGCATTTTGTAATTATCCCATTGGTGGTTTTAGGTTAAAATCAGATTTGTAAAAAAAATGTTTCGATAATCATGGGCTTTAACCCACGAAACTTTTCCGATAAAAAAGATGATTTTTTATTTTGTACTGTTATTTGTTTGGATTTCTTTATATTTCAACATTAAGCTAGTAGAAAAGCATTTTGTAAGCATCAGTTGGTGATTTGGGGTCAAAATCAGATTTAAAAAAAAATGTTTGAAAATCATGGGCTATAGTCCACGAAATTTTTCCGATAAAAAAGATGAATTTTTATTTTGTATTTATATATTTGGTTTTTTATATTTCAACATAAAACTAGATAAATATCGTTTTGTAATCATCAGCTGATGATTTTAGGTTCAAATCAGATTTATAAAAAAATGGTTTGAAAACCATGGGCTAAAGCTCACGAAAATTTTCCGATAAAAAAAGATGAATTTTTATTTTGTATTGTTATTGTTTGGATTGTTTATATTTCAACAAAGGTCTAGTAGACAAGCATTTTGTAATCATCAGTTGGTGATTTCAGGTTAAAATCAGATTTATAAAAAAATGGTTTGAAAACCATGGGCTATAGCCCACGAAATTTTTCCGATAAAAAAGATGAATTATTATTTTGTAATGTTATATGTTTGGATTTTTTATATTTCAGCATAGAACTAGATAAATATCGTTTTGTAATCATCAGTTAGTGGTTTAAGGCTAAAATCAGATCTAAAAAAAAATGTTTGAAAATCATGGGCTATAGTCCAAGAAAATTTTCCGATAAGGAAGATGAATTTTTATTTTGTATTGTTATTTGTTTGGATTTTTTTATATTTCAACATAAAACTAGATAAATATCGTTTTGTTATCATCAGTTGATGATTTTAGGTTCAAATAAGATTTATAAAATAAATGGTTTGAAAACCATGGGCTAAAGCTCTCGAAAATTTTCCGATAAAAAAAGATGAATTTTTATTTTGTATTGTTATTTGTTTGGATTTCTTTATATTTCAACATAAAGCTAGTAGAAAAGCATTTTGTAAGCATCAGTTGGTGATTTGGGGTCAAAATCAGATTTAAAAAAAAATGTTTGAAAATCATGGGCTATAGTCCACGAAATTTTTCCGATAAAAAAGATGAATTTTTATTTTGTATTGTTATTTGTTTGGATTGTTTATATTTCAACATAAGTCTAGGAGAAAAGCATTTTGTAATTATCCCATTGGTGGTTTTAGGTTAAAATCAGATTTGTAAAAAAAATGTTTCGATAATCATGGGCTTTAACCCACGAAACTTTTCCGATAAAAAAGATGAATTATTATTTTGTAATGTTATATGTTTGGATTTTTTATATTTCAGCATAGAACTAGATAAATATCGTTTTGTAATCATCAGTTGGTGGTTTAAGGCTAAAATCAGATCTAAAAAAAAATGTTTGAAAATCATGGGCTATAGTCCAAGAAAATTTTCCGATAAGGAAGATGAATTTTTATTTTGTATTGTTATTTGTTTGGATTTTTTTATATTTCAACATAAAACTAGATAAATATCGTTTTGTTATCATCAGTTGATGATTTTAGGTTCAAATAAGATTTATAAAATAAATGGTTTGAAAACCATGGGCTAAAGCTCTCGAAAATTTTCCGATAAAAAAAGATGAATTTTTATTTTGTATTGTTATTTGTTTGGATTTCTTTATATTTAAACATAAAGCTAGTAGAAAAGCATTTTGTAAGCATCAGTTGGTGATTTGGGGTCAAAATCAAATTTAAAAAAAAATGTTTGAAAATCATGGGCTATAGTCCACGAAATTTTTCCGATAAAAAAGATGAATTTTTATTTTGTATTGTTATTTGTTTGGATTGTTTATATTTTAACATAAGTCTTGGAGAAAAGCATTTTGTAATTATCCCATTGGTGGTTTTAGGTTAAAATCAGATTTGTAAAAAAAATGTTTCGATAATCATGGGCTTTAACCCACGAAACTTTTTCGATAAAAAAGATGATTTTTTATTTTGTACTGTTATTTGTTTGGATTTCTTTATATTTCAACATAAAGCTAGTAGAAAAGCATTTTGTAAGCATCAGTTGGTGATTTGGAGTCAAAATCAGATTTAAAAAAAAATGTTTGAAAATCATGGGCTATAGTCCACGAAATTTTTCCGATAAAAAAGATGAATTTTTATTTTGTATTTATATATTTGGTTTTTTATATTTCAACATAAAACTAGATAAATATCGTTTTGTAATCATCAGTTGATGATTTTAGGTTCAAATCAGATTTATAAAAAAATGGTTTGAAAACCATGGGTTAAAGCTCACGAAAATTTTCCGATAAAAAAAGATGAGTTTTTATTTTGTATTGTTATATGTTTGGATTTTTTATATTTCAGCATAGAACTAGATAAATATCGTTTTGTAATCATCAGTTGATGATTTTAGGTTCAAATCAGATTTATAAAAAAATGGTTTGAAAGCCATGGGCTAAAGCTCACGAAAATTTTCCGATAAAAAAAGATGAATTTTTATTTTGTATTGTTATTGTTTGGATTGTTTATATTTCAACAAAGGTCTAGTAGACAAGCATTTTGTAATCATCAGTTGGTGATTTCAGGTTAAAATCAGATTTATAAAAAAATGGTTTGAAAACCATGGGCTATAGCCCACGAAATTTTTCCGATAAAAAAGATGAATTATTATTTTGTAATGTTATATGTTTGGATTTTTTATATTTCAGCATAGAACTAGATAAATATCGTTTTGTAATCATCAGTTAGTGGTTTAAGGCTAAAATCAGATCTAAAAAAAAATGTTTGAAAATCATGGGCTATAGTCCAAGAAAATTTTCCGATAAGGAAGATGAATTTTTATTTTGTATTGTTATTTGTTTGGATTTTTTTATATTTCAACATAAAACTAGATAAATATCGTTTTGTTATCATCAGTTGATGATTTTAGGTTCAAATAAGATTTATAAAATAAATGGTTTGAAAACCATGGGCTAAAGCTCTCGAAACTTTTCCGATAAAAAAGATGATTTTTTATTTTGTACTGTTATTTGTTTGGATTTCTTTATATTTCAACATAAAGCTAGTAGAAAAGCATTTTGTAAGCATCAGTTGGTGATTTGGAGTCAAAATCAGATTTAAAAAAAAATGTTTGAAAATCATGGGCTATAGTCCACGAAATTTTTCCGATAAAAAAGATGAATTTTTATTTTGTATTTATATATTTGGTTTTTTATATTTCAACATAAAACTAGATAAATATCGTTTTGTAATCATCAGTTGATGATTTTAGGTTCAAATCAGATTTATAAAAAAATGGTTTGAAAACCATGGGCTAAAGCTCACGAAAATTTTCCGATAAAAAAAGATGAATTTTTATTTTGTATTGTTATATGTTTGGATTTTTTATATTTCAGCATAGAACTAGATAAATATCGTTTTGTAATCATCAGTTGATGATTTTAGGTTCAAATCAGATTTATAAAAAAATGGTTTGAAAGCCATGGGCTAAAGCTCACGAAAATTTTCCGATAAAAAAAGATGAATTTTTATTTTGTATTGTTATTGTTTGGATTGTTTATATTTCAACAAAGGTCTAGTAGACAAGCATTTTGTAATCATCAGTTGGTGATTTCAGGTTAAAATCAGATTTATAAAAAAATGGTTTGAAAACCATGGGCTAAAGCTCACGAAAATTTTCCGATAAAAAAAGATGAATTTTTATTTTGTATTGTTATTGTTTGGATTGTTTATATTTCAATAAAGGTCTAGTAGACAAGCATTTTGTAATCATCAGTTGGTGATTTCAGGTTAAAATCAGATTTATAAAAAAATGGTTTGAAAACCATGGGCTAAAGCTCACGAAAATTTTCCGATAAAAAAAGATGAATTTTTATTTTGTTCTGTTATTTGTTTGGATTTTTTATATTTCAACGTAAGTCTAGAAGAAAAGCATTTTGTAATTATCAATTGGTGATTTTAGGTTGAAATCAGATTTAAAAAAAAAATGTTTTAAAATCATGGGCTGCAGCCCACGAAAATTTTCCGATAAGGAAGATGAATTTTTATTTTGTATTTATATATTTGGTTTTTTATATTTCAACATAAAACTAGATAAATATCGTTTTGTAATCATCAGTTGATGATTTTAGGTTCAAATCAGATTTATAAAAAAAATGGTTTGAAAACCATGGGCTAAAGCTCACGAAAATTTTCCGATAAAAAAAGATGAATTTTTATTTTGTATTATTATTTGTTTGGATTTCTTTATATTTCAACATAAAGCTAGTAGAAAAGCATTTTGTAAGCATCAGTTGGTGATTTGGAGTCAAAATCAGATCTAAAAAAAAATGTTTGAAAATCATGGGCTATAGTCCAAGAAAATTTTCCGATAAGGAAGATGAATTTTTATTTTGTATTGTTATTTGTTTGGATTTTTTTATATTTCAACATAAAACTAGATAAATATCGTTTTGTTATCATCAGTTGATGATTTTAGGTTCAAATAAGATTTATAAAATAAATGGTTTGAAAACCATGGGCTAAAGCTCTCGAAAATTTTCCGATAAAAAAAGATGAATTTTTATTTTGTATTGTTATTTGTTTGGATTTCTTTATATTTCAACATAAAGCTAGTAGAAAAGCATTTTGTAAGCATCAGTTGGTGATTTGGGGTCAAAATCAGATTTAAAAAAAAATGTTTGAAAATCATGGGCTATAGTCCACGAAATTTTTCCGATAAAAAAGATGAATTTTTATTTTGTATTGTTATTTGTTTGGATTGTTTATATTTTAACATAAGTCTTGGAGAAAAGCATTTTGTAATTATCCCATTGGTGGTTTTAGGTTAAAATCAGATTTGTAAAAAAAATGTTTCGATAATCATGGGCTTTAACCCACGAAACTTTTCCGATAAAAAAGATGATTTTTTATTTTGTACTGTTATTTGTTTGGATTTCTTTATATTTCAACATAAAGCTAGTAGAAAAGCATTTTGTAAGCATCAGTTGGTGATTTGGAGTCAAAATCAGATTTAAAAAAAAATGTTTGAAAATCATGGGCTATAGTCCACGAAATTTTTCCGATAAAAAAGATGAATTTTTATTTTGTATTTATATATTTGGTTTTTCATATTTCAACATAAAACTAGATAAATATCGTTTTGTAATCATCAGTTGATGATTTTAGGTTCAAATCAGATTTATAAAAAAATGGTTTGAAAACCATGGGCTAAAGCTCACGAAAATTTTCCGATAAAAAAAGATGAATTTTTATTTTGTATTGTTATATGTTTGGATTTTTTATATTTCAGCATAGAACTAGATAAATATCGTTTTGTAATCATCAGTTGATGATTTTAGGTTCAAATCAGATTTATAAAAAAATGGTTTGAAAGCCATGGGCTAAAGCTCACGAAAATTTTCCGATAAAAAAAGATGAATTTTTATTTTGTATTGTTATTGTTTGGATTGTTTATATTTCAACAAAGGTCTAGTAGACAAGCATTTTGTAATCATCAGTTGGTGATTTCAGGTTAAAATCAGATTTATAAAAAAATGGTTTGAAAACCATGGGCTAAAGCTCACGAAAATTTTCCGATAAAAAAAGATGAATTTTTATTTTGTATTGTTATTGTTTGGATTGTTTATATTTCAATAAAGGTCTAGTAGACAAGCATTTTGTAATTATCCCATTGGTGGTTTTAGGTTAAAATCAGATTTGTAAAAAAAATGTTTCGATAATCATGGGCTTTAACCCACGAAATTTTTCCGATAAAAAAGATGATTTTTTATTTTGTTCTGTTATTTGTTTGGATTGTTTATATTTCAACGTAAGTCTAGAAGAAAAGCATTTTGTAATTATCAATTGGTGATTTTAGGTTGAAATCAGATTTAAAAAAAAAATATTTTAAAATCATGGGCTGCAGCCCACGAAAATTTTCCGATAAGGAAGATGAATTTTTATTTTGTATTTATATATTTGGTTTTTTATATTTCAACATAAAACTAGATAAATATCGTTTTGTAATCATCAGTTGATGATTTTAGGTTCAAATCAGATTTATAAAAAAAATGGTTTGAAAACCATGGGCTAAAGCCCACGAAAATTTTCCGATAAAAAAAGATGAATTTTTATTTTGTATTGTTATATGTTTGGATTTTTTATATTTCAGCATAGAACTAGATAAATATCGTTTTGTAATCATCAGTTGATGATTTTAGGTTCAAATCAGATTTATAAAAAAATGGTTTGAAAATCATGGGCTATAGCCCACGAAATTTTTCCGATAAAAAAGATGAATTATTATTTTGTAATGTTATATGTTTGGATTTTTTATATTTCAGCATAGAACTAGATAAATATCGTTTTGTAATCATCAGTTGGTGGTTTAAGGCTAAAATCAGATCTAAAAAAAAATGTTTGAAAATCATGGGCTATAGTCCACGAAATTTTTCGATAAAAAAGATGAATTTTTATTTTGTATTGTTATTTGTTTGGATTGTTTATATTTCAATATAAGTCTAGTAGAAAAGCATTTTGTAATCATCAGTTGGTGATTTAAGGCTAAAATCAGATTTAAAAAAAATGTTTGAAAATCATGGGCTATAGTCCACGAAATTTTTCCGATAAAAAAGATGAATTTTTATTTTGTATTGTTATTTGTTTGGATTGTTTATATTTCAACATAAGTCTAGGAGAAAAGCATTTTGTAATTATCCCATTGGTGGTTTTAGGTTAAAATCAGATTTGTAAAAAAAATGTTTCGATAATCATGGGCTTTAACCCACGAAACTTTTCCGATAAAAAAGATGATTTTTTATTTTGTACTGTTATTTGTTTGGATTTCTTTATATTTCAACATAAAGCTAGTAGAAAAGCATTTTGTAAGCATCAGTTGGTGATTTGGGGTCAAAATCAGATTTAAAAAAAAATGTTTGAAAATCATGGGCTATAGTCCACGAAATTTTTCCGATAAAAAAGATGAATTTTTATTTTGTATTGTTATTGTTTGGATTGTTTATATTTCAACAAAGGTCTAGTAGACAAGCATTTTGTAATCATCAGTTGGTGATTTCAGGTTAAAATCAGATTTATAAAAAAATGGTTTGAAAACCATGGGCTAAAGCTCACGAAAATTTTCCGATAAAAAAAGATGAATTTTTATTTTGTATTGTTATATGTTTGGATTTTTTATATTTCAGCATAGAACTAGATAAATATCGTTTTGTAATCATCAGTTGATGATTTTAGGTTCAAATCAGATTTATAAAAAAATGGTTTGAAAACCATGGGCTAAAGCTCACGAAAATTTTCCGATAAAAAAAGATGAATTTTTATTTTGTATTGTTATTGTTTGGATTGTTTATATTTCAACAAAGGTCTAGTAGACAAGCATTTTGTAATCATCAGTTGGTGATTTCAGGTTAAAATCAGATTTATAAAAAAATGGTTTGAAAACCATGGGCTAAAGCTCACGAAAATTTTCCGATAAAAAAAGATGAATTTTTATTTTGTATTGTTATTTGTTTGGATTGTTTATATTTCAACATAAGTCTAGGAGAAAAGCATTTTGTAATTATCCCATTGGTGGTTTTAGGTTAAAATCAGATTTGTAAAAAAAATGTTTCGATAATCATGGGCTTTAACCCACGAAACTTTTCCGATAAAAAAGATGATTTTTTATTTTGTACTGTTATTTGTTTGGATTTCTTTATATTTCAACATAAAGCTAGTAGAAAAGCATTTTGTAAGCATCAGTTGGTGATTTGGGGTCAAAATCAGATTTAAAAAAAAATGTTTGAAAATCATGGGCTATAGTCCACGAAATTTTTCCGATAAAAAAGATGAATTTTTATTTTGTATTTATATATTTGGTTTTTTGTATTTCAACATAAAACTAGATAAATATCGTTTTGTAATCATCAGTTGATGATTTAAGGTTCAAATCAGATTTATAAAAAAATGGTTTGAAAACCATGGGCTAAAGCTCACGGAAATTTTCCGATAAAAAAAGATGAATTTTTATTTTGTATTGTTATATGTTTGGATTTTTTATATTTCAGCATAGAACTAGATAAATATCGTTTTGTAATCATCAGTTGATGATTTTAGGTTCAAATCAGATTTATAAAAAAATGGTTTGAAAACCATGGGCTAAAGCTCACGAAAATTTTCCGATAAAAAAAGATGAATTTTTATTTTGTATTGTTATTGTTTGGATTGTTTATATTTCAACAAAGGTCTAGTAGACAAGCATTTTGTAATCATCAGTTGGTGATTTCAGGTTAAAATCAGATTTATAAAAAAATGGTTTGAAAACCATGGGCTAAAGCTCACGAAAATTTTCCGATAAAAAAAGATGAATTTTTATTTTGTATTGTTATTGTTTGGATTGTTTATATTTCAATAAAGGTCTAGTAGACAAGCATTTTGTAATCATCAGTTGGTGATTTCAGGTTAAAATCAGATTTATAAAAAAATGGTTTGAAAACCATGGGCTAAAGCTCACGAAAATTTTCCGATAAAAAAAGATGAATTTTTATTTTGTATTGTTATATGTTTGGATTTTTTATATTTCAGCATAGAACTAGATAAATATCGTTTTGTAATCATCAGTTGATGATTTTAGGTTCAAATCAGATTTATAAAAAAATGGTTTGAAAACCATGGGCTATAGCCCACGAAAATTTTCCGATAAAAAAGATGAATTTTTATTTTGTATTATTATTTGTTTGGATTTCTTTATATTTCAACATAAAGCTAGTAGAAAAGCATTTTGTAAGCATCAGTTGGTGATTTGGGGTCAAAATCAGATTTAAAAAAAAATGTTTGAAAATCATGGGCTATAGTCCACGAAATTTTTCCGATAAAAAAGATGAATTTTTATTTTGTATTGTTATTTGTTTGGATTGTTTATATTTCAACATAAGTCTAGGAGAAAAGCATTTTGTAATTATCGCATTGGTGGTTTTAGGTTAAAATCAGATTTGTAAAAAAAATGTTTCGATAATCATGGGCTTTAACCCACGAAATTTTTCCGATAAAAAAGATGATTTTTTATTTTGTTCTGTTATTTGTTTGGATTGTTTATATTTCAACGTAAGTCTAGAAGAAAAGCATTTTGTAATTATCAATTGGTGATTTTAGGTTGAAATCAGATTTAAAAAAAAAATGTTTTAAAATCATGGGCTGCAGCCCACGAAAATTTTCCGATAAGGAAGATGAATTTTTATTTTGTATTTATATATTTGGTTTTTTATATTTCAACATAAAACTAGATAAATATCGTTTTGTAATCATCAGTTGATGATTTGGGGTCAAAATCAGATTTGTAAAAAAAATGTTTCGATAATCATGGGCTTTAACCCACGAAATTTTTCCGATAAAAAAGATGATTTTTTATTTTGTTCTGTTATTTGTTTGGATTGTTTATATTTCAACGTAAGTCTAGAAGAAAAGCATTTTGTAATTATCAATTGGTGGTTTTAGGTTAAAATCAGATTTGTAAAAAAAATGTTTCGATAATCATGGGCTTTAACCCACGAAACTTTTCCGATAAAAAAGATGATTTTTTATTTTGTACTGTTATTTGTTTGGATTTCTTTATATTTCAACATAAAGCTAGTAGAAAAGCATTTTGTAAGCATCAGTTGGTGATTTGGGGTCAAAATCAGATTTAAAAAAAAATGTTTGAAAATCATGGGCTATAGTCCACGAAATTTTTCCGATAAAAAAGATGAATTTTTATTTTGTATTGTTATTTGTTTGGATTGTTTATATTTCAACATAAGTCTAGGAGAAAAGCATTTTGTAATTATCCCATTGGTGGTTTTAGGTTAAAATCAGATTTGTAAAAAAAATGTTTCGATAATCATGGGCTTTAACCCACGAAACTTTTCCGATAAAAAAGATGATTTTTTATTTTGTACTGTTATTTGTTTGGATTTCTTTATATTTCAACATAAAGCTAGTAGAAAAGCATTTTGTAAGCATCAGTTGGTGATTTGGGGTCAAAATCAGATTTAAAAAAAAATGTTTGAAAATCATGGGCTATAGTCCACGAAATTTTTCCGATAAAAAAGATGAATTTTTATTTTGTATTGTTATTGTTTGGATTGTTTATATTTCAACAAAGGTCTAGTAGACAAGCATTTTGTAATCATCAGTTGGTGATTTCAGGTTAAAATCAGATTTATAAAAAAATGGTTTGAAAACCATGGGCTAAAGCTCACGAAAATTTTCCGATAAAAAAAGATGAATTTTTATTTTGTATTGTTATTGTTTGGATTGTTTATATTTCAATAAAGGTCTAGTAGACAAGCATTTTGTAATCATCAGTTGGTGATTTCAGGTTAAAATCAGATTTATAAAAAAATGGTTTGAAAACCATGGGCTAAAGCTCACGAAAATTTTCCGATAAAAAAAGATGAATTTTTATTTTGTATTGTTATATGTTTGGATTTTTTATATTTCAGCATAGAACTAGATAAATATCGTTTTGTAATCATCAGTTGATGATTTTAGGTTCAAATCAGATTTATAAAAAAATGGTTTGAAAACCATGGGCTAAAGCTCACGAAAATTTTCCGATAAAAAAAGATGAATTTTTATTTTGTATTGTTATTGTTTGGATTGTTTATATTTCAACAAAGGTCTAGTAGACAAGCATTTTGTAATCATCAGTTGGTGATTTCAGGTTAAAATCAGATTTATAAAAAAATGGTTTGAAAACCATGGGCTAAAGCTCACGAAAATTTTCCGATAAAAAAAGATGAATTTTTATTTTGTATTGTTATTGTTTGGATTGTTTATATTTCAATAAAGGTCTAGTAGACAAGCATTTTGTAATCATCAGTTGGTGATTTCAGGTTAAAATCAGATTTATAAAAAAATGGTTTGAAAACCATGGGCTAAAGCTCACGAAAATTTTCCGATAAAAAAAGATGAATTTTTATTTTGTATTGTTATATGTTTGGATTTTTTATATTTCAGCATAGAACTAGATAAATATCGTTTTGTAATCATCAGTTGATGATTTTAGGTTCAAATCAGATTTATAAAAAAATGGTTTGAAAACCATGGGCTTTAACCCACGAAAATTTTCCGATAAAAAAGATGAATTTTTATTTTGTATTATTATTTGTTTGGATTTCTTTATATTTCAACATAAAGCTAGTAGAAAAGCATTTTGTAAGCATCAGTTGGTGATTTGGGGTCAAAACCAGATTTAAAAAAAAATGTTTGAAAATCATGGGCTATAGTCCACGAAATTTTTCCGATAAAAAAGATGAATTTTTATTTTGTATTGTTATTTGTTTGGATTGTTTATATTTCAACATAAGTCTAGGAGAAAAGCATTTTGTAATTATCCCATTGGTGGTTTTAGGTTAAAATCAGATTTGTAAAAAAAATGTTTCGATAATCATGGGCTTTAACCCACGAAACTTTTCCGATAAAAAGGATGATTTTTTATTTTGTACTGTTATTTGTTTGGATTTCTTTATATTTCAACATAAAGCTAGTAGAAAAGCATTTTGTAAGCATCAGTTGGTGATTTGGGGTCAAAATCAGATTTAAAAAAAAATGTTTGAAAATCATGGGCTATAGTCCACGAAATTTTTCCGATAAAAAAGATGAATTTTTATTTTGTATTTATATATTTGGTTTTTTATATTTCAACATAAAACTAGATAAATATCGTTTTGTAATCATCAGTTGATGATTTTAGGTTCAAATCAGATTTATAAAAAAATGGTTTGAAAACCATGGGCTAAAGCTCACGAAAATTTTCCGATAAAAAAAGATGAATTTTTATTTTGTATTGTTATATGTTTGGATTTTTTATATTTCAGCATAGAACTAGATAAATATCGTTTTGTAATCATAAGTTGATGATTTTAGGTTCAAATCAGATTTATAAAAAAATGGTTTGAAAACCATGGGCTAAAGCTCACGAAAATTTTCCGATAAAAAAAGATGAATTTTTATTTTGTATTGTTATTGTTTGGATTGTTTATATTTCAACAAAGGTCTAGTAGACAAGCATTTTGTAATCATCAGTTGGTGATTTCAGGTTAAAATCAGATTTATAAAAAAATGGTTTGAAAACCATGGGCTAAAGCTCACGAAAATTTTCCGATAAAAAAAGATGAATTTTTATTTTGTATTGTTATTGTTTGGATTGTTTATATTTCAATAAAGGTCTAGTAGACAAGCATTTTGTAATCATCAGTTGGTGATTTCAGGTTAAAATCAGATTTATAAAAAAATGGTTTGAAAACCATGGGCTAAAGCTCACGAAAATTTTCCGATAAAAAAAGATGAATTTTTATTTTGTATTGTTATATGTTTGGATTTTTTATATTTCAGCATAGAACTAGATAAATATCGTTTTGTAATCATCAGTTGATGATTTTAGGTTCAAATCAGATTTATAAAAAAATGGTTTGAAAACCATGGGCTATAGCCCACGAAAATTTTCCGATAAAAAAGATGAATTTTTATTTTGTATTATTATTTGTTTGGATTTCTTTATATTTCAACATAAAGCTAGTAGAAAAGCATTTTGTAAGCATCAGTTGGTGATTTGGGGTCAAAATCAGATTTAAAAAAAAATGTTTGAAAATCATGGGCTATAGTCCACGAAATTTTTCCGATAAAAAAGATGAATTTTTATTTTGTATTGTTATTTGTTTGGATTGTTTATATTTCAACATAAGTCTAGGAGAAAAGCATTTTGTAATTATCCCATTGGTGGTTTTAGGTTAAAATCAGATTTGTAAAAAAAATGTTTCGATAATCATGGGCTTTAACCCACGAAATTTTTCCGATAAAAAAGATGATATTTTATTTTGTTCTGTTATTTGTTTGGATTGTTTATATTTCAACGTAAGTCTAGAAGAAAAGCATTTTGTAATTATCAATTGGTGATTTTAGGTTGAAATCAGATTTAAAAAAAAAATGTTTTAAAATCATGGGCTGCAGCCCACGAAAATTTTCCGATAAGGAAGATGAATTTTTATTTTGTATTTATATATTTGGTTTTTTATATTTCAACATAAAACTAGATAAATATCGTTTTGTAATCATCAGTTGATGATTTTAGGTTCAAATCAGATTTATAAAAAAAATGGTTTGAAAACCATGGGCTAAAGCCCACGAAAATTTTCCGATAAAAAAAGATGAATTTTTATTTTGTATTGTTATTTGTTTGGATTGTTTATATTTCAACGTAAGTCTAGTAGAAAAGCATTTTGTAATCATCAGTTGGTGATTTAAGGCTAAAATCAGATTTAAGAAAAAATGTTTAAAAAACATGGGCTATAGACCACGAAATTTTTCCGATAAAAAAATTTTTTTTTTATTTTGTACTGTTATTTGTTTGGATTGTTTATATTTCAACATAAGTCTAGTAGAAAAGCATTTTGTAATTATCAATTGGTGATTTTAGGTTGAAATCAGATTTAAAAAAAAAATGTTTTAAAATCATGGGCTGCAGCCCACGAAAATTTTCCGATAAGGAAGATGAATTTTTATTTTTTAAGATAAATATCGTTTTGTAATCATCAGTTGATGATTTTAGGTTCAAATCAGATTTATAAAAAAAATGGTTTGAAAACCATGGGCTAAAGCCCACGAAAATTTTCCGATAAAAAAAGATGAATTTTTATTTTGTATTGTTATTTGTTTGGATTGTTTATATTTCAACGTAAGTCTAGTAGAAAAGCATTTTGTAATCATCAGTTGGTGATTTAAGGCTAAAATCAGATTTAAGAAAAAATGTTTGAAAATCATGGGCTATAGACCACGAAATTTTTCCGATAAAAAAAATGTATTTTTATTTTGTACTGTTATATGTTTGGATTTTTTATATTTCAGCATAGAACTAGATAAATATCGTTTTGTAATCATCAGTTAGTGGTTTAAGGCTAAAATCAGATCTAAAAAAAAATGTTTGAAAATCATGGGCTATAGTCCAAGAAAATTTTCCGATAAGGAAGATGAATTTTTATTTTGTATTGTTATATGTTTGGTTTTTTATATTTCAACAAAAAACTAGTTCAATAACTTTTTGTAAATCAGTTGGTGATTTAGGGTCAAAATCAGATTTATGAAAAAAAGGTTTGAAAATGATGGGCTATAGCCCACGAAAATTTTCTGATAAAAAAGATGACTTTTTATTTTGTATTGTTATATGTTTGGATTGTTTATATTTCAACAAAAAACTAGTTCAATAGCATTTTGTAAGCCTCAGTTGGTGATTTTGGGTCAAAATCAGATTTATGAAAAAAATGGTTTAAAAATCATGGGCTATAGCCCACGAAAATTGTCTGATAAAAAAGATGAATTTTTATTTTGTATTGTTATATCTTTGGATTGTTTACTTTTCGACATAAGACTAGTAAAAAAGCATTTTGTAATCATCAATTGGTGAATTTAGGTCAAAATCAGATTTATAAAAAAATGGTTTGAAAATCATGGGATATAGCCCACGAAAATTTTCCGATAAAAAGATGACTTTTTATTTTGTATTGTTATATGTTTGGATTGTTTATATTTCAACAAAAAACTAGTTCAATAGCATTTTGTAAGCCTCAGTTGGTGATTTTGGGTCAAAATCAGATTTATGAAAAAAATGGTTTAAAAATTATGGGCTATAGCCCACGAAAATTGTCTGATAAAAAAGATGAATTTTTATTTTGTATTGTAATATGTTTGGATTGTTTATTTTTCAACATAAGACTAGTAAAAAAGCATTTTGTAATCATCAATTGGTGAATTTAGGTCAAAATCAGATTTATAAAAAAATGGTTTGAAAATCATGGGATATAGCCCACGAAAATTTTCCGATAAAAAGATGACTTTTTATTTTGTATTGTTATATGTTTGGATTGTTTATATTTCAACAAAAAACTAGTTCAATAGCATTTTGTAAGCCTCAGTTGGTGATTTTGGGTCAAAATCAGATTTATGAAAAAAATGGTTTAAAAATTATGGGCTATAGCCCACGAAAATTGTCTGATAAAAAAGATGAATTTTTATTTTGTATTGTAATATGTTTGGATTGTTTATTTTTCAACATAAGACTAGTAAAAAAGCATTTTGTAATCATCAATTGGTGAATTTAGGTCAAAATCAGATTTATAAAAAAATGGTTTGAAAATCATGGGATATAGCCCACGAAAATTTTCCGATAAAAAGATGACTTTTTATTTTGTATTGTTATATGTTTGGATTGTTTATTTTTCAACAAAAAACTAGTTCAATAGCATTTTGTAAGCCTCAGTTGGTGATTTTGGGTCAAAATCAGATTTATAAAAAAAATGGTTTGAAAATCATGGACTATAGCCCACGAAAATTTTCCGATAAGAAAGGTGCATTTTTATTTTGTATTGTGATATTTTTTTGAATTGTTTATATTTCAACAGAAGACTTGCTTTTAGCAAGTAAGGATCAGTTGGTGAATTGAGGTCAAAATCAAATTTATGAAAATAATCGTTTGAAAATCATGGGCTATAGCCCTCAAAAATTTTTCGATAACAAGATGAGTTTTTATTTTGTATTGTTATATGCTTTGATTGTTTATTTTTCAACAAAAAACTAGTTCAATAACTTTTTGTAAATCAGTTGGTGATTTAGGGTCAAAATCAGATTTATGAAAAAATGGTTCAAAAATCATGGACTATAGCCCACGAAAATTTTCCGATAAGAAAGGTGCATTTTTATTTTGTATTGTGATATTTTTTTGAATTGTTTATATTTCAACAGAAGACTTGCTTTTAGCAAGTAAGGATCAGTTGGTGAATTGAGGTCAAAATCAAATTTATGAAAATAATCGTTTGAAAATCATGGGCTATAGCCCTCAAAAATTTTTCGATAACAAGATGAGTTTTTATTTTGTATTGTTATATGTTTGGATTGTTTATATTTCAACAAAAAACTAGTTCAATAGCATTTTGTAAGCATCAGTTGGTGATTTTGGGTCAAAATCAGATTTATGAAAAAAATGGTTTGAAAACCATGGGCTAAAGCCCAAGAAAATTTTCCAATAAGAAAGGTGCATTTTTATTTTGTATTGTGATATTTTTGGATTGTTTATACTAAATTTCAACAGAAGACTTCCTAAAAGCTTTTTGTAAGGATCAGTTGGTGAATTGAGGTCAAAATCAAATTTATGAAAAAAATCGTTTGAAAATCATGGGCTATAGCCCTCAAAAATTGTCTGATAAAAAAGATGAATTTTTATTTTGTATTGTTATATGCTTTGATTGTTTATTTTTCAACAAAAAACTAGTTCAATAACTTTTTGTAAATCAGTTGGTGATTTAGGGTCAAAATCAGATTTATGAAAAAATGGTTCAAAAATCATGGACTATAGCCCACGAAAATTTTCCGATAAGAAAGGTGCATTTTTATTTTGTATTGTGATATTTTTTTGAATTGTTTATATTTCAACAGAAGACTTGCTTTTAGCAAGTAAGGATCAGTTGGTGAATTGAGGTCAAAATCAAATTTATGAAAATAATCGTTTGAAAATCATGGGCTATAGCCCTCAAAAATTTTTCGATAACAAGATGAGTTTTTATTTTGTATTGTTATATGTTTGGATTGTTTATATTTCAACAAAAAACTAGTTCAATAGCATTTTGTAAGCATCAGGTGGTGATTTTGGGTCAAAATCAGATTTATGAAAAAAATGGTTTGAAAACCATGGGCTATATCCCACGAAAATTTTACGATAAGAAAGATGAATTTTTATTTTGTATTGTTATATGCTTTGATTGTTTATTTTTCAACAAAAAACTAGTTCAATAACTTTTTGTAAATCTGTTGGTGATTTAGGGTCAAAATCAAATTTATGAAAAAAATGGTTTGAAAATCATGGGCTATAGCCCACGAAAACTTTCCTATAAAAAAGATGAATTTTTATTTTGAATTGTTATATGTTTGGATTGTTTATAGTTCAACATAAACCTAGTAAAAAGGCATTTTGTAATCATCAAATGGTAAGTTTAATTCAAAATCAGATATATGAAGAAAATGGTTTCAAATAAAATAAAAGAATTTTTATTTTGTATTGTTATATGTTTGGATTGTTTTTAATTCAACATAAGACTAGTAGAAAATCATTTTGTAATCATCAGTTTGTGATTTTAGGTCAAAATCATATATATAAAAAAAAATGGTTTGAAAATCATGGGATATAGCCCACGAAAACTTTCCTATAAAAAAGATGAATTTTTATTTTGAATTGTTATATGTTTGGATTGTTTATAGTTCAACATAAACCTAGTAAAAAGGCATTTTGTAATCATCAAATGGTAAGTTTAATTCAAAATCAGATATATGAAGAAAATGGTTTCAAATAAAATAAAAGAATTTTTATTTTGTATTGTTATATGTTTGGATTGTTTTTAATTCAACATAAGACTAGTAGAAAATCATTTTGTAATCATCAGTTTGTGATTTTAGGTCAAAATCATATATATAAAAAAATTGGTTTGAAAATCATGGGCTATAGCCCACGAACATTTTTTCGATAAAAAAGATAAAAGAGGTGAAAATCATTTTTTTTGTTCCTTTTCCTTTGCTTCTTCGGTTGCTACATGTAGCATACAATACAATTAGAAAACGGAGAGCTTGTGTCATGGACAATTTTATCAAAAACGAACTGGTCAACAATTTTGGTTAAACACTAGGCTTGAGACGTGACGAAAGATACATCTAGCCAATATTGCTTCAGTAGATTTAAATACAAAACGGGAACACGGATACAAAAGCTCATTTGCAAGACTAGGTGAGTCAATAAATGTTATCCTATTTAAGTAAGGAAATATGACAGATCTGCTGCAGTCCTAATCCTCTCAAAGCAAATCCCAAGAATCTTCTCTGAATTTGTTGCATATGATTTTGAATTTGATATTTGTAATTAGGTGACCATTCAATGATTTGCCTGACAAATGAAGTGAAAAGTTGCTAAAAGGCAAAATAGTCGTTAAATTATTACGATTCTCTACGGATACTATCTAGGACGGAATTGACTCTATTACAAACGGAGGTAAGGTGAACGTTTTCTATCTAACATAATTTAATTCAATTCAATTTTATTTTTTTTTTATACATTTAGAATACCAAGAACAGATACGTTGTCGACTTTAGAAAGCAAACTGGCTAAATGACCACTTGGGCACTATGGACGCATTTCGTTTAAAACTTTTAATTTTACACTTATAAAAAAAAAATAGATACAAGCACACCCTATAAATAGTACATTTAAATCGCACTATAGTCGCAACTGTTAGAAACATTCTTAAACATAGTTAATCTATGAGCATAGCTTAGACAACATGAGTGCTTTAAAGTAGATGGTATGCCATTTAAGAATAACGTTAATAAAATCAGACCTTAATGACTGCCTTGAGGTACGCCAGAAATATCTGTGAAGCAACTTTAATAGATGCGACCTAAGCCAAAGTAAGAAGCTGATACTTTTATCGATCTTGTCCAGTTTTAAAAGTATCTTCTTATAGGATTCTAGGATATTCTTGTTTAAAACGAAAAAAGTCCAATTTTGAGAAACTTTTCCGCAAACACGATAGCCGCATCCTAATGATTTGCAGTGTATTAATAATAATAATCATCCATTGACATTGAAATATTTGAAAATGCACTTAAACTGAACTATTATGAACAGTCAGTGACAGCTCACTTTATTCATACTCAAGATGATTGAACAAACCTAGCCAGCATGTTAGATTCGAGTTTTGTCAAAACTTTCCCTATAAATTGTTCAATAACGAATAAAAAGGAGAAAAAAAAACATTGTATTAAGCTTTTACGATAAAAAGGATGTCACCCTAAGATACTCTCTAGTAAAAGCTAAATCCCTAATCGCATACAGTTGGTTGCTCTCTTGTCTCCGTTTATCTTTTTTTTCGCCTATAATATCTTTGAACTTAACATTCACCTGCGTCTAACGAATAGAGCCTCTTTTGAATCTGATTTATACAAGTCAAAGTGCACAATACGCGCCTGCATGACATTCATGGGACTCTTCTCTCAATATTATGATTTTTTAATAGATGATTCTCTTGTAACATGCGCATTCCTTTTAAGTGTGTACTTTTCCATGTGAACATTCTCCTGAAACTTAACGTATTTCTTCAGCTCTCACTTCCGGCGGCGACGACGGCGACAACCACAACGACCGGAGCTTTTCTCCATCACAGATACTAGATAGAGAGATTCATTGTATGGATCTGACATCCTATGGACAGTTAGTATAACTGCTTCATAAGTTTAGTGCCAAATAACAAATCGTAATGTGCGGTAATAAGTCTGCCCACTGGGCCATCATCAACTAACTATCCGTGTCCTCTTCTCTTCATCTATCGATAAGATATTCCCTTCAATTTGATTTTTTTCTATTTTCTACTTTAATAAAAATTCAATAATTTACCTAATTGCTTTTGCAAGGAAAAAAAGAAATAGTAAAAGTATCTCAAAAGTGTATTAAATTCCAATAAAATATCAGGGATGATAAAGAGTAATTTTTTTTTTTGATATTCCGATTGTGTTTCTGTGTTTGTGTCTCTCTGTGTGTGTGTGTGTTTATACATGTGTGTCTGTTTTAATTGTCCGCCCTCCCGCAGGCATTGGCCCACTTGAAAAATACTCTCGGTAAGGTCGGATGGAGCAATATCTTATATCTGCTGCTGCCTTTTGGCAAACACAGGAATGTGATGTGATTAGAATGCTTTTGGTTGGTTTTTCGAAATACCATCAGAAGACACTGTGATGTCTGACAAGAAAAGCAAAAGAAAGAAAAAAGTAAAAAGAAAGAAAAAGCCGAGAAAGAATTAATATTTTTCTCTTAAATTCTTTGCAAAATTTTGAAATTCAATCGGACGCGATTTGTTAATCACACTAGAAGTAACCAAACGTATTGTTGTACAATTTGAGTGTTGTGTCCCGAACGAAGTTCAGTGTTGTATCTCGAGTGTTACATTAAATGCGCGCAATAATTTTTGAAACACTCGTTATTTATACAAATCGCAGCGCAGAGTGCGTCTCGAAGGTAATTAATCCCATCCGTCTTATGTAATGATACAAAAAATATTGAATGAAAGTTTGATTTTTTTTTTCTAATTTTCATAAATTAAAAATGTGCATATACGGTTTTGTTGTACGACACAATTGTGGTCTCGCCGTGGTGTATGTATAAATAAGATTTTTTTTTATGGAGAAATGTGCTTTCTTTCTGTTCGTGATTTTGACTTAAACACGTTATGTAACATCTTTTTGGATAGTGACATTCCTTTGGTTTACTTCTACTGCTATCCTGGTATGTACATAACTTTGTTTTTATTGTTTTTCATTTAAAATTTAAGAAACAAATTATATTTTTCCCACACACAAAAAACTTAAAGAATTTTTGAATTTATCGTCGTTTAATTTTTTTTTGTTGTTGTTGCGTGGTAGTGAACAAAATGAGACAGGTAATTCGTTATAAATGTTTTATCAAAATGTCACTCATTCGCAGTCGACCTTGCGAGAGATTGTGTCTTGGATTGATGGTAGTTTTCTTAAGCTAAAACGTCCAACTAATTCCTGAATAAATAATTAAGTCCTTGATTACCTGATTTTTTTTATGTACATACATACATAGATATGTATATATATTTTTTGTACAGAAACAAAGGAGTGGAGAGCAAGTGCCTATATATTTTCCATTGCCTCGTTGCGTACCTACTCCTCTTTCATCTCTAGTTAATGAATTCCATAGGAAAATAATAGAGGGATACCCTTGGTTAATTGCGTCTGGCCCGCGTGTTACAGAGTCCTTTTCTTGTGCTTTAATAATGTTCAATGTATTATTATATCGCAGTCCCTTGAGTGGAGTGTTTTTGTTTCTTTTTTTAATTGAGAAATAAATGGTTCCAGTGGGTCACTTTGGGGTTAAAATAATTTGCATATGATTTTCGGTAAACAGTGTGCACAGGACATAGACATTTTTTTGTTTGTTTTATTTGCAGAGGAGAGGGAATTAAAAAACACATTAAGTTGTTTAGATAAAGAAAAAACAGATTGAAAGTTTTAATATTTAAGATGTATCACTTAATGTGTCAATCATGTTCAGAGTAAATGTGATGCTGAAATGAGGGGGGCTATTGAGCATCTAGGTGTATGTCATAAATCTGGAAAGTATTTTAATGGGTTGAATTCTATTTCGACCTCAATAGGGATTCTTATCACTTGTATGCAGACGGAATTATTTGAATAGGAGGAGTATATGTTTGACCTTGGACATGTAAGAAGCGAACATTCATCATTTCGGTGTGTGCGAGGAAAATTATGATTTATGAATAGCAAAATATTTTTCCTAACCAATGCTCGTTTCAATATCCCGATTGGTTTCGTATACAATTTCTGCTTCATATAAACAAATAGCAACTAATTCCGCGTGTAACGAGTTTTCTGCTCTGTCTGACACCATCTTTATAATTGTTGTCTGTAAACCCGATTTCACTTTACGCAATTCTAGGGATGTAAATCTTTGCGCTGCCAATATGCAACAAGCCAATGCAAGCCCACATGTAGTATATATCTAAAGGCAAATTCATAACCTCGTGCTACCACGTGTGCTGATAAAAAGCGATTGCTTTCGGGCTAATCCAATCCAAAGAAGTTTTTGTACTTCTTTTGTCCCTCTTTGAAAAAAACTAAGTAAAGTGGAAGTTCAGCATTGCTATATTTTGTTTTAGTCCCACCCATACTGAAGTGCAACGAATATTGATTTATTGTATCCACTTTCACTTTCACGCAAGTACATCAGAGTCCAGAGGGTGTATCTCGAACTCCTCGCAAGACGTCATAATTTCGATCGGACCTTTTCGACTATTTCCTTTGACAATCATCGTAATTGTTCAATTTTCCAAAACTCTTACGATTATTGACGTCGAAGATATCAGTTGAAGCTAGTTTATCAGCTAACCAAATGTTTGTTCCAAAAAAGTGATGGTTCCATCCGCTGTAAGGCATGTTACGCCGTGCTCCTGAAAACATTTGTCCCAAAGAGCTCGCCACTGATAGTAATGTTGGCTCCACTATCAGATTCGAAAAAAACGGGCCAGTTATGCCTTCGGCATGAAACCCGCACGGGAATATTTTTTGGTCTCAAAAGGTTTCTGAAAAGTTTTCAAACAATCCATTAAGTCAGAAATGATCTTTATCAATGAAAATTATTTTGCGATAAAAAATTGGGTTAACTTCCAGTGAAACTTTTAAAAGGATAAATTTTAGCAGACAAGATATATATCATGAAAATTAAAAACAGAGGTGGATATAAAACGGAACCTTGGGGTATATCAAATATCAGAAGCAACAATCCTGCTTTCTTGCAGAGAATGGCTCTACTTTTCGATGAGATTTGACATCAAATTGCTTCAAAAAGTATTTTACGAGTCAGCAAAGACTTTTGTGTTTCAAAAATATCTTAAGAGCTGACGATTAATCAGCATTTTTGGTAGCCTTGACTTAGGTACGTTAGTGCAATGGGGTCGATTGTTGAACAAATCCTCGGAAAGAGACCAGAAAAGCTACAAGTTTTGTCTCAATTTTTTCGCATACAAATATTTGATTCAACCATTGCATTCCAAGATATCAAGCTTGCTTATATTTTATTTTTCATCAGTTGAATAAGGTTAGGAGAAAAAGACTCACAGCCCGGCAATATCTTGAAGGAATCTTTACGGGCTATGCGCTAACGTTCATATTAACAGTTGAAAAACGCGTAATAAATTTTCTTGTTTACAGATAAAATTAAATTCTAGGAAAATTTTACTTATAGTCTATAAACTTTCAAGTCATTTTGCAAAGATTAAAACTGCATTGCGATACTTTTTCGAATATAAACAGCAGGCAGATGATTTCTCACAATCACGTGGTAAGCAGGTTTAGGCAAATTCATATGCCTTTTTGTTATACAAGGACCCTTCCCAGATATAAACTAATTGGTTTTCCATGTGATCAGTGATGCCGATATGCAAGAGGAATGGAGCTTTTCTTCAGCTCGTCACCTTTAAGGGGCAGTTATCCGATGTAACTTCAAAAACGTTTTTCCTGTTTCCTGCCGGGACAACAGACGGAATGATTGAAATTAAGTGTAAAATGGTGTAAAACCTTTTTATATCAGTGTTAATTTGGATAATACTACACGCAAAGACATCACCGCCAAAGACTTAGCTGCTTATGTTGTGAAAAACCCTATAACCTTATCTTTCAAATAAATACAAATTTATTTAATATCGGGCTGTATATTTTTGAGTCCTTATTTAATGCGGACATTGCTTATCAAAATAATAAACGAAAATCTTTTTTCCAATATTGCATCTGAATTTGGCATTTGAATTGAGCAGTATGAAAGAAACATGGGTTAGTTGTTTGAAACTCAAGTTTCGATTGATCCAGTAGTGTAATCCGAATTGGGAAAGAAAAATTGATATCGACTTTTTGCATAGGCTTGATTCACTTTATTTTTTCAAAATGAATTAGTATACTAGAAAGTTGTGTTTTAAAAAATTGGCTCATCACTCTTGTGTCAGCAGAGTCAAGGACAGATCATTAAAATAAACCATTACTTTAACCACACGAACTTGCAATTCCAGCAAGACAAGACAGTAATCCCTACAACAAGGTCACCAACTTGGTCTCACGACTTCTATCGCTGGTCGACCATTCTAGTGAAAGCGCTCTTAATTTGATCGCAACGGCAAATGGTGAACGGATCAGTTTAAGAATTAGATAAAAATAAAAAAAATTAACTTGTGGCGCTTAACCAACTACGCCATCTAGCGAAATGATCCGATTAAGTGAAAGGTATTTATTTGCACAATTTTCGGTCTGCTATTGTAACGCAAGTTGATTGAGCTCTAACAATTAAGCGTTTTCTTGAGCGTCAATTGCAAACTGATTCCACAAGAGAAGAAGTGGCCGTACTCGTATTCATTTTTCGGCCAAGAATATCACTATGTGGTCCATTAACGTCGACAAGACAATGATGCATAAAATCTGCCATCAGCAGACGTTGGTTCCATCGGAGTTCTTTTTAAAAGTGATAATTACTTACTTCAACGCTTCGTTAATCCTGCTGCCAGAGGAGGATAATTTCATATGAAAAATCATAAAGAACAGCAAAGCCCATTTCCACTCCAGTGGTTATGTGAATAAACAAAACTCAAGGAAAGCCTTTGTATACAAGTTTGGTGCGGCATTTGCAGTGAAAAATTTATTGGATTTTATTGTTTCCAGGACGGCGACAGCTAGTGAGCACCAGGTATCGAGTCTAATTGTTTCCAGAAGGACGGAACAACCAGTCACACAGCTCAGGCAATGATGCAGCTTTTGAATAACCATTTTTCGGATAGTGTGATATTTCGAGTTCTTCTTTTGGTACTTTTGAGACACAGCGTTTACCACAACAAAAGACAAAGCTTGCAAGTCTTAGAAACTAACACTGAAGAATAAATTCCTTATTTGGAGTCAGATCAATCGACAGGGTTTCTGTGTTGACTTGCCATGCTGGACTTGCAATCCAGTAGAATTGTGAAAATAATGGTTTGTGTAGATGCTATGTCTTTGGCACTGCTAACAGCAGGGTGATAAACCAATCTTCTAAAACACAATTTTCAAGTTTAATGACTATTTTTGGATAATATGCAAATTGTTAGTAGATGTTAATATTTTTTTATTTCCAAGGTGAACTCCACCCAAGGAGCAATTGAAATCAAAATATGTACATGCTTCCATTCTTCTCCTTATCCTTCTACTTATTGGTAAAATCATTAAGCCGTAAAACGAGCACAAATGTGCATCTCCTAAAGAGCCGGTTATTTGACCTATGTATATTATTTTTCCAGCTTAACATTACCAAAACTTCAAATAAACTTTCCCTGAAAACAGAGCCCAATCCATTTCAGTTCTAAAAGAATGGTAGCCAAATCAAATAAATACCTGACTTTTGCCCAACATTGTTAAATAGAATAAAAGCTTCTTTTCGTGGAAAATCTACCAACTTCTTGATAATTTCCAATTTAATTAATCGATGCGGTTGAGTTCTCCAATACTATCGGAAGAGAAACTTTTCGATACCCAAAGGAAACGCCTCACTGGTCCCTTTTCACGGACGAGTTACATGTTATATTGGAAAAGTAACCGCAGAATATTAAAACTATCTGATAAATATTCCAGTACAAACTCTTATCGCAATATTTGGTTACATGCTAAACTCAATTAAATGTGATATGCGTACATTATGTGGTCTGTTATATATATTTTTCTCCTTAGCATGTTAAATATGTTAATTTGAGAACATATTTCTATCCCCACGGGTTAAGGATGTGCGTTGCACGCCCGTCAAAAAGGTATTCATCAAACGAGTCTCACCTTGCATTTGCGTTTATTGATAGAAAACAATTTAAGTACGATCATGAATTTATTGAAATTAAATTAATCTTTATTCATTAATTTCTTGGAATCAGAATATCTTCGCCTTTGGACTTTCATATGAATATTGTTGCTTGAATCGCGTCGTTCATAAGCTTTCTTACAGCGACACTTGTTGGATATCGCAGAGCCGACCTTGACCTGTAAATTCTGCGGCGGTATTGCTTGATCTGGATTGGTATTGAAAGCAGACCATGAATCCTTAGAGGATCTGAGCCTGAGCTTAGCCTTCGCTACAGGTGCTTGTACATGTTCAAGTGTCCTATCTCGATCAATTAACGGATTTTAGCCATCGCACAGGATCCACATCACTTTACAGTTCGTAGAATTTGCTCTCTTTTACATTTGGCATTTCCTCCATTCGCGCTTCTCGTGGGCAAGGCCATGATCCAACGGAGAGCGAAAAGTGTTTCGTTGGGCATGATTTTTGTCCCTTGAGCAAGGAACTTCGATCTTAGTTGTTTAGACAAACCGAAGAAGCATCGATTCCTCGGTTCTCAAGCAAGGTGTCATTTACTGAGTTGATATCTGAAACAAGATAACTAAGGTCCTTTCCTTCCTCAATTTTATAGTTGTCGATTGTGAAGTTTTGATAAAGCTGGTCTGCGACAAATCGATTTGTTTTATCTTCATTCATTTGAAGGCCTCTTCCTCAATCGACGTGAAAGCATCAATGACAAAAGATGATGCGATCCATATGGCCTCCTGCCCCTCGAAATATCTGCTCACGGATAAAGCTGAAGAGTCCACTCGACAGCGCATAATTCTTGGCTCAAACTGAACAGTTTATGAAGACTTTTTTCATTTGCGGATTTGAAGTCGCTAAAAAGATGGTGACATGAAATTTATGATCTTTAACAGAATTCGGCGTAACCGAAAGCCACACTGATATAGACCGATTTCTTGGTTGCAAAAGGCTTCAGACGTTCATACTTGTAGGCGTTTAGGTTTAACTTTTCGTAAATAGAACTGATAGAGCTGATATTCATCCTCGAGACTGATGATCTACAACTTTCTACCATTCTTAAAAAGATCAGCTTGTTAATATTAGAACTCACTTTTGGCCGTACTTTCTTCTTCAACAATTAGTGCGAAAGCTAATTCATCGGGAGGAATTGAGTTTTATTTCGTTTTGGTTGCTTGAATGGATCCACAATTCTTTGCGGATCGAAAGCAAGTTTTTGTTCACAATTACGAACAGATTGGTTGCCTGTTCCTGAATTATAATGCGGAAATTTGATCACGTGTTGTTCATGATTGTGGTAGGCAATGGCTCTTTCGAGAGTGTTTTGTTGACTTGCTGTCTGTAGGCTCCGGCTACTGCTGAGGTCTCCTTATTGTTGCCTGGTTCAGACAGTTTGTCTGTCAGTCAGCATCGATCCATCCATATCCAGAATGTTTGCCGAGTATCTAGCATTAATCAGCACGTGGCCGACTTTTGACCTCCAGGTGGATCATGTTTGTCATTTTCCCTATCATCGAGTCTTCAGCTTCGTTGGTGCGTGTTAATTTGTAAACAAATTATAAAAAATAAAAGAACTTTTTTCATTGAACTTATATTTAAGAATATCTGGTGAAAAAGTAGTCACATGCAGAATTTATATATAGCTCGTTAGACCTACAGTCCAGAGTTATGATAAAACGGATTTTTGCACAATATAAATCATTACTACAAGACTGTCGTCTGATTAAAATTGCACCTTTGCTGTGGGCTCTTGGTGTATTAGTGATTGTTTCATTATTTGTGGCATTGGTCTTAAGACTCCAACCACTTACTTGACGTTTGGTGAGATGACATAATATCATTGCTATCAAATCGGGCAATCTTGCAAGCCAGTACTGATCGCCAAAAGGAAATTTCTGACGAGCCGGCAACGCAGCCTTCTTGCCACTATAGCGATATATGTGTTGAACCGTGCTTGGTGAGCCCACATGTCCTTCATTCCCAATCGATTATGGTTAAGCGTTGCATGCAAGTCACAGTAATCATGTTATTTTCGACACATGACAAATAACATCAAGTGGATATAATTATTCTTCGTGAATGCTTGGTGAAGTATCAGCGCCAAAGACGTGTAAATTTTGTTTGTTTACGTATCAGATCAGATCGAAGTGCTTTTGGATCTTCATGATAAATTTCAACTGAAAAACGTCTATTAAGGCGTCGAGGTGAGCTGGAGTGAAGTTCCTTTTTCTGGCGCCTCGTAGGAATCTTTTTTAGGCTAGCAAGTATGTTGTAGTGTTAGTCTTCACATTCGCTGACGAATTTTTTCGTAAAAAAGTTTTCAAGAGTGTTGACCGTTTTAGATTTAATGGCCTTCCAAGATTTGTTGACACTCATATTTATCATCTTAACTTTAGAGTTCTCAAATAAAAAAAAAACTTCACATTCACAGTTCTTTCGAAAGCGTGATACATTTTGGGCCTCCTTGTAGCTATGGTAGGCTAGCTACACTGCCAATGCTTTAATTGCCTTGCCCTATATCTGCTCTGTACGCAATATAATTGCTGACTTGATCTGTTATTAACTTTGTCAGTTGGCTGATTGCCGGTGATCAATGGGACCGAGTTTTGAAGGCGCAGAAATATTAAAATTAAAATTAATAATTGACTCGGTTTCGTTTTGTTATTAATGTATGAGAAATGTTCAGTCAACTACATAAGATAGTAAGTGTTGTTTTAAGATAGTCGGTGTTGTTGCTCAATTTATTTGCGTCTGCGGCTGAGCGTTAGGACCCGGGTTCACATCCGGCTTAAAACATCTGTTGTATTTTAACGGCCCACCTCTCGCGAGTGATTAACAATCCCTCCGATGAGCAGAATTGTTAATAAAAAGCTTCTGGGGAAATTCGGAGTCGGCAATAAACTGCAGGTCCAACCACCGCCATTTGCAAAAAATGCACGACGCACACACAAATGAAGCTCGTAAGCCATCAACCAACCAAGTGTACTTTTAATTTTCTAATTTATCAATAATTAATAAAAAACTCTTTGTTATTTATTTCAAAGCCATGAATTTATTTTTGTTTATAAATGCAATTTTAAATAAGAAAATAATTGTTTTTTTTTTCTATTTTAAATTGATGAATCATCGACATACTATAAATAAAAATTATCAAAGGAAATAAACAAAACAAAAATAAAAACATAAGCGGGTATTGCAATGCATCGTATGAACAGCGTGCTTCTTATATTCGTTGTCGTTGTCCAGTGTGGTTGTCCAGTCTAAACCCGCGATCCAACGCAGTCCAATACATGATGTTCAGGAAGTAGTTGCCGCTGACGCTTTTCATTGACGTATTGGTCATTTGACGCCGATCAATTTGGTTCTCCACATTGCCTATGTACTAAATGTGAAAATGTATACTGCGCTTCTTCTTGCTTGATGGTGAATTTGTCCCTTGATCAGTAACGTCAAAAACAAAGTCAAAATTTCTGATTATTTATGATCACCAAAAAAAATGAATGTTTAATATCTCGAGCAGAAATTACGTTAAATATCAGATTAAATCCACATTCTTCGATAATGTCTGCTTCAAATGTAGTCATTTGGAAACTTCTGTTGTATCATTGAGTATTCGAAAGTAAATGTCGAGGCTTTGGTGATTTGCTACGGAGCAATGAATGCAATGGCTCAGATGGCGGAGGCAATAACGTCACCTTGCCACTGAGATAGCACTATACTTATCCAGCGAACTTCAATGCACCGCATTGGTCGCACTCAATCTCCCTTGGGCTAATCCAAACTAAAGGATGTGAGCTATGGTCAATTGCTCAATCATTGTTGAAACATTTCTTGATTCAAATCAACAGTTGATACATTTTTTCTTTCCCCTCTCGTTGTTGTGGTATTTATGAAGCACGAAGTCGGGTCAAATTAACGCTGGGTATTTAATATCACAGCTTTAAAAAATAATTGAACGATATATATAAATGAATAAGTTGGTAAATAAATCAATAAATAAATAAATGGATAAGTAAATAAATGAATAAGTTGGTAAATAAATCAATAAATAAATAAATGGACAAGTCAATAAATAAATATGTTTATTAAATAAATAAATAATCAAATAGAGAAATAAATTAAAACGTTAAAGAATAAATAAATATAAAAAAAAACGAAATATATACATTTTTTCTTCGGTTTTTTTTTTTAAGAAAAATTTTTGCTGTATACTCATAGTTACTCATAGTTACTCATAGTTTTCTTCCGATCGGAAGACCACATTTTTTTGCTTTTTGCGAAGCTGAAGGCTTGGCTGTTGTTGTGTGCTTCCTAATTTCTGATTAGGTAGCTGCTAAGTTTTGTGTTACAGTAATACCGACGAATGGTCCACACATTTTTTACCCAAACTTAAAAAGTTGCGAACTACTTTTCGGCATTTTCTCTAAATAAAAGTCCAGATTCATAATACATGCATAGTTTATAAAAAATTATAATTATAAATATATGAAAAGCAAGAGCGTAGGGTGGCATCGTATCCAAATCCGCCACCGTGGCTGGCTACCCATACTCGGTGTTGACACTGTCACTGCTCTGGCTGCTTAGTCATACAGTACCGGCTGTTGTTCGTTTTTCCAACTTGGAATGGAAAAATGGAATGAATGAATCCCTCAAACTTCGAACACAGCATGACTCTTTTTCATTCAGAACATAGTACCCTTAAGGGATAAAGGGTGTCTGATATTGGTCAAAAGTGAGTTAGACAAATTCAAGCACAAGCTTTGAGTTAGTTGAGAAGTACGATATAAACATACATTTTTCAGACCATTTCTTTATCATGCAAATGTATCAAAAATTGCATAACTGTCTTATCAGTGTTTCTCCTTTGATATACTATTTTTGATTAAGCTATACTTCAGTCTTATGATCTTTATTCAGAGCTTGAAAGATTTATTGATTGATATAAACAACCTGATGTAATTTTGCAAATCAATTCAAGTACCATTTAAAAGGCAAGTGGTCAACAATTTTTTTTCCAAGTGTTAACCTCGAAACTCAACTCACTTCCATCGTTAGCACAAGAAAGAAGACAAAAAAAAAAAAAACAGTCCCAAAATCATTAACAATCTGGGGTTTTCAAGGAAATGACAAAGGATTACTCTGCCTTTCTAGCAACCTTCAAAAAAGCAGCAACGACGACGACGACGTTGAATAATGTGGCCTATCAAATAAAAGGCCTTACATTAATATTATATTAGTTTGGAAATTTGCCTGAATTGGTGAAACAATACCTCGTGCCATTCCCTCGCAAGCACAGACTCAATGAATAACAGAACATCAATCAATCTCAGCATGGTTGAAGGTTCAGCACACTCAATCAATCTACGACCGACCGACCGACCGACCAACCGACCGGACCGTATCGATTTTCTAGCATATCTGTTTTTCAAATCCTTTTTTCTGCCAAAGCCAAGATACTCCGATACTCCTGTTGTATTGCATTTGCATTACGTTCACCCCCAATGTGAGAGGATGCATTAACATATACGATTATTGAATAGATCATCCGTAATGGAATAGCCTTGCAGGTCTTTCTGGTTAAAAATCCAGTACTTAATTGGCAGAAATTAAATGGAACACTTTTGATTGCATCACATTGGTGAGTGAGGTCGTCCGTGCGTTTGTCGGTGTGTTTGGCATCGATGAGGCTAAAGAATCCGACGCCCGCCACCTTGGAAATGCCAGGTCGCTCTTGACATGGAATACGTATGTACGTATGATGCTTGCAAATGATGAGTGTTATCCGTATCGGATGCACAAGTTGCAGAGTGGTTTCGGAAGGGCACACAGATCTATGTACATCTATGAAACACCATTTGAGCGTGAATATATCCATTTGATTCTCAAGTATGACAAGGCTGCAGATGCCCTTATAGAGAATCATCTAAAGGATAATTCACCTGCTGTCTGAATTGAATGGAGTGGTATATTCAATGGTTGTTTGACTTTAATCAAGGATGCGTACAGAATGAAAGTTACAAGATAAAGGAAAGGATAAAGTACCACTCAACCATTGGATGGAAGTCCCATCGCTTATACTTTTTTAGAAATCCTTTTTATGTTAACATAGCCCCAAGCACTTCTCTGAAATTATGTTAATAAGGGTCGATTTAAATTAATCGTGATTCAATTTAGTGAAAAACAAAAATAAAAAAAATGAGACAACATTTCGGCTCCCAATTAAATACAATTAAGTTCAAAGTGAAATGGTTACTAAAGATGGAGAAAGGCTTAAATCGTTTACTTTTAATGGTGGTGGTTTAAAACTAGGTTCCCGGTAATTAGGCAGTTATAGAAAATTAAGCTCCTGGAGTTACTAACTTATGCATTGGTGAAACATTCTTCAATGTGTCTTTCGCTAAAGATTGGATTTAATGCAGTAAGTTCTACTAAACGGAGTAATGTCCGTCGGGAAGCGATAACATTAATGACAAGGACTAATTCGAGGCCCACTGCAAATGAAAGGTAATGCCCCAAGCTAGACTTAAAAAAGGGCTTAAACTTGCCTAAATAACTATTAACATTTTACTTAGTGATCATCTGCGGACGCTTTAAGGTAAACCTAATGCTTAAGTTATGTCTTTCGGCGATCAGAACAGTAATACCATAATGAACTGATCACCAACAAAATTATCTAACTAAAACTATCTTAAAAAAAGCCTTAGAAAATAACTTTACCTTGATATATGATATAAAAGTATGTACCTGTGCTGTCTTTTTTTGTTATATTTTTTTCTTAAAATCTACGTTATTATTCACCTTTACCTATACTAAAACTATCTTAGTGGGCCTTTGTCAAGGACTGATACCGCCGTACTGAATCGTAGATTCTCCTCCGAGCTGCTGTGGTACATAAAGTTGAGGTAGAAAGCCCCAAAGATCAGGTAATTGCTCGTCTCCGAATAAGTTTAATGAGAAAGTTATCCACTCGGATCATATTGGCTCCGTTGTACGGGACCTCATAAGGATAGAATTTTTGTACTGTGCGTGTTTTGGCAAATCACCTTTACCCTGCCATTGAAATTGACTCATTTTATATCTATCCATAGCAAAACCATGTGACGCGGGTGAACTATACACTAAAGAGCTTCTAGCGGGCTGAATACTTCTGACAACGTTGGAGTAGTGAAATGAAATGATTTATATGGCAAAATGAGCTTCTTGATAAAGACTGGACACCCAACGTACTTTTAACTATGAAAACTAAGCTAGGCCAGAGCCAAACTCTTTTCAAGATGGGGATTTGAGACAACCATCAAGTACTATGACTTCGCTTATAATGCATTTTGAACAGAGCGAGCCAGTTGTATTGGTTTGAAACTCAGATGTATTTTGGCTTCAATTCGAGTTAAATGCACTCAATTGATTCACAGAACTTTTTTCTAATATAAAAAGTTTTTTTTTGTGAAGATTGGTTCATCCTTCTGTTTCCAGAAGAGACAATAACCGATCATGTACACAAACCATAAGTCTTACCACACGAATTTGGAATTCCAGCATTACAGGCCAATAAAGTAATCACCACTTCATCAATTAAAAGTGAAGACTTGCTCTAGGACAGGCGCTTAATGTACACTATTGCTTATGCAGTTCATTTACCTATTCATACATTACTATGTATACCGTTTGAGTTAGAGTAACAGTATTTTTTTAAATGCCAAGCACACCCTATAAGAAAGCGAACGAATTTCAGAGAACAATATCGAGTTTATACTCAATTTGATTGTCACAATGCGGTTCCTTTGTAATTGTCCTGAGCTGCTGGTCGAAGGACTCACACTCTTGAAACTGATACTCTTGCGATAATCATAGTTCATCTGCGGTGACCCTTCTACGACCATCCTCAAACTTCCGCAGTCAATTGCTTTTAAAATATTGAGATTGATCGTTCCCTCAAAAAAATGGACAAGACAGAAGTAGAGGTCCACAAGTTCACTAGGAAAGATCCTATTCTGTTGTTTTCTCTCCCTGCTTGCGGCTTACGGATATTTGGATAGCAAACATGATGGATGGTTCCTACGCCTTTTTCATCTCTGAAGTTTATGCAAAAGTCGTTGTGTTGTGTCCTGAGTCGTTCCATATTGTGCCAATAGGAAAGTGGCAGGTAAATATGCCTGAAACGCGGAGGATATTTTGAGACGAGATCATTTGATCTGGTCTGGTTGTATCGTGTGAGGATGCTGTTTCAAAATCGATTTCTCTTTTTAAAAATTGCTTACTGGTGCTTTAACAAAGCACTTCTCCCTGATATATCTTTGTATGGTCACCAATTTCACCACTTTTGATAATTTCCGAAGCCTGCAGGATTGGTGGAGACAGAAACGCTGAAGTGTCTTCTATCCTGAAGGAGCATATGACCAGATCCGTTAGCCTTGCATCCAGAGTAGACCGCATTTGATGGTCCACGAATGACTTTTGATGACTCGTGTGGGTGTGAATCTGTCTGAATTTGAAATTGAACTTCACGCTATAGTCGAAGAAGTCCCATATTTTTACGATTTCGGCGACCACTAGTAGTCAAAGCACCTGTGATACCTACATGCGCCTTTTTCTTTATCTAGTAAGACACTCCGGGGGGACTCCTTGACTGTGTTAGTGAACGCCTTCCTCAACTTCGAATCTAATGGTCTAATCTGAAGTAGTCTTGCAGTATCACTTACATATCTTCGGCATTGTCTGTTCAATTATTGATTCATATCGATCGATTTCGAAATGTTTTTCTATTTCAGTATAGCTGTATCCCTAATGCTAGATCTGCAGACCTCTAAGTGTTTTTGTAGATGCTTTCTTCCGCCAACAAAACAGCTGAAATCACGTTTGCGGGTTACCGGTTACAGCTCGAAGAAATTATGTTTTCATCTAGGCTCTTCGATATCCTCTTTTCTTTTTTTCACAGTAGTTTTTCTTTTATCCTCGACTTACTCTGAACTATCAATGACGGGACTAACCGGAATTCAAAAATTCCTTGGAAAACCAAACAACATGTCGAATTAACTGAGAAATAATACAGCGCAACAAGCTCTAGCAAAAGAAATTTACGGTTAATGGTGGGACTGGTAACAGAGCACATAAACATTAATCTACACTCTTCGAGCGACAACTATGAGGGAGCAGATTAAGACTTGGAGCACTTCTTCAGCCACTGTCCAGCAACAGCAAGACTGCGTCACAAAATACTGGGGTTAGCACTGAAACCAAATTGACGCACTTCACAAAGACAAAAATCAAAGAAATTATGGACATCGCAAAGAGAATCAAAAGACTTTCCAACCGCACAAGCAGAGCCGCTCCATAATCGTTTAAAAAGACCCTATCTTTATCACTTCAAAAACTGATTTCTGATTTAAGCGGCACCCTCAACATTTTGCAGTTTTTAAGCAATTGACAGTAGGACTCTAAACCGACCTACTTCTAAAAACTGGTCGGAGTTGAATAAGACCCTCTGAATGCTCGCACGTCTACAATGTTTGCCAAGTATCTTGCGTCAATCAGCACTTGGTCAATTTGGTTTGGCTGTTTCGCTAACTGACGAAAGCCAAGATGTTGTTTGGATCTTGTTGTGAAGGAATACTGTGGTGCTGGCATTGCGTGGAGACACTCAGACCACTCTGCAAGAGATGTTGAAGTCACAAAGTACAATTTTTTTATGATCCCTCATGCCTCCAAAAACATCGATATCTCCGGTTGATTTTTGAATTGCTATCCATTGCCATGTTAAACATGAAAAGTGTAAAATTTAAAATTTTGGACTTTTAGAAATAAAAATTGGGTTGCTTCCCTCCGCTTTGGACAGAAAAATATTTTTTCATGTCAACCTTCGTCATAAGAGACATGAACGAAATTTGATCAACTTAAAGATAAACCCATTCTGGAACATAGTATTAAGGGTTGACTGCCATGGTGGGCTATCTTTGAAAGTGGATAATTTTTCATTTTATTTATTTCACAGTTTTTTTTTTCAAATGCAAACTTTAAGCAATTAATCAAGTTGTATACATTAACAATTTGCTAGAGATAATTTGCTTCGAAATTAATATTTATTGTAATAAATTCATTGTGAGATTGGATCCTTTCTCAAGGACGCCTTAAAAATATGCGAACTTTCAAGGGAGCAAATGTTATCACTGACCATACGGCTCGTTTTAGAGCTGGACTATTCAATACTCGAAATTTCCATCAGTCAATGAAATGGTTTGCAGCTGCCAGACGAGGAGTTAGAGTAAGAGATTGCAAGTCGACATCCTGTTCTTGAAAATGAAGTCCCCTAACGCGGTCTGCCAGGCGGGATACTTTAAAATTAATTGGACGCTTAAAGTCCGCCTTTGATGATATGGAAAAGGAAGGTATTACTGAAAGATGTGACGATAGAAGAGATTGAAATATCAATTTGAGTATTGAAGAGAAAAAAAGGGAAATCAAAAAGTTATGCTTTGATCCCTTGAGTTAAATAAAAGTCGTTTTGATCCCTACGTCAGAAGAAATTATGGCCACCTCGTATGAAGCTAGGTTTTTCAGTGTTTTGGGTTAGAAAGATGGGTTTTGGCATTTCGAGTAAACAGAAGAATCGCAAAAGTTATGTGCCCTTGATGCACCCTACGGTCTCTACGATTGCAATAGGCTACTATTGAATGAAAATAATTTTAGAGGCTTGAGAGGAGTATGTATTTATAAAGATGACATAGTTATATTTGGCAGAACCTCGGCAAGAGCTCGAAAAAATAATATAAAGATTAATCCTGATAAGATGCAGACCAACGCAAACGAAATTATTTACCTAGGTCATGTTTTCTCTGAAAAAGGGGTTCGTCCAGATAAAGACCGAATACGAGCCATCCATAACATGAAGGATCCACAAAATAAAAAGGATCTACAATAGTTTTTGGGTGTCGTTAACTATGTATGAGCGTTTATTCTGAATTTAGCAGAACTGACATCTCCACTGAGGGAACTCTTAAAAAAAGTGTTATTTTCAAGTGGTTAGATTTACACACAAAGGTAGTTAACAGGATTAAAAATCTTATATTGCGTTCCCCGATATTGAAAGCATTCGATGAATCTAAAAACTTATGTATTCAAACAGATGCCTCTAAAAATGGATTGGGCTGTTGCCTGTTGCAGGCTAATCAGCCAATATCATCTGCATCAAGGAGCTAACAACGAGCGAAAATATTCTTAGATAGAGAAGATACAGCTTATCTTGAGGAGGATCCTTCTATAACAGAAGCGATATTATCAATTAATGTTGGTGAGGAACGTAAACTGAATTTTACAAGAACACTGGTAAAGATATAACATTAAATTAACTTAAGAACCTGAGTCAAAATGTAAAAATACGCTTCGTCTTTAGTATATTGGCCTGAGATTAGGAAGGATATAGAACAATTTACAGCAGCATGTGCACTTTGTCAAAACCGATTACAGAAGAAAATTATAAGGAACCCTTAAATTTCACATGAAATTCCATCATACTCGCAGCACGGTTTCGTACCCAACTTCATCGAACCTATAGAAGTCAATATTTCGTGTCACTTGACTACCGAGAACACGAAAGGTTGCGAGATGTAGGTCACCTGTGCTTACAAGACATCAAGCGATAATTTGTAAAAACAAGAAGAAGGAAATCGCGCAAATTCGAAGCAGATTTTGTCCAACAACGAAATCATTTTCTTTATGACGTCTTAAAAATATTCCGCCCCCCCCCCCACAGCAAAGGTATTTATTTTGGGTAATCCAACAGTTTAAATAGCTGTAGGTGGCTATAAGGTTTTGTCCAAAGAAACTCCTGAACGATTACAAACACTGCGATATCATAGCTCGCATACTCCGTCGATTTGCTGCCTCTCCTCTGGATTTGTTTATTGCGCGTCTCCTTTTATTGCACAGCAGCATAATGTCCTTTGACACGACACCAAATGACCAACAAGGACTTTTAGTACCACAAATACAATATAATAAAATGAAAGTTCTCATGCTCAGCAAATGTTCGAGACTTGATCTCCTTTAGGGTGGCCGGCTGTCTCTTAACAAGTTACTACCGAATGCGCGAATAAACCGAAAGTTTTTTTTTCGGTTTTTAATGAAAGGACGTGTCTATTGGCGATGGTTTTCGACTACCAGAATCGAGGTCTAACAAGGAATTATTTATTGAATAACTGAGGGGCAACCCAAGGCATATAGTCCTCATAACAAACCAGACGATAAATAAACACAAAAAAGGAAAATATAAAATGCTGTACACAACAATCGGGGGTTGGGCCCACTTTTAGCCCACAAAAATGGGTGAAATTGGAGGAGTAAGAAGGAACTTCTGGAACTTCTTCATCACCACCACGGTGCACATTGAAGAAATAAAAAAGAATATAAAGAATGAGAAATTCGTTCCCATTCAGTCGAGGAGGGTTTTCGATTTTTCTGCTGTTTTTGTTGTTGGCGTTTATTTTTTTCCCCAGTAGCAGGAGCGATTCCTTGAACGTTCGCCTGCCGCCGTTAGACGCTCCTGGGCATTTGGAGCATTATTCCTTACAAAACGAGGCATCCGACGATGAAAGGGAATCATTTTGAGTTCGTAAGAAACGTTGAATAGGTCGTTACAATGGTCTTAAGAAATATATGTATGCGTGTGTGTTATATAAGGCGAGTGAGAATGCTTCCAAGATTGACAGTACGAGGACATGCGAGTATGTGTATGGGAAGCAATATAAATGGTGTATGTACATGCAACTATACACTTCACACACATGTAGTTTCGTGCGAACATTTTCTTTTTAGTAGTGGGAAATTCATCCAAGCTCCCCACCAATACATTACACTCAATTAATATCGACTTATTGCCATTTCAGGGATGATTCATTCGGTATTAAATTTTGTTTGTTAGCACAATTTATCTCACATCGTTACCTTGAAAAGGATATTATTTCGATTGCACGTGAATGGATTTAAATTTACGAAAAACAAAACGAATTGTTCATTGCACGATAAAACTTTTCACACAACCACAAAAAAATAATAATAATATAACTACACCGATAACCTTTATTTATATACTTGAGTGTATCTAGATGGAAAACGTTCGTGTTGAATTTCCTTTTTGTATTTCCTTCATCATCGTTTAGTTTTTATTTTTATTCATTGTTTCTTTTTTTCGCTTTGTTTCTGCTTCTATTATTTACTACACACGTGCTTGTATTTTTATTTATCCTTAAATGGCAGGACACGAACACTGAGGAATTCGTTGTAGTTTGACAGAAATCAGGAACTTTTTAAGATGGTTTATTCGAAAGTTATTTGCCTCATTACGTTGGGGAATTTTTACAGAAACGCCGATTTATTTTCGTCGTCTGCATCGTTGGAAAACTGGAGCAATAGCTGGTGCTGGAGCTGGCGTGTTTTCGGAAGGGAACAAGAAATGCGATGTGTTTTCTGCTAATGTTTTGGATACAAAACATGGTTTTCCATTTACGAGTTGTTTATGTACATCAGTAGGCACATAGAAAACGATATGTATGTACCGATTCCTTTTAGAAGTGAGAAATTCAGTTTTTTTCGCTAGTTGATAAATGGAAGATGGCACACAATGATTCCCTCAAGAACTAGGCATCCGGATAGCACTTATTGTGCAGGCCGACCCCAAACACATTCACTACATCTGTACACTAAATTTTCGAGTTCACGTGGTATACAATGGTTCTTATAAGGAACGATCGTGTCTGAAAAAAAATTGGGGATACGTTTTAAAACGACTTTTACATTACCCAGCACTTGCCAAGGTGAAAAGTTTATAAGTAATACAAAAAATATTGTTGAAAAATATTGTTGAAAATTCTTAATTCAACAATGAACGATTATAAAAAAACGGTGTAGCTTATTCTATGAGCTTTCAAATGAGAGAAATTTCCATCGGCTCCAAAAAGTTGAACAATTTAAGCATCTGAAATTTTAAATTTTACATGACCTCTGATGTAGATCTTTCCCTCATGTTCAAAAACTGTCCAAACGACATAAAAATCAGTGTGAAGGCCTGAAATTATAAAAAAAAACTCAAAAAAGCAAGAAAGTGAAGAAAACAAAAAAAAAATATTGAACAAAACTTTATTTTCTATAAATATACGATAAAATTGCGTTTGAAGATTAATTATAAATCTCCAAAAGCCTACATTTCGGCATAAAATTGAGTTGCTTTTTTTTCAAACAGGGTTTTTGGACCCCCCTTTATTTTTAACTTTGCATTATTTTTGTAATTTGTTTTTATAGCGGCCAGAGAAGCATAAATTTTGCTGCAAGTGTAAACATATTTTGGTTCAGCCCTGTGACAGTCGGTGGCTTTAGTATTTGGGCTACGTTGGCATTCTTTGGGTACGGAACCGGCCAAGGCTTTTAATGTTCTACAAAATTTTAAGTCTATATGAAATACTTAACATAAGTAGGTTAGGTAAGGCTGTGCAGGGTTAGGCAGTGCTTCATAAGACACCCGGCACCATACTAGGCCCATCGCGATCCCTGATGCGGAGCAACAGCCTAAACACTTTCCTCCAGACGTTTAATTTCTCTATAAAATTTCCAAATTCGTTGGTAGTTGATGCGTCCTACTTCCTCAAGGGTTTAAAAAAAAGTAGTTGCCAAAAAATTGGTTTATTTCTTACGCAAGACAAATGTATATTATGTCAAAGAACTTTCTCCCTAAGCGTGTGCATTAAACTTAGCACGGCTACACGGAGATCCTTAAAAGCTTTATCCACACCGAAGCCTTCCAAAAGCGTTTTTTTGTTTTTCAGTTTTTTGGAGAAAATTAATGCGTGATCCTGAAAATACAAAACAAAAATTATAAACTGCATATTCTTTCCAACGCAGAAATAAGTTGTGACAAACTAAACAAGGATGCAGAATTCAATTTACGAGGTAAGATTACGACAAGCAGGCTTACATTCGACTCTCTATTTCGATAGTACTCGAGAGAGGCTTTGATATTCAAAGTAGAACCGCTGAGATACCCTTTTACATATCCTGAGAAGTCTTCGTAAAGTGGTTCTTAGAGACTATGCAGATGTCGATGTTTCCTTCCTGTACGTTTGCGCTACATGTTAATATTTTGGTTACCTAAATGTTGACGAGCTTAGACTCCATAAGGCCTTAGCCCGATATTGCTCAACTTCAAGTACACAAGTTGGCTTATTCTGATATACTTCGAAAGCTGAGAAAATTGGGAGTTTGTATCTGGGATAATATATTACTTATACCTTTAGGAATATTTCTTGTACTCATTTGTACTCATACACGTAAATAAAAGATTCTTGGAAACAGCACTTTTAGGAGCTGGGCCTAGCTACCTCATTTGTGTGTGCGAGTTAGTTTTACGTTTATCGCCGACTTTGAATGCCTACATAAAATTTATTTGACAGTTGCACTTTTCGGAGGATAGTCCATCAGTCGTGAAAGGCAGGCCCGTTTTTACTCTTCATAATTATATCAAAGTTAAGGCAGTCGCTTTGATGCCTTATCCTTGGAGATGGACTGTTTCCTGTTTTTTTGGTTTTGGCTTTCGCAGCTGATCGGAATTTTTGGTGTCCCATGCGCAATAAGCTTCCTGATGGGAAAGCGCATCGGTCGGAAACTAGTCAAAACGAGTTTAACCTTCGAATCGTAAACTACATTTTCTGTATTTCGAAGGACTTCAAAACTGTCCCTCTTGTTTCTTCTACCCTTATATTCGTCCTTAAGCAAATACTCTGCCGGCTTTAAAGGAGATGTAGATGCAGCTGCTTAACTCTCTTCTTCTACAGGAATGTAGGTTGTAGGGATGACATTTATATGTCGGCGGCTATATATTTGAATGACTTTTCCAGACGGATGTGAATTTAAGTCTTCATATTAGTAATCTGACCGGGACATTCAAAACTCTCGATTGAATTCACTTAAGCTTGGTGTTGACCAAAAACAGCAAGAACTTAACGGGGACACACAAGTTTCATGCCCAAAGTATCCGAAAAAATTGCATGGCATTTTCTGGCGGTAATACGACATATTTCCACTTTCTCCACTGGTTTAACGTTTTCATCGGTATTGGACGTATTGGAGCATCCATGGCAGGCATCGTTATTAACATCTTCTACGCCTTCTGTGACGAGCTTGAATCACTTTTTTGTCAAGTGCGCTTTATTTTTCACAAAAAAATTAATGCAGATTCTTTGACTTGAAATGCACACCGGCTGATCATGGGAACATGTTTTTGGAAACATGAGCGAGAATCGAATATAAATAAGTTGTCAGCGAAATTTGAAGTGTCACACTTTCTTATCAAACTTCGTAGATGTTCATACCACTTGCTCGAAGGAAATTGCGACAACTCGGCTACCTAAGCATTCATATGTATGTATAAGTTCCACTTAGAAATATTTGCTTCCGAAAAACACTCAATTCTTTGATGAAGATTTTAAAGAAATCCGTTCAGTTCGTTTTGATATTAGCGCTTACAAACAGACAGACACTGCACGCTGTTTTATCTAGACATAACTTCTGAAAGAAAGATATTCGTGAGAAATCTCGTGGCAAAAACTGAAATCAAATAGTGATACGGATAGTGTATTTGAAAAACTCTTGAAAAGCATTTATAGCTAAAGAAATTTCGAAAAACTGTAGCACGTTTTCCGCACTCTGCATGTTTTTACGTCACAACCTTGTTTGTTGTTTATTGAGTTGCATTATGCATACAATTTTCCAATCTTTCAAGTATCCTTTGTTCTTCTCCAATGTAGCGTATCATTTCAGTTGTACTTTGAAGTGAATTATGATTGAAATATAAAACATCAAATATAATTTTGGAAATATCAAACATGATGCGGATAAGGACGGAACTCGCACAGGAAAAAACCTCAAAACCCAAGTCAGCTTGATATACATTTCAAGCAGATCATACGAATTTATATTATAAAGCTTCCGCTGTACGTCCGTCTGTCAAAGAGCTGTTTCTCCTAAGCCGTTATAGGGAGACATTTGCAATTTTCAATGAAGGTGTACTGCTATTATCGCTACAACATCAAATAATAAAAATGATGAAAAGTGAAAAATGAATTGAGTTTACCTTACAAAAAAACTGATTCAAAAAATCGCAGCTCAACTTAACACATAAAAGACAATGAGCTTAATCCATATATACCTGTTTTGCTATCAGGGCGGCATTTTCCTCAATCCGAAAAAAGTTAATTACAATGTCATTTTCTAATAATAAAATACTTAAAAAATAATTATTTCACGTGATTTGTGAATGACGTTGTGTGGATTGATTACGCACACAAGGAAATTTAATGTTCAGATAATTTTTTTATTTTTAATAGATTTTGAACTCACACCACTTCCTTTTGACGTCAGAATCATTGATCCACACATTTCTGCAATATGTAAGGCTGCATCAAATAATCTTTTAATCCTTATTTTTTTTAACTTTTTAATTTCCCACCTGGAAGTTCTCACTCTCATTGGAAAAACAAGTAAACCGATGTCGAGCTTTTACTTTGTCTCGATTGCTCCTACATATGTATGTATATGCGATATTGGGAATCCAAAATTAAAGAAATATAGTGTTTCATACTTTTAGGAGGCGCGAAGCTCTTCTGGAGTCAATTCTCACTTGGTAACTTTTTCTCTAATAAACAGTCCCGACCTTAGACCGAATGCCGAGTGCTATCCTTAAAACTCCTATGCAATGCCAGACAAAAATTGGTCTAAAAAGCTTCAAGCTTAAACTTCGTGTAAAATAACAAGTACGGAAAGCCTCCGTGATGAACAGACGCAAATGTTCCCACTGGCAATTTAATATTCAGCTACGAGCAGGAAAGTCCTCAAGATGTACAAATATTTAACTTTGTTCATATCTGTGCTTCCTTTGTTGCGGAATGTTCAATTCCACGGGTATTATATTTCAATCGGCTGCCAATGATTGCAGAACTTTAGGAAGTGCTTTGGGCTCCTGTTGGAAATTGGAAGCTACTACTCGCCATTTTCAGGTTCAGTCAATTGTTGAACAAATTTAATTTAGTTTTGAATCAGATAGAAAAAGGTCATCATATCAGCTTCAATGGTAAAAGGTACATTCGCCTCATTGGGTACAAAGTTTCCGCCTTGTTGTAATTTAAACGAATACCCTTTTAAATGTAGGTATGTTGTCAAACATCCTACGGCAGTGTAACTTTATGGCACTGATCTGGGTCCCCATGTCATTGGTCTAGAACTTCTTTTAATGGGCAAAGTAAACTTTTTAGGTAGTCCGTAGTGTGCCCTGAATTATAAAAGAGAATGCACATAATTTGATCGAGTCGGGTTGATACATCGGGTTAATTGCATTTGGCAATTCGACAGGTTTCCCGTTTAACAACATGGTTGTTCAGGGTGTCAAGGAAACAATAGTGATACTTTCCGATTCTCATTTTTAGCTCCACGAATGATGTTTGGCTTCAGTTCCAACAAATTCCATGGAATCGCATTTCTTTGATTTTAATTCTAGAATAATGTCTTGAGGATCTGAGGACGGTTCCAATCCGAGTATTTACATGTTTAACAGTCGTGGAGTCCCTTTTAAGGTACTATACAACTTCATATTGACCTACAGATATCAGCATGTCTGCCAATCAGGCAGTATCCCGCGATGACAAATACAAGAACACTGAAGGAGTTACGACTCAGTTTGAGCTGTTTCTTGGTTTTTTGTTTGTTGACTACGGTCCAGAATTTTCTGGTCATATTACAGGTTTTTAATGTTTAGTTTAACTGAAGGACACGTCAATATGTTATGAAATAACATCTGCAGGCAACACTGTACCCGCACGGGTTGGCATTTTGCGTTGATGTTCCCTCTGTCTTGGCATCCAGTAAAGTTGGACTTTGGTTTTGAGTTTTATTATAGTCTTAGGCGATCGGGAGGGTAAGTCCTCTTTGAGGATCGTGGGGTGACAATAAACTCTGCGTCATTTTCTGGCTCTTGATTTTTTTTATTACATTATTACCTGAATTTGAGCACGAATATTATAAACTGAATGTACAATCGTTAACTAGAAAATATATTTTTTTTTGTTTAACTTTTAAGTTCGTTTTAATTTTTTATGAAAAGATAAACTGAGTTTACACAGCCGACTGCTATAAGCGTTTTGGCACTGTCTTGTGAGAACCGTGAACGTTTTCCAACATGTCTTGATGGCTTTCACCAGTAGCAGTTTTGGCAATACCTCTGACACCCCTTTAAAATGAAAAAATTAAGTGTTCGATACCCCAAAGAAGCTATAATTACAATGGTCGCCAAGATGCAGTGTTTTGACAAAAGTGTCAATCACGCCACTGGGAATTCTTGTGCGCGCTTTCGATGGGAAGTATCCGGGCTTTTAGAAATAATTTGCTTTCATGCAGTTATCCTTAGTTTATTTCCATTCTTTTAAAAAAAATAATAACAATAATAATTTCAAGACATTTACTGCTCCATTATAAAAGTTCTGCCAAATTCCAACTGACATATGTCATCCATATTATTATTGTTATGGAGGCCAAAGAAAGTCAAACCGAAACGTATAGACCACCCTGTAAGTATCATTTTTTATGAGGATTTTTTGCTAAATTGTTAACTCTCTTTATGGTCGCACTGTGAGTTGATTTTCTTAAAGCTGTTGAAGGGCTAAATCGTTTAAGCGGAAGGGATAAATGAAAAGCTCATTTCCTTGCTTATTTCAATGAGTCATAAATATTTAATATCATCATTTATTTAAACAAATCGATTCAGGGATGGTAGTTGCCATCAGTTTACCCACCAACAGATTTATCGATCGCATTCTCTTCACTACAGGCTATCCACCTTGGCTCTAATTATTTATGAGCCTGTGGGTGAAGATTTATCTGAAAATCTACACCTGGCTACAACAGTTTCGTAACCGTGTTGCGATGACATTTATTACTTCACCGAGGTAATAATATTGTTCCACTCGTTGTCGGGGCTGTTTAGTCCTATCTGATATCTCGCATCGCAAGGGGTGCTGAAGCCATTCACTTTGATTGATAATGATTGAGTTCAGGCACACACAAAAGCCGGATAACAATCTGAGGCAAGTACACCATAATTGATTGTCAGTTTGTTAGGGATCAGAATTACACTTACGCAGCTTAAAACCATACACAGTTTTATCGATTATCGATGCACAACTTTTAGATACATTTTGTTTTTACTATCTTTTTAGCTCGTAACCGGCGGGAGGACTCAATTGAACAAGAAAATTAAAAGAATTAAAAAACAAAATATTATCTATGAATTGGATGCCTCCGAAAGCGATAACAGAACAAAATTATTTCAACAATGAAACTTAGTGTTAGCGCGTATCGCGCACATGCATCCGCACATAAGAAGATTCTATCCAACAGTTATCATTCGCAACATAACTACGGCAGTACATCAGCGGCATCAGCAGCGGCGTCAGCGTCGGCGGCGGCGTCCACACCAAGCACTTTTTTTACGGTAAGAAGCTACACAGAGCTCTTTATGTGTCATTCGTGAGTAATTAATTTGTTCTGCTCGGGGTTAAGGTGATGAACTAATTCTTTTTATTTACTTTTACTTAACTAACGTTCGCTAACTGCTCACATTTGGGGACAGTTTATAAGTTAATTCACTGTAATGACAGCAAAGGGAGGCAAAGATACCGAAACCCATCAGCCGTTTCAACCATGTGCCATGTCGTATGACTTTCATTCGCTAAGGACACAACAAAAGTTTTACTTTGGCAGCAGGAGGAGGATAGTGACATTTGACTTTTGAACTGTCAAACAGCTTAGGTGCGCTTGAGTTTTTGAATCATTCGTTCCACATAATTTAAGGATACCTGTGAAAATACCCTTAGGCACTTAAGTTATAAAGGTTAGGGCGTGTGTATGCGTGTAATACGATATGCGATGGTGGTAGCAGCCATACCTACCTATACTCGTAGTCAGTTCAATGCTTTTATGTTGTCCCTTTCTTTTGTGTGTGCGGTTTAGTGCAAAATAAAATATAACAAGGACACGAAGGAAGAATAAATAAATAATGTAATTTGGAATTAGGACACATAGAAAGGAGTAAAGAGGTTTTGTAAGTCCTATTATTGTAAGTGTTTTTTCTTTGTTATTTGTTTGTACCTGTAAGACATCCTCTTCGTTTATCCATAGACGTAAATGTTTCTTTGTTTTTATTTTATCTTTTTTTCAAGGTACTGAATGTGTCCACTTGAGGGTGAATGCAGCAGTCGTCCGTTTTCACATATCGCGTTCAGAGTTAGTTTCCGTCACACACGCTATTTAACTGTGCTCCAGGTATGTCGTCACACATTTTGAACGGAAAAGCTTTTTTAGCCACTAGAACGAGGTCATTGTCTACAAATCTTGGACGTATGACATTCATAGACGTGAATCACGTCACCAACGACGACAGTGTCCGCATAGATGGTGTAGCCGTGTGTTAATGAACGCGTTTAGGGATTCAAACTTTCACCCCGACAGTGTTGTATGGGCATTGATTTAGCCTGTCGGCTGGCGTTTGTTTTTTTTTATTTTATTTTACATGTTGGGGTCTTTGTGCCTTATAATGACATGAGGGATGTGTCTCGCCCAATCCCCTTGGATTCGCAATATTTTGGGCAGCGATTATTTTTTTTTTTTATTATGAAGTGTGAAGTTTGTGCAAATGTTGTTGAAAGTCTATTATTGATTAGCAACTTATATGACATCGAAACGAGAAGATGTATAACATTTGTTAAAGTTTTAATTACAATTTGTGGGTAGAAGTGAATGTTCACTTGTTCTATTTGAAAAAATGTCGCGGCTCAATTCTTTGTTCTTCCATCTAACCACATTCTCGCTGGCTGTCAAAATAGTACTTTCATGCTGCTGATCTACTTGTCAGATGAGTTGTTTATTTCCAAAAAGTAGTTACCAAACTTGATGACATCATTCCGGAACTATGTGAAGATTATAATATGGGAATTCGGATAACCCGTCTGCCTCAATCAAATTTGACAGTTTGTTGACAATATCCTTGTCATTTGTCTTTCAAAATACCCAAACTTTGTTGTCGTGGAAATGACGGGAATTCTTTTGTCATTCTCATTCTTGTAGTTCTATTACCTTTACTCTTTTCTCTGATTCGAAAAGTTCCAGCATGTTTTACTTGAAGAGTTAATTACTTGTGTGACTGACGTTTAACATGAGTGGTCTGTTAAGATTGGGTACCTATTTTATTATCGGATATAGTGCATGAGAATATCCTGAAACCGTTTAATTCCAAATGCCACATATAGCTTTCGTCAAAATATCCTTGAAAAGCTGACTTTCATCTGCCACGGGTCAGTGCACGCTGCTTTGGGTAGGTAAGGTCACGCTTCCTGACATTTGTAATTACTCAATACTTAATTTGTTTTTAACATGGGCATTATTGTCTATGTCATCAATTGTGTTGAAGGGAAGTCGTACGGTTTGCGGTAGTACCTATTCCTCCTATCATCCTAATGCCAGATACGAACGTTCCCTCGAAGACAGTTTTTTTTTAGAAGGTTGAGAAAAAGTTTTTTTTGAATTTCGACTATGGTGTCGTACGTCATACGTACGAGTATGTGGGCTTATTATTTGTGCCGGGTTGATCTGGTGCTCCACAACATCATTTTTATAGCTGTTCATTGTAGTGTTTTATCCATGAGGTTTTCGATGGATAGATATTTTGTCGCCACCATGTATTCTGTTTAATCCACATACATTTTAAAGTCAACTCTACTGACCTTTTTTTTCCAATCACCGTGAAAGTGACAGTAATAATGTCAATATCGGCTGCGAAGCCCACAACCTGGAAAGACTTGAGAAAGAATTTGTCTTCCATGTTGACTCCTGCTTGGATCTCAAAATCTGCTCAAGAATTGCTTTAGCCAGTGCAAGTCTGGAATCACTCGAAGTCACACAGTGCATCACCTGGTTTTGAGCATCGGAAACGCGAAGCTGCACACGAATAAGGAAAACTGGAGGAGTAAAATTAATAAAATGTGGCAGGAAAAAGATCAGTGAAGAAAATTAAGAAGAGAGTGTGAAAAAGCGGAGCCCTATCGAACACCAATATTTTATAAGAATTGAATGAATTTCCACTTTTCAGTAAGACATGTCAGCAGATCTAAAAGCTAAGTTAGCGCGAGTATCACGAGGAAGTAGATCCTTGATTGTGGATCGTCCTTTATTTTGAAAACGAATGAGAAAATCCTTGATCAATAAATAAAGTAAAAAATTCCTTAAAACCACTTCCTGAAAATCAATATCCTTCAAGGAAATTGTATGAAGAGAAATTGCCATCTGTGGCTGTATGGATATTCAAGAAGCCTTTGACAGCATGCTTCATATACATAGCAGTGAGGCAAGCCATAGTCTGAAAAATTATTTCTGGTCCCATTAAAATTACAGAAGACATCCTTACTTATTAAATTTAAATAGCATCACATCGATTTTTCAAAAAGATGTAATTTCTCGTTTTCGTTGGACATTTATTTCAAACGCGGTTCACAAGACATTGCGAACATAATCTTAAGAATAAAAGCTTAATTTAACGAAAATACAAAATTAGAAACAAATCAAAATAAACAAATTTGAATGAAGATAAATATCGAGTGAAGCTAGTCAAAAAACTCCCTGGAATATAGAACTCGAATACGCTACAGCAACGGTAATTCTCATGTGCCAATGGCTTAGTAGTAAATCCTTGGGTGGCAAACCCAATTTGATCCTCTGTTTTCTCAACAAGAAAGTTAAGGCGACCCGATTTGATCCTCTGTTTACTTAACACGATAGATAAGGCGGCATTACCTTATCTATGAATTGCCTACTGGAGAAATCTTCCTAGACTCAGACAATCTAAACTACTAATAAATCCTTTCTCTTACAGAGAAATATTTAAACTCAGCAAGGAAAATATTAGAAAGCTGATGAGCTTCCTCTCAGGCCACTGCCACTTGAGATCACATCCAACCAAACTAGGGCTCAGTACATCCACCGAATGCCGACTCTGTTTGGAAGACGACGAAACGTCTATACACATTCTTTGCAAATGTCCAGCTCTAATTTGGTTAAGAAGGCGTTTCTTCCTCAAGTAGATATGCTTCCCATTGGACATTAGACAGTCCAATGCTAAAGACATTCTGACTTTCATCAGAATGATGGAATGTCTGTTAGCCTTAACAAACTCTCCAAGATACAAAAGGTCTACTCTTTTAGACCGCAGTGTCGCCACTTGGGCTGGGGCTGATATTTAAAAAATAAAAGACGGCATTAACAAGGCGGACGGAAAAAAATATGTGATGAGATGTTAAGGCATCTCATGAGCTTTTTTAACGTTTCCTACAGCATGACTAGCACGACTTTAAAAATGCCTATTGGCCTATTGCGCCCAAGTTCTTCTGAAAATATCTTACCTCAAAGCAGGCAATCTTGAAACTATCGTCAGTTCCAAAACATTTTCCATAAAAATCATGGTGTTCGTTTTTGATCCTCACTTTTCATCAACCTGTTCTTATTCGGTTGTTAACTCATCTTATAAGGTTTTAATACTGAGGCTCTAGCGTTATGTTCTTGGAGATATTTTATGATGAAAATCTAAATATTTTACATCAAGTTTGCTTCGATGTCAGATCCTGTAATCGAATCGGCAGTATCTTTGCCAAGGCAGATGTTCCTATGGCTCTGTTCCGAATAGCCATATCAAAGCTATTTGGAATTGTCACCTTATTGTCTAAGGGGACTTCGGTGACGTCGTCCTTAGTAATATGGTTTTGGGTCCTCAATCATGGAACCGAGTGCTTACGTGGTCTCTCATCCTAATAGGCTCGCAGACTGTTTTTAACGTCAGACACCTTGGCAAAAGACATGTCTCTTGGCGTTGTTCCATCATGAATCCTTTTTTTTTATGTTTCGTGTGGGGTATTGTACTTGGAACCCAAGGCTCAAATAATGAAACTTCCTACTTTGTCTTTATTTGTCTTTATGAAAGTCGCCGAAAAACAATACACTTTATTCAAATCCCTTGCTTACAACGCAACCATTGTTCATTACTTATTACTGACTTTTCACTTTTTAATTTTAGTTTTTTAGTTTTTTTCTAGAAGATGCATAAAAGTATAAGCGGCGCTATGGCTCAGTGGTTAGTACGTTGGACGGCTGAGCAAGTTTCTCACGATCGCGTAATTATTTGCCTGCGGGCTCTATAGTAGGAGAGCCGACCGCATGATGTCCTAAGGCATAAAACAATAAGATCAGTTGAGTAAAAATTGAAAGTTTGCTACTAGACCATGGGAAACAACCAAGGGTTGTCGGACATTTTTGCCCAGGGGTGGAATAACGGTGCTACTTCCGGTACGATTTTTTTGTGATTTTCATAGCCATGAAACAATAGATCAAACTAATAACTGCTGGATAGAGGGCGTTGAATACTATTCGGAGGTATAGGGTTGGCAGGCTCTAACCCGCCACTAACCCTCGACAACCCTACTTTTAGTGACCCTATTTTTTCGATATTCCATACCCATAAAACAAAAGGATGAAACATATACCAAATTAAAGGTAAGAACTTACAGTTTACGAATATATAGGGTTGTCTGAAATGAATCAGCCAGGCACATAGACAACCATGCCAAATGCATTTGATGATCGATAAGCAAACTGAGTGATTTACAACTAATTTCTGTTATGACTCTATTCTAAATATTCAGAAAAGTTAAATCATGTGCAAAATCCAAAATTTCATAGCGCACAACTTTCATGGTCCTTATGTGCATACACAAACTTTTATCAAATGAGAAGAGAACGCATCAAACTTGTTTTAACTGTGCACTTGTCGCTGAGCATATTACAAAAATGCAGTAAATATTCTTTTTTATCGCTATCATATTATTTATGAAAAACCAAGAAGGCGATGGCTCGCTTTTAAATTACTATTGTCAATACCAAATCATAAGTAGTGTGTTTACTGCATTAACCGGTTGTTTAGCGAATGAAATGAATGAAAATGTACCTAATTTCACCAATAAAACATTTGAAAATTTCTCAAAAGCGGTGTCTTTTCGCCGATTAAAAAAGTTTAAATACAGAAACATCGACCTTCGACCAGAAATAATTTCTAATTCCGGCTACCACTCATCGTGCTACAAAAAAGTCACGGTTTTGATGAACAAATATAAAAGAGAATTTGAAATTTTCTGTCAGACTGAAAACGTAAGTTCAATTTCTTGAAGACCTACCCATTGGTTTATGGATTCTCAATAGACTCAACTCCGCAATGAATGCAGCAAACACATGAATACATAATTTTTTTGGTGTTCTTAGTACATATAACATATTAAAGAATGCTATCAGTTTCTAATAATCCTTTTTTTGTGTAAGGATAGTTTACATAGTATTAGAACAAAAATCATTACGCCTTTGCAAGAGGACATTCAAATTAATCGTAAAGATGACATTGCGTATGAGTTGCAGAAAAGTAGAATAGATAAAGACAGAAGAGCTCTTGATACCATTGCCAACACATTCAAACAAAACATGAATCCTTTCGACACAGACGTCAATAAAAATGAATTTTTCAATGTTGCAACATGCAGGGCGGTTTCTTGTAAGGCAGCTGATTTTCTTTTAAATGTAAATGAAATGGGCCGAAAACAAAAAGTTAATTTTATTACAGAATGTGAAACAATTGGCGACCGTTTTCAAAAACCAATTAAACGCAATGTTATTTTAAATTTTGCATCGGACTGCATTAAGAAAATGCAAAGTAATGGGAGTAAACAAGCCTTAATTAAAATGGAGCGAGATATTTTTGGTCGCCTTTTAGCAATTGCTCTGAAAAAGAAAATAAATTTGGAGGTTTGTCTTTCTTATCCCCTTGCGCCTGCTCCACCAGCTCTCTGCCAAGTCACAGGAGAGATGCATAAGACCGATAAATCCGCTCTTGCAAGGATTTTAAAATCTTTTGTTGAACCATCAATTTCTCCAAGCGTAGATATAGAGATCTTCGATGGTTTTTACTTTTTACATCTCATTTTTTTTTTTTTCATTTCAAGGCATTTTTATTCAGTAAATTCATTTTCCTTACATGCTAGACAAAAACGCTTAAAGCTAGCTTAATTAACTTAACTATATTTATACTAACTTACTGGCCCTGTGCGGGCGCTCTAAGCTAAACTTAACAACTTAAAATATGTCTTTCGACTTAATACTATTTATTATAATTAAAATTATTCTAACTTATTAAAAAAAAAACTAAGAAAAAATTTTACATGTGGAAAAAACTTAGTATATGGACTTTTATTTTTGTAACTTTACCTAAAACTAAACTTAAAACTAATCTAAAATATAAAATCTTAACCTAACTTAATAATATTAAAACTAACTTTTATAATACAATTGTCCTAAAAACTAACACTACCTTAAATATACATATATAAGCCGGCCACGGCTGACAGTACATGCTATCTTATTTGCCTTAAGGGCACTCAGAGTCAGAAGTATACAACGACAGAGATCATTCTCCATCCAGCCACCAAAAGTTCTTGTATTGCCTTTCGACATCCGCTCTATCGCGGTCAGATACCGCCCTACTGAACCTGAGGGTCTCTGGTGAGCTACTTGCGACGTCTTGTTCGTAAGTGACTCGCCCGTCCACAGCTTTTCGACCAACGTGGAAGATTAACGGTACCGCTAATCTATCCTGGACCAGACCTTTTCTATCTAAATAGAGAAAAGCTTCAGGGGGAATAAGGCCGTTGAGGCGCACTGTCTCATGATGCAAATCATTGGGGTAAAAAGCCCCGGAGATCAAGTTGTTGGTCGAAGTCATTGCTCTTGCAATGTGACTTCGAATAAGTTTAATCAGAAAGTTGTCCACTCTGATCAGGTTGGCCCCGTTGTACAGTACCTCATTACTATAGAATTTTTTGTACTCAGACTCTGGAGTTCTATATAAATGGAGACAAGCCCTAAGACATCGTCTCTCGAAAACCCGTATCTTTTCCATTAAGCTTGTTCCCACGTTAAACCAAACGGGACAGCCATAAGCAAGGACAGGCCGAATAAGGGCCGTGTAGCAGATCACCTTTACCTTGGCATCGAGTTGGCTGCTGTGAAACAGCCTCTTTGTCAAGGCAAAGGCCGCTTTGGCTCTGGCCAGAGCAGCATCTATATGTTTGTTAAAATATAGATATTGATCTAGCCAGATCCCAAGGTATCTGACAACACTTCGATTCGCTAATGGCTGTCCGTTTTGTCCAACAATAGAGAACATTCGCCACTTCTTTCTAGTATTTCTAGAAGCCCTAGACAACGGAGTCCTAAACAGAATGGTCTCGCACTTTTGAAAATTGATTTTCAACTTCCAATCATCGCAATATCCCTGAACTTTTTCGAAGTCACGCTGCAAAAGACTAACAATGACCTCGATCTTCGGACTCGACCTGTACGCGATCAAGTCATCTGCGTACGCTATGGATTGGCGGAGAGATCCTACAAGATCACTTGTGAAGATCGTAAATAAAATCGGCGAAATTACTACACCCTGTTGTAGACCGTTTTTAATTTCAAAAGTCCCAGCAGACACCACACTGCCATTTTTCACAATAAACTGTCTGCTGGTGAGCATATCTAAGATTATGTACAGCAGCGGTTTGCTTATGCCGAGCTGGTCAAGCTTGAAAAAGAGCCCCTGCAACCATACAGTGTCAAAGGCCTTTTCCAAGTCAATCAACAAGGCACCCGTGCATTGTTTCTTACCTTTGTTCCATTGGATATCTGATACCAGTTTAGACGCGGCATGTATACAATCATGCCCCGCTCTGAAACCGAATTGGTTATCCGGAATAATATTTTTGTCCTCAACCCACTCGGTCAGGGCTCTATTGATAACCTTTTCAAACACTTTGCTGATATTGGGAAGGAGACTTATCGACCGGAGATTTGCCGGATTGGATGTGTCTTTGTTCCGTTTAGGAATTGGTTGCACCACCGCTGTCTTCCAATGAGCTGGATAATGTGCATTATTCAGCAAATTGTTAAACAGGGTGGTGTAAATGTTTACCGCTTCTAGAGGAAGCTGTTTGAGAACAATGTTTGGTATTTCGTCGATTCCCACAGATTTCTTACTTCTCAGTGAACCGAAAATGACCAGGAGATCTTCCTTTGATATGAATGGAGGGTGAATCCCTTCATTGGCGATGACATCATTTGCCAAATTCTCGTCATTGAACATGGTGAAACCAGTGTTCTCCGATCGCCAGTGCTCAATGTCATATCGCAAGTAGAAGTTGTGCAATAGGACACGATTTTCCAAGATATGGTTCGGGCGAGTGCTAACATTCACCTTATACACATCCTGAAACGCCGCACCTATTACTTCAACTTTCTCCTGAGGATCTTCGATCACAAAAAAGTTGTCATCTTCGATCGCTTCTATTGGATCTATGCCTGCTGTCACAAGTACATGTTCGTTGTCTGTAGTTCGGGGGAGCTTAAGACACGGAAGCTCATTCTGATTTTTTCTTCGAAAAATTTTATTAATTTCCGGGAACATACTAGGATTGCTAGCTTTAACAGCCCGGATTTTGTTATTCCAATGCGAATTAATTGCAGCACGGTAATTTTGCTGAATTAATTGCTGTAGGTTTTTAAGCTGTGATTTCAGTGTCCTAACCTCCGAGTTTTGTGGGTCAGTAAAACGTCTGTATAGTAATTTGAGCCTTGTCAGTAGCCTCCTCTTTTGTCGGTGTAGAGCGTCGATCGTAGCGTTGCGGTATATATTGACATTGTCAGTCAGTTGGTATTTGGGAATTGTTCTGTCCATTGTTTGTTTTATTGTGTCGTCCATCCGTTTGAGGTAAGTGTCGATCTCTTCGTTCGACAAATTCCTGTTGGATGGTGGGTTGAGCGAGTCCGAAGAGAGTGCTCTTGTCATTGTTCGGGAGAAGCGTGTCCACCGCGTCCTACTGTAATTGTAAGAATGCGTTTGAACATACTCCTCCAGTTCCGCAATTTCGTTGGGAATTGTTACTACGGCACTAAATCCGCAATGGTCACTGTCGTACACGAATGTGTGAAGACAGTTTATTGTTTGTCGGTCCATGTCAGTCAGCTGTATCCGTTCGTCAAACAGCATAAGATCTATATAGGAGCCTGATCTGGGATAAGACGGACTATCCGTCGCTTTTAAATCGAGTCGATACTCGACACTATTCTGACCCCACCAATTGAACAGTAGGTTCCCTCTAGTGTTTGGTGATTGATTTCTCCAATTACTATGTTTGGCATTTAGATCTCCGGCCATGAGGTAATAATTCTCTTCCGAACCCAGACGTAAGTATTGAAAAAGTGTCTCGAGCTCTGAGATAAAACAGGTTTGTTGAGTAGCTTCAGTTGCATAGGCTGCGATCATATACAGCCTCTTCCCACTACGGAGGGGGATGCATATGATGCAAGCCTCTAGCACCTGGAATCTACGCACTTCACCGCTGTACATAACCTTAAAACGCAAATTTTTTCTAACAAAGATAGCGACGCCACCAGCTCCATTGGAATTGGGTCTGTCTCTTCTTATGATATGATACTGACTGTGCCTCAACTTGTGCCTCTGAGAGAGCTTAGTTTCGCTAACCAGAAGAACATCGGGACTTTGGTCTTCTAACAACTTGAAGAGTACAGCTCTTCGTTCGATATTTATTAGCGAATTTACATTCACTGAAAGGATCTTTAAGGGTTTCTCCACCAGCGAACACATTACGACTGGAGGCGCGTTAGACTCGGCAACAAAGTGTAGATACGATCTACGCGTGTCGCCTGTTCCTGAATTTGCTGTTGCAGCTGACTAATTTGCCCCTGAATAGAAAGCAAAATAGCCAGCAGATCAGCATCACCACTAGGTGCTCCAGGTCGTGAGGCCTGAGGAGCAACCTTTGGTGCTTGTTGTACCGTACTCCTCTGACCGGCCGCCATTTGGGCATAGGTCACATTGGGAGTTACGGCTGGAGTTTTAGGAACAGGTGGGCGCTTCACCTCCACCTTCTGTTGACGAGCCAGGTTTAATTTCCTAGCATATTGGTAACTGGAACAACCCCGATAGTTAGCGGTGTGTCCCGAGTTACCACAAAGAATACACTTCAGAGACGTGGTATCATCAACCCTATCCTTACCTAGAGGACATTCCTCTGCACTGTGGTTCAATGCACACTTAACGCACCGAAACTGCATTTGACAGTTCGCAGCGGCGTGCCCGAACCTCTGACAGCGAACACATTGTAAAATGTTATCGCTGCGATTTAATTTTTCCCAACTAATGCATTGATAGTCTAGGACTTTAATCTTCCTCAGACTTTCTATTTTGCTGTTGGGGGTCAGCTGGACCAGGAAGAACGGTAATTTCCGCTTCTCCCTTCGGGCCTTTGCTGTAGTGAAAGGCTTAACACTGACGAACTTAAGATCGTCACATTCCTTCGCTTGAAGCTCCTGAAGGAGCTCCTCGGGATCGGTGGACGAATCTAAACCACGAAGGAGCATTGTCTGCAAACGCTCACTTTTGGGAGTGAATGAGAAGAACTCCGTCGTCGTTTTCTCTAATAAGTTTTTAATGAGTTTATGGTGCTCCACTGTGAAGCAGTGGATAGCATGCCTATCTTTGCTTAATCTTTTAATGATAAAATTATCGCCTATGGCCGACTTACATAATTTTATAGTGTCTTGGAGCTCCAGTTTGAACGCATTGATGGGAGGCACCTTTGGCCTCGTTGTCGTCTGCTGCTGCTGTTGTTGTTTCTGCTGCTGATGTTTTTGCTGCTGCTGCTGCTTTTTTTGTTGCTGCTGTTTTTGCTGCGTTTGTGATTGTTGTTGCTGCCTTGGCAACCCTGGTAGTTGCTGCTGCTTTGGCAACCCTTGAAGTTGCTGCTGCTTAGGCAGCTTTGGTTGTTGTTGTTGCTGCTTAGGCAGCTGTGCTGGTGCCGTATTACGGCTGATAGTTGCCAGCTGTTGTTGTGCCGCCTGGCGCTCTTTTTCCCGCCGAGCTATTTGCTTTGCTTTCACGGCCTTAAGCAGAATCTCCAATTGGGAGATTTCATCATCTTCATCATCTGTTTCTGATGACGCCAGAGAGACGAAATTGTTGCTATCTCCCGTGTAGCGGCCTTCACCGCCGTCGGAGATATACGGGAAATCATCTCGATCGCCCGTTGTTGCTGCTGCAGCTGTTTTTGCTGCTGACATGACTGCTGCCGCAATTGCCGTAGCCGATGTTCCCGCAAGCGCCCGATCCCCGGTTCCTTCCGGCAGCTTCTCTGATGAAACCGAAAGGGACGGACGCTTGACTAGATTAGGAGTTGGTTTAACCCTCCTCCTTCGTTTGCCAGTCGACGATGCTGACGAAGACGGCGGTACCGGTTTTGGGTCAGGCGGTGCCTTCCCCGTTACACCTCGTTGCCCGAGTGGGGACTGTTGTCGCCCACTCATCTTCTCTTAACGTTTGTTTTGTTTGTTGAATTATTAATTTAATAATTCGAAAAAAATTTTTGTTTTATATTTGACCCGGTTGGGATTTGAACCTGTACGTGTGGATCACGAGTCCGACACACAGCTACTGCACCGGCTGGTTTGTTATCAGCGCAGTAGCAAAAAGAACACTTGAAAATAAACCACTGACTTGCTTTCACTGTTGGAATAAACACTTGTTGTTCCTCCGAAGGTTCGTGAACGAATGACTTTTTACATCTCCTAGGACCATCTGTGCCACAAACCTTTGGTAAAATCGCTGAAATGGTATTAAAAAAAGTATGCGCTACAAATGTATCAGAAATACATTTAATATTTGACAGATACTTAACTCCTTCTATTAAGGACTGTGAGCGTTGCAATCGGCAGGAGCAAGACTCTCCATATTTTATTATTGGAGCGCAGCAATCGAGGCCTACTGATTTTACAAAAAGCTTAAAGAATAAAAATTTTAAGGAAGCCATAGTCAAATTTTTGGCAGATTACTGGGAAAACGGCTGGTTGGCACCGATAATACAAAATAAAAAATTTTTTTTAACTGTTGATGAGCATTGTTTTTCATATCGTTCGGATAGTAAAAATAACGTAACTTTTCAATTGCCATTGAAAATGATTTCGAGTGCCAACACGAGGAGGCGGATACAAGAATAGTGTATCATATTGGTAAATGTGCTGAAAATTCAATAATCGTTGTTAGGGCTTCAGATACTGATATTTTGATTATTTTGCTAGGCAACATGATTAAATTTCCCAGCATTGAAATTTATATGTTAAGTGCCAACTCCAAAAATACTGGCCACAGCAGTATCAACTGTTCTGCCTTGGCAGTAGCCCTCGGCTCGAATTTGTGTCGTGCACTACCTGCTTTCCATGCATTTACCGGGTGCGATTACACAGCAAGCTTCTTTCGAAAAGACAAAGCAAGCCGTTTTAACTTCTCCAAAAAAACAAAAAAAATTCAGGATGTTTTTGGTTCATTAAGTGACATTACCAATATTAATAATAATGAAAAATTAAATTTAATCTATTTCAAAAAGTCAGAAAATGAAAAATTGTTTAAAAAAAAAATTAGAGGTTTTGATTCCAGTCTCATTCCACCATGCTGGAGTTCCTTGAGGCAGAAGGTTTTGCGCACTATTTTTGTAGCTTCAATGTGGCAAAATGCTACGAATTATTCTAGTTCTACGTTAAATGCACAGGAATGTGGATGGGTTTTGAAACAATGTCTTGAACCACTTTGGTTCTTAGGAAACCCAACGCCCCTTAACGTAGACGATATTTTAGAAAAAAATACGCCCCAAGACGAAGATAATATAGACGATGAAGATGTATTTGAAAATAATTTTGACGATTCAGATTCAGACTTAAACTAGTTTTATTCGTGCATACACATATTAATTTAAAAATAAAAGCAACATGAATTTGTATAACCTCTTAATTGAGTTAAGAAAATATAACAAAACGTGAAAATAAAAATAAAAATGTATTATTGTATAAGAAAATTGTTCGGCAATTGATTTTTTTTTGCTGAAAAAGCAAGCGTTTTGTTTCATGATAAAGCTAAAAACGGTAGGTTGTCTATGTGCCTGGCTGATTCATTTCAGACAACCCTATATATTCGTAAACTGTAAGTTCTTACCTTTAATTTGGTATATGTTTCATCCTTTTGTTTTATGGGTATGGAATATCGAAAAAATAGGGTCACTAAAAGTAGGGTTGTCGGGGGTTAGTGGCGGGTTAGAGCCTGCCAACCCTATACCACCGAATAGTATTCAACGCCCTCTATCCAGCAGTTATTAGTTTTATCTATTGTTTCATGGCTATGAAAATCACAAAAAAATCGTACCGGAAGTAGCACCGTTATTCCACCCCTGGGCAAAAATGTCCGACAACCCTTGGTTATTTCGCATAGTCTAGTAGCAAACTTTTCATTTTTACTCAACTGATCTTATTGTTTTATGCCTTAGGTCATCATGCGGTCGGCTCTTGGACTACTATTTTCGCAGAACTGGCAGAGCTTACACCTACAGCTAATTTCCAATTCCGAACTGCCCTTCTCGTGTCAATAATTCTTTGGACTGCAACCCTTGACGTCATGATCAACAGCCCGACGCCCTATTTGGAAGTGTTCCTTTGATACATTCGATTCCTGATTTCCTCGGCGTCAAATGTCATATTCTCATTAAATATAGTAAAACCAATCCTCGGTATCATTTGAAAGGTGCCGATCCAAATAGGAGCCAGCTAGTAAGCTAGCACAATATGATTCAACTCGTCTTAATCGAGTCAGGCTTGAAAGGAAGAAGTTTTTTGAACAGACTCCGACAGTGTGAATGCTTTTTAAACTATGAACAGACTTGGATATACGCAAGGCTTCAGTCTTCTAGTGTTTTGAGAAGTATGGCTCCTTGATCAATATTTATTAGTGAATTCACACTCGACTGAAGATGTGGTTTATTGTACAAAATGATACGTTTCAATTTTCCGTCATTTTGTGTAAGATGTTTTGTCAAGTCGTTGTTTCAATACTATTTACATCTGATTTTCCGAAACTACCAGGGTGCGAGTCATCAATATACTCTGTGAACACAGCGATTTTTCCGTCGCTTAAATTCGGTGATCAAGAAAAATTTAAATCTTGCGGCCAATATCATGGCGTATTATAAGAGGTTGAAAATAAAAGGCATCTTTTTAACCAGGAAACTAAAACCTTGCTTCTGAGTGGCAGTCTTCCGTTAAAGATGTGGGCATTCACCTTGACTCGAAATTAATGTTCAACGTGAATACCATGAAAGCAATAAAGCAATAAAAATAATATATTCATACTATATATAAATTGAAAATCCCTACTCGCAAATGAAAACAGAGTTATTATATAAGTTTGAATAAAAACATATTTTAGTCAATTCCTTTGTATGATTTTGTAGTTTGGAGTAACTGTGCAAAGTCCACCCTAAAAAAATTGCTAATATCGCAAAATTACTCGTTAAAATGACGTGACACCATTCCACCTAAAATCTGCACAAAAGGGCCAATATTGAATTAATCTCCGATAGAATATGAAAACTCAAGGAAACGTTTCTTCCCAGATACGGCTTTACAGACAAAGCTCTTATAAAGCACATGATGTTTTAAAGTTTCCGTTGTTTATCAATGCATATATTCATTTTAATAGAACTATTTAATTTGTTCTACTTTTATATATTTATTTTTGCTCTCGATATTTATACATTTATTTATTTATTTATATTTAATTTTTATTTACTTATTTAATTATTGGTTTATTAATAAAATTATTTATTTATTTAGTAAGTTTTTTCTTAATTATTTATATATCTGTGATAACCATCATTGTTAATTATTAATTTATTTACTGAACCAGTTAATTATTTATATATAGAACTTAAGAACTTATTTTCTTTAAGCTATTTTTTTCGCTTTAAAATAAAGGATTTTGTGTTCGTAGTTTGCCTTAAAATTATTTGGGAGAATTTATCCATATTTATTTGTCAAATAAATAAATTAAGTTTTTCAGTTGAAAGATATTATATTTTTTGCATATCGCTGTATTGTAAATTGTGCGGTAGCAGCCTTACAATATTGTAATTTTTGCTCACGAAATAAATTATTCTTAAATCTAAAACTTCTGTCGAATAAAATTCTGCGAATCAAGCGAATGCTAATGTGTCGATATTAAATACTCTGTCACACTTTACCTGTGAAGCAAATTAAACCAGAATACATCGGAGTTTCCACAACACCATCTTTTTGAATTCTTTATTTTTCAAGCCCAAAATGACGCCTTAAAATATCTTTAAATCCTTCAACAAGAGGATGTTAAAGTGGTCCTAGAAAAATAATTTATACTTCAACTTTTATTCCCTTTAAACTTAAATGCAATCATAATCGGCATCAAAATTCCAAGGATCTGCAATAAGGCTGAAACACTTAGGCGGCGACAAGTGGTTGAAGGGCTCAGCAAATTCTATTGAAAACCAGGCCCGCCAACAAAAGGAAGGGCATAAACTTTTGTTATGAAATTGTTAAAAAGGGAAATACCATATGTGACTGCAATTGCAGCACACAGACGACCTTCAACCCGTAACTATGAGCATAAAACAATTTGTTTGTTTTTTTTTGCACTGGCGACTTTTTGGCGGGATGATTTTCTTTTTGTGGCACTTGCAAGACTCTTAAAAAAGTAGGTGGCTCATTTTTGTCGTCCTTGATTTTTTTGTCGTTTAGACAAAGCGTTTTTTGAAGTGAAAGGTGAGTACGGTAGTAGGAGGCCTGCAGATGGATTGAACACCACTTATTTTTGAAGTTAAATTCCAAATCATAACAAAAGCTGGATTTAAAAAGAGTTAAATGTGCGTTTTAGCTAACTTTACATTATTCCAAGCTTTGCTGACCAATTCTTCATACGGAGGCACTTTGCATGGAACCATACGAACCCATCGATCCTCGGAGGATCGGAACCTCAGCAAAAGCTGTTTTCTTGCGCGTTGCTTCGAGTTGGTTGGACCGATTTTCCTGTCATTGCTTAAACCTTGAACTTGAGATGCAATCTTCCATTTTTTGTGAGCCTGGTGGCTGAGATTCGAAGGCAATCTTAGCTGGAACATTCGTGTCCATTCGCTCAAGTGGAAGAGCCTCCATCAATCGTTGCCGAATGTACCTTGCCAGCTTTACACTCTCCTCGCAGGCAGGAGCGTTTACTCGAATTTGTATTAACAGCAAGATGTTGGTCCCTCGAGTTTGGAGTTTTGACCCTAGTTGCTTAGAAAAACAGAAGAAGCTTAGATTGTCGTGATATGATGGTTTGTCCCAGTTCATTTCAACTGATCGATCTCGATCACTAGTTTGAAGGCAAGCTCTACTGGCCTCTTCTTCAACCGCCGTGAAAGCTTCAATGACGGCAAGTTGGGTCTAAAGATGATGCACATTGTGTATCCTAACAGCTGGAAAGAATTGACATATTGACACCTATAAAAAGGTGTCAGAAATTGACAGCACATGTCCTTGCCGGAATCCGGTGCAAGTCTAAAATAAATCGTAGGTTCTTGATGAAAGCTGTGGATCAGCTTTCACGTGCTATTCAATTCGTTCATTTTTTTGTATATTGCTGAGTATCGACTTAATATTCGTGTTGGTCTTTTCCAGGATTCTTCGCAGGCTACAAATTTGGTCTAATGTAGTCTTTTTTTTTGTGTAAGGTAGGGATAGAGTGCCAGATTCTAAAGAGCCATACAATAAACTTGGAGATGGCAAGGTTAGGTAAATAAGGTAAATAAATTTGGTGTAACTTATCACATTATAACTAGCTGCCGCAATGTCTGGTGTCGTTTCTTGGACGTTGAACTGCAGATGCTCAAGTTAATATATTAACCATATAATAAAGGAAGGGGGAAAACTGTGTGCCTTCTAATTTAAGCTTAAAGCAGACGATTCCGTGAGAGAACTTATCAGAAGGCTTAGTGAAGTCGGTTGTTAAGACATCGATTTCATACCATCTTGTTGAATTTGCAGTGCTTTCGATATGAATTCGATAAGATCAGTGGTTGTAGATCCGTTTTCGAGGAATCAATTGTTCATTTAAATCCTACATGAATCAATCAAAGAAGGGGTGAAGGAGAATAGTTTATACGGTGTTGTAGCTTTGAAGGAAAAAAATTATTTAGCGTAGATCTTCAAGTTAGGCTTTATTTTGTTGGATTCCTTAATGCTATCGCATGACTGTGACAGATTTAAGATTTAAAATCTATCAATCTGTGATCAGTCCTGTTTTACAGTGCAAATTTAATCTTCGTTTAGCGACAATCCAAGTTTTAACTGACTTCAAAACAAAATGTAGTTTTTCAGCGCTGGTTTAAGCCGAACCTATAATGTGAACCAAGATTATCTTAAACGCTTGTGCGTGATGGTTTAAATTGACGTTAAAAGCTTCAATCGATGTTTGTTATACAAACGGGAAATGATTGTGTTTTGTCAATGATGTTTGTGTGATAAAATATTGTAAATATTGCAATGTTTGTAAATATAATTCTTCAGTAAGTGTGTATGTCGCTAAACTCCTTCTTAACATCTGAACTGATTTTGATGCAAATTTTTATATGTGTTTGATCGGATCACTGGATGGCATAGATTCGCTCACCAATATTTTGTCATTAATAGTTGACCGATATACTTTCTGAGAATTCGATAATTAATGTTCTGAGTACAATTCATAGATATTTTATAGAAGTTAAACAGTTCATGTAAAGATCAATGTCAAATGTTTGAGTCGGTCGATCTCCAGGGGGAACTATCCAGCTGAACATTTTGAATGACTGTTGCGAGTTTTAAATTACTTGAACTTTGCACTAACTGAATTGATACTGATTTATAAAATGACATCAATAATGCTGTTAGTTTTTTTATTTATGACTTGTTTATTTGACTTCAAATTTGTAAAATTCTTTGTGGTTTTTTATTTACAGATGAAGCCTTCACAGTGCAATACAAACAAAGATGACAGCGCTATCGAAGACAATGTCAGTCCAACGTTAACAGTCGGTTCTCCCCACGAGCTGATCACAGCAGAAAGTTCACCACCTAAAGAGGATAACGACAGCAGTAATACCCTGCTTTCGCCTGAACAAAAGAGTCCATGCCAGAGGTAAGCATTTCCCAACCAAGCACATTGTAATTACCACACAAAATTTTAGGGATGCTCAAAAAAAAGACAAAAAAGATAAACTCTTTTGTATATACGGCTATTTCAAATATACTTTTTTTATTTATCATACATATATATTTATTTTACATTTTGTATTAATTTAAATTCATTAGATAAATGCTAATTTTGCTAAAACCAAAAAACAACAGCAAAAACATTTTATTTCCTCCTCATTATCTATATTGTGACCACTATTTAGGAAAAGAAAAATGCGTAAGTTAAATCACCGTCAACAGCCGGTTAAGAGCCTAGATTCACCTTCATCATCTACGTGCTCTCAAGCGAACGATTCAGTTAAACGACGAACTGAAGCTCAGAAATTTAGCGCAAAACGTTATCCTAGTAGAACTGACTCCACTGAGAGAGACAGACTTAATCAAGAGCACCAGTACCAACATTACTGCTCCGAAACCAACAACAGTGTAAATAACATCAATTCGTGTTCGAACAAGAGTGGCGCTGAGATTCCGAATCTAAGTTCTCAACGTCCTAGCACTTCATCGTGCTCCAAGGGTGTACAAAGTTGGCGTAACCTCAGGGCTGTAATGCTATACTATTGCTCTTTGCGAAGAATCAAAAGGAACGGTGCCAAATCTAAATCTACATACATATTTCTGTGTTTAATATCGCAACTTAGCATTATAATTATTTTAATTTTTATATTTTGTTTTTAAATTAACTGGGTGTGTACGAGTCGATGTATTATTACAATATATGGAATCACTGCTCCTTCTAAAAGCTGATTTAACAATTTCTTATAAATGGTTTTCGGAACATATAAATTTTTGTAAACTTTATTACATAAATTTTTAACTATTCTCCTGTCCTTTCAACACAATTTTTTTCCTTATATTTCGTTACCATCGAAATGAAATTCGGGATTTTCTTTAAGTAACTGCGTAACGTACAAACTTGATTTGCAGTTGGCCAACAATCAAACAATTTACTGGATTATTGCATAAGTTCGTTAACAATAGAATCCCAATACAATTTTTGTACAAAAAGAGACGATTCCTCGGAATAATAGCAATTAAATAGTTTCAACCAGCCACCAATTTCCCCGTTCAGCTAGTGTTGTAATTTTGTAATTTGAACCGGCCGTTTGTCGATCGCAGTGCGCAGGTCCTACATTGGGAAATTATCGAGTCCTGCGGTAAGGCCACGTATTTGGATTGCATGGATTGCATTTTGTTGTTCAATGTCTTGTTCTACATGTGGGCCAATCATTCGAGAAAACAAAGACCGGGACGTTATTTCCGAGTCACTTTTGAGTCAGTCCAGCGGCTTGTTAAAAGGTCTGGGTCTTGTAAGCTTCCCATCTGTAAGTTCTTGTAAGCGGTCCGATTTCCGGAGTTCAAAATTTTGACATATCTTCACGACTCGAGTTCCGGATTCCATTGTTGCTGTGAGAACATAAAAACAAAAACAAACTGTCAAAATAAGGAACAATGTGCCTTTTACTTACACTTTTCAAGTGTTTTATACGATCTGGAGCCATCTTCTGCTTGTCTGTTCGGACTTCACAGGTATGGAGCATCTTTATTTCAACAAGACTTCGTATATAAGGCTTATATTTATCTTAGAAATTTATCCTGTTCAAACTTAAAGTTTGTGGACACAATACCCGAAAATTTAGTAATTTCAGAACTGTTGTGGTTTCTTATTATGCACTAAATCCGAGAGGCTGAGACCAAATCTGCAAACCAAGACGGACTAAATGTGATCCCTTCAAAGACCGAACTACGGACATAATGGCTTAATACCTTTACGGACCCTCTGCAGAGGCTGTGCTTATCAGACACAGCAATGTCTCTCGGACTTAAAATATGCAGTCGAATAGAATTTTCAATAAAAGTTATCTTTCTTTCTCACTTTGTTAGGCAATTGTTTTAAATCCCACGCTGTGGGAAAATGTCGAAATGTTATAACAATATGAGTGAAGATGAAGTCAATTGGCTAAAGCTACAAAAATAAAGTATTAAATGGCAGTCTTATAAGCCGTGTTTTAAACACACATTAAAGTGTATTACATTTAAAAAATAACAAATATACTTCGGCTCTTATTGAAGTGCCACATGTAAGCTTCCTGAAGTTATCATGGTGCACTTTGCCATTTGAACCACGTAAATTTCAAACCAATCTGTGTAGAGTTGAGCCAAATTAGACCCTACTTTCTTCGAGTAGATTTTTTATCATCACATGGGAAATATATGGTTTGGCAGTGCAAATCGCACACGAAGCAATTACTATCCGACTCTTTTCGGATAGTCCCATTATTCTTAGGCCAGGTCCACAGTAAAGATTCTTAAGCTTTCGTTATTTAGATACAGATTTTTTGTTTTCCCTTGATCCGAGTTTATAAAATTCCTTGCTCTGGTCTTTCGGTAGTTGAGTGTACTCGTAGGTTAAAGCAGAAGCAAGATTCAACACAGATGAGAGGTAATCTTTTTGCAAGGATGTCTGCTTCCTCTTAGCTTCAAAATTCCTGATTAGCTGAAATGTTGCAAAAGTAACATAATTTTTTTCACTGAGGTTAACGAGTAGAAAGAGATATTCTCAAAATGGCTTTGACACAACGTTATCCGAGCTAAGGGCTTTTGCAATAGCTTGGCTGTAAGATCATCATTGATTCGTTTGCGTAACTATTTACGAACACATTCTTCAATAGCGTAGATATTCACTTCATATTCGCTGTCTTCGCACAAATGGCGGGTTTGTACCTGCAGTTACTCAAAATGACAAAAAAACCTTCATCGAAGCAGTAATACTCTTCAGATGGTTGCCAATCACTGGGGAGAGATGGGTCAAACTGCCAGATATTCTTTCTTGAATTCTAACCCAAAACTAAAGCTCAGCAACCGATGCACTTAACACTTAACTAAGCATATCCACTTGAAATATTATGGAACAATGGTAATTGTTCCAGTTTTTTAAAAAAGTTTGATCCAAGGTTCCAATTCGGGCTCATTTGTCTTCTTGACTTGAGCTCCTGATGGTATTATTGAAATTTTTCTTTTCTATGCTTCTCGCATCCCAAAAATAACTTAATCTTCCTTGTGTCTCGAGAATCTGGTCTTCTTAATACCATTGATGGATAAAGATATGTTCAAATAAATAGTTCGTTTTGGCGTTACATATATTTGGAGTCCAAGCAATGCTTCAAACTCAAACAACGTTGCTTCATTATACATAGTTCAAGTTTGATAGTCCCGAATAGAATGAAGCACCAATTTCTTGTCCATTCGAGTATTTCTTTCTTGGAATTTTTAATTTCCGTGTAGGAGGCTCCAACGAGTCTAAAGCAAAGAGGCCAGAAAAACTACCCTTTAGAACTCACAATCGAACAATCGTTTTTGTCTTGAACACCTTGTTTTCGTCTTGAACACCTTGTTGAATATGGTAAAAAACCTTCAAATTTGAAAAACAATTTTCTAAATAATTGTATTATTGGATGAATCACGAACTTATGCAATCATCTAAAACTACATTTTTAACTTGTTGAAAAACTGCATACATAAATTATATTAAGAAAAGTCTTATTAAAAGTTGTCGTAAAATATTCTTCCAATATTACTTTTAAAAATGTCTGCTTTGTAGACTTATATTCAGATCTTATTTTCAAGAGTCTGAATCTCAATTTGATGCGAACGAAGTATAAGAAATTAAAACTATCCATTTAAAACTAAGCCTTAAAAGTGAACTTAAAGTATTTCAAATCTAAAATCTAAGAGACCTCTAGAATGTCTTGCATTGTGAACGGTTGTCGGTGTCCTTAAAACTTAACAACGATAGGTCATTTCCCTTTTTAAATTCTGTCCTTTTGAGTCTATTTTAAATCTAGTTCTTAAAAACTTTTAAGTAATCATCTTCTTTTTCATAATAGAACTTTTTTGTAGAAATTTATCGAAACTTTTCATTAGCAGCATGATATTTTGAATTATTGTTAACCAAGTCCTTTCTCACTTAACAGCTAAAAATTCTGCGTTTAAAATAATCCTGTATTTTTTTTTATTTTGTTTTCGTATTTTCGCCAAAGGGATGAAAATGGTTTTCTGTTTGGCCAACAGGACATAATTTTTTGTTTGTTTTCATATTTTTTAAATCTGAAGAGGAATCAACTCAACTCTACTCAACTCTTGGGTATTAACTTACTTAAAAGGCTTAGGTTACTTTTTGAATTCTGAAGAAGAAGATTTGATGATTTATATCTGAGTCGAATAGTAAACACACAAGGAATAAACAGTCAGTCAAACTTATATTCGTACAGGAAAATTATATAAATAATATAAAAAAAAAACAAAGAATTGAAAAATATAGAGAAAAGCAACGGTTATAATTATTCACTCTAAGGATACAGAATTATGTTATCCAAAATTTTGTTAAAGAAAACATTTTTTTTTCCTTTTATGACTTGAATCATTCTGGTGTAATAAGAGTCTGCGGAAACTATCGGGGTTTCGTAAATGTAACTTTATTTTCAAATCAGACAGAAAGATATTAAGACAGATAAATTCATATATTTTTTATTTACACGTTAAAATTTATGATACAATAAATATGAAAGAAATAAAGGGTTTGGTTGTTTTTGCCGTCTGCCTGATTGAACATATCGTTGTGTTGAAAATAAAATTAAGTGAACACAAAAATATAAAAATTTATAATAAAGTGTTGTCGAAACAGAATATTTGTTTGCATTACAGAATGTTTAATAAATTTACAAGTAGAGCAACGAAAGAAATTTCACGAGCAAAATTGCAAAAGGAAAAACGGAACCGTTATAGGATTACTTTGTTGTTCGTCTGTTTGGCCACATCCTTTTTTTCAGGAACGCATGGAGGTATCAAGTTTAAATGAATACCAAATACTTATGTCTTCGATCCCTCAAAGCTTCCAAATCGACGCAGGCAAAAGATGCGGCTGTTTTTGCCGAAATCAAAACCTAGTGTACTACAAATCTTCGAGACCCGATCGCGTGATTTATGAACTATGTACATACCTACAAGTTTGTACGGAGGGCCTGCTTTTTTCATTAATGTTATCACGACTTGTCTTTAAGTTCCTCTTGAAAATGAGTATTTGATTTGAACATAATCTTCGTTGTATAACTCCAGTTTGTAAATCATTAGCTGAAAACTAGAAGGATACTCGGCCAGGACTAAAAGATCATCTGCGGAAAGCTGAACCTTAATATGTATGCCAGCAAACATAATTCCTCCCGATAGAAACTTGTGTTGATAAATAGGGTGAACGCTACATGGCTCAGAACACAACCTTGGGAGACTCCAGTTGATGATTCAGGGAACATCGTAAGCAACAGCTGTGATGTCTCTAAATAGTTGATTGTACATCTCAAGCAACTCGAATGAGAGACTCAGAGACGATTATTTTTGCAGCCTTAACGTCCACAAATGCGAAGTACAATTAATTTTTCTTGTGTTGGAAGCTCTTTGCAATACTTTTAAGAGCAAAAACTTGGTATATTGTAGAGTGTCCAGGGAGAAATCAATTTTGGAATACATTGAGTTTATTGTTTTAGCAAGATTTTACATAATCATGAGATACACATCCAAGTGCTCATTGCAGAGGCATCTTATCCTCGCTTAAGATAGTTCCATCAGAGCAGCACTTTGGAGTTCACCATAGGAAGCAAAGTACTTCAGAAGTCCTTCTGATGCAAAACGACTACGATATCGATCTCTCCGCAGAGAGCAAAAATGAAAGCTCTTTCAAACAAAGCCTGCTTCATTCCGAAAAAAACATCTTGTAAGACTAGGTACTTGTGGCTGACTTCCACTCTTTCGCCGTTTCGTGTTGCAAACATATTTTGTCCTTTTGCACTCTAAACCAGCGATTTTCAACTCACTGGGAATAGCTTTATCTCGAGGAATTCTGTTTTCCTCAGGATCATAACCATAAGTCATATTAGTGGTTCCCGCCGGGGGTAATGCGGTTACATCGGAGCCAGCGGCTGAAAGACAAGTCGAATTGTGGTGTCAACATCAGTGTTTACACCCCGAAATCTTAATCAGCAGATTTCACCAATATTCACGGTCGACTGGAAACGACGCCGATATCGTTTTCAAAAAAGTCAGTCTGATTTAAGCTCTCTTCCAATGACAAATGATTTCTTTCTCATTATTAAAAACCCAAAACGCACTTATTTATTTTAAATATTCCTTACCCTATTACCAAGGCTCCGCCATCCTTGCAATTTTCAAATATTGTGTGCTTCTGTGGCCGCTTTGATTACAAATTATAATGTTAGTTAAAAATACAGGGGGATATAAAGAAGATGTTCTTTTTAAAAACCTCAATTAAATTTTACGATGGAGGCTATAAAAAATTTGAAACTAATCACTCGGGTGCATTTTGCTTAGACTTACTATCGCGACAACCCGGTCATCGATGTAGCCAACCCATGGATTCATGTCCTTTGTACATATAGAAAAATGTCAGCAAAAAATTAACGGCAGTAAAAATAAATGACTGTACAAATATGAGTTTGAATGATTGTATCAGAGGAACGTCAAAACTGAAAGCAACTACCATTTCGTTGCTCTTTGCCCCCTTAAAAGTATCCCTTCATCATCATGGCCAAAAATCAAACTTAAGTAAAACTTTCAAACAGTTTCATTCTGTTGGCGAACGGAAAAAAAATTGAAGAATGTTATTTTTGGTTTAAAGGACTTTCGTTTGAAATGCCACGATTGAGCTTTTTCATATATGTATGAGTCTTGTCAAATTCGTTTTTTTTAATTAATAACCTCACCGCACAAAATATTGACCGCAAGGCAATGTCCAAGGACATCGTATTTTCATCTCCTTTTAGGCACATTGTGTTTTGCTGGTAGGACTTCAACAATGATTTCTTTTTAATGATAAAACTTCTAACGTTCAGTCCATTATGAGTAGCATTTCTCCCATTGTTGTCTGGAAGTATTAAAAAAAGTCCTGATATTTTTTGGATGGATATCTCACTTTTGACAGTTATTCCTTGCGAATGCTGTCATTGCTTATGTCAGTTACTATTGTCTCCTTTAGCCAAGATTTGAAGAGTTCTTTCGCTTTTGCATAAGAAGAAGTCTTTGTTTTTGTTCCAATGTAATTGGAAGGTTTTCCAAATGTATTTTTTTAAACTATTGGCAAAATGATCAAGCAAGTGTTGGTAAGTTGAAAAGCGTTATGAACTGAACACTCTTTATTGGATCTCAAAAAATATCGAAAAAAACCTTTTCAGTATCATGTCCTGACTTATTGCATTCGTGTGAGCTAAATAGTTTAAGGTCGGTCACTTTTCCACAGTTGTATTGAGACTTTTAACAATTCTCATCACGGATGAAAGAGAATCACACAAATGCAAGAAAACCTAACTTAGCTGACATTCCCAAAATATTGAAAATCTTAGTCGAAATGCAGAAACTCAATCAAATAAAGTTATAGCACAACTTTAAATAAAATGACTTTCCTTATCTTACTAGCTTACTATCCTAAGAGGTTTCTTTCCGGAAGGTTAGACTAACAGCGGTGTTTATCAGGTGTAGATTCAAGGACTCCATCGGAGTCGTTGCATCGAATTACTAGAGCCTTTTTAAGCGAACCAGAGCTGCTTTCATCCAGTTTTGTTAATGTCAACGCCTCTTCTAGGGTCTTGTTTAAGGAAACAGATGAACTCTCGATTGTGACATTTTACCTTTGTTCATCTTGAGTCCCTTTTTTACCACTTAAATTTCGATACTTCAAAGTGCACCGTTGACTGTTCCCTGTATTCTTTGCACAGGTTTAAGTTCACAAGCATTTAGATTCCGAAATATCGTCTTTTGTTGGTGTATGAATTCCTTCGAAAGTAATGATAAAATCAGCAGCCACAACTGGACTCGTTTGACAGGGATACCAAAATTTAGCAGAGTTATATACTACTCGTCCTTTGTAAAAACATCAGACCATAATATTTCGCGCCTAGATAAGAAAGTTCTGTATGTAGTCTGCCAGCATCGAAAGCCTAATTGGACTTGAATTTGGCAACCAGTGTTATCACTTCAGTGCATCCTTGGGTAAATCCCATTAAATTCTTAAGTTTCTAATGAAGTTATGTTTCCATGCTCATCACCGTTGTTCGTTTAACCATGCCTGTAGTATATACAAACGTCATCCCGGTTGTAAGGAACCTTTTTGTAAAACGCGTTTCTTTTTTTTTGACAAGCCAATCTGCATTCCTTCGCGCCGTGCCGTTTTGTATGCATCCTTTGTTTTTTGGATGATCCAAATCATTTCTAAATTTGATCTTCATCTTCATTTGGTCAAAGGCACGCGTCTTTGCGTTGGCTAGGAATCCTGACATATGCGATTTCTTGATCTTTGAACCGGAAGCTTAGGTTTGGTCTTCGCTTTTATCGTGAAGCTGACGACTGGGATTCGACGACAATCTTAATACTTAGTATTTCACTCTAAGTCGCCCGACAAGTCTATGTACTCCAAAACCTGACAGATGATCCATGCATGGCACATGCTTTGAATATTTGAATTCATTCGCAGCTTCCTATGGGTCAGTGACAAGATTTTCTTCATAATTACAGAGAGACTAGGTGTGTGATTTTAAAGATTAATCTTACCATAAATCCAATTAAATTTGACATGCGACCATCGTTAGTTCACTATGATAGGCTATCCAGTACCATGGGGAAGTGATGATGTGTTTCTCATGATAATTATCAATAAATGAGTAGACCTTGACTCTAGCGCCATTTGTTATGAAAATAATAGTTTTTTTCTTGCGGAATACTAGGCTCTCATTTTAAATCCTTTTAAATCAATTAAAAGTTAACAATGAAAACAAAATATAGTGGCTTGTTCCATAGTTTTTGCACTCTGTGTATCGACAATCGGTTCTTCTTTACAATTTAAACAATTTAACATAAAAATCCATTAGTTTAAAAATTCTTGTGGAACTCTTAGCTCATAAATAAATTAAGAAAAAAAGAGAAACATCGAACTAAGAGTATTATATTTATTTTTGTTTAATCCTGTAGGTACTCATAAATATGCACCACACCGTAGATATCAGCATCAGCATCTTCGAGAAGACTTCAGTTAGCTTGTTATCATTGGGATGTGCTTGAATGTGCAGTCAAAAGAGCCATTGTTAGAGCTTGTTTAGATATAAAAAAAAAACAAAAAAAAAGACAGCGAAGAAGATTCACCTGTGACTAATACACCTAATGGATTTGCTTTTGAAGTATGTCGTTACACTAGTTTAATAAATGTTTGTGACGCACAAATAACCCACTAATTATTTTAACAATGTCCAATTGCACTTTATCTCTACAATCGCTCGCACAATTAATAATGCTTTCAAATGATACTCACCGAGTAAAAATGGCATCGCACTGATTCAGGCAATTAATTTTTTTCTAGGTACTCGAAAGATAACTTTGGCGTTCTGAATCTTAACTGAAATGAAAAACAAATCTTAAAGAAAAAGCTTCCTCCATTTCAATGATGTACCTTTTTATTATATATCAAAATAATGAAACATAAACAGGGTGTTTCAGTTGAACGCACTTTTAAATCCTTTGAGCACAAATTGAATAAAACATGATTTTTCAAGGCTCCCCAGATGGATGAATATTGACAGCTTTTCCCAAATTCGGTTACAGCGAGTCGAATAATTTGTTCTCTTTTGGACCATGTAAACCAAAATTGATTTGAATCTTACTTATTGCGTGAGACAACAACAAGTTATTTCAAATCAGCTATTGGCCGTTAGTCTTGCCTTTTCATTTTCGTCAAGCTTACTCTGAGATTGCACTTCACAGATTTTGTCGACTCCCGACACTTTGTTCAAACTGTTCTTCAAAATTGATTTTGGCTGAAGTTACCATTCCTGATAAGCAATAAAACCCTCATGGCATATCTGTCGGAATATCTAAACGGCCTTGAACCGATTCTCTCTCTCATATAACGATAGAAGAAGGATGGTCTTACAACTACTAACACTTTTCTGATTTCGTAGACATGTAAAAAGAATGCATACCACCAGAACAGGGGTTTCGATGTTTTCATAAGTGAGTTAAACATTGATGGTTTTTAAGAGCTGCATTTGGTCTGATGTAGAGACCATTCTCATAAACAAAAACTTTCAAAACTTGGTCCCTTAAAACTTTTCTTTCCTTCGACTTACGAGTATGTTCCAATCTTAATGTACCCTAAAAACCCAGTTCGCTTGGCTAAAAGGCTGAGCGATGTTTTATCTTCGAAGTTCTTAACACATTTTTCGAACAAAAAGCGATGGCTTATTTCGCAACAAATAACAAATGGTTTCGAAAATAAGGTTTCGGTGATTTTACTTTCAAGGATGATCCTTAGTCATGGAGACGGTTGTATTTAAGCTTCTGATTGAGGAACATCCATGATCTAGTAAATATCTGCTATATGCTCAAGTAACATGAGAAGCTTTTGAACCGAATGATGGAAAGCAGACATTTTTCAGAGAAAGAGTTTGCACTCACTTAGAAATGTATGAACGAAGTAGACTTGCAGAACTTCATCAAGGTGTCCACAACTCGCATCTTGTAAAGGCTTCAAGCTGCACAATGTACTGCTGGCATTGTATGCTGTATGACCACTTTTAAGTCACATCGGAATGGGTACTTCTATATTTAGCATTTTTACATTTACCGAGTCTTCGAACTTTTTTTTCGCTCACACTCGCTGCCAGGGGATTACCATATGACTTTATTCTATTTTGCGAGCCAGCTTACGAGAAGCAATGAAAGATTCTTTAGTGGTTCGAAGATAGGATGCATTTTACTTACGATTGATTTATTTGCATTCGCTCAATTCGCAGTATTTTATTCATCATTAAAGAATTCTGTTATCAGTGTTATGCCTTCATAGCAGAGTCAATGATAAAATCTTAACGAACAATTAGGTTCTTAGATCCGTGATAGAACATTTCTGTGATGGCGCCATTAATGTATTTAGTATGTTGAACGGACGAAATTTGGAAACTATCCAAAATCTCAAGACCTGTGACCTGTTGTCCTGTGCTATTCTGATTGTCAGTAGGTGCTTCTGACGTCTGTAAAAGTGGTCTTGATTCAGCATAAAGTTTTTTGCTTGATGTGAAATCAAAGCCTGCAATGGCTCGCAGAAGTGCCAAATAAAGATCCGCCCAAGGTCTATCTGATGCATGGTTTAATTGTTTGCATTTACTCAAAAAAAGCAGTATTTGATCAGTTAAAAGCCGCTTACATATCAACGGACTTGCGGAATTGAAATATTTTAGCTTGTGCTGTTAGCATTGTACCTTTCGTGCCGTTCAAAGTTCTAGTTAGATTCATTTTACTTCGCACAGAATAATGCCTAAACATTTAACTTTCTGGAGCCTATAACTTGCTTCTTATTATTCTAATTCTTCTTCTGCAAACGATTTTTGAATGTGCATATATTTTATCCAAACACTCTGTCTGATGTTGTGCTTACCGTTACAGATCTGGGCAACTTATTTCCATAAGGCCATCCATTTCAATTGCAAATATTTGCCCCTGAATCGAAGGTTTTCTGAGTTTCAAAAACTCTTTAACCGGCATATTGGTTATGCGATAAAATTGACCAGTTTCTGACTTCGCGGCTGTATTGTTTAGTTTATCTAGCTCGATTGTGATTTCGTGTCCGTTGGCTCCAAAATGTATGCCGATTTTTTCTCCTTTGGAGTTCTTTGATAGCTTTACACTTTTGCTTAGAAAAATTTACGCTGTCAACACTTCGACGCCATGCTGGTGATGTCTGATTTGGGTGACACAAAGTGACCTAAATTGTTCACACAGTTCAAAGGATATGATTTATGTACGATAAAAAATTTGTTTAATTGTTGTAACAAAAGATATGAATGGTCTACTAGTTCTCGAGTATTCATTTGCCATTCAAAACAGGAGTCAATATGTCTAAACCCCAGTGCGCTGCGATGCTTTGTAATCTTCATGGCAATACCGGCATCTGCAAAAATTGATGGACCTCCTTGACGGATCGACAGGTTTTGGATTTTCATGGAACACTACCCTTTTTTGTTTTCTTCATACCAGCTGAGCAGAGGCTGTTTTGGTGTAAAATAACATCACAGTCTCGAAAGCTGTTCGATTTACTTGGACCGGTTGATTTTTGATGCATTATCTTTCTTTCTCCAATTTGTTTTTTAAATAAAAAATATTGCTGTTCTCAACTCAAGACATCACAATATCATCATGCAATAGGCTCATTTTTATAAAAGAACTGTATCAGATAAACTACGAAAAATCTATAACTTACAACTGGTTCGCCTTCCTGTCAGATCTACGGATATGAACAACATTTGCTTTCAAAAATGTTTCTGACAAATTTCCAATTAAAACATAAACATCCCGCCAATGATATTTTCATCTCCAGACAATAGAAATAGGAATAAAATTTTCTGCCATGCCAAATAAAAATTCTGCATTTAATTATAGAAAACTCAATAGTTTTTGAACTTGTAGCTTCTCCAATGCAAATAAAATTCAATCGATTGAATTCCCATATCGATTTTATTCGAAAATCATAGGCCACACATTTGAAGCATTTAGAAAATATTATTTCAGAAAGCGTAAACGCACCAACAACGAACGCCAGGCGAAGTAGTCGTATATAAACAATGTTTTCGAGATCCAAAAAATTTTAAATTGAAATTTGTGTTGGTGATTGTGATGGGAGGAAAACGTTTTTGATAAGCCTAATTATAGGATAGAAAAAAAATAAATACAAAGTAGATGTAATTATTTAACAATTAAAATGAGGTCAGCTCTAATATGTTTTGGGTTTATCCAGGAAATCACAAGAAGCAGATGGAAATGCAGATCCAGATAGCGATTGGTAAGTTGATTACATTGCCTCACAGGCACATGTAATATATTTATGGTATTTAAAATAAACATTAAAAACAAAACAAAAAGACAAAGCATGAACGCGTTTATTTAATAGTTTCTTTTTCTTTGCTAAAATAGTATATTAAAACGAAAAAAAGAAAATTTTAAGCCAGCACAGTTTTTAAAATGCAAGATTTGAAGAATTATTTTGGAGAACACCACAAAACCTGTTAATAAAATTAGTTTAACCTAAATAACGCATTTCCATTTTGTAAGTTGATTTAAAGAAAAAAACTCGCTTAAAATATCAAAAGGTAAATTAAATGTCGAGCTTAAGACAAATCCTTAGATGAATTGCCATTTTATTTACGCAATGTTTTTTGATATGCTTCTAAGAACGCAAAGTTTGATTCTTAATTATGTTGCTAACTTTTTTTTCTGGAATAAAATACATTTCAAGTACTAAGTAGCCATTTCAAAAGTGAGGCTTGCATAATATGGATTATAAAGAAGTCGTTTAACAGAGGTGGAATCACGACCGCGTGACTCTGTGGACACTCTACGAGCGAGCTTTTGAATAGCTGTGTTTGGTTGGGCTTCGAGGATTTTTTTTTTATAATGATAATATGGAATCTTAATTTTAAATGTGAGTCGTATACTAATATTTGCAACGTTCTCAGATGTCGACGTATAAACGGACTTTTCGAAATCCTAGAAATAAGTAACAACAAGTCATATTTAATCACAAAAATTGTCAACAAATCTGCCAATCAAAGTTTTTTTATACATTGTCACAGTTTCTTAAACCAGTATTGTATTGGAAAACCCCGCTTGTTGTTTAAAAATATTCAATTGATGAAGAGGCCTGACTGAAGCATAAATTATAGGCCCTTGTCGTGGAAAGGAAAGTTCATTTCAAAAAGACATAGACCTTTTTTTCTGACGAGGGCTAAAAAAGAACACCGATTCCTACGAGTATATCAATCACCTTGTTAATTCCTTGCCTTAGATTTGCATATTCTTTGCTCTGAAGAAAGAGCTTGATTTCCAGTGTTTTGTCCTTTGGGATAACAAATGAATAGTTTCTGTTAAAGTTTAGAAGTGGTCAAATAAATTATAATCTATTATTATGGATAATAAAAAAAAGTGTGTGCACGTAACTCGGTGGTAAGTGCGTCTGCTGCTAAACGTAAGGACCCAAGTTAAAATCCGGGTAAGAACATCTGGTATACTATACATTCATTCATATGACTGGCAATCCTTCCGATGAGTACAATTGTCAAGAAAAGGGTATAAAACTTCGTCTTGCATTTTGATCGGTAAGTATATTGTTTGAATTGTAAGCTTCAAGGCGACACAATTTGTCGTAGAGACAACAGTTTAAGCCTCAACCTACCAAGAATTCACGCAAGTCATTAATAACGTAACAAATTATTCCTATGTTTGTTATTAAATTTGTTCCATGGCGACGCCGCATCATCCTCTCTCTTCTCCGCGAGAGTAGTTGCAATTTTGTTGACATTTTAGTAACAGGCTTATTATGACGATGGTGCCACGTTTGGTAGTAGTTTATGCTAGATTTATTAGAAGATTGACATAGGGAACCATCAGCAACGTCTATGACATTTGTGATAAATGTATGCGACGAATAGAGCAAAAATTGGGCGACGTATTGCCATCCTCAGCCCACCTTTTCCTTGGAATGACAATCATACAATACTTAAAAATGGTAAAAGAAGATTTTATAAGTATGCGTCAACTAGTAACCCTTCGAGAAAATGTTCAAAAATTGCTAACTACGTTGGATCTCCACAAATATGGTAATAACAATCAAAAATTTATTGAAATTTAACAAGAATTCAAATCCGAAAACTGCATTGTTCGTTTTTTGGAAAATGTCGCGCTTTTACTTTTGCCCAAAGCGCAATTCGGTGTGTTCGGTCGCAGCTTAACATATCGTAAAACTGGACCACAACTACGTCATTTTAGGGGTTGGAGAGTTCAACCCTAATAGGCCATTCAGTTTTATGAATGGAATATATTATCATTCCAATGTCATCTTCTTTTCGAATCAAATTGGGCAATAACTCGTTCACAATTCGGATGTGTGCCAAAAATTAATAACATAGCCCCAAATACAAAACACACGATCTTGGTGGCAATCGAGTGGTGGCAACTAGGCTAAAATGGGTCATGTTGTGATAGGTGTGGCACCGTCTTGGTAAAACCATATACCTAACACAGTTCCAATGCCTGAGACAAAGTCATTATTCAAAACAAAAATTCGCAAGAAAATATTCAAGTAAAAATAGCCATTCAATTTTCTTTCTTGTAAGATCATTTGGCAACAAATCGATTAACTTCATAAAACCAAAACTTGAAACATCCAATGAAATCATCATCATTGCTTTTTGAATACTGCAGCGTCCGTCATTGGACTTTTATATTTTTAACAACAGGTCGTTGTTGAATCTTCTCCTCCACTCACCTTTCTTACTGTATCCCATATTTTGAAAGTTGAACGTAAAAGAATATGATCTTAGCTCTTATTATCATATTAATATTCGTGGGTCACCTTCTTGTTACAATCTCTTTAAGACATTTTTTCGAGCTTACTATGTATGGCAGTCTCTCTCTTATGCTAAATATTTTAATTGAACACACTTCCCACGCCAAATCCATATTAAATTGGCAATTATTTTTGCAGACTTAAAATATTCTCATCTATTTCGAAATATGCCAAAAATAATGCTTTTGTAAATTTCGGTCCCAACTATCAGTAATAAAAATTCTAATGCGAAGGTGTCGAGACTGAGCCTCAATTTAGTATGCAGAACCTTGCACCTTGCTTCACTAACAATTTTGAAAACTGTGGATTGACTTAGGATCTTCAACAAATTTCAAAAACACCAGTATGCTTGTAAATTCTCTCACCTCGAAAACCTCAGTAAATCTATCCAATTTTCTGAATTGAATCAACTAAAACTTGTAAAATAACGATTTTGCGAAGTGCCGCAGGGAACGATTAAATACGCAGCCATTTTGCCTAATGAGACAACATATAAGAAATCAGAAAATGAGATTTGTCGCAGCAGTTTCCCAAAGCCTAGAGATCTGTAAGATTTCCATATTAACACAAGCTTAAGCTATAAAAACTAAGACCTGAGCTTAACCGAAATCATTTTACTGGAGAATGGAGTTCATCAAAATGTGTCTGAAATAAATTTATTTATTATATTTACAGTGAGAAATACGTTTTCCTTATATGGCTTTAACTCTTATAATACACGAAAATTATTTTAAATAAAAAGATAAATAGTTGAGTTAATCGATATCCTTTGAAAAGACCTAAATCCGTAACTAACTTGCAATTTTTTTTAGAACTTAAAGCTTCTCGCACACTGCAACCAAATCGTCCCGAATCAAGTTCGGTGAAATATCGATGAATAAACTTGAAAGGGTTTAACTCTCATGCAAAAAAAAAAAATTCTTACTTCACTTAGGCTCCGCACATTTGTAAAGAAAACACAGCTTTTACTTTTTTTTAAAACTTTGTCTCTCGTTTGTTTTTTATTCAATTCAAAAACCGCTCTCAATTATGTATATCTAAGGCTTTGTTAAAAATAATATATATTCAATAAAAATATATTCTCTACATTCCAGGACCTTCAAAAGAAAACTTTATTTGTTACGCTTGCAACAGATTTTTATTTTCTAGTCTGTCGGACGAAAATGCAGTTCAGGTACGTTGCAGATAAAACAAATCAGACTTTATGGTGTTAGAATTGTAGATGTAAAAGGGTCTACAATATATAAAAAATAAGGGTTACAATATATAAAAAATTAAAGTTTCCTTATCTTTCTCTTACCTTTTCCCAAGTTTATACGCACAATTGTAATTATTTGGTTTTTAGGATTAGGATTGGTTTCCTTCAACCTGTGCAATCAGACCAGTGGATTTATCTTATAGCTAAGTAAGTAGGATTCATATTGAGCCCGTTGTGTAAAACGGATCCTTGGGAGAATTGGGGAAAAGGTTGGCAACCAATTTATTTCCTATCTGAAAGTTTGGTGGCTCCATAACAAAGTCAAAACAAAGTACCAAACATACTCAGAGAAATTGAAAAACTGTCCTCGATGGAAGCTCTTGAAGAGCCCGATTCCAAAGTGTTTATTTTCAGTTACATTTCGACTCTTCTTCAACCATGAAAGCCTGCGATGGAAAGAGCAAATATTTCAGTCATCGCACGAAGTTCTACTATGATAGCGTCCTTAAGCTATTAAGCTGTACTTTGGAATAGGAAGTCGTTTTTTCTCCGGCCTTCCTTTCACAGGTTACTACTGTTTATCTGGTACTATTTTCAGTTGAAGGGTTCCTGCACTGCATTCCGTTATCGCTATTTTACTGACGATGTTTTAGCTATCTTCCGATCTAGTCATGTAAATAATCATGTTTCCTCTGGTTAGTCTCTGTGCGAGGAGATTCTGTTGTGCTTTGTGCCGTGGACATTTGAACATGATATGTTCAGCGTCTTCATTTGTTCCCGAGCAGATTGGATAATCCGGGTAGTCGTCGTGTCCAAATCTGTGAAGATATACCCTAAAACATCCATGTCCTGTAAGAATCTGCGTCAGATAAAACTTTAAAACTCCACGTTTTCTGTTGATGCTCGGAATAATCCTATGTGTCTAGCGTCGTTTTCTAGAGCTATCCCATCTTTGTTGCCACTTACGTAGAGTTTTTGTTCTTGGTGGCTTTCGGTTGACATATTTGTTAATGCTTCCAATGGTCTGCCGGGTGGGAACTTATCCTGCACTTTTTGTTCTAGTGGCCTATGCGATGAAGGATCCTGTTGGGCTTCTTTCCCTTCGGTATATATACAAGTTTTTGCTCTTCCACTGAGTTGGGAATTGCCCTGTATTACTAGCTGCCGCAAAGTGTGTGAATGTATTTTGATGTCTTACTACAGATAGGGTCCTTGAGCTTTGTACAAAATTCTAAGAGTTCCTCATGCTTAGAATATTTAGCTAAGTCGTTGGGTGCATGTGCATGCTTGAGGCCGATATTGCTAATCAGCTTGAAATCGATGATTTACCCACAGCGAATCCGCATCCTAATATTTGCTAAGATGAATGTAGATCTCATTCTTTCCTCTTCCAAATTCACAAATTTGCATAAAACTGCCTTCAGCAACTGGGTTCTGTTAACACCTTGTCGGTAAGAGTAACAAGTTTGGCAGCAGCTACAGCAGTAATTACTACCTATGTTCAAACTGCAGGGTTTTAGTGGAAAGGGCTTCAAGTGACTGTCCCACACTCGGTCAAAGAGCTTACAAGCTTCATTATGGTCCATCTAATGGGGGGCTTGCCAACAGACTTGTATGCCTTTTGACTGCGATCCTCCGCTCAAAGTTATTACCATCAATCTCATATCACATTAATTGAAAAAGTTCAAGATCAATATAGTTGTATAGTTTGGTGCCAGGATTATGGATGTAATCAGTGGTTAGGAAAGAAAAACGGTATAAACCATGTTGAATTAAGTGGTGACTAGGTAGCGATACTGATACACTATATTTTGTGCGTTAAGGACACTAAATAAATATGATTCTTTTTAAAAGATTGATAAATATATTTATATACTGGTGAGTCTGTTTGTAACACAAAAACTTTTTAATGAATCAACCAATCTTCTCTGACATTATCAGATCGAATTTATGCTGTCGATGCACATAAAACTGATTGACAAAAAAATCGTAAGGAAGTGCTGAAATACATTTATCGGAATTCCAAAGTTTACAAATTATATTTGCGGGTAATGATTTTAATAATGCTTAATTAAAAAAAATATCCCAAAAGCGCTTTTAAACTTAATTTCATTTTAAAATTAACCATTGATATTGATTTCATTTCCGTCTTAATGACTTGATCTCAATAATTAATGAATTCAAAAATAATTCAAAGAATTAAAACAATCTTAAAATGTTAAATTTTTTTTACTTGACGCAATTCAAAGATTGCTTCAAATAATTCGTATAACAATGAATACAAATTTAATGGGGAACAACTGCGCAAATAAAAGTATAAAGTTTAAGTATTTTTCATTGAGCCAAAAAGAAGTAACTATGTAGATATGAACTTCGCAAAATGAAAGCAAAAATGCATTCCTTTCGAGCTCTGTCAGGTGAAACTGAAAAAAATTAAAAAAGTCTTATCACCACATTCTAACTATTAGATTCTAAGTGTAATGAAAAATTATTACATAGAAAATACATGTCTGCCGAGGAAGCTTGTTATGAATAGAAAAAAATATAGCTATAGTGTTTGCGACGAAAAAGGTACAAAATCTCTTAGCCGAAGCATTTATAGTTTTAATTGGTATTCGAGTAAGTTGTCTACACAATTTTTGGCTACCAATATGGATTTCAAATCAAGTCTTTGGTCAAAGTTATTTTATTTTAAAACAAAATTATTCTAACTTATTTTTGGTCAGTCGACGCATGAAATATGCAAATAGAGAACTCAAAGAAACTAAAAAACACTTCTGTATTGCAACTATCTTTTCCTTTTTGTTTTTGTAATTTTTGTCGGATTCATCAGAATATTGTGAAATTTTTGAAAAATTTTCAGATCAGAAATTCAAAGTCGTCTTCCACTGCAGGAAAACAACTATGTATGTGGAACTATAAATTTATCTAAATAAGTATTTTAGTTGCCTGTGAACTTGCATGCTTTATGTTGTAAAATATTCTAGCTCTGTTTGCATTGTTTTTTTGTTGTTAAAAAAAAAAAACAATAATTTGTGTATCTTTCATTTCACTCAAGTGTTAAGTGAAGGCAAATAAATTTAAATGGCTGAACTCAATGTGTAGATAGATTGTGATGAGATTAACAAACAAATAACAATATTTTATAACATATTTATGAACTTTTTGGAACGTATTTATGTAATTTTATTTTAAATCGTCGAATAGGAATAAGTCGAACCAACGGTGGATGAAGCTGCGGACCACAGTACAAATATCATCAGCGATTCAAAAGAAACCACCACTCAAAAGAGAGGACTCTTTCCTTAAACGATTTTCTACACGACAAATACCTGAAACACAAGTAAGTAAATTTACAAATACATTTATATTTAAATTCAATATTTGATGATTTAATTACAAAAAAAACAAAAAGTTTGTTATGAGTGACAAGTTTGTGGAAAGAAAACGAAACAAAAGTGAGTTTATTCCTCAACAAAAGATGCCAATTGCAAGTCGGACACGCACACTAAGGGTTCCATACAATATTTTAAAAAACATATTTTGTTTAATGATAACAAAAACACGTCTCTTGTACAGGCACCACTTTCATTTTGAACTTTATTTAACATTTATTGATTGCTTTTATAGCGACCGTAGTAGTTTAGCAAGTACCTACCTATTTCGGTTCAGAATATACTGCCCTGTATAGCACAGAAGGCTGAACGGACGGATGGATGGAGAGGAAAGCCTTCGTAAGAGAGTCGCGTTGCAAAATTTTGCAAAAAAAAAAAAAATTACTGCGAAAAGATACTTTTAAGCATGAAGAATAATCACTTATCCTCAATGTTTGTGCACATAAATGGAGGGACCAAACATTTCTTTTGAATAACATGCTATTTTTGTACTGACAGTACTTATGAGCTAAAAAAATTGGCACAGTATTATTGCAAAGATACTTCCAAATTGGATGATGCACCAACCGCAGCTCTTGTGTGCAAAAACGTAAAGAGAATTTCTGGAAATGGTTTGCTAATTGAACAACAAATATACTTCCATATTTTTGCCATGCATTCAGAGTTAGCCAATGCGCCAAAGAACTCAACGACTGAATTTCAGTAGCTGAAGTCTGAAGAGAGACCGCACACTGTTTGGGCCTCAGAATTTACAGACGCGGAAAATCCACAAGTAGTAATTGAACAGCCAATAAACCCTTAGCGTGTTACTCAACGTAGAATGCAACCGAAGCATGATGACCATTGTTTTCTTGTCAACAATTTAAGGGTTGGTGTAAGGAGAGCTATGTTTACGGCAAAAACCACACATGGTCCTATTACGGTAGTTCAGTTAGCCAGAGAATCATTCATTCAGGTGGTGTGGTTTCACTGTTTAGTCGTTCAATTAACTTCCATAGAGATAAGAAAAAGAAAATTGCAGTTCCTGGAAACTCATCTAGAGAAAATAAAACTAATGCTGCTAACATAAAATTCGTCGAGCAATCGAAATCAACTAACAACTTAGTTTGAAATCACAAAACGATCGCTCAATTCTTCTCATAATCCGTGTTCTCTCTTTCTTTATAATAAAACATTAAGGGTAGTCATATTCCCTTGATAGCTAGCGAGTTTTACTTTAAAAAGAGGGCCATCTTTTTCTTCAGGCTTAACCGTCTTCAGAGCTGTTTTGAAACAGATTTTGGAGAATGTAGTTGGAAGAATATAAGAGTTTTCTTGGATGATCGCCACTACCAGTACCCCTTTGCAATTTCAAACACAAGGCTTCAGGCTACAAAATGGTAGACAATCTGGTTTTGTTTCCACCACTGTCTTGTTTGACAAAAATGATATGAGATCCACTTGTTTGAAAATATTTTAACTTGTTATAAAATTGGACTTATAATTTGGTTCAAGTTTTGTCGAGTCAACAAAAAGGGTCTAACTAATTTCTTTCGGAGAATTATTCAAGTGATTTTTTAACAAAAAAGTATAAGATTGGCAACTTAATCTTATAGCTGCCTCTGTATCAATTTTTCAAATTTCCTAACATTTTGAAAATTGTATTTGAATATTTTTTTTCGTAAAATCAACATTTTTAAACTAATTACAGGATCTTAATCTCTTTAATACCGGCTATCAGCTTCCATAGAAAGATGTCTCATAGCAATTTATGGTGTCCTCGAGTCACTAATGGATTATAGCTCGTGGGCTGAAGACTCTGAACGCTGGCTCTAAAGCTTGCTAGCGGATATACTTCATCTGTCGATTGTAACGGTCCCTTACAAATGTATTGGCGTCAGACATGCATCCACATACAGCTTCTTGTTGCTAAAGTATTTCAGCGTGTCCGGTGTTCGCAAGAGTCCTTTACATGACTACTTTCCATGAGTTTTTGCATGTACGTTGGTGCCACGGTGAACCGTACTGGGCAAGCATTCGATACATTTGGTACTATTTATAGTCTTCGTTTTGAATTTTCGACATAATTGTTTACGATGAAGCTGTGAAGGTCTACCGAGAAACTTTTAACTTCTGTTAACACAAAACTTCCACCCCTGATCTTTCATCTTCCGAGATAACAAATCATGGCTGAGCTTTTGAAATGCTCAGGACTTATCCGATCTATTCTGTAGTAGAATAGCTTGTTGGTATTTGTCATTGCGTCGAAGAAATGTGCCCAATTTGATTTCGAACCCAAAATGTCCACTCGTTCTCTCAATATTAAAGAAGACGATCTGCGACCATTTCAAATTGTTACACTTCATCTTGCGATGGCCAGGTTTCATCATCAACAATTCTCTCCACCTAACCTTAAATCTTTTCGCCAGTCATCTGGCATTTCTCCATGCTCCCACACGTGCATTATATTTTCATAAATGGCTTGATGTAAGGCAGGCCCTTCCTGTATAATCAGCTTGGCTGATATGCCATCGGGTCCCGGGTCTTTGTTGGATATCAGCCCGCATGTAGCCTTCTTTTTCTATTCAATGCCTGATGGCGGCAGCATTGCGTATTCTTCCATAAGTTGTGGAGCCGCCACTTCTTCGATGAGCTGACCGTTTAGCAATTCGTGGAATTGCTCTTCCAATCACTCCAGTATGCCGTCAGGAGCTGTGATCAAGTTTTCCTCACCATTCTTACAGTATACTGCGTCATGTTTCAGAAGGATTAGTTGAACTTCTGCGCCTGATGCGGATCTCGCTCTCAGCTTCTTTCTATTTCACACATCTGGTTTTTCTCCCCGGCTGATTTCTTCTTTCTGTACAGTCGTTTTTATATTTTTCAGAGCTCTTCTATAAGATTATTGCATTGCCCGGTTTGCAACATTGTTAAGTTCAGGTGCTAGTTTGCATTCATCATCGAAGCAGTCGCTCGGATTTCTGCGACTGCTGCCAGAGATTTACTCTATCAGTTAATGACAGCACCACTAATGACAATGTTTTTTAGGCTTGCCCGTTTTTCATCGACATACGTTCGGCATACTGGTTCCAGAACTTATTCTCCCTGCTTCGATCACTTAGGTGGCGAGTCCCGACGCATGACCAAAGTTGTTACTGGTGCTCTCATTGCGTAAAGCATCCATGTTGATTCGAACCTGTTCGACGGGTGCAATACGTCTTCGCAGAGTAATTCGCCCTCGGAAAAGCATACTGACAAGATAGTGATCTGAGTCAATATTGGCGCTTCTATACCGTTATATAGCGTTCTCATGTAAACTATGGGTGCCTATGAAATTCCTGAATGCCGCCTCCCGAATTAATTTTGCATACAAATTTCCAAGGACGATTTTAACATCATACCTTGCAAATTGAGGGCCCTTTAGACTTGTTCCGTGATGTCTGTAAGTGTTTATTAGCCTAATGTTCTTAAAGTTGCTTCGCCCGAAGAGTGCATAGCCTCTTGCTTATGGCGATAATGCCGATAATGGAAGACTTAATTTTTTCGCTAACTAGGAAGCCTTCCCCTTAGTATATGTCATATTCTTCACTCTGCAAAACACCATTCCCTTTGTAATGCTGCTATGTCAACCTTGTCGGTAAGCTGCTATGCAGCCCGAGCTCTTCTATACCTTTTATGCCTTATAGCACGTCTTGGACGATTAGAATCAATTTTAGTTTGGGTGTCTTAGGGCTTAATAGCATAAATGATTTTGGGCTTGATTTCTCTGCTGATTTTGTTTGTCGAGTGAACTGATCTAACGTTAAAGTCCTTGAATATAGCAAAATAGACACTCAGTCTGTCTGTTCCCTTCCGCCAAGTATTGTGACGGCTTAGAGATACTGATGGCAAAGAAAGGCAAACAGGGTATGAAGAAAATCCTACTTCAACCATGAAGTAAGGATTCAAAAAGTTTTCAATCTGAATCTTAAGAATGTCGTTGAGATCTGTAGGATTTGTAGAAGGAGGCATATTCCTGAAGACTGGAATATCAGCTCTAACTATCCACCCTTAAAAAAGTGCAATGTTAGGTTATGTCGCTCAACGTTTGGCTCAAGAACCTCCGAATTATTCCAGACTTACACTGGATTTCGGCAAGAAGATGCGCTGTCATGTGACTTCTCCAACAATGGAAGGCAATCCTTTTTTGTTATGATAAGCATCGGAGTCGCATCCAATGTTCCTAGATCGAAAATTTTGAAATTTTGAGACAGATTTTAGGGACCTGCTTGGATTTACCAACTGAAAGCAGCTCACTCGGGATAGTGCATGCTGGCTTGTATACTCCAAAGATCAATGACGGGAAAAACAACACAAGTTTAAAATGCTCAAACAGTCTTGCGGAAGATGTCTTATAAACGACTTTGACAAGACTTAATCCTCTGTAGTTCGCGCAGTTAAGATGATTCTTTCTTCAAACGATGACAATACTTTAGAAATGTTTTATTGTGTACATCTTATCTTCCGAGCTTCGGTTCCAGCAGCATTGTTGGCTTTCCTTACACCCATCACGTGTGTGACGATGTTGGTCATCACGAATGTCGAATGGTTCATTATACCTGACAGCTGTAGATAGTTTGTTTGCACAACACGTCCATCTTTAAGGCCTCTGCTCAACGTTTACTACTGTGCCATGTCCGTTTTTAGAAATGTTTTATTGTGTACGTCTTATCTTCCGAGCTTCGGTTCCAGCAGCATTGTTGGCTTTCCTTACACCCATCACGTGTGTGACGATGTTGGTCATCACGAATGTCGAATGGTTCATTATACCTGACAGCTGTAGATAGTTTGTTTGCACAACACGTCCATCTTTAAGGCCTCTGCTCAACGTTTACTACTGTGCCATGTCCGTTTTTCCTCTCATTTGCCATTTCCAGGCTTCATTCCTGGTAAGGTCTTTTTCCATGCATTCCATCATGCGCTTCTCATTTAGAAGGTGTGACTTATTTTGATTAATTAAAAATCAAAAATATATTTTCTGTGGAAATAAAAACAATTTAAAAGAAATCCCAACTTTGACTAATTGCCACACCATCTTTACGACATTTTGGGCCACATGTAATTTATCACGGAAGACCTTAAAAAAGTTTAAATAAATATTTATGGGAGGTTTCCTTCATATTCCTTGCTTTTCTTGTTTTTATTGTTCATTTTTTTATTAAAAAAAAAAAGCATCAAAATTAAAAAAGAGGTGGTAGAATCGACCTTCGAGCCTCTTGATAATACTGTGTGGAACGTGGGTGAAAAGTTTATTTTAAGTCAACGTACATACATAAATAAATCGCTGGCATACATACGGCAGATGTTGTTTTCCCACATTTGTCCTGGCAGGTTTGGTGGTAGCCACAATGGCAAGGACAGCGCCCCGGGTATTCCCTTGCTTTAAAGTCGTTTAAATTGATGAACATTTTGTGAGACTGTATTGCCATGGGCTAAACAAAGCGATTTTTTTTTGTTTACAATATTTGACTTACTTTTAAGGAAACAACTTTTTATGACAGTTGACACAATTGCAATGATGTGGCTATCGACAGAGAGAGAATAAGGATGGAGGACAGGAAGTGTACTTCATGCGATTAGACAAATAAGTGTTGTTGTTCGGGTGCGAATTGTCCTGCCCACACCATCAACTTCCCTTTTTACGTTCGGTGATTGAAGTTTATGATGAGTAGCCATCTCAATTTCCACCCGGAGAGCGTTATGTCTATTCTCATTTCCTGTATTCCGAGATACCTCAAATCCATCACTTTTGCCAGCTAGTTTGAGAATCAGTTTTTGATTTTTATGAATTCTACTATCGTACGTGGTGCAGGAAGGCTGAGTTTCTGCGTAGCGTTGTAGTCATAAAGTAGTTGCTGAATAGCCTTATCCTTCATTACAGCAGCTTCGTTGGGCAATCGATTTTGCAATTTGTAGTCGATAGTAATGCAGCGAATTTTCGTGCCATATTAAAGTTTTCCTTATAAAGGTAATTTTGTAGGTTATTTATCATCTCCAAATATTTTTCGCTTACTTTGCATTGATACCTATATTGAAGCCGATACCTTTGTTGCCAGGCACGTGGGTATCCGTTGGTAAATCCACAGATTCTATACTATCCATGTGCCATCTGACTTTTTGATGTAAGCTGGGACAAACGATGTCATCTACTCCAATGTCATAAAGAAGTAAAGTTTGTAAGTTTGTAAATAGGAAGTAATCAGCCGATTTCTTTCACAATTACTAAGACTAAACGTTGAGGGACGATTGTCCTGCTTAAATTGAAATGCTTTTTGTGGCGACCAATTTTATAACTAATGTCGACGAAGAACGCTCGACCCATTGCATTTTTTACGAACGCTGCCTCAATGGTAATTGTATTTTAATTGCTCCCGTTTTAAAAAAAAAAGTTGCGGAACTCAAAAGGTTCCATCAAAAAGTTCGCGATGACAAATCTTTATATTAAAATATGACTTTAATCTCGCAAAAATGGCCTTTAACACAACATTGCTTGGACAAGTAGTACGTTTTGGCAGCAGTTTACTGCGCGGATAACGTCGCAGGCGACCGCTATTTTGACATAATATTTTTCTGTCTTGAGGCTTCGCCAACGAAATCAATTGATTGATTGAAAGCATTTATTATGTCCTCAAAACAAATATCAGCAGTCGACTGGTCGAAATCAAATGTCGTCTTGGACAAATGTGCCAAAAAGAGACGCCGGTTTAAAAACTTCCATGAAAAGTGACTCGACAAGGCTTCGTTGACTTCTCGATGACTACATTTGAACTTTCCGAGCCCCAAATATGACATTTTTTCTTTGTTTACGTAGCGGTCGAGATTGAAATTAGCCTCTCTCATTAGGGCCCACTCTTTATTATATAGTAAAAATCGACCAACACGAAGGGTTCCTTAACGCTGTTCATAGCCCACTTCTTGGCCTTCAATTAAGTTGGTTTTAAATTAAATTTAAATTTCTCATAGCCTACTTTTTAGCGTAAGATTGAGTTACGGTATTTAAAACTACTCTTCATACATGGCGACCACCCTTTATTATGATTTTATATTGTTTTTATTTTGTTGTTATATTTTTTCTTTTGGTGCCCATTGCAAGCGTCTACCTTTTATGGTTCAGAAGATACAACCCTTTGACCGACGGACGGCTAGACAGAGAGCAGAGGCTTAGTAATAAAGTTCCGTTGGCACTCTTTGGGTACGGAACCCTAAAAACATTTTTGTTTGTTTTCGTTTTATTTCTAAATTAAATATAACAAGTTAATTTCTTTGACTTTAAACCCATCTTTGGTAAAAAAAAAAATAGGAGAAGCACGGACACAGAATGTAGGTCGTAGGTATATCCGGGTGGTAGGTAGACCTTCATACCTTTAAGAAAAATAAAAGGAACTGAAGCAAATGTGTTGGAATATATAAGAATAAGAAGACTGAAGATGTGCTTGTACTGCGAAGTGGGAGAAAAAAATTCTTTTGAAAATATTTCTCGCGCGCCGCGGGCCATCGTAGAAAATTCTTTCTTCTATATCGTCCTTTATTCAAAATGCTTTTCAACATCTGCAGTGGAAGCACACTCGTTGTGTTTTTGTAAATTCTTTAATTAAAGTTTTTTTTCTTTCTCGGAAATAATTATTTATTCACATTAAGGAGTAGTAAGTGTCATCAGTGTTGCTTGCTAGGGGTGTCCAAGCAGTATGAATGAAGGCAAGTGAAACACCACATCCTGGTACAGAAAATAAAGTTATACACCTTGAGGTGCGAATATCATCCTAGCGTTTCAAATGATCCGATTTGAAAGAATGACGGGGTTTCGTGGATTTATGTTTAAGGGAAAAGGTAAGATTATGACGAAACCGATGAGGGTAAACAAATTCCTAGAATACGTTGACTTTCTCCTTGATGTTCGCTCTTCTTCAATAAAAGGGTGACAGGACTTGAGCTAAAAGCAGAGTTAAGAGAGAGTATCCTAAAGATGGATTAAATTAAGGAAATGGTTATAAAATTTGGTCGCTCGCTTCAAATTTGTAAGTTAAAAAAAATACTTTGCCTAAGCTTGGTGGCGACTTGCTAATCTTTTAATCGATTAAACGGCGGAGAGTCACTTTGTGTTGAATTTGAAAAATTATTACTTTAAGAAAATATAAGCATTATTCGCATAGCAAGTATTGCGACTTTCAATGGGCTATTCATGGAACTTCTCGCAAGGAACTTCGAGGAACTTCTCGCAAGGTTTCATGTAAGATGACGTTTTACTGAGATACAATTTTTTTTTAATTGTTGGCGACTTCTTTGCTTTTTAAAAAAAACAATCAACATGCAATAATTCTATGTGTACATTGTCTTAAATTGTGAATCCTTTGCAAAAGCCGGACGTGCAACTGAACTGTAGAGCTTTCCTCTTACGTCATAGGGCACTTTTCGAGACATTTTATGCACTTTTGGGCTCATAATTATTTCTTCTAACAGATAATCACGGACAATCAAGAAATATCAAAATAGTTTGGAAACTCCGCTTTTGTACACCAACTTCGCTGAATACCGCGCACCCCCTCGTTTTTCAAGCACCACTGTGTGTTTTTTCAAATCAATCAAAGCATGTATAAATTCTCAGAGGAATCACTTTGTTAATAATGCAGCCTCGTTTTTATTACACCAATATCATATGGAACAATATATCCTTCCTTTTGGTGATTACGTATCAATCACCTCTCCTTGGAGATGAAAATCATAAGTCATCTGGATTAGATGTCTCTCATCTCTTTGCCATTTCAATGGGTTCGTCAATAAGCTAAATATGCGTTATTGGTCAGGTGAAAATCCACATTTGCTTCATGAATCACCACTTCATCCAGTAAAAATAACTGCCGGCGTTATTGGGCCATATTTTTTCGTCGACGATAACTATCGTTACGTTACTGTGAATGACCAGCGTTATCGCGCCATGATTACCGATTATTTTTGGCCCGAATTAGAAGGTATGGACTTGGACGACATGTGGGTTCTACAGGATGGTGCCACAAGCCATACAACACACCTTACAATCGATTTATTGAAGAGTAAGTTTGATGAGCGTGTTATCTCAAGAAATGGGCCAGTCGATTGGCCGCCTCATTCATGCGATTGAAAGCCTCTAGATTATTTTCTTGGGCTATGTTAGGTTTTTGCCAACAAGCCGAAAACGTTGCAAGAGCTCAGAGCCAACATTGAAAGCGAAATAGCGGCCGGTCCGACCGAAATGTGTGGCGGAGTAATCGAAAATGAGATCCAACGAATCGACCGCTGCAAACGTGCCCGCGGTAGCCATATGAACGAAGTCAAGTTCTATTCATAAAAGTTTTGATAATAAATTTTTGAAATTTTTGCGTTTTATTTAAAAAAAAAAAATATCGTCCTTATTGGAAAACCCTGGAAAACTACACAGGTCCATCTTGCCTTTGTTAAATTTGAACGCGAAGTTAAAGAAATAAACTTTTATGTTTTTTACAAACCTTTTGTTTTGTTCAATTTATACCAATTGCTTTCTCTCAATCACTTTGTTTTCCTTACCCAGAAATATCATGAAGTTTAGTTTCAGTTTAACTGCATTTTTATTTTATTTTCCGAACTACTTATACGCTGGACAAACGTAATCTTACATTTATATGCTTAGCCTATATGGCCTTTTGCAGGCGCCCCAAGCTAAACCTGTTAGAAAAGCGTAGACTAAGTAATAATACTTAAGTCTCAAATGAAAGTAGTCACCAAATAGTAGTCAATCTGTGCCTTTTCTCCGCACCTGCCGTAATTATTTTGCAAGATGATTAAAGATGTCTTCACCACGAGCACTCCTAGTGCTGTATATTAATCCTTCATGCCAATCTTTATAGCCTTCGTTTGAATTCCTGCCATGCCTGTTCAAATTTGCGCCAACAAAGAAAATTTGTTCTTAAGAAATTTTTGTTGGAAGGAGCTGTGAAAATCCGGCCGAATAGTGCACCATGCGCTGGCAATATTTCAGACCTCATCTTATATCACCTGCAAGGCCATCATTAAACTTAACGTTGTAATGATCTTGGGACGAGCAGAAATGTCACGCCAATTCTTATGCTCAAGCTCAGGACAAAGGATCAAAGGATCATCATCATCAAGATTTTAGGTATTGACTTCTTTGATTTTCGAGAGAGACAACTGAATCACTTTTGAAGTGGAATACAGTCCTTCCAGAATTCGCAAGAATCCAAAGAAATGTCATCTTCGGCGACCGATACTTCATCGAATTTCATGAGAAAAGCGAAAGTTCAGACCCTATGAATGCTGACCAAATTCCTCACAAGTGGCCACATTTTTGCGTTTGCTGTAATTCGCAAGAGTCGATCTTTACTATAAAGAAGTGATCGACATTCCGGTCGATAAAGTATGGAATGTAGTCAAATAATTCTTTAAACTAAAATCAGTTGAGCGTCCAAATGCCTCATGACTCTTATGACTCTTATCAGAAAAGTGGGTGGAGTTAATCCTTTGTTAAACCAATTTATTTTTCTTTGAATGATGAGCGGCTAAAGCGGCTCGTAGCGAAAAATGTACTATGAATTTCGAACAGTTTCTCTCTTCCTATATTGGACATACAGATCGGCGGGCGTAGATACAAGCAATTTCTGCTGAGAAGGAAAAGGATACTGTCAACCACCTCTTCTATGAATGGCTCGTTCTAGCAAAATCAAGGTACTGAAACCTTGGTTCCTCGTTCTTCACAGAATTGTCTGAAGTTGCTCATGCTCGACTTTATACTCTTACCCCTGTTTTACACCCCAGAAGTAACTTCGTTTAAGCCAAAATGAAGCCCGACTTTTAATAGGAGCAACATTTTTTCCCAATTTGGGCAACTATCTTAGGATCCAGCTGGCTAGTGATTTTAGTTCAGTTTCAAAGAAGAAAAAGAAGTAACAAGGATAGATATAGATAGATACTTGTTCCTTCTATGCAGAGATGTTAAGCTCCTTAAGTAAAATGTTAAACATTTCTTAGATTATCAAATCGCTGTTTGATTCAGCAGTAATTCATGTTATAAAAGAGCTTTAACAAATTAAAATGCCCTCTCGACATTCATTGACTCTCTCTTACCCCCTTCCGTTTATGTTTAACAACGTTTCTACTTTCCAAGCATTCATCCAATTACCACAACGCATTAAATCCTTTTCATCAATTAATCCAACGTTGTCGTAACTTCTCTTAATGTCTCCACACTGAATTCCTCATACCATAATCGAGTGTCTGTACGTATCGCGTGGTCCTTCAAAGTTCCTGCAATCCACGCCCGCGACCTTGTTCCACTCCAAAAATACCCACACGTTCCTTGTAAGGATATGTATTCTTATTCTCGAAGTAGGTGATGTTTAATATTATAATAAAAATCGCTATAAAAGTATCATCAACAACAAATGCTTAAAACGGGGCAGCACAAATAGGGAAAGCCTCAAACTAGAGGACCAGCATAGAGTCATGGAAGAAGTTCACTTTAAGTTCGTTGATACTTGTTTTCCGACGAGTGAGGAATTTTTGATGAACTGTTCCATTTCGGTATGGGGGAGGCGTTCAGTCTAAATACACGTTTATGCTTTTAGATTTAGTTGACGATTTGTATTCAGTTGTTGAAAAAAGTTCACGGTTAAAGGAATGCCAATCCAATTGACAATAATTAATTGAGACACCGAAATACTTTTCCAAGTTCTGAAAACTAAACAAAAAAACACAATCAGGTGTTTTCATTTGCATTTGACTTTGAATGATAGCCCACAAAGAGCTTCTTTCTGTGCATTATATTTTAATTCCGTCTGAATTAATATAAAGTAGTTTGAATGCAGACACTTCATTTGCAAATTCTGCTCAATAATAAGGGCTCAACGTATTTTGGTTATGATTTTACATAAAACCTTTTCTATACAACAATGATGAACATGACATAAATTATCTATAACTGCATTTAAATGCAATGTTCGAAACATTTTGAAAATTGACTCTGATGGAGTTGTTTAAAGAAGGAAAAATAATTAAAAAATCTTACAGAGTACAAAGCTCTGTAATAATTCCTTTTTGCTTTAATCTAGAATGAAGTCCACTCAATGATTTCTTGAAAGCGTTCGTCGATGATTGCCCGTGTCCTGAGGTACCTGTGGGCTGGTTCTATTTCCTGTCTGCGGATGATCCGGATGTCTTCGTTAGGGTGACTTGCTAACCCTTCGATCATTTTCCTTGACAGCTGCAGCACGTAGTTGTCATTTGATGTATATCCGCGTGTTGAGATTCCTGCAGAGTCCAGCGCACGATCTGAGGATTTTCGTTTCTTCGTTGTTGATGGCCGCGCCGTAAACCATATTGGGCAGGCGTACATAATTACTGGTCTTATGAGTTTTTTATACACCAGTTGTTTGGTGCGTTTATGCAGTCAATTCCTCTATCTTAGAAGTGAGTGTACAAGATGAAGGGCAAAATTTGCTTCTTGAACTTTTTAAGTGTGTTGCTTAAATGGAACTCGGTCGCTCGCTGAAGGTCTTTTACGTCTGGCAGCGTTATCCTCATATAGTTGCATATCATCGCAAATGCTTTCCCACTCCTTGTTCCTGTAGTCGGTGGTCGGAAGCAAATGAGCTCCGTCTTTATGCTGTTGATCCTCAGTCCCAATTTGAGGTAATAGCCCCAGAGCTTTGATATGTGTTGTTATGCGGCTGCTTATTCCGGGGCTAATGATGTAGCTTAAGTAATGGGCTCACGCGAAAGGTTCCGTACTGTTTTCGTGCAACGCGACACCCAGTAGTTATATTTCGACACAAAGTAAAAGCTCTTCCCTTGCGGAAAAAAATAACTACCATGCGTCGCGTCGCATGACAACAAATCCTCGAAACGGAATCATTGCCTTCTTTAAGGCGTTAAATTGAGTTGCGATTTAAGAAACCAAAGCGACTTGATTGTCCAAAAATGTTTCAAAATTTCCTGCCTACTTATAATTACCCTGAAACATATTCAAACAAATTTTTAATATATTTTTCTTTCGTTCAATTTTAATGTCATCGCGGACTTTTTTATAGAAGCTTTTTAGCTCTAAAAGTTTTTAAAATAATTGGTCGCCACGGAAGAGGATATTTTTTTAAATGAGATAATTTACAGTATATGTTCATTCTTAAGGTCCATAGTAAGTAATACTGAAAGAATTTTTGAAGTCGGGTGGGTCATATCGAAGATGACCTCCTAGATTTAAGCTTACAAAATAACAATCTTTTACTCTTTATAAAGTTTTGTTAACCCCTTAACTAACAGAGGGATGTCTTTGCAGACTTTTTTGTAGAATTTTTTGAGTTCTATCTACAAATTTTCTATAGAAAACTCTTAAATATCTATAACCGTTTATATGATAATTGTTAAGATCCACTGTAGTGATGGGTATCGAAGATAACCTCAAACTTATAAACATTGCCTCTTTTTAATATAAGTATATATTAATTGTAGTTATAGCTGCGCTAATGTAGATGAGTCTATTCAACTTCTTCTTTATCACCGCCCAGCAAAGAACTATTGAATTAAGACGTTGAATTCAGACAATCAAAGATGCCGGATGTTCTCAAATTAGTAAGGATCAGAATTTGTTTCATAAACCTTTTTGTAAAATGGTTCAAAATGGATCTCATTATAGAATTGAAATGGGTACTTATCATCTACTATTTTTCAATCTTATCTAGTTGAACGTAAATTTTAATTCAGGCATGCCAAATCGCATCACAACTTTTCGAATTTGGTTCATTCACAATAGGGATTAAATTCGCTATTTTTCTGACCAGGGAGTAGTGCTGGAGTTCCATGTTCGCTTTGTCAAAATTCAAGTTTGTGAAGATGATGTCGTTTCGCGTGCTATGAAACTGCTTCTAGTATATACAGAAATAAGTGGCAAATAAAATACTGTGAATTTTAAGCTAATTGAAATAATTCAAAATCCACGCATAAGACACTTGAAACCAAAATCGAAGTTTCAGACAACTACGAATACTCCTTATCCTCCTGCTTGCTCTGTGGGTAGTCAAAATCCGGGAGGGATCAAATTAAAAATTAATTAAAGAAAAAAAGCAAAGATTCCAACTGATACGCTTTAGGGGATCGAATAAATAATATGAAACGGGTACCCTTGCAGTTCGTAGACGAAAACAAATTACTTTGTCTAGACGAGCTTTCGTGTTCGCGATTAGGGTTTATAGGATTAGGTTTATATGAATATAGGGTTTAAGGAAATTGACCTTTATAAGTGACCTTATTATATGATAGTTTTTTGATAATTTGTTTATAACTATGTTTTTCAAGTTGCTGCGATTTATTTAATGTCATAAATCCAATTAAATTATGTTTCAGGAAACAGTCGAAGATACCGGTTCGGAGAGCGCTTCGGGTGATATAAATAAGAAGGCGAAACGAAGACGTCGATACTTACAAAAGCGTCGATCGGTTGTCAATCCTGACGAGAATTTTTACTTTTACTGGCTAATGGTGCTTACTGTCTCTGTTTTATACAATTTATGGACGCTTATCGTTCGCCAAAGTTTTCCAGAATTGCAGGTACAATTTTTAATGATGAAAATTCAAAAACATCTATTTGACATTCTATTTTTGTTTTATAAGAATGCCGTTCCGAGATTCTGGATGCTGTGTGATGTCCTCACTGATGTGGTCTTTGTGTTAGATATAGTTGTTCAGTTGCGCACAGGTTATCTGGAGCAGGGCCTCATGGTAAGCATACAAAAACTCATTTAATAAAACAAGAACTTCCTGATGGGAAGTTAACAAGACAACTAATTTTAACTTAACATCTTTTCATTAGGTATATGACGATGGCAAACTAGCCTGTCATTATATACGTTCCAGAGATTTTTTCCTCGATTTAGCCGCTTTAATACCATTAGACTTACTGCAGCTGAAGATTGGATCCCATCCACTTTTACGTTTTACACGCTTTATGAAAGTAATTACTTTTTATTTTTGTTATTGCACAATTCTTAAAATATTAGCTATTGCTTAACTAAAATGATTTTATTTAAGGTTTATCGTTCCATTAAATTTTACTACATTGTCGAAAGTCGGACGGTTTGGCCAAATTTGTGGCGCGTTGTCAATTTAATTCACATCCTTTTGATTCTTGCACACTGGTTTGGCTGCTTTTATTATTTATTATCCGAAGCGGAAGGATTTCAAGTAAAATTCATAAATTTTCAAAAGAGAAAACGTATCTGTACGAATGATGTTGTTCTTTTTCTATTTGTTTTAAGGGCGACTGGGTGTATCCTTATCGTCCAGGCGATTATGCAACTTTAACACGAAAATATCTAGGAAGCCTTTATTGGTCTACACTAACGTTGACTACAATTGGGGATCTGCCTACACCCGAAACAAATGCTGAGTAAGTATTTTATCTAAATTTTCAGATTTATCATTTTATCCTTTCAAATTCTATTACATTTTTCCTTCTAAATAAAAAGGTCATTCAATGGCTTTAATGCCTTTAAATGTTTATTCAAAAATCATTATTCGCTTATCCGTGTTTTTGTCCCACCATTCCGGGTACTTTTTCACACGTTTTACGGCAGCTGTTGTCATTTGTCTTTCGGGAGATAATCTATCATCAGAACCCATTCCCCTGTCGACCATCTGACATCGTGGCGCGTAATGACCTTGGTTTTGTGAAAAGCAGAAAATCCTTCCCGTCGGCGATAGGGGTTACAAGTACCATTATTACCAGAGGTTACTTGCCTGAAAATTCGTTGAATATTTACGTAAATTACCCTTAAGTTAAGTGGAGAGTTAAACGCAACTAATCGGTGCTGTTTCCACAACAATTCGCGAGAGAATCAGCAATGTTTTATTAGCTTTATTAAATGATCATTTAATGATCAATACAATTTATAAATAAATATTTTGTGAATTTAAAAGAAAAGCTACCAGAAAAAATATTCGTTATTAAACGAAATGAGCGAGCATAAATATTTGGGCTTTGCAAAACGTATTGAGGAAAAAACTAAGAAAACGTGTTTCTAATTTAAATTTCCAAAAGAAAATAATATATATAATATAAATAAATAAGTAAACAAGCAAAAACAAAAAAGCAATAAATGAGTAGTTTATGTCATGTCCGTCCGAACTTTGGAACATGGGCTTGCCTTCTGTCAGTGGGTTCAGAAGACGTTTTTTCAGTGTGCGAGTTTTCGACATTGTTTAATATATTTTAAACAGAAGGTCTTTAAGAGAAGATATTAGAAAAAAGGTAAAGGAGTTCTGTTTTATGTTTTTAATTATTTTATTAAAATCTTAATTTAAATTTTCAAATAATGGATATTTTTTTGGCTGAGGAGTTTAATGTTTTGGACTTAATGGTAAACGTTAAGGAAAGCTATTCCGGCCAGGAGCGCGAACGCGAAGGGACTGACTGTCATACTCGAGGCTCAAACCAAAAATTTATTGCACAGATATATACTAATTTACTTCTCAACTTAGCAGACGGTTAATTATTAGAACAGGTTGATCGGTCCATTCCAAGGATCTGCTTAAAAATACACACAAAAAGTGCATCGAAATCGGTCCAGGCGTTTAGAAAGAGTATAGTGACAAACACACTTGCAGAAGAATTACATACTCTAATATTTAAAAGTTTGTGTGGGTGAGGTAATCTTCAAAACCACTCATCCTAATTTAAAAATTCTTTCACCAATATTGACCTCAAGGATGAATATTGGCTATATCTTATCCCGTTTTAATAAAACGTCGTTTCGAGGCAACCAATTATGTTACTAAAGAACGGTCGAATGTGTATTTTTGTTTTGAACCCGCCTTAACGGCAAAAGATATTTAATTGCCGTCTATAGAACAGTTTAAGAACTCACAAAATTCTTAAAAATAGTTCGCGATCACCCCCCTCTATATGTCAATATATATCGTACCGCTGAAGAAATTTCATGCAGATAAATGATGCGTTTTACACATCATTCTTTGGAAAAAAATACACTTTAGGGTCAGAGGATAGCAAAAAGACCTTTTTGAATTCGGCAACATTTCTCAAATATATATCATAACATAACATAATATCCAAACTATTTAATAAAAATAAGTTCATTCATCATCTTTTGCCGGAAGTTAATTTAAATAAAACACATTTTTGACTTAGATTTCGACCAAATTTTTATTTAAATATATTGGCTGGATCACAAAGGGTCAGTATGAATGGAATATACTATAAAATCATTCAAATGTCCTCAAATGCTTTTGCTAGACTCGATTTTGACAAGGTTATTTTCAATGACTTTTCCACACATATCAGGTACTTAGTCGGTCACAACTTAACGGATATTCGTTTTCAAAGCGTTTAAAGTTTGCGGAATGTGCTTATAAACCCTAAATTTTGCATAACAATGGGTAGTATTGTATGAAATGCGGCAGCCTCTTGTTGACACAACATATCTTCCACATAAATATCTTCAAAAAACCGATTAATATTTGGCTATAGCAATGAGAATTGACGGTGACCCAGTTCAATAGCCTTTCTGCAGTTTTGTGTTAATTTCCACTTGCTGATATGTAACACGAGCCATATCTGGTTTCAATTTTTGAGTAACTTGAACTTAAAAGGTATAAATCCAAATCAAAATGCAAAATAGGCCATAATGCTACGTAAGACAAGCCTTAATATTTTGATTGGAGTAAAATAGGTTAATTTGGATATTCTTTCATACTTCCACTAACGACGATAATATCGACCAAAATCTGCTTGTAATGTACGAAAGATGCTGATTACAGAACCGCTTTCGCAGGTGTCTTGTAGTGAGCACCAGCTTTAAGCTTTAATCTCCTGTTTTCTTTGAAGGGTTCCCTCAATTATCAGATCGGCAGTATTGTTTACTATCGACCGTAAAAGTAAGTCGAGAAGCTAAAGATTGTTACGATTGACAGCATAGTCATACTTATAGCTTAGCAGAAGACATAAAGAACATGGAGGTGTTAATTTATAATAAGTTATACTAAGTTATTCCGATGCGTCCAACGTCCGACAGGAACTATCAAAAACCGCAAACAAAAAACGGAATAAGAGTAAAGACCAAAACCAACATGATTTACCAAAAGGAAGAAGATACTCAGCATCACCATATTTATGCCCGGAAGCATAGAAAATATATAAATGAATCAATATTTTGAACGCATCTTGAGGTCCGAGTCCTTCGGACTACCATAAACCTGAAATAACTTTTACTGAAAGAAGTCTATGTGATTGTAAGGCAATCGCTATCCAGATAAGAAATCCACCAGTCCTGTAAGCAATTAAATTTTAAATTGCTCAATCAAAAATCAAATACTGTTTGTAAAATTTTTTGGCGCCCAAGTTATCGTACTCTCCCCGACTGAACATCTTCAATCTTTTTTGCGTTCTTGGACACATCCTCGGCAATGTAGCAAATGGTTAAAAAGCAAAAAAAGGGTCGGCGATTTAAGTTAAAAAAGAAAACATGAAATTCACTTAAGCCGCCGGTTTAAAATCTATTAAAAGTAGCCGATAACATTTCCGAACCGACGATGCCACGTCATGTACCCCAAAGCCCGTACCCAATCAAAAAAAAAATTGTTTTGGGTGCAATTCGACCTACCTACACCATCAACTTTCCATTTGATGGCGAAAAAGTATTACCATTAATTAATTCTTATGTTTTTTAAGAAAGAGGATTAAGAAGGGTGGGTGATGAGTACCCATCTCATTTCCATACGGTCTGTTAAGTTGGGTGGTTCCAATCCATCTTGCCGAGTTTTTCAAATGTAAGAGTTGACATTTCTTCAGTTTCGCATTGCGTCGGTCTACTAAATTGTTTTTTCCAATGCTTTTTTTGTTTACCTATTGAGAGCTTTATTTGTTGTTCCGGTATTTAAATTGTTTAAGGCCAGATCTCTTATGAACTTTCCATCACTTCTATGGTCCTGTTTACTTACATTACTTCAAGAAACTTGTTCCTCGGGATAAACGTTAAGCAGCGCTAAGATGTATTCGATTGACTAATTCCGTAATGGGTCTAGTAGTCATTCAATGGATTTCAGGTGATATGGGAAGGCGTCAATAGTTTGCTGGAATAGCTGAATGTACATACTAGCTCGAACTTTCTGTTTATTCGGAATAAAGCTCTGCACAGTTTTACGTCCCTAATCATCCCAAGTTCCTTTTCGCTAGCAAGGCATGTGGGAAACCGTTGGTAATTAAAAAGATTCCTCTCTAGATTCTATCCATGTGCCATCTGACATTTGGATGTAAGTGATGTAGATAGTAAAAATCATTCCGAGCCTACAATATTGCCTTGGAACATATAGTACGATTTGAAGATGTCGACAAGGTAGATATTACCATATCGTTTTCAAGTCTATCCAGCTTCTAGGTCGCTCCCGGCGTGCCGTACTTTAAGCATTCACAGCTATTGGAGTTCAGACACAACGGACAAGGCAAAATAAATGCTGTTCACCAGAAATAGATCCGCCGAACGTCACCTCGCCCAAAATACAACGTAAGCAGTAAAGGAGTTCAACTACCACGAAACTATCTTCCCCAAACAAAGACACCCCACGGAGGCCGTCCGTGGCTTCTTTGGTCTGTCAAAGCTACTAGAACTCTCAACACGAAGAACAAAAATGCCGCTCCACAAAACATTGATTTTGCCAGTCCTGCTTTATGGATCCGAATGTTGGATGATAAGCAAAGCAGCTAACTTCAATTTGGATCCTTCGAAAGAAAAATCCTTCGTCGGATATTTGGCCCTTTCTGCGAGGTGGGCGAAAGGAGAAGAAGGCATGACCGCGACCTGTACGAGATGTACGAGCGTGCTCTTGACTGTTATGCCTGAGGGCAGCTATGTCTCAGGCTCTGTTTATTCCAAGTTTGTTGGCTGTATATGAAAGTAAGAAAGAAGTAATAAAAAGCTTTCACGGTCGAAAAGTAGTACGGAAGTTACCCAAGTTACCCAAGGCCTTCACTTTCGAAAAGTAGTACAGAAGCCTTTATTACACAATCAAGAAAAACGTCCAGCGGTGAGAATGGGTAAAAAAAAGCTCTGGGTATTGATATAAACTGACCTCGAAAGCTTTATATATGGATCAGTCGAAATTTTAAGCGCCAAAAAACAGAGTTTACTTTAAGCGGCCTATGAGTAATTACATAAAGTAAAGATGCTCCCTAGCTGTCTCGTGTAGGAATGTTTATCGTCGGGAAGGAAGGAAAAATATAATAAATAATAGAAAATTGCATCTTACCATCGGTTATGATGATGATCCGAAATATTCTTCCAAGGTTTGCTGAGGAAACTTGTTTTAAAAAGAAAAAAAATATAAAATAGTCGACATCAATTTTGTGGCGAAAAACGATCTACAGAAAAGAAATTTTCCTCTTCAGGTACAGAATCTTAACAATGTATCAGGAGCATTCTTTTTATTTTTGATATTCTACTTTATATTTGAAAACAAATTAGTAACAATCCTGAAGGGCTTTCTTGACTTTTTCTTAGCAGAAATAATTGAAAAAAAAACTTTTGATAAAAAAAAATAAGACTCTATTGTTAAAATTTTACTTACTTAAAGACCATCTTATTCGGTGGACGGCCCCAGATCTCTACCAAGACGTGGTATTAAATCCAGATTACTTCAATTCGGTTCAAACTATGGGTATGGTATAAAAAAACAACGTTTTCAAAAACCAATTATCAAAAGCAAGGGAATATTATATTAGTAATCGTTGAGGGGCTGTCCGCCTGGTAATGTGTGGTTAAGTTAAATAAAATTTTCAAAGTAAATTTAACAAAAAAGGCTTAGAACTAAATTAAAAGAAAAAAAATAATTGCCACTTATTTAATCAAATCAAAGTTTTCGAATTCATTTCATGAAAGCGACAGCCTTCAACGTTTCTTAATATAATATGTCTCATGAGTTTTTAAAATTTAAATTTAAATTAAAACTTAAATAAAATTAAAACGAAGCAAATTCGAAAACTTTGAATTTAAAAAAACAAAGTGGACTCAAAATTTATTCTTAATCTGAAAAAAAAACTGTTTTTTGATTTCTTTTCAGATATATTTTTACGATTGTTAGTTACTTAATAGGTGTGTTTATTTTTGCAACAATTGTTGGACAAGTTGGAAACGTGATAACTAATCGCAATGCGAATCGTTTGGAATTCGAAAGACTTCTGGACGGTGCCAAGACTTATATGCGTCATCACAAGGTACCTGGCGGTATGAAACGTCGCGTCTTACGATGGTATGACTATAGTTGGTCGCGCGGTCGAATACAAGGCGGTGGTGACATCAATACAGCGTTGGGTCTTTTACCCGACAAACTGAAAACCGAGTTGGCCTTACATGTTAATCTAAGTGTTCTGAAAAAAGTAACTATTTTTCAAGAGTGTCAGCCAGAGTTCCTACACGATTTAGTGCTAAAAATGAAAGCGTATATTTTTACACCGGGTGACTCGATATGTCGCAAAGGCGAAGTGGCGAGGGAAATGTTTATCATAGCCGATGGCATACTGGAAGTGCTCAGTGAAACGGGGAAGGTCCTCACCACCATGAAGGCGGGTGACTTTTTTGGTGAAATCGGGATTCTTAATCTTGATGGCCTTAACAAGTAAGTGTTGGCCATCATTGATGTTCGTTAGTAATTTAAATATGTATGTTTGTCTTATAGGCGAACAGCGGATGTTCGATCGGTTGGTTATTCCGAATTGTTCTCACTCTCAAGGGAAGATGTGCTGGCGGCAATGAAAGACTATCCGGAGGCGCAGGAAATTCTGCAGTCATTGGGACGGAAGCGTTTGATGGAGGTGCGGTGTGTTAATAAGCGGCATGCAAAGGCACAAAGTGATAAGGAAGCAGCTAATCATCAAGCTCAGTCTCATCACGATCATCATGCCCCGCATCATCATCATCAAACAGGTGAAGCCGGCACAATGAGTATGGTCGAAAAGATTCGACGGGATGTAAAGGGGTTTAAAAGTGTTCTTAAAAAGTCCAGGTATGTTTTATTCTACTATACATAACTTTTGTAAAATTTATAAACTCTTTTTTTCTGTGTTATCAGAGCTTTACGGAGAAGCAATGAGTCGCTTGAAATGCAGCCACTACACACTGCACCACCGAAGAATGAAAAATCCTCGTTGAAGCGAACCTCCCGAGCTTACTCAGAGGACAGAGATCGGCATGATGAACCTCCTGAACATCGAGAAAAATCGCCTAGTCCTATCGGTGCAGGGCTACCTCTTTTGCAACGACTTCGATTGTTGAAGGAGAAACAGGTAAAAGATGAAAGCTTCATTTTTATGTGTAAGGTTTGCTTTAGGGTGTCGTGCAACGCGGAATCTTAAATATACGATCACCCACAATTGTTTTAAAACCTGCTTAATATTTTGTTTACATACAGCAATCCCTAGTTAGGAATTACGGCTAGTATTTCGCAGATAGTGGATAAGTGCAGCTATTGACTAAGAGAAAGTAGATCGCACAGCTTTTATAATATTAGAAATATGAGAAAAAATAAATATTATTTTATTAATTGTGGAATAAACTAAATTAAAGTGTAGTTCTTATTGGTTGCATACCTTGCAGAGTTGTCAAAGGCTTTAATCTTTCGAGAAGATTTATTGAATTCATCCAAAATGATTTGAATTCGTTTAGTCAAAAAACACTAAGTAAAAACCTGTGTCAGAAACTGGTGCATTAAATTTTAACCCATCCTTAAATGATTCAAAGGATTGCATTCTTTTTAGTTACATAACAGAATTGATCAATATGCAGTGAATTCAAATAAAGTTAATTGAAGTCAGTGAATTCATTGGAATTCATTGAATTGGGGGGGGGGGAATGTAAGACAATAATTTTGTAGTGGGGAAATGGTGTATTTCAAAAAATGCGCCGAGATATATATCTTTGTATAGCTCGGACTAGTTGAGCCCAGATGATTTATGAGTTTGATGAACCTTTACATAATGTTACATTTCATTTTTATGTGAAGTGTAACAACAAACAACAGGACGTGAATACGTAAAAAATATAATACAAATCTCTTTCTTTATTTGTTGATATGTCCCAAGTAATTTTTCTTATGATCTTTTTTTTTGCTGGTCAAACTAAATGCAGAACCGACAAAGCGACAAAGCAGAAGATTATACTCACTGCAGAACTTAGAAATGAGGAAGTTTATTCACTTATTTAAAATGAAATCAAACAATTTAAGAAGAATTTACTGACTTCAAACCGATCAAAATTGAATTCATGGATTACTTCATAAAAATATATTTGGATTCAAAGCTGACTTCGAGAAATTCAATTCAATTCAGAAAAAGATTGCTAAGAACTGAATGCGTTAAGTCTTTTAAATTCTCAGTATTTTTTTAATTCATCTGCATTAATCAAACTTTTTATAATTCAATTTAAATTCAGTGAATGCATTCACAAAAAAAAAACAGCTTGGTATTTTGACTTAATAAAATATCAACACTTCCCGTCAGAATAAAGCAGGATAAAGTTTTTTATTTTTGCAAATTTTAGTGGCTCTAATGTTACCACTTAAATTCAAGGAAAAATTACTAGAAATGAGCATAACATATATTAAGTATTCTTATCTAGTTTCCTGGTCAAATGTCTTTCTCTCTCTCCTTATTGGGGTCTTTATGTCCTCAATAGTCATCTTTTCTTGTGTATTTTCAGTTTTAGGAACAGGGGGACTAAGTTCAGTGACAACGGTCCTTTTTGTCAGATTTTTGGTCGACGTGCTTCCGTCCATTTTTTCCGATAACAAGAATTGCCAAGCGTCCTTATTTTTGTCGAAAACAAACTAAAAATGCGGTACCGCTTTTCTATCCTGGATGAGTCCTATCGAATCTTGGTATTGGCCTCTGGTAAAACAAAACCAATAAGATGCACCTGCTCGTCTACTCGACTCTCATCTTGAACTTTTGTGTTCAGAGTCTATGCTCTGCGTAACCGTAATCTAGCCGTCACACATTGACTCTCGATATGCAGAATACTTTCCATCAAGCTTGATCCCACGTTGAACCACACGGTCCAATCATAGACGAGCATATGAAGGCCAAGAAGCAGATTACCTCTACCTATATAAAACATCCTTTTTATTATGGCAAAAGCTACTTTGGGTCCTAGAGTAATGGCCTTAGTCCCATTTGATTTTTAGTTTAATTTTCTTTCAAATTGGTCAAATGTCGTAGCATATAGTCTGCTCTTTATTTATAGGGATTGCTGTAAAAACGCGTTTGAACTCCAATGTAGAATAATAAGCTTCTGTATGCTAAAGCATGTTTATAAAGCAATGCTTAACTACACAAAGAGATTATCTGGTTTCAAGAAGTTGGTTAGCAAAAATACATATACTAAATTTGTTAAGGCCAAAGTGAGTGAAAAAACTATTAACTGCAATTTTGACAACCGTTTAACTATACGAAACCACATAATCACTTCTTGGTACTCTCATTAAAGAGGTAAAATCAACGCATTCGCTGTACATGATAAGCGCTTTTGACATGCCGCTGTAGCTTAAAAAACCTTTATCGGGAAAGTCACATATATTGTCTTTTTTGTAAGCCCACAACAGCTGTAAGTACAAAATAATGAAAATAAACATTCGTGTCCGCTGTAAACATGCATGGAGTGCTTTGAAGGCTTTGTCTAAAATATTGAACAATCTTCACAAAAAATTTTTTTATCATAGTACAATTTTTTGTCGAAAACAATGTCACGCTATGTCACACGCAAGCATATTTACAAATTTAAGCTAATTTAATTTTTCTTATTTGTTTTTATTTTTAAACGAACACAAACTTTCATTTGCAAGACCCAATTTTTATGTCGTCAACCCCACTCCTAAAGTAGTTTTGTATGTGTTTTTATGTGTTTTGCACTAGGATCGCGAAGAGCGAGAAGTTAAGTCCACACCACCACAGAAATCTCCACCTCACTCAATTGTTACATCTACGTTGTCACCACAGGAATCGATACAAGAGGAACCCGATCAGGAGATGATTGAGGCACCGCCTATTCTACAGCGATTGCAACAGTTGAGGGCCAAAAATGAGATGAAGGCTAAAGAGTCCCTTCTAACGGTAAATATTCTCATGCATAATGAAAATAAATACAAAAACACCCACACGCAAGCACATTTTTTATCACAAATCGCTTGAGTTTTTGCACATTTTTATATTTTTTTTTAAAAAAAAATATTTCAAAACGTCCTTAAGCGAGCTTCGAAACGTGATATTAACTCGTGGTGATGTCAGGACAAACATTTTTCACTATGGCAATTTCGAGTTTGTCCAAAATGAATCTTTTCGACTAAAGATACGACTCTACAAATATAATATTTATAGCCATGCTATTTATATGAGTTGGAAAACAAGATGTTCTAGAATTTTTAGATGCATCTAACTATAAAGTGAAAGGAGCATTAAGTTGGCAGTTCAACCTTTGTGTTAATTAAGGACATTCTTGTGTGCTTTAAAGCTAAAAACTTAAGAAGCTGTAAGCTATTTTTCGCATTTATTTATCTGTAAGATTATTCAAGTAATAGGGCGATATGCTTTATAGAATTCGTGAAAGATCAGAAGACTCAGGACTCTAAGCAACTTTTGCACGTACACATCATTTCTATTCAACGGGCAAAGTCTTACGATTAATTTAAGGCAGACTATCTTGAATGTTCTGACTTGGATCTGTTCTTATTAATCATAGCAACCATAAAGAACATCAGTCCCGCTTCACAGATCTCAGCGAATCTCCTCATCATATGTTAATCTATTCAAACAGCGATCCTCTTTATCATCTGTTTCCCCCTTTAAACAAGTGAACCCTGAAACAATATAAATTTCACCTGAAACCATCACAGCACCATAACCCTCCAACATCCCATACTTGTTCGGCTTTGGTGTTCGCTAGACTGCCTTCATAAACATAACATTGTTGTTGCGGAATATTAAGGCATGCCTTCTTTCCGCTATTGCAGTGGCAAGTTGAATGCCATTGCCTTATAGACGTCCATAGTTTGTGAGATCTCGCCTTTCACCAAGCTTTTGGATGGCCTTGCTGTAGAGAATACTCTATCGACTTGTCATGTTATAACTCCGAATTCGTGTCGCAAAATTATGGTTTGTCAAGCAGATGTCATTGACTCTGGGAATTGAGCGAATGCAAATAAATCGATGTAAATTTATCTGCCTCTAATACTCGACCATGCAGCATTCGAAATTCAAGACACAACATAACTTTCACTTCTTCTTCTAATCATTGGGCTCGCTTTCTACATCTTTCAGGTCAAAAAGGAAATGTTGTGCCTCACATTCAAAAGACATATGGAACCGACGGATTTCTTCCTCAATGGATAAGAAACTATTCTTACTGCCATTCAACTCGAGTTGTAGTGCACGGTTTCAATTGTCAAATAAATGCTGGTGCCCAGGATTCCAGTTTTCACCGACTCAATTCTCAATTTTCATTAACTATCACTTGTCTGATATATCTTACCGAATTTACTCAAGTTAGAACCCTGATGACAGTACAAACATGTCGTACCTTTGAACATGGAAATGCTCTTTTCAAATGCTACCGCATTTAAAGAAAGTTTTCCTGCAACACGCAAAACAGGCCCACCAAATGCTGTTAACTATGGACGAGATTTTTACTTTATTCGTCTATCATCAGCTTGATTACGGTGAAGACACCTTTTTTGTCGAAACTGCCTTCTAACTGATAGTCACTTTTATGCTCGGATTTCTTGGATCTCGGATTCCGGCTTTGTTTAAGAAACGTGAAATTAAGCACTATAAGCCTGAATGATATTCCCCTACGAGAGTTTTGGTGCCATATCATAGCCCACCTTGTTAGTGTTCGTAGCAATATGCCTCGACTTATGTGCATTTTTGGTTATAAGGTTAAGCCTAAACCTTCTATCGCAGTAGGTTCAATGGTCCTGGTGGAGTCAAATCTCGAAACTTTATAAGCTCTTTCGATTTTAGTGGATCTTTTAAAAGTATATAACCTTACCTACTTACTGTGGCTCCATAGTTAATTAACCAGGTGCCTGGTTCAAATTAAAGAAATAAACTCTTTGCCTATTTTCCCTGGTTCCACCGAGAACGCTTCTGCGCCCTTTTTTAATATCCTGAATTTTTGTACTATCCAATCTCCTTCCACTCGACTTCTGAAACTATTTATTGATAGTCAAGTACAGCTTTCCATTCCAATTTTTCATCCCAAAAAAAATTCCTTTATCTTCTTTTTATTTTGACGATGTTGCTTGCTTTATTAAAACCAACATTAAACCAACTTTATTTAATAAAACCAATTTTTTTTTTACCACAGGAATCAAGTGGAGTTACTGGAACTTTACCCCTCCACGAGACAACATCATTAGGAGTAACAACAACATCGTTTCATCAAATACCCGACTTCCCACAAATACCGCCAAGAGTTGCTCAAAAACAAGAGAACACAACCGCAACCATCAACACCACAGATCACAGCACCATCAACTTAACGTCCCCAAACTTATCAGTCTCAAAACCAACCATGAAGGTCTCATTCAAACAAAGAATCCAGCAACTTCAATCTGGTGCTTCTGATAATAATAGTGCTCCACCAAGTGTTAAGCCAGCACCTGTGGAACCATCAGGAAAGTTGCCACCACCCATGGACGTTCACGAACGCAACAAAATGTCCAAGATAATTCCGACAATATCCAATAACCTCACAAAAGCGTCCAACAGTCTGACTTTGTGTGCTCAAAAGTTAAGTAAATCCTCAGTCCATTCATCAGATGCCTCAATTCGACCATGGTCCAAATTGAAATTTGCCACCCTAATGCCATCCAGTAGTTATACGAGCCTGCCTAACTGCGGTGCCGACAATGAGTTTAAACCGATTAAAAACCACTCGGCCGAGAGCATCCCAATCGTTGCGGATGAAAGTGGCACCAGTGTATCACTGAAGCCGCTTGCGATGGTGCCCTCGGGGGCCAAACGGAAACTATCAAAATCACTCAACTTGGGCATCAAGCCAAAATTTTACAATTCCGTCTTTGATCTGTCGCCAGAATATAAAGGCTTACCATTTGTCAAACGTCTTAAGATACTGAACGAGCGACAGAAGCTGGCCGAACTGGAGACCGCTCTTCAAAAGCGTAGCTTTAGCTTGGACAATTCGAAAAGTCAAATCGAGGTACCCTTCTCGGAATCAATATATCGGAGTCATAGTGATGCTTCGGGTATTTCATTACATTTAAGGCCAGCTACGACTAGATCAACAGCAACCGGAACAATAACAACTGCATTATCATCGCCTAAAGATAAGCTTACGCTGTGCCTACAAGAAAGCTCGCCACTTAGCCCAGAATCGAATGAGACTATCGAGAGAAGAAAGCTCAAGAGTATTCTTAAAAAATTAAGCAAAAGCAATGACGGAAGTTCACGGCCACAACAAGATCATCCCAAGGGTCTGCTAAGAGCACCAACACTTGAAGGGTACGTGGCCAGACACAGCAAATTGCTGAAGAGTGTAACCTTCAATTCGACTCTTTCTAGCCCACCACTAAGTGCCAACAGTGTTGTCGGTAGTAATCATAGTGCTGACGGCACTGCACAATCCGAACGTTTTGCATTTCCTTCCGTTCCAACGTCAGCGAACGATGCGTGTAAATATACATTATTATCGCCACCTGCTATACGCAAATTCGAAGCTAACAACAGTGAGAATTATGCTTCCAAGGATGTCATGGAGTTGCCTTTGAATTCGAGTATAGAAGGTGTGCCATCCAATGGACACAATTCTGATGTTGCTGCTTCTGTTGTCGATGTAGCCTCCACCGCCGCCCGGAATCAGATTCAAAATATCCAAGGTAAGTTCTATATTTAAATTCAGGGGTAGAAACCGGTCTAAAGGGCTTCGAAGCTTGCCACTTTGCTGTGTACGTTAACATCTGTTAAGGCAGACCAGCATTGTTATCACATTGCTCACTTGCCCAGCTGTGTTTAGATTCAGATCTTTCAGATTTGAATCTTCATGGACAAAATTTGTGTCATTATTCGTTCCTCAATCGTGGTCGTTCCATTTATTTTTGAAGTGATTAAGGCTTTGAAATTTGGTCACAATATGGTCCTCGCCACGGTAATTATGGCGCCAGCCATGCTTCGATTTGCCTTAAGCCCAATCCTTAAGCTGACTCAAAAACAATGTTCAGTTCTCTGACACAAAAATTGGCCAACATGTCTTCGGTTTTATTGATAAATAAATGGAGGACTACGATCATACTTCTGAAATTGGATCAAAGCATTTTGTTAATGAAAGGGCTCTTTCCTTAGTTTTATAAAAACGAACCAGTGCAATATTCGTTGTCTTCATTTTCGACAATCCAACTGTTTCGGTAATGCTTCGTCTGTGATAATCGCAGGTTTCATTTCAAAACTTCAAATCAAACCTCTTGGTTTCGAACCTCTTTACGTATGTGACCAATTATATGACTTTAAAAAATGAGACGATTTCGATGCTTTTCCTTAATGGTTGCAGCAGAGTATCAAACAATAAGACGCTCCAGCCAAAAAGATCGTTGACAAGCTGTTTTCAATTACATAACCCAAATTTACTGAGGTTCCTTCCGGCTAGATCCATAACTTCGCTACACCTCCTTTTACACAATCCATTATCGCAGGGATGGATTGAGATCTATGCTTCTGCTCCAGGTTGATTATGATCTTATACAATACTAGTTCAGTGATTCCAAATAAATTTCGAAAGAAACAGCACGAGTGATTTGTGGTTTGTTTACGACGAATCTTAGGTAGAAGAAGTCCTTGACTAGCTCGAAGTTTTATCCGTCTAATATGATTGATAACATCGCCAAATTTTTACGGAGTGCTTTAACCACTCAAATTCCAGTTGATCAAATGTTGAATCCATCCGAAGACTGAAGCTTAGAAGCTTTAATTTAATACAGCTACGGGTACATCTGTCCTAACTCATTTCTGTGAATTTCAGAAAACGGAATAAACTTTCAACTCTGACTGTACACACTTTGTTTTACTTTAATTGACGTTGAATCCGTTCAATGACGTTGCACCATTAACTGCTCCTTGTGTGGCATAGGTGCTAACACTAAAATCACAAGGACGCATGGTTTGTTCTTTTAGGTCTGGCGTTTGAGTTTTGTCCAGTCTAAAATTTTGATAATTCCACGGCAGCAATGTCTTAATCTCTGTCTATGTCGTTTTTTTCGAAGATCGATAAAATTTTTGACATGATTAGAAAAAGCGGTCTGTTATTCTCTAGTAACTCCTTGGGGATGTGACCATTTATTAAATCTTAAGAAGATTTTTTCGATACCAGAAACTCATCAATAGACCCACATTTGTTGAAGCGATCAAACGGCCCGTCCATGAAGTCTTTTACGCATGCAGTTTTTCATAAGATGCGGCACGTCTTCCACATCTAATTTTTCCCCTCATGCAAGTGAAAACTGAACCTCATCGCTGAAAATGATGAGCCGGGGTCAGCTGGCTTCGATACTTGAATGAGTTTAACTTTTTATGAGTGAAGAAGCAATTCAAAATACGTCATAATGTGCCTAAGTCATTAGATAGAATTGCCTTAAGATCACTCAGATGGCAGATTATGTTGACTATAATCGTAGTGGGCGAATCTGTTACAGAATCAACATGTTGCTGATACTTCTTTTTCCTTATCATACTGAACCAAAATTTTCACCGCGCACTTAAGGACCTACGATATATTTATTTCGAAAACTCATAAAATGTTTACGTATTCCAAAAAAGAAAAAGAAATCATGTCATTCGATTAATTGCATATTTTTAAAAATATTCTGTGTTTTTGTTTGTTCGCAGGTCTACCCGACCCTAATGAGTACTTTAGTCAAATCCTTAGCGGAATAAATAACGTCATATCGTCACAAATGAAGGAAATGCATCTGAAGTTCGAAAGCCAGTTCATGAACATGCAGTCCGAGGTTCAGAAGCGCGACGCCATTATATCATGTTTGCAGTGCAAAATCAACAAAATGCAGTCGCACGAGACATCCGGCGAATATGCTGTCCGACTTGAAGCAGAATCAGCCTCAAGCATCGCCATTCAAAGTAACGAACGCTCAAGAGCATTGGAACACGATAGTTCTAGCTCTTCTGGTGAGCTCCTATTTATGGTATGTTATCAAACTTTTAGTTTCTCATGGTTGAACTACAAATATCATTAATTTTCCAGCGCGGTGATTCCCTTGACACGGTATTTGCCACCTCTCCGCCACCATACTGCAAGTTGGTTCCATGCAATTCACCCAGTACGAGCAGACAGCTGCATGTCGCTAGCTCGATGAAATGTAATCGAGTTAGTAAGAAGAATACGTCCAGAAAGGCGTTAGTCCCCGACGTGATGGTGTCAAATGTGACGGGCAATCTGACATCACTTTCGAACAACATTATCCTCGACATAGGAGAAAGTTCCAGTTCGAGTTCAAGTTCGAGTGCATCGTCAAGCAATTCGAATCTAAATGATGTTGACGAAATCGAAGAACCCGAACCAGAGCGGATCCATCATAATGACTGGGAAGTACGGATGCTGGCCGCTGAACTAGACAAACAGGAGAGGAAACGTGGCCAATCGCTGTCAGATAATGTATCAGATTTGAAACGTTACGGCAAACTGCTGCACCGGCGAAGAAAATTCAGCGATACGGAAACAGAGTTTAGCGAGACGGATGTCGAAAACATCCAAACCCGACCGAGGGCGGGCAGCCTCGATCAATTCAATTTGAGATACGGCATCGGCAGGGGCATCTTCAAGGCGATGAGTATCGATCGGGGCAAAGACAAACTTTGAGTTTTATCATTTTTATTTCAATTGTTTCCCAAGGGCCAAGGAATGAAATTAGGCAAAAGAATCATATACCTCCCTAAGTCTTACAGGTTAATAATTCGAAATACAAACGGAATCTAATAGCTTTAAAACAAAATGAAACCTTTTAACATAACAATAGACACTAGTGTTGATTACAAAAGAGATATAGCATACATATATGTAACTGTTGATATAAGCCTTCTGTGCCGGAGAAGTCGCCGTCGGATGGGGTTTGCCCAACGCCACGGGAGGCATCCGCAGATGAGTACGAGTAAGCTTCTTGATGATGGTATCTTTCGAGTATTCTTAGTTTTGAAAATTATTAATTTTAAGGATTCAAATGATATTATATATAAGTTAGGTGTGTAAGCGGATTTTTGGAGGAGCTTCAGCATATTAAGCAATAACATACGATATCATGCGTAGGTCTATGCTCGCCGTTTCTTCCCCGGGGTAAACGTTTGATGGCGAGTTTTTCTGTACAGATTAGGGACTGTTTGTAATATGATCCTGTTGAGTGGCTTAAAGTTTTTTTTTGTTTATCGAAAAGCTTTCGATGAAAAAGAGTGCTGAATAATTTTTAAAATCCTTAGCAGACAATTCGAAGAATGAATTTATATAAATTAAAAGAATTCTACTGGTTTTTATTATCCTGAAATGCCAGACTTTGATAGTTAGTATTTGTTGGTTGAATTTCTTCATTGATTCTTATTTTTCAAGCTTGCCGTACGTCAGGCATTAAGTAATAATCGTCAAATACTATTCATTTCTGATGATCACCTTTGTTATTTTTGGCTTGATAAAATTCACAGACTTCATTCAAAGGACCGCAGCTATGTTCACTTATATTTTCTTCAATGAAATTTTGAATGTAGTTTGACTGAACTTCATGCCTTTGCCCTGATATTTGCAACTCTATTGCATTTTCTGTCAGGGTTTAAGCAGCACTAGAATCTGACTTTCTTTCAGCATTTCTGCGGTAAGAGGAAAATACTAACTTTAGAAGACCTTGACATCTCAGCCGCCTCTAGCTAGATTCTTAGTTCGGTAATTCTGACAAAATGTTGTCGTGATGTGACAACGAAACAATTGGAAATTGGAAATTCTTATCAGGATATTTCTACCCATTAAAACTGAATATTTCTGCATATTTTCGATTGCACGTATGTATGTATTTAGAGCCAAGCAATGTTATTAGAAAATTATTTTTATCAAACGATAAACACATAATAATATGTAGCATTTGATTTGTGGTAATTGCATAAAGACAGACGTTTGCCTGAATTTAACATAATCCAATCATTACAATTTACACAAGTCGGACCTTTTTGAATAAAAAAAGCGCACAAATGCGAGCTTAACTCTAACACGAAGGGTTCTATACCGACATACAATGTGCAACACCTTATATTTCTTTAATCTTAGGTTTCACATAGTTTCTCAATTTTCTCATATTTAAAGTTCCGTTCCTCAAAAGGAAAAACAGAACCCTTAAAGGATCACTTCGCTGTTCGTGTGTCAGTCTGTTACGTAGAACACGTAGAGGAATCAAGCTGAAACTAATACGTAAGCTTATGACTGCTTATGACTGAAACAAATCCCAAAAACTACTTTCCGCTGACCGATAATTTTGACTTTCAGCCAGAAGCTATGTTTTTGCCTTTTAAATAGACTGTGAAAAATTCTTGTATGGAAACCCTTTATTTTTGATTTTACATATATCATTTTTATTATTTGCTCTTCTAGCGGCCATATAAGTACACATTCTGAGAAAATTGCAACTTTGTAAATTTGCTTATCAGGGTTCCGAAAATACAGCACTGTAACAGACGGACAGCCAGACATTGATGTTAATTAATAGGGTTGCGTTGACACCGTGTTGGTACGGAACCCTCAAAACGTTCATACTGGCGAAATTAAGGCCTTATTGCTTTCTTTCGATACGCGTCGGTTGAAATCTTACAATCTTCTGTTTCTATATTCTTAAAATAGGAAAACCTTACGATCGAAGAATTTTATATCCATAGTACTCAGTGTACAGAGGCCTGGCTGGTTAAGCCGCATACTAAGATCACTTTTAGGCCCATTGTGATGCCACCCAAGTTATTGTGATAACTCTTTTACATATGACTGATTTCTTGAAAGAAGAAGGAGAAACTGATATTGTTTCCTTGAAGCAAACGATAAGGTCTTCTGAGTTCGAAAATGCTTTTATAAAAAAAAGCAATCAAGTGCTGAGCAAAGAAGATGAAGGTCACACCGAAATCATCTAACATTTTCACATGATAGCCCCAAAATGGGAGCACTTGATGATCTGTTTAGATGGGCATTTTGTGATTGAAGCAGTGATACTTTAGTCCTCGGACGCAGGACTTCAGAACCGAAATTATCTCCTCTGACCACCCCATGTAGAATCAGTGCTAGTAGAGAAATCTATTAAATTGCCTGACCAAAAAATAGCAAAGTAACTTTATCATGAAGGACTTCAAGGTAACTAAAGAGCCTATCCGAACTTATTTGAAGAACTCAGCATGAGTAATCTGCACATAAATATGAAAAACTGGGACGCGACAATTTTACCAACAATTTTATCAACACAAAAGGACAAACGCAGGCAAATAACTTCAAACTAGACCGGAAAAAAACAAATAAGTCACATGCCCTAAGATTCGTTACTGGGTACGTAACAAGCACCCGGCCTCCGTTACCAAGAAAAAATCACTGAGGTTTTTTGCAGGATGAGGTCCAGTTGCAATCAAGGAGGAGTGACCCCGAACTTAAAAGTGAAGCGTTGTAATTCGTCCAATAGAAAGATCTCTTGACTTTTGGCAAAGCTCCTTTTTCCATCAGGGGGCCTTATATTTTCATCTTACTTAAGATGTAAAACAAAAGAAGAACATTGTTTTTTTTTCCAGACCAGCTTTTGGTTCTTATTCCTGATATGCACAGGATAATGTCACTAAGAGTATAAATAATTTTAGACCACGAGAAGGATATCAAAACAACATTCTGTGCTTTAAGTCTTGAGTTTCTAACAGAGAAAGAGAGACACCAGTCCTAAGATACTGTCTCAGGATCTATTCACAAATTAGGGAAAATCCATTTAAAAGTACAATCTTCAAGATTTGCGTTAAAGTTACAAAGTCTGGCTCCAAGAAGGCATTCACATCTGGCGTGGTCCTTCTGCAACGAAGGTTTTTTCGATCTTTCGCCTACAGAACATAGGTAACTTCTCATTCGTTCCAAAGGGAGTCTTTGACCAAATCAAGCTTTAAAATATGAGCTGCAGGCTTTGGGCCATCCTGCTCGACTAAAGAGTTTAAAGAGAGCTAGACTTAAGAGAGCTAGACTCTTTTATTTTTTTTTTAATTAGGACGGAGGTAGATTCAATGACGAATCTCCCTAGCATGACAATTTTCTCTGTGGTCCTGCACTTGAGTTCACTTTGCTGTTCGAAGGCTTTTTAGGTTGGGACGTAGATCACAGTACACCCTACATCCCTTACTTATCTGAGTTATTGTACAGGGATAATTATAAGCTTTTAACATAACTCTCCGCTTTCAATTCATCCAAGTGGTACATGATTAGTGGATCGCTTTTATTAGCTTACATTGGCAATTTTAATTTTGTTTTTTGTTGGAAAATCTTGGTTTGGATTTGAAGGCGGATCTGAGATTTGGACATGAACTTATCTGGGGTCTGTCGCCAACGTATAGTTTGTCCAGATTCAGTGCATGTTGGTCTTAATTTCAACTATTTTTCTACATGTACATTTGCGGGCACATCTTTTCTTCCGATATACCTTTGTGCCCCGATTTGACAAGAACAAATAAAATAGTACCGATCATGGCCGCTTTTCTTTGCCGCTTTCCAATATTGGTGAAGCAGGACTGTTAGGCTAACTTTAAGGAAACAACGTGTGCGAACCAACCGAATTTGAACTGACTTCTGGAGGACTGTCTATTTTCCTTTTTGAAACGGGGAAGATTAAATACGTGTAGTCGTATTTCAACAAATCTGACCTTGCTTCATCATAATGGATGTGTGAACTTTGTGTGAAAGGTATCAGTTACAATCTTGTCGCAAACCACTCGTATCAATGGAATGTTTTTTTTTTTATCCTTCGAAACTTTCAACCTCATCAGTACGATCACACTACAAACAAAGCATGTAGGGAAATTAAGTTAAAAGAAAAAAAATCTTAAGTCAATCTAAATTAGATATAAAATAAGTTAGAAAAAAATTAAAGCTTTAAGAACCAAAAGCCAATAAACATAGATTAAACAAAGAATCTAGTATTAATAGTTAACATTTATAGGAATTAAGTAAAAATAATGTAAAAAAAAACAAAAACCAAATCTTAGTATATTATTTTTCTATTTTCTTCAGTTCCAAAGAATTATAAATAAAAAAAAGAAAAAAACTATTCGTTAAGTTACTGTAATAGGGTTTCAAATGTTAATGCAACGTAAATAAAAAAAAATTGTATTGAAACAAACAAATTATATCACATTTTAAGTTCAATTTACTATAAGTAGTATTAAATATTCCAATATTAAAAATATATACATACATATATAAAATAGAAAACAAAACAAAACTATATATTAAAAAAAAAGAAGAAAAGTTGAACCCTCCAGACCAAGAGCTAGTGATTTTTAGTTTTTCAATATTGTTCAGTAGGATAAAAATATTTAAAACAAACAGCTACATCGTATCATCCATAATCGAAAGTGACTTAATTAAATAAATAATAAAAAACAAAACAAAAAAAAATTAAAAAAACATTTCGCAGTGCCCGGTTTACCTTCATACATGTATTATTTTTGAATTAAGCCTAAATTGTACCTTATTCATGTCGTTACAGCCCATACGGAGCTGGGTGAATGCTTTTTAACATAAAACAAAAACAATTATTTTAAAATAGTAATGTAAGTGAACATTTTTAACAATAAAAAATAATGAAAAAAGAAGTGTAGATCCTTATGACAAATATGATAAAATGTTTATAAACATTTAAAAGAAAACAAAATCGATCTGATATTCGTAGGGCCAGTATATTCTGGATTCTTATGAATATCAATAAAACTTAAAACTCAAATGTACAGTGTTAAAACCGAAACAAAAACAAAACAATAAGAAAAATAATTTAAATAAATACAAATTACTAATATTTATAATGAATTTATGTGTATTCTATGACTTAACAAAATAGAAGGAAAAGCGTCGTTTGTTTCGGATTGTTTCAATCGCAAACGTCAAACAGGAAAGATATCCGCACGCCCAAGGAATTGTGACTCAGGTTCAGCAGCTTCCGGGTTCTCTGTTGGTTAAGGATGAACCAGGTTTGTTTGGTTATTTGGCAAGATGTCCTGTATGCTATTTGCAAGATGATGAATAATAGTAAGCTTGAAAGCCTAATCAGTCGATAGTTTTTTAGTTGGGTGTTTGAGGAAGACTACCTTGAACTCGCCAAGGAAAGGCTCGCATTACCACCTCAACGGATTGCTGCACATAAGCAGGAATGAAGTTATCAGGGCCCGGTGATTTAAGAACCGAGAAGGATTTGATTTACCATTCGATTTGGATCTCTCTGATTGGAAAATGTTTTTGCTCGAGCCCGAGGCTTATCGGGGTAAGGTCGGCTGCCTGTACCGTACTTTCTGGAGGGTGGGTATCAAGGAGAACCATACTGATTTAATTTTTCAAGATTAAAGTGATCCAGTGACCATCGGGTCTCTTCATCGAAGAAGAAGGGGAGTGAGATGGGCTAAGTAACTTGCAGAGTCGAGTTGTTCTGAAACACTTTTGATCTTGCCATAGAGGTGCCTCTATGACGCCCGCTTCGCTTTTCTGACAGCGTTTTTGAAGTTTCTTTGTAAGGTTTTATCACCCGACCAATGTTATACTTCTTTCTTCATGCCGAGCAAAGTTGCACGATGTTTGGATTCCACCGATGATTGGATTCCACAGTGGGAGTTTTATTTTTCCACTTGACTTGGAGGGCTTGCAAGCTATGGATGCTGCTTTTTTAATCGCAGTTTGAGAATTGTTTTTATCAGAAATGTGGTATTCTAGGGCGGAAGTGAGCGTCATTTATTGACCTTATTTGCTTTTAAGTCAACCTTAAACTATATGTACAACCGGTCATAGAGAGCACTGGTGAGATGACAGACGTTTGTTCTGTGCCCACATTTACTGTCGAATAATAACGAGTATCTATTACTACACCAATTTTTATTAATAACAAACAGACACATTTGTGTATTTTATTACATTTCAGTTCAATTCTTTATTGTGGAAATTTTGATTTTTAAGTACAAAATGTTACTCTTTGTTTTTTTCTTTTTACAATAATTTATCCTACTTCGTTTCAAAACAGTTTTTTTTTTTCAATTAAGTCGTTTTGTCAAAAAAAATACATATGTGCTTAGTTGTTTTTTTGTTATTTGTGTTTTTTTTTCTCTTATCACGCAACTAATCGTTGAACTTGGATTTACTAGTGTAGCGTCCTAAAATTGTGTAAATTTTTTGTTTTCTATCGTCCAGCTGGTATCGCATCGCGGGGCTATAAGGATCAAACGATAGCAATCGTTTCTTTCTTTTGAAAATTCCTTCTTTTCGCATTATTGCACAGGACAGCAGCGGCTAGAACAAGAAAATGAATTTAGAGTTGGTTATATCTAAGCAAGTATAATGAAAAAAAAACCTCATCAATAGGAAATTCAAGGAAGCCCAGGATTTCTCTGAGAATTTTTTCTGGGTTGGCTACTAAATCATCATAATAGACAATGTGCAGGTCTCCATTAAATAGTCTAGCCCAACCTAAGTTCATATTCTCCCATTCCTTTAAATTATTTGTTACGAATTGCTGCCAGTCTGAAATTAAATATTTAAAAAAAAACGCATTTCTTAGAAAAATCTACGAAATTGAGTAGTCTTATTTTTTGAGCAAAAAACTGCAAAAAAAGTGTAATTTCTTTACAAATCGAATCACTTTCCCAATTAACATAGTTGATGATCATGGATTGTCTTTGATCTAAAAATGCAGGAATTTTTTACGGCTCTGTACTCAAAGAGTGCCAACGGAACCCTTTTACTTAACCTTTTTTTTCTGTCCGTACGTCTGTCCATTTGTCACAGAGCTGTGTCTTCTGAACCATAATAAAAATGATAAAAAATTAAAAATAAAATCACTTCATTAAAATCGCAACTAAATTCAACGCCTCAAAGTAAGTAAGCAAGGAATCCGTTTCATGAATCAGTTGGCAATTTATAATGTTGTCATGCGACATGTTAAAAGGGTCCTGCACCACCGTGTAATGATTTACTAATTTTAATCTTCTCATACTTCTTGGCGTAAAATTGAGTTGCGATTTACGGTATTCGGATTTGTCCCTTTACTTTTGGTATAAGGCATTGACTCTTGCCAAATTTCATGATTCTAGGTCAACGGGAAGTACCCTATAAGTTTTGGGTCCCTTGCGTGTATTAAAAATAAGCCGCTTAACAGCCGTTTCTTTTGACTTCGTCGCGTTAGATACTTGATGTTCTTACAGATTTAAGAGATCGTAGTGAAACAGACAGACAGATGGAAAATTAGGTGATCCTGTATTGGTTTCGTTTTTCCTTTTGAGGTACGGAACCTTAAAAACAGGTGAAATGTGTGCTTTCAAGATCGTACTCTTTGTCCTTCGAGGGAGGAGTTTTGTGGGACTTACCAAGTAGGATCTATTTCTAAAGAGGATTTTTCTTCGATATTTATCTCAAGATAGATAAATTTCTTTACTAACTTTAAGCGAACTAGCGGTAAACTATAACACTAAAATAATACTTAGTCTTTTTAGAGAGGACTTAGATTAAGGGTACGCCTTAATTAAATTCTCTTAAAAAGGAAATAATCTTTCATGTGGTCTCACTCAAGATTTGACTTTGATCTTATCCAGAAGGCGAAAAGATTGGGTGATGGAATAAGTCACACTTGGAGCTCTAGATTGGGTCCCTTATAATGGGTATTTTTAGGAATTTCAACTGATTTGAATAAATAGTACCATGAAGTGAATTTTGATAAATTTCCTACGAGCGTAAATAGTATGATTTTCTTAACAAAATTTAAAGAAATGGAGCTAAGACGCCCACGTCTTGTGCATTCGCACAATTCACAGTATTTTTGGATTCGCTTACCAAATATCAGCAAATAAAATCTGTTAAATACCTTAACTAATAATGGAAATAAAACATTTGTAAACTAAAATTAAAAAAAAATCAACTTACATCGTCCCTTTGTGCGCTTGTAACGTTCTGGAGATGCATATCCAACATGACCTCCACTCTGTCTATTAAATTCAGCCAAAATCGCCTTATCTGGATCGCGTACCAGTAGGATTGCCTTCGAAAACGAACTCCAAGCTTTTGGACCCCATGCATGCGTTTTCACTACTAACACAGACTTATTACATATATTCTCGGCAGGAAATCCACTCTTCATCAAACCATAGTCCTTATAAATGCTTCCGGCATAAATGCCTTCCAAGAGAACTTAATGTCAATTAAGATTCTAGATGAAAAAAAAATTCTTTCTTACCCGTAGACTGTTGGAGCAAGTACCTTAGCCAAGTGTTGCCACTGCCTGGAAACGAAGCCAACGCTGTCAAACCCCCAACAGTGCTATTTTGATTGGCAGCGTTCTTCTCAACCCTCGGAGTCTCAGTGGTATTTTGCTTGTTTCCATTTTTGTCGACTTTTGTCGTTCTTTCATTAATAGCCCTCGTCCGGAATGGGGTTGTTTTACCATTCGACTCGCTCGGTTGACTATGTAGAAATTTTAGCTCTTTGCACCAGCGTATTGTCTGCTTGCGATGAAGTCCAATCAATTGGGTGCGGTAATTTGCTATCTTGAAAAATGTAAAAATAAAAATAAAGAGCGTCAAAAGGTGTCAAAATGAATTAAAATTTCGATAACGAGGATTCAATGCTAGCAATTCATTCAAGCCCAAGTCCACTCTTGTGGTCGCTCAGTCAACTTCTACAGAAGGTAAATGCATGGATAAATGAACAGAGCAGAGATAACAGGTGATCACGAAGTAATGATGTGGTCCTAAAATCTCCAACTATACCCTGACAAAAACACTTCATCATTAATCAGAAGTCAGAGACGTCATCAAGGATGTCGGTCTGAAACATGTCTACAAAATCCATCAAAGCCGACTTGATGTTCAAAGCTTAGGTCCTCTATATTCAAGAATTTAAAGCTGGGTGGAGCGTTCACAGAAGACGAACATCGTGAGAGAGACAGTTAATATCCCACTGCAGAGTTACACAACGTTTTTCAGTAGATTAAATATGACGCCTCTTGTAAGATGTTCCCATAGAAGGAGAAATGCCAGTTAAGGAAATATTTAACTGGAAAAAAATTGGAGAGTTGTGTATCGTGTAAAAATTCCAGGCACTGTCATATGCGTTTTCAAGCATCATCACCGAACGAATCGTGCAAAACTTAGAAGCTAACACCAGAGGTATAACCTTCCGAAAGTCTGTCAAGAAGTTTTCATACAAGATAATTGAAAATATTCAAATTCTCGACTTTTCCATTCGTGTGAGCACGTTCAATTTTATACACAAATGGAGAACGTAGTTTATTGCCGACTTCAAATGGTATCAGAAAATTGGCTTGCCTGCGCTGACAGTAATGCAGAATGCAAGGGAATATCGCAAAGAGAGACGTATCGGATTGAACGTCACAGTAGACAGATATGGCTAGGATCCGTAATACAATAAAATTAAGAAAAGCCCTAGCCAACCGCTGTTCTGTAAGCTAACAAACTAATATCGAACAAAAGAATGTTTTTTTACATAATTTCTATCTATCAATTTATAATTTCGACCCTAATTAACCGTTTTGCAAACAACGAGCAACGAGATTATTTTTTGGTTTGAAACTAACATTTATTTTTGGTAGGGACGGAGAATTTGATAGCAACATATTTCTATTCGCTCAATTCGCAGTATTTAATTTGGTCTCGTTATACCAGCACGAGCAGTTTACTGCGGTCATGTTGAAGACTCTGCAGGAAGAGTAACGATAGAGTAATCACATCAGCTAGGGTCGCCACTTCAGACTTTTATCGTTGGTCGAACACTCCAGTGATAGCGCCGTTAATTTGAACTAGAATCAAAAACCAGATAAAAGTTCAACACTTACTCAAGTGTTCAAATCAGAGACGAAGTCAGACGCTTAAGCAACTAGCGGGCTCTTTCCAAGATGGATGATAATTCTCATGGTCGTTTCGAGGATAAAAGTTTCGTTTACTTTTTGGTCGTTTCGATCCTTGACGGAGTGTGTAGGAGCAAGTTTAAGAAAGATGTGTACCGGTTGTTGAGCGATGGCTTCAGTTATTTTGGTCACAAGATCTTCCGTCGTAACCATTCGTCGAATACTATAAGGAACAATTTTGCGAGGAGAAACGGAAGTGAACTTAGCATATGCAATAAGAGGTAGCTAGGTAAAGATCGATCTGACTGGAAAGATTTGCTTGTTGCGAAACAGGTTCTCCTTAAATTTTAGCGCCATTAGGCTCTTAAGCCTTCTGGCAACACATGTTCCCAAATATGACGTTTAAATTCGGAGGTAGCATAATGTCACTTAAATAATTGGATTATTTAGATTTCGATTTGCGAATAGCATCGATTTTATAACTGCACACAGCAGCACCTATAACCTATAACACATTATGCAATAAACAAAACCTAATTAAAGTTAAAGTCCCAATTCTAAAAATTCTATTTAACAGAGAGCTCCTGCGACGATTTTAATGTGAAAAATTAAGGAATAAAATACTTCAGCAAGCGAACAAATAAACAATGGTGTCTTGCGAAATGCCTATAAATAACATTTATAGTGAAATTAATGATGACAACATGATTGATTGGTGACGCTTCAAAAACATCAAACATTCCTTTATTGCCGATGACTTTGTTGATTCTACTACGGAACTGGTCACCTAACCATAAGCACTTTGAGTGTATGCATATATAATATAGAATGTAATTTATTTGTGAAACTTACCTCGCCGAAACGACCAATTTTTACACGTTTTGGGTGAGGCCCCGGAACATTGGATATTGAAAGGAACAGGATACCAGCTATGTACATAACGATGATGCATGTAACTCCAACTAGTCGCCATCCATACAGTGCCATTCCGCATTATTCTTGCAGTCTTTAATGTACATCTATGGAACTATTGTTATGTTGAATGGTTAATATTTTCTAAAACGAAACAAGCAATTATTCAAACTTACATGAACACACCGTCTCTAAACTGGAGAGATAGCTAGGATTTATTGATCAAACAATTTTCCAAGCATGTCGGATTGTTTTGTGTTGTGACTGTAAGAGTGAACAATGTGTTTTAAAAAAGAGGAGGGCAAGAAATAGAGTTTTTTTTATATGTACTTAATAATATTTGAAGGTATAACCCTATATATAGTACATCAAAGCCAATTTCAACCCCCTCAGTTATTGAAATTTGGTTTGGATGAAATTGTTCAACACTTTGAGATAGTAGTGGAGGAGTGGTTATTTACTGAAGTGGTTCCAATTCTAAAAAATGTTATTAATGTGTTCCTCCAATATTATTAAGAAGCAAGAGAAAAACTACCCTTGCAGCAATGAAACGCGCACTCTGATACAAACCTCTAAAAATAGTAGAGACTAACTTTCTTGCTACTATGGCAATACACTATGGGTAGGACCTGTCCTCGACCAACAAGTTGACAGCATATTCGAGTACTTCCATTTGCTTTCATTAAATTTGAAGCGCTTAGAAATCGTAGCCATTGACTTCTCCTTGTTTTCCTTATTAACCAAAGGAGCGATAGTAGTCATAATAAGTAAGTAGTCTTGCTGAAATTCCAAGTACGTGTCGTCAAAATAATGTGTTGTGTAGATAAAGTCATTGGCATTGCTTTGAAGGTATGAAACTAACATCGGCCAAACATAAAGACTGCGCTTGGTGGTTTATTTATCAATATCGAATAAAATACCGCGAATTGAATGAAGGAAAATATGTCGATATCGAATTCTCACTCCTTATTTAAAATTAAAATTAAAACACTTCTGAGTATTTTTATTCTTCTTCGGTGCAAAATGCGCTTTAAGGGTAGACATAATCCTATGAGAACGAGGAATTGAAAATACATCTAGAAACCTTATTAAACAGAAGGAATGTCTAATTTAATATCTCTTTGAGGAATATACGCCTTCTTAAGCTAATTATATCAAATACAGTCAGCACTCGGTGACTTTCCTGACTTGCTTGGATGTGGTCTTAAACGACAATCGCCTGAGAGAAAGCTCACGAGCCTTCTGATGCTCTCCTTTGTTTAGTTTGAGGATTTCTTGGTACGAGAAGCGACTTATCGATAATTTTGATTGCCTAAGCCCCTGTGAATTTTTCCAATGGGTGATATGGAGCTGGTTTTCCACTTCATTGATCAGACCTGCCGCAGTCCAGGTAACGCCACAGCGAGTGCAATTTTTGTACCAGCTCTGGCTAGTTCTCCCGCAATTTCATTGCCTTCGATTCCATGATAACCACCTGGAACCCTTTCTAGGGATTGTAAGGTGACATGGCAGTTTATGACAGATTTGGAGTCCATTAGATTGGACGGCAATGCTTCTTGCGCTACTTGACTGTCTGAATCGATGGCTTGCACGTTTGGAAAACACTTGAATTTTTTCTACAGAAATTTATGTGCTGGATTCATAGACACCAGCACCAGCAATTTTACATTTTTCAGCCATCAGTATACCAGATTAAGTTTCTTGAGTCGGGGGCATGTGTGTTGCTCGACCAAAAGTCACGGTTTTGAATATTTAGTTCAAAGACTCGTCCAAAGCAGTATGATAGTATCTAGGATCGAGCAATTAAGTTACCTTAAGTTTCCTGACTGGTCACCTGGTTTGTATTTCATTGCCGGTTGCATCTGTATGGAATTTCTGGTAGCTGTTTTCTAAATGAAAATGTCAGGAGGGGACAACCCTTCGACATTTTGCAGACCTGCCGTGGGCAGGTGCTTATAGCAACAGAATCCATTCTACTTCATGGAAGATTAACAAAAACCTGCCGAAACTAATACCTCAATCCTTCATTCATGCCAGACTTAGCTTAAGTTTTGAGAGGCATCATAGGAAGCACTAAAACACATACTTTGACTCCGGTTGCTTGGATAGATTCCCCGTCGTTGAGTGTTTGATTTTGAAACCAAATTGAAGGTCGGTTGTTTTCACTTTAAAATTAGCTTCTCAAACACTTTCGACATAATTGGCAAAAGCTACAAGCATATCGGTCTATTATACATTTTTTCTTATTTTATTTTTCTCCCTGGCCTTAAAGTCATTATCACTTCAGCGACTTTTCAATGTCCTGAAACGTGTTGTGTGTATTAAAACAATATTAAATTGTTTTCAAGAACTAACTACAGCTTTCTTAGACAACTACTCTAGGATTTATCCAGTAATTAAATCGTTATAACGAGCTTTGTGATTTTATTTTATTTTTTACTTTTATATTTGGACAGAGTCGAAATTAGTAAGGTATGTCTCTCCGTCGACTATTTTTTAAAATACTTAGTTTTACTGAGCTAAACTAGATTTCAACTCTAGAATCTTTGATGACCAGTCTCAAACATTTCCGCTCAAGCATTTGACTCAAGAGGGCTGGCTTGGAAAGGTGAGTCTCAGAAACGAAGCATTTTTCGATGATTTTGTTCTGAAGAAATATTTCAAATTCTTAATTTTTTGTGTAAGAACAAACATATAATTTGCTCGCTTTCAGGGGATTCTTACAACCCCTATGATGCATTTTCCACAAAGCGACCAAAAGGATAAAAGTGTTAAGTGGTCTGAAATACAGAAATACAAATGTATTTCAACTACGATTTCTCCATGGGTCGCAGTATTTTATCCGCAATTAGTTCATTTACCTGAAAGTGCCAGATTTCCGGCGAGAGTGTTCGCTTTTTAATAATATGCGATTTTGGTTTGTTTAAGTTTCTGATCGACTCACATAAAAAAAAAAGGTTTCAAAAAGATGGAAGTACAATACACATGTTTTCCTTGAATCAACCAGGTAAATGAACGCAAAGCACGTGTCTATGAACCTTTCCCTTTGATTATAATTGATCTAATTGAATAAATCAAACAGAAAATTAGCTTATACACACGCAACTCTCTCCACACAGCTGGTCGACAACATGTACATATGTATGTCCATTTCCCCAAAGAACCACCACACTGATTTCTTTCCCAAACACCCCCAAAGTTAATTTTTCCTTGTTCAACCTAAACTCTTCGTAGTGGCTACAAGAGAAATCCGAACTAAAGATTGAATAGTTCAAAGCCACTTCTAATTCTTTCACACATGGTTTCATACTTGTTATGGAAAAAACACGATGAATAAAAACTTAGATATCCTTGAAATGTAAACTAGTAAGTGCAAAAAAATTACCGCATCCTTATTACGTATCCATTTGCTTGTCATGAATCAAAGTGTCCTCGAACCACTCTACCCACTGAACAAGTGTTATCTCATACACAAAAAAAAAAAACAATAAGTTTCTCCGACAATGTATTTCAAGGATACCAAATTTAGCTTGCACTTTGCAAAACGTTTTAACAACTCACGCAAACAAAACAACAATTTTTTTTTTTTTTTTTAAATTAATAACTATATTATTTCAACATTCATCTAGCCTTCACTTAAATCTTGTATTGTTTAATTATTTTAATTGTTGCCACACCTTAGTTATGGGTTTTCTAAAACATTCACCCTCTAACAGCAGGTTGTCTAAAACAGCTCAAGGAAATGTTTGCCATGTTTTTTTTTCGAAATAAACACAAAAAATTTAAACATCAAAAAGTTATAAATATTCACAAATTTTCTTTTTTTTTGTTTGTTTTTCTGTTTCCAAATTTGATGTGAATAAAACTTTGGGATTTTCGGAGGATGCCTTCAAATTTATAAACATTGAAATAAAACTCACTTTGTGCAATGTTGGCGCGATCAGCTGGGATATTTTAATAATAATAATAATAACAATGATGATGATTATTATTCCTGTGGAAAACTGCCATATTCAGGAGCAGGATGTGTTTCGTTTTTGATGTTTCACTTCTACTGCACAGGTACATATAGAGTTCTATGAGTGCAAATATTTCGACACGCTGTCGAATGTCAAAACAGCCATTGGAAGCGTAAGAACTACACTGACGACTGGCAGCTTTTCAGCCAAAGGCGTGCGAATTATAAACATCTTTGGTATGTGAATTGCTATTATTGTTTGGCAACCATGACTATGAATAGAAAGTTTTCAGGTTTCGGTTTTTTGGGGCGAAAACAATCGGAAAGGCGCATGTCCGGGGAACAGGTTGAATTGCCTGAGAGTGAGCCGAAAGAGCTTTCATTTAGAATTCTCTAATACGCAAGGGATGGTTTGGTCTTAATTAGAGAGTGCACAGTGTTGCATTGATTTGGTATGATATCGTGCTTGTGTTCATTCATGATTTTGCAGTTGGTGTGATTTTTTTTAGAAAATGTACACGGAAAGCTTGGCAGCCTTTTGATAAGAAATATTTTATCTACAATAGGAAGGATGATTTAGATTTAAGATAACATGTCTTGCAATGGATGAATGACTTGGTCTTTGTACTAGAATTAGCTTCTTTATATTGTATCGCATATTATCTTTGAAATATCATCAAGTTCAAATCAACAAAAAAAAAAAAATACTAGAAAAAAAGATTATTCAGACTTTCGTCCGACTTGTTTCACATGAGTACTTAGTTGGCTTAGTACCCAGTCTAGCTGGTCCAGGCACTATTTCTGGTACTCGGAACGAATGAAAAGCGCATACTTTTGCATTTCTTCACATCACTAGTGCTGGATCTAAATTCATCATGCAGTACTTGGGCTTAATACTTCTAAATTGGTCTTATACCGATTTTAACATCAAGTTGACATTTGAAATGGCATTTTAACGTTATTTCTGAAATTCCGTTTTCTGCAATTGCTGTGGGAAATCGTATTCGAATTTTTTAAATATTGTGTAAGAGGTACTGTTTGATATTCTACATGATTGGAATCCTTTCTTTATTGATAATAAAATACATGACTGACAACTACGCCTACTTATCATCAACCAGTTTGTGATTGCAAGTATACTACAAGGTAAGATAACGCAAGTGTTTAGGTTTGCTCATCGCTTATAGCTTTAGCTTCAGCCTTGAGGTTCTTGCCGTAGCATTGCTTCCAAGGTTGTCATTGGTGTCTCTAGTTACAGAGTCGAGAATCTTCTTCACGTGACTTAAGTTTCGTCTAAAAGTCTTTCCATCTTCCTCTCGTACTATTACTCCATTCTGGTTCCTATCGAGAACTTCGAATTCGGCTGCGTCGAAAGTTGGCGTTAATTTATTTTGAGGAACTAGGCTGGCAGCAAAACTTTATCACCAACGGAATCACACATTCCTTTGCTCTGCACAATCTGTCTGCCTTCTCTTTTCCTCTCTCCTGGCTCTTTCCTTTGTCTCGTGCCTCTGAATCCAAAATAGTTTAGGAAATATCTTTTATAGAGCGAATCTTGTTTCTAATGATTCTGCTGAATTAAACCTACGACAGAGACCATGATGACAAAACGAAATCGTGGTTTTGCAAAGGACCCAATTAATCCATTGCAACGCATTGTCAAGGCTCATCAGGAAACGCGGTCCGCTGAATTGGCCCTGGTGGTGGAGGTCTGGAAACCAACAGACATTCACGAATTCTTCAATCTCTTGAACGTCAACTCCTGTTTTTCACCCCGGATAAAGGGAATATCGTTTTTAATGAGATTTCATAATGGTTCTGTTGCATCTGCCATATCCATATCCATAAATGTGCCTTAGTATGTGACAAACACCAAAAAACTCCTTGTCTCCTCCTTAGTGTTTGGTGGCCCAAATTCCAGCCAAAATTATCTGCATATTCGCAACCCGCTGTAATTTATCCACTTCAAATAGAAGAATGTTGAAAAAAAAATGTTTTCGAAACCCGAAAACGATGATTAAAATGCACGTCGTCCCAAGAGTTCACAATATTCCGTTGTGGAACAAGTTTGGTGCGGCGGCGGTCATAGCGACGAATTTCCATTTTTTCTTCATCAAATCATCACCGCAAAAAAAGAAATTCAATTTCTATACACCTACAAAAATAAACTGAAACATGCATTAGAAAATAAAACTCACATTCTTTCTACATATTTACTTTTTTTCTCAGGACAGCAATGACATTATAAAAATCAAAAACAACCTCTGTGGTGAAGGAAGGAAATTGGCCTCATTCAAGTTTTAATGCCGAAGGACTACCGATTCATAGGGTCTAGCTTAAATCAAATATTAGCTTATACCCGGTACCAGTCTGGGACTTTAGCCACTACTGTAAATACTTTTTTCTCAAGACAGCGATGTGACAGCATGGTTGTAGAGACTCTACTGTGAATTCCACTGCGGCTGGTACTGTCGTAACTACCTCCGTTGTAATTGCTCGACTGTAATACAACAAAATGGGATATTACTTTAGTATAGGAAATTAATCAAATTATGAGCATCATGAACATCGGTTACGAACTGTGGAACATCCTAAAATAATTTTTGCATAAAGCAACGCTGCACTTCTCGCACATCGTATGAGTGAATCCAGCACACTGTGGGAACGTACTGCAGATCTTTTTTTGATCATCTTGGCGGACTTGATCACGGCGAACAGCTTGTGGTTACACATGTTGTGCAGGTCCCTTAGGTTTCTTCACCACGACATCACCCTTTATTTATGGGCGTGTTGTTACACCAGCGTGTTGTTGTTCCCATCTTGCATAGAGTTTCGGCAATTTCCAGGCGAAAATCTACGGATACAATTATGCTCTAATTAGGAAGATTTTTAAACGTGCTAACGTGCTTAAGATTCAAGTATTGATAGCACAGGCGCATCGTTTGCTACCCAGTCGTTTCCTGTATATGCCCCTAATGCTGTCGACAAGATCTACACGGCCCACAACATTCGGACACAGGATGTTGATGTACCTCGAGCTATTTCTGTCGTATTTCCGGACTTTAGTTTTTTAACTTTGAAGAAATGTTACCAATTCATTTTCCTTCCATACGACTATTGACACGTCGACGATGTTGACATTAGCTACGTACTCTTCTGAATATCCTTGATATTTTTTCATAATTACTTTTTCTGGCGACAGCTCGCAATCAGGAACTCCATTTCTTCTGATAGTAGGTACCTAGTCCAGAAATACGTTCTTTTGCCAAATATTCCAAAAGATGTAAAGTAGATAAATTTCGGTGTCGCGGAATCATCCGTAATAATCTCACTTCGATGTTTGAAGAGGCTCCTAAATCTGGCTCTTCAGCTCTGAAAACATTCTCTTTGCCAAATTTAACGTCTGTTCTCGCCACTCAAAACATTTGATTTTTAACCACACTTATGAAATTTCTTATGGTTGTACCTTTTCAGCATGTATCGCACTTTTGTAGAGCTGATTTGTTCATGCTCAACACACAAAGTCGTTTTCCTAATGGAACCCTGGGGTATGCTTAGTACAAGGCCTCAAGTACTAGGCGAATTTTGAAGATCCTTTCAGCGTCAAAAAGGGTCCTATGAAGACATTTATTGTTGTCATTGACATGTAGATTCATTTCATTAATTTCCACATTGTTTGAAACAATTAGCGATGTCTTGCTTGAATTGCTTGTACTTGATTGAAGGAACGAAGCGTATACGGCATTCTTCAATGCTTAACAAGACCTAACTATAATTAATTGAAGAATTTAGAAGGGTTGCCTCTAGTCTTCAATACGCTACAGAGGGTTAAGTACAGGTGGGAAAAGTGTGTTCCTAAATTTTTACTCATATTTCGTCTTGCACGTTATGCCTTGCGTCATGAATTTAGTACACGCCCCTCATAGCAGGATTTGTCAACTATATATATATACTACTGTGTCCAAAAAATAAGGTGACATTGTATTTATTTTGAAAATTCTTTATTTATTCTTCCAAATCAATTTCATCCCCTTCAAAGTAATCCCCTCCCGATGCAATGCACTTATGCCAACGGATTTTCCAATCTTTGAAACACTGGTTGTAGTCACTTTCCGTGATGGCCTTCAGTTCCGCCTTCGCTTCGGCTTGAATCTCCTCTATCGTATCAAAACGGTGTCCCCGGAGCGGTCTTTTGAGCTTGTTGAACAGCCAGAAGTCGCACGGCGCCAGATCAGGTGAAAACGGTGGTTGCGGAACGATATGGGTTGAGTTTTTGGCGAAATGATCACGAATTACGAGTGCGGTATGGGATGGTGAATTATCGTGGTGTAAAAACCAAGAATTGTCTTTCCACAATTCCGGCCTTTTTGGGCGGATAGCGTTACGCAAACGACGCATAACGTTCAAATAATATTCCTTGTTGACTGTTTGGCCGGTTGGAAGGAATTCATAAAGCACAACACCACGATAATCGAAGAAAACAGTCAACCTGACCTTGATTTTTAATATTCGCTCGATTGATCGGTTGTTTCGGGGTCGTAAGCATAGATCCAAGTCACATCGCCAGTTATAATGCGTTTCATGACATCCTGCTAGTCGGAAAGCATTGTTTCACACACTTCAACGCGACGCCTTTTTTCCAAAAAGTTCAATGTTTTCGGTACCAGTCGAGATTTGACGCGCTTGAGGCCCAAAGCATCCTTCAAAACGGTATTGACTGAGCCTTTCGATAAGCCAACTTCATCAGCAAGGTCTCTAATCGTTAATCGATGGTTTTTCAACACCAAATCTTTGATTTGTTGGACGTGAGCTTCATCGGTTGAGGTTGATGGTCGCCCAGAACGCTCTTCGTCTTCGACACGTTCACGGCCGGCTTGGAAATCACTATACCACTTGTAAACATTTTTTTTAGACATAGCCTCATCATCAAAGGCTTTCTGCACCATCCTCAACGTATCCGCAGCAGAAAATTGATTCCGCAAACAAAATTTAATGCAAATTCTTTGCTCAATAAATTTCGACATCGCAAAAAACGAAAAACTCACTTTAGCAGTAACGACGCTTATCTCAAACACTGTGAATATATTTTGACATGAAATTTCACATAGATGTCACTGACAGTACTACCAACCTAAAAAGAAAAAAAAAATCCAAATCCTTCGACGCGCGCAGTTTAAATTCATATGTCACCTTATTTTTTGGACACAGTAGTATGTATGCTCATCTCTAAAAACACGTTATGCGCTATCATAATTGGTTTATTTTGGTTTCAAAACTTTCTTTCTGAACACATCCCGCTTCGACTTTCGCCGGTGAATTGCCAACTGTCAGAGACATAATTATGTTTAGTTAAAACTAAAACAAAACTCCATTTGTATGTATTTATTTATTTTTATGAAACTACATTTATTTATTTAAAACAAAACACGAAAACTTTCCGAAGTCATTTTTTTTTTGTTAACATTTCGCTTTAAAATTTGAAATTCAGTTTGTCGCAAGCATATACATCGCATGACTGATGTGTCAAAAACCTACATGCGTTACTATGCGTTCCATCGCCGAGTACTTTTTCAGCACACACTGCTTTTCAGCTGCCGTGCTTATCAATTTGCTCGTAGAAGTTTTCAACTCACGCGAAATGTGCTAAAACATGAATCATTTAAGTTAATAAAATGAATATTTTCTTCTGCAATCGGTTCGTTTGTAAATCTAAATTCCGTGCATAACACCAACTGCAGCCGATTGAAATTTTGCAAACATCAAACATCTTTATCTAGGACTTAAAAAAATCAAAAACAAAAAAACTGTGCAGTAAACATCTAAAGTTAACCCACGGAAAATAAAAATAAATAAAGCAACACCAACATGGATTTACTTCGAGGAATCGGAAGAATATTTTGGTCAACAAATGTGTGGCTTCCACCGAATACAACGTGGGAGGATATAGCGCCTGGTTCACGTCCAGATGTTAACCACGCCGACTACAGAGATCTTATATGGCCACTTCCATTAGCTGTTATTGTGATGTTACTTCGCTATGCCCTCGAAAGGTATGCTCATGATCGATAATGAACATAAAATATGGTAAACTACGTTGTTTTCGACTTGCTTATTTGGTTTTTCCGCGTTTGATTGAGTGTTATCGGAGGCCCGGTGGGAAGAAGCGATTTTACGTGCTCAGAAATCATAACATAACCTCGCTTGTGTTGGAAACGCCCAAACGTAAGAGTGGACCAATTTGTTTATTTTTGAAATATCTAAACTGTTCCATGGGCTAAGTTCAGTTTTGTGCAACAAACCAGTCAATATCTTGCAGAAAATCTCATCATGTATAGAATCCATTCTACAGTGGTACCGTGTGCATGCTTATGAGAATATTCCATTATCTATTTTCTCGCTTTATGATAACTCGAATTCAAAGTCTCCTCATGTTGTTAAATGAAGTATATGATTAGTATTTGCATGTGGAAACAAGTCCCGGTTGATGAATATCTTTTTATCGAAATGAAAACTTTTCATCTGCGGAATGCTTAGTGTCATTATCAACAACTAGGTCACTCAATATATGTATACCATCACAATGGAGTATTTATTTTCAATTGGAAGATGGAAGCCAACAGATGATGTGCTACTGACCTTAACCTTTGCGGAAATTTAACATTCGCTTGCGTTTAATGGGAGCATTTTGAATGACTTTCAAAGTTGAAAGCTGTTAAAGACAGCACGCTTCATACTCTCGCAAGAATTTTGGTGTTTTTATTTAACTATAAGTTACTGTTTGTCCAAAGGTTGCATGTTTTAATTAACACAGTTGTATTTTTAAGTCGGTCATTTTGTTATGGCGACATTGCGTTCAAGTTTGGAAAAGAATCTTTAATTTTGTTAGCATACTTAAGACTTGTAATGATGCGTTCTTTAATTTAACCAGGACTGTCATCGCATAAATATTAGGTACTTCTGTAATATGTTCCCAGTCGAATTGGCTAAGCATGTTTAAAAGCTATTCTAGTCCACCGATTGCACATCAAGTTCAGACGCACAGCTTTGTTCGGAAGAACTTGAGCGTCGTTTTCTGTCATTGTAGTCACATGAATTTGATTTGACTACCTCAAATGCGGTTTAATTAACACCTTGTGCAGTTTAATTGGACTGTTTGTACATGTTTCCCAATTCAAAAATGAGCTAAAATATTTGTGAATCGATTAACCAGATTACTCAAGATGACCGGATTCAGATTTTTTATAAAATTTGTCTAATATAATTTGTGTGTTTATTGCTTCAAAGGCGAGTTAAAGGAAGCGTATAAATTTGAATAAAACGAAGCGTATGTGAGATATCGTTTTTTTATATGAAATGGCTATCGATGACATTATGTATGGAATCTGGCATCATTTAAATACAACTTTCAATAAATCAGGCTAAATCTGAACAATGGCATCGATCACGTTGGTTTTAAAGGCATGGTTTATTGGCTTGAGAAAATCCTTCAAGAAGAAGTGAAAATGGGTCAAGTCACACGATCTTGGAAATTGTGGCTGTGTGGCACGTAACGCCGAACTGTTGAAACCGCATATCGTCGGCGTCCATATCATCCCATCATTCCGGCACCAATTAATTTGAATAAAATTCGAAAAATCAAAAATTTTACTTCAGCTGATCTATTTACTCTGCAAACGCGACTCGGCGATGGGAATTCCTCAAACGGAAGCTTTTCACTTAAACGTCTTCTCTTAATTTAAAATTGGCCACACATGAATGAGTGTTTTTTGGTATAAGTTGCGTCACTCGATTGTGCAATGTTTCCCAGGAAACACTTTGTGCATTATTTATATTTCGATTTAAATTCTTAAACATGCTGCAAACTAAACAACGCTTGTCACCGATGCTGTACCTGATGCTTATATGAGGATTTATACAATGAACGAAGCGATATCCTCAACAAATAAATATTTCTTTTGTTTATGACTGTAAAAATAGACTGTGATTTTAATGGGAACGTCAAGCTTAGCGCAACAGACGGTTTCTGATCTGATCTGATATATATTTGTTTAATTTTGAAACTTGATCCTGTAACCAGTCGAATTGCGTTTATATGCAGTATGGACTCTCATTTATGCCAATTATGCCCACATAATATATACTGTTTCAGCTGCATGCAGTATATGCGATATGTTTTTATAATTGTGGAATGTTGCTAGCAATAAGTGTCAGAGAAATAAACTCACTGATCTGGAGGTAGGAAAGGCTTAAACAGTTGTAATATGCTTCATCACTCTCTTTGAATAGAAAATCCAAGGCAGTAACTCGCAGAGATGAGTTACATATGCGGGGGTGCGGAACGAATGCGTTCGAGATAAGACGTGCTGAAATTTCTTCAGCCTATATCGACTTGATTTACTACAACACCACTTCGATTTTTTTGTAAAATGAGTAAAACTAACTATGGTTATGCTAACATTCTAATTTTCTGCGGTTACGTGAAGGTGATTACCCAGCTTTCATTGCCGCTAATGAGTCTTCTTTGCTGATATGTTTGGCGCATTTTTCTTTTTATATTTTACCTATAACGCTTGCCCAAAGGAGTTAATAATGAAATAATTTTGGAATTGTGTTGAAATCTCTTGAGCGCTCTAATAATTGAGAGTCTGAAGGTGAAAGATAAAATCTCTTTTGAGACAGTTTTTTGGTAAATCACATCTTCTGTGCCAGGAGACTTACTCGTAAATAGTGTTGTAAGTAATTTTGTTTCAAATCTATTCATTATATATAAATTTTCCATATATATTCATATTAAAGCAAAGAACTCGACTACTTTTTTGCGTTAATTCAATCCTATTTACCTACTTGCATAATTTAGTACGAATAAAAGACTGACCTTCTAGACTTATTTGCACTCGTGACCCATTTTTAATGGCATTTGTGACAATCAAAACGAAGGAAGTACATCTTAATTGTAGTTCGTAGAAACCCATAAAATAATATTTTTTCACGGCTAAATCGAAGCAATTTATAATTTTTTGCAGAATAATACAGACTGGCTTTTTCTGCCTTGCATCACCACTTAATATTAAATGCAGTTACGGATAAGGCCTCAATTTAAATCTTAGACGAAGGAGAACAAATAACAATTAATTTCTCTGTATGCACTGTACACCGCAATTGTTTTGTTTCTCTTAATTAAATTTCAACGCGACATTCTGACATGACAATTATCTGTCCAACACACAAGATTGTCTTTGTTCACTGCCAAATAATCAATCAAGTTCGTTCACCAATCAAAAGATTGTAAAATAAATAACTCGAGTGTTAATAGTTATCACCATCGAGACTGATAGACCTAGATGTTCTTTCCCTTTGGAACTTTCAGATTTCTTTCATTTCTTTAATTATCTTCGCCCTTGGACTTATTTAGCTCGTTAACATTCTGCCTCCGATTTCGAATGTTTCGTAATACTTTTTCTCTACTTATTTTGCGCAGTCTAGTAATTTACGAGCTTCAAAATGACAATGGATGTGTTGGTTTCTTAAATGAATCGTTTAATTTTGAGTTTCAACTTTGGCGCTGATTGTGATTCCTATCCAGAAAACGGCATGCATCAAATTTATATGAGTTCGGGTTCTAACTATTAAGATTCATTTGCATCCGTGATTATGATTCTGTAGGTAGATACGTAAACGTAACGTAAAATATAAATTAATTTTGTTATGGTTCTACTAGTTTCGAAGGTTAGGAATCTTCGTTGTCTACAGATGGTTAGACATTCTTCTTTCTTAGAGTTATTTACTTACATTCTTCGATTTACCATCACTCCAGTGTTGACAAGGTTGACAACAAGTCTCTCTATCAACTTGATTAAAGATCAATTTCACTTGTGTGCGCTACATAACGTGAAGTAGTAGCTAAGTGGCTTTAAAATTTCTTTTGAGTGTCCACGTCTCCACTCCTCATAAAGAAACTGGTCAAATGTAGCATTTGATTAAACTTATCTTGAACTTTATAATAAACTTCTCCTTTTTCGGGATTTGCACTGTCATTATCATATCTATGAACTTTGTTTTTTTAACACTTTTAGGCTAATTTCTACCCTTAGATATTTCATGATGTTTTTGATTCGTTAATGTAGCTTGTCATGACTACTAGGTCTTCTGCATGTATTTAAACAGTAAAACTTTGATCGTCCTTAAATCATCTTCTGTTAAGTAAGAAGAAAAGTTGTGAAAAAATGCAAACCCCTGCTGATTCCTCTGCAAATCGTATTCTCTTTTTATAGTTAAATAAGGCGTCCTCAGTAACTCACCCTACATTTCTATCTACTTTTTAATGTCTACGATTTTATTGCGTATCACTTAATCGAATGCATTTTTATAATCAACAAACAAAGGCTGAAAAATTATTTCTTCATTCGAAATATGCCCGTGAATTCTAAGTTGATTTTCAAAATTCATCTGGAATTTCTTTCAAATATTCGATTTTAACATACCACTCATTGAATTCCGTGATTGAGGACAATTTGATGTGGATTTTACTTGTTAAATGACCACATAGAACTGCTTTCCAACTGACTCCATATTTTATTTGTAACGATATTGCTCCTCGGAAGCAATGTAATAGAAGCGATGGCAATATGATCATCAAACTATTCAAAAGGTATTCTTTTCACGTCAATCAAATAGCCCTGCTGCTGCAGAAAATTAAAGAATTAAAGACGTACTTTTAATGTAATGCTTAGAATTTTCTTCGACGATTGGTTCTTTTACAAAAAAATAGATACATTCAGCATTTAGAACAGGCCTTCTTAATTTACGGATCCAAGATGGACCCCGCAGTAGCAGCTGGGCGGCTGCAAAGTCTTCCAGGTCGAAAATACAGGAATAACCTTTTAAACCAATATTATCGGCAATTTCATTTATGACCATTTACGAAAACGCCGGCGTTAAACGATCTGTTTCCCTTATAATGAGATGATCATAGAGTATCCTGATGCTCTCACTATTATATCAGGATATCTGATAGGACAAACTTATGTCAGCATAAGTTCAGTTTTCAAAATAAAAAAATTCTGAAAACTGTATTACATTCGATTTTTTCGATAATCCATAATTTTTTATTTCGTTTCATTATTCGTCTTGTATTGCAGATTCTGGATAGCTCCAATAGGAAAGTCATTTGGAATTAAAAGCTCCAGACCAAAAAAAGCCTCACCAAATCCAATACTGCAGGAAGCGTATGAAAAATCAAGTCGGTTGGGTCACAAAACGGTAAATAAATCAATTTATTCCTTGACCAGTTTCTTAGAATATATCCTGTAGGTCGTAAGTTTAATAAAACAAACCGACTTGACTGAGAGACAAATTCAAAGGTGGTGGCGCTTGCGAAGATTACAAGATAAACCGTCAACTTTGGTGAAGTTTTGTGAAAACTCCTGGCGTTGCCTCTACTACACCTACAGTTTTATATTTGGATTAATAGTATTATGGGATAAACCTTGGTTCTGGGATATTAAGAACTGCTGGTATGGCTATCCACATCAGGTGAGTACATATTTTTCTAATAAACCAAATGAAGGAATTGAAGAATTTCTTCTCATTTTCAGTCGATTGAGGGGGATGTTTGGTGGTACTACATGATATCTATGTCGTTTTACTGGTCACTTACTGGAACCCAGTTCTTTGACGTGAAGAGAAAAGATTTCTGGCAGATGTTCATCCATCACATGGTGACATTGTTACTTATGTCACTCAGCTGGGTTTGTAACCTGCATCGTGTCGGATCATTGGTGCTTGTGGTGCATGATTGTGCTGACATATTCCTAGAGGTAAGTTATATTTTAAAATTATCTCACGAGAAAAAAAACTCAATTCCAATACAAATTCATTGCAAAGCAACAGACATTCTGTACAAATTTCAATGAAAACAAACTAAGTACTCGTGAACTCATAAATCGCGACAGGAAGACAGCGAACGAAAAAAAGAATGATTAGTTATTCATGTCAGGAACTAACAACGTAAATAGAATTTTATCAGTGGATATGCATTATCGAATAACTCATCCGCATGTTGTTTTGTTTTCGTTTTTAATTACTCTCGCGTGTCATATTATTGCCTTCTGAGATGGATTACCAGTCAGTGTGACAGCCAATCTATTTATACAAATTTTTTAGTTTTTTTTTATATATTGAAATGAAAAATAGTCAAACCTTTAAACAAAATGAATATGTGACCAAGTCAGAATGTGCGTTTAAAATATTAACAATGCCAGTAAGGGTTGACATTTTCACGCACGTAAACCAATTTTGTGATTCATTGCGATTGTTTTTACAACTATTATTTTTTTAATTGAGTTTTTGACCTCTGGGGAAAGACACATTTACGAATGTACAACAAAATATTAGGACTTATTCATAAGTTAGAAAAAAACAATATTTGGCTCAATACTTTAACTGAACTCGTTAGGTTTACGCAATGTCGCTAACGTCGCTTCATAATGTACATAACACATTAAGAATGTCGAAAATAACCAATCGAATGAGGGTCTGGGTATGGAAACACATCTGAAATATTGCCAAACGAGGCTTTAAACTGCCGTAACATTTGGGGTCCAGACCCCAAACACTCCTTAACTTAGATGTTAAATTAATTGAAGGCTGTCATTTCCGAACGTTGGCAGGGATGCGTCTTCACCAAACGGTCATCCGATTAACTACGCTTTAACTAAATGACATTTGATATTGAGTTTTAGAGCCGTTTAAGCCGTTACATTTTATATATGTACATAACTTAGACGCATAACTTTAGAACCGAATCTTGAAATTTTGCATTTATTTTGATGCCTTTGTTTTTGACGGTATTTCTGTTAAAAGTGTTACCGAAATCGTGTGTTGGTGTATCAAGGTCTTGGCAAGGTCTTCTTTTACTATGTGTTTTCTCCTTCTAATCGCTTCGTGCTTATCCATAGGATCAGCATTGCTCTTGTCCCCTCTGTCGTAGACCGTAAGCAGTCAATGGTGAATTTCTTTATTCGTATTTATGTTCATCAAATCTTAATTCCTGCAACTTTTCTGTGGTTTCTTGCACACTGGGCAATATCGTTTGCATTTGGTATTTGTTATTTTGCTCAAAATTCTTCTATCAATCATTGTTGAATAAAATTTATAGTTAATGAAGATATTCCATTTCTCTTTCTTAGTATATTCTTCGCATCTATTTTGCTTTTTATCTTGGAATTAACATTATCTCACATCTTAAAGAAAAGAAATTTCATAAATTCAAATAAGGTGCTGAGGTCTGCAGTGCGTAGAGCGATGAACAGTTTGTGTGTTTGTTTTCGCGAATATGTCACAACAATAGTCGACAGGTCAGGCAAAATCTTCCATCTTACGATGGCGATGTTAGACAAGAATTCCTCAGTGAAGTCGCAGCCGTAATAGCCAAGCTTAAGTCCAACAAGGCTGCTGGTGCCAATGGACTGCCTGCCGAACTTTTTAAAGCTCATCTGTTAAGTTTGGTCGGTTAAGAGTATGCCCGACGTATGGAATCGCAGCATCGTTAGAGAAGTTAAAAGGCGATTGGTTGGAAGAAAGTCGCGAAAGGTGTCAATGATAACAAAGAGACAAATAATAAATCGAATATTGTTTCAGTTGATGGGAATAAACTGCTTATCTTCTAACGGAATGGGTACTCTTTTTTGGATCAATAGTAATCATGTTGCCTTACGCCTGCCACTTCCTTGCCAATTCCAAAAACAATACCCAACAATAATGAACATAAACATACGTTTTCTTACAACGGCGTTCACCTGATGACATTGCCTGCGCAATTCGCTGACTCGAACCCAATCGAGACTAATTGGGGGATTGTTAAATAATAAATCGGGGCCATAAAACGGAAAAACAATGAAACTATTTTGGAAGAAATACAAGCCCCTATAGCATAAAAACTTGCAGTGCGTTGATCGAATTTACGTACCACATCCAGATGCATATAAAGCTATATTGAACAAAAAAAGCTTCAAAGATAAATGAAAATGCTTCGAGTAAAAAATTCTTGGTGTTTAATATGGAGGTAGGCGATTTAAAAACACCACAAGCACCCAAATCGGCTCTGCACCAGAAAAGAAAACCTTCATATCAATAAAATCACATTCAATTTCAACAAAATTATTAAAGTGTTACACATACTTGTCTAATAAAATCAATTAAGCGATATGAAGGGATCAAAAAGAAAGAGGTTCTTCAAATTTAAAGGAGTACCGAATGTGTCACAGATTTCTCCGTTGTGCTATTAAGAAAACAATCGCTTTATTCTTGATTGGGCTTCAGGATGAGCTGACGAGCATTCCTTGCAATGAGCATGTATTGCAGCGAAAGTTATTAGGGTAAGGAAAATGGTTGAAAGAGTCAATAAAAGAGTGAAAAACTGTGTGTGGTGAAGCGACGCGATTGTCTACGCCATTTTTATATATCCTTTGTTTTATCCCTCATTTTCAACCCTATCGATCAGGATGGTTTTTTCAAATCTACCCAAGACTTTACGGATTGATATTGCAAATATCAACTTCTAAAATGTGTGAAAACTCCAGATTAATCCTTTTTCTACCACGATAGTTTTGTAATATGAAACTACGCTTTCTTTATGATTTTTCGGGAATTGGTTTTTAAATTATCGACTGTCTTATGGTTATTGAAATGTGATTTTATTTTACAGGCGGCAAAGTTAACGAAATATGCAAATTTCCAAAAGCTCTGTGATTGTATATTTGCCATCTTTACCTTAGTCTGGATAATTACACGGCTAGGATTCTTCCCAAGAATCATATACAGGTATAGAAAAAATCATTTTAAACCAACGATTTCAACTTACGAATTTCTTTTATTAGCTCATCAATCGAAGCACCAAAGATCCTGCCCATGTTCCCTGCGTACTACATATTCAACGGGCTGCTTATATTGCTCCTGATACTGCACATTGTCTGGACATATATGATTTTAAAAATCGCCGTTGACTCTCTCAAAAAAGGACTCGTAAGTAAATATAGAATAAAATCCTATTGAAATAACTTAAAATGTTTCATTTACAATTACATAGATGGCTGGAGATATTAGGTCTAGCAGTAGTGAGGAAATTTCTGAAAGTTCAGAGAGTGCAAAACATCTAACGAACGGTACCTCTAAAGATAAGACTGCAAATTCAGCGAGTTTACCAAAAAACAACTTAGTAGGTGACCAAACCAATTGATGATAACATTACAAAGAAATGTTCAAAGTAGTAACTAAAAAGTCTTATACTAGGTTTTAATTTCTGTCCTTAATTTCGTTTCTTTATTGCTTGTTTTTTTTTTTCATCGATCACTTATGTCTTACAATGAAGAAAGAATGAAAAAGAAAATAACAAACATGAAAAAAAAAATTATTCATTCCGTATTTTTCACAAATATTTTCAAATATTGTATATTTTACGATCTGCTGGTAGCACTTTTGTTTTATAACACAAAATCAAAAAAAAACCTTAAAACCCAATGTAAACACACTTCTTGAAAAGAAAAAAACCAAAAACATCATTATGAATGTTCTAGGCGTGTAGAAACAAAAATTTACTAAAATCTTATATTTGAACAAAACGTGAATCAAACAAACTATATTTATAAACTAGAATCAATTGTTACTAAAAAAAAAACCAATCTAGTTATCTTTCAACATTCACTCTGTATATTGCTAATAATTCGATCAGGAGTTTCTTGCATCTTACATTTTTGGTATTTTGTCTAGCATCATCATGTTTGTTCACATGTCTTCATAGCAAAGATACTAAAGCACAGCACCAAGTTGATGTAATTCAAAGGCACAGTTTGCATACGAGATTTATTTCCACCCACATATTTTCACTCCATGTTGAAGCTAACAAAATCGTTTAGATAAAATGTCAGCAGTTTAACTGCATACCGAAAAAAAGTTTAAACTATATCTTAACTTAACAGTGGCTTTCCTGTGTATCATACATGTAATTGTTTTGTTAAAATTATAATAATATTGTTATAAGAACATAAAAAGTTTGCGAGAATCCTATGTATTTATTTTATTTTCCAATTAATCGAACTTGAAAAGAGTTTTAATATTGCTGAAAAAAAACCCATTTCGGTACACAATGGCAATTAACGAAAAAAAAAAAAATTAATCAAGAGAACAAAAAATTTCCATTGTCCTTTTTTATAGTAACTATTACATTTTAATATTCTTAATTGTAATAAAATAAGTTGAAATATTAAATGTTTTCTATTCAATTCGATCGATCATTCATTCATTATTAAATACTCATCATAATTCACATTAAATAATATACAATTTAACGAGTCCAATCACATTAAATAATATACAATTTAACGAATCCAATCAAACTTCGTTTTTGGTATTTCAAAAAGCATTTTTTCCATTATATTTATTTCGGCACTAATGCAGCCACTATCTTAGGTCGAAAAGCCTTTTTTCGCAGCGTAAATATCGCATTTCCACTACTTTTGATATCGCTTTTTATAACTACACTTACTTTTACTACAGTGTGTGTGGGAGAGCTACTTCGTCGGCTGAAGTTGAGTATTTGTCATGCCCTTTCACTGTTTTTTGACCATTTCCGTTGAGCATCGCTGGAAATGTTTCTTGAATGCATCAAAAATTCATTGCGGATCGGTGTCAAGATTTCCTTCACAATAACTGGAAGCCTCTTCAACCTGTTGGCTATTGGAGTTATTTTTCTGTTCTCCACGTCGACATTTCGTAATCAGCTAGCCTAAAAGTTGTCTCGGTTATTTCCTGAATTATAGTGCAACATTAACACGTTTTTACCTTTTTAGTAATGGTAGTGGGTAAATTGAGTCTTTCGCTTAGGTGCTCGCTGTAAATTCAGGCTTTTTCTGGTGTGTTGACACGGATACTTAATCTAGCTACGTCATTATCACCACAACGCTCAGATTGACGTTTGATTTTTTTTTTTATGTTGAGGGAATCGTGTTCTTATTACCGAACTACTATCTACCGCAGTCTGTGAATCAAAAACAATTATTTGCGTCGTTACGTGGAGGCTGTTGTCCTTACCAATTTTAGCATTAAAATTCACAAGTGCGATTAAACAGTCGTAGTTCGGACTGGCTTAGTCGGTAGAATAGAAGAAGTATTTCTCTAGACGATTACTTATCGGCTTGAAATTGATAATATTCGCACAAGATTGTTTTCCCATAACTCGCATCTTGCAAACCTCTTGAGATAGCTGTTATAATGTTTGTTCCTCTTCCTTGTCCCTTATCCTGTCGCAGTTATAACCACTTTACAATGAGGTATGAGGGAAGTTTCCAATATTTGAAAATATGGAACATAGATTTCTTTACATTCTAGGCGCGCACTCGTATATTGTAGTTTCGTGTAATCTTAGTTTAATGAGATTCCGAAGCAGCTTGCGCTCTCATAACAAAGCGTGTTTTACGTGATTGCGGAGCAATCAATAGACGCACGACGAGTTGGTTCGCTATTACATTCGTTTACCAGTAAGCGATTGCACAAATGCCTCTACATGGGCGCCTCGTGAATGCTGTATGTCGATTTGGAGTGCTCAGAGGCAGAGATAGTATCTGACATCCGCCTGGTCTTAAAAAAAAACTTATGTATGACTACTAATGTAGTCCACACTCCAATGGAAGCGCATTAAAATACATTGCAAACCAGATTCGCTAACTAGAAAAGGTCTTACCAATAGCGCTACACACATTTTTCCACAAATTACCTTCGTGTTATCATTTCCTTATTTCGTTTGCATTAACGCCTACGTACTTCTTAGTTTAATAATTTCATTAACTACTAATTGGGATAAAATTGTTTGTTTCAGAATAGTAAGTCGCGTCAAAAACGTCGTAGTAGGAGGAAGCAATTTGTGTTGATGAAGAACACTCCAACTCAAACCAAAGCTTTGTCATCAGAAATGCCTTTATGTAGCTTGAATTTCTGTAACTGATTAACTCTACAACAAAAAAAACATTTTTTATGTTAATAAACAATTTTATTTACAGGACGATAAAAATTAGTTAGAATTCTATGTTATCATTTCTATTTAGTTTAAAAGTTTGTGTAATAGCTTTCATTCTCTCGTTGACTTATTTCTCAAGTTTTCTTTCAATATTGGATAAAAAAAAACACAAAAATATATTTGTATGAAAAGTAAGTAGACTAGAAGGGTGTGTGGAGTCTATTGCCCTCTTATATCTCACGTTCATAGTACGAAATTGGCATTTTGATGATGATATTCTCACAACATGACATGGTCCATGGGGGGGATGAAATTCTTTTCGGTTCAACTTTCAACCAATTGCTAATTAATTTATATTTTTTGCTAGTCAAGTTCGTTTAGATCCACTCGGCTTTGTGCTATGAACGATGGCTGGTAAGAAGCGGAGTGCTTTCAGCGACATTTGCAGTAATCACGGATTGAGTTTGACCACGTCCAGCATGTTCAGTTGGTTGCCATGGTCGCCTGTGGGAGCGTAACTTCATCTGAAATTGACATATACTTATCAAAAGCGCATCGGTTGATATAATTGGATTAAATTACTCGTCTTCGATGCACTTCGTGGAGGTATAAAGTGCTTAAGCACATATCAGCTGTTGTGAGATCTGCTGGATTAAAGCCTAAGTGTGTATCCAAGCCATATATACTGAAAATAATTTTTAAGTTAGCTTTGCAATAGAACATATTTAAGGAAATAAAAGCACCTATATAGGAGACTGTCGGAAGGACCTTCGGGCCTTCCCTCACTCCTCCGTACGCCAAACATGCGACAGCTTTTGTCCATAGGCGCCGTTGATTTTGGCAATGCCGGTGCAGAAACATCTTCGGCTTCACTTTCGTTGTCTGGTAATCCAGATGTATCTTCAAGATTCTGTTGTAACATCTGTTCAAAGTCAAACGCTCGGCCCGATTCGGTTGCAACCGAAGGACCAGGTGCAGCCAAGTTATGAGGCATGGGCTTACGTGTTGGATAGAAAGATCGGCCAAGAACACTTCCAACAATATGGTGATTACTGAATATCGAATTCGCAATCGACGAATACTAAATTTTGTTTTTAAATAAAATTTACAATTCAAAGAAGGAACGTGATGGAAGAAAAATGTACCTCTTCTCCAATTGCACCAAAGGAAACCAAACTCTCGGCCATGGCAGTGTTGTTATCTGGCTCCATTGTCTTAGCGCGCATCAAATCTTGAATTGCATTCCTACGAATACCTTTCATGAATTGTCTAGCTTCTGGCGGCATTCTCCACTCGGGATTAGTTAAAGTAAAGTGAACTAGGGACAGTTCAGTTTTTCCATTCTCGACAACGTAATTAGTCTCCTCCTCCAGATGGATCTTGGGTTTATTGACAGGCAACTGCCACTCTGGGTTGCCATGTTTTCGAACATCCATTTGTGCAAACGAGCAAACGTTGCCTACACCTTTTACAGTCACGGTGAAACTTCTAAAAAATTTCACTATCTCCAGTGCTTTGGGCCGAAATACAAAGAACAGGATAAATGGTGTAACTATCGGGCTGCAAATCTCATTCGCTAGATAAGCCTATAAAAGAAATGAAGCCCGTTAAAATTATCGGTGCTTAAATTTTATAATTCACTTACAGCTTTGAACTGGAAAAAGTTTCCAAACTCACGTTGAACTTGAGTAGTGTGCGCGTAGCATTTCCACTCGCTGGGGAGATAATGTACGTGTGCGAGTACTGCTGTCAACAATTGCTCAGGGCACCATATTCGATTCTCGTCGGGAATTAGTGTCCTAAATGAAAACATAAATTTCTTGCTCAAATGTGCATGTTGTCATACCTGCAAACGACACCAATTCCAGAGAGAACAGCAATAATCGTTAGGACATGTTCAACTTGGAACACATATTCGTCATAGATTCCAAGTGCTAGTATCAACAACAGTATACCACCGGATAGAAAAAGAAGATTCCTAAAAAGATAAAAAAAACAATAAACGTTGTTAGTCTCGATTGCTGCAAAAATCCGTCAACAAATGTTATGTTTACTTTGCGATAATATTCATAATTGGCGAGGAAAATGAGTTGAGATATCTGTCTGCTGGTTCGTAGGCACGATTTAGACGTGCATCCAATTCGTGATCGAGTTCGTTGAAGTGACGCAAATAAAGTCGTCCGTAATTCGACCAAGTTCGCATGCCCAGTGCACCTGGTTCTTTTTTTAATATCTTTAATTATATTGATTAATAAGAAGATGAACATCATTTGCATACAGGACGAGATTACTTACATTCACATATTGAAAAGAGAAATAGATACATTGCCACATGAAGATAATCGGTGATAAAACAAGATTTGCAATGGCAACCCACATGATTTGCTTTGAAAGGCGCTGAGCCAACTCGGCTTGGTTGCTGCGCAGGGTGTAATCGTCTCGTAGTTGCCAGTTGTTTTGAAATGGGGAACCCGGCCCACCTACAATAAATAAAAGAAATGGTTGAAAATCATAGACGTAAGCTAGTTTTAAAATTAATTATATAAAAGTACGGTGGGAACGATTTCACATATACCCAGAAGAGTCCGAAATAAAGGTTACAATATGTCTTTGAGTTTTTTTTTATCTGCCCTTAAAGCAATGTTCTTTCAGGATGGAGATAAGGACGTATAATACAGATTCAGCAGATTTTGTCCATTTAGGTATTGAGAAGGGTCGAAGATTCTTTTAAGATTGTACATGACCACAACTTATATTCAACCATAAATAAAATTCTGCGGCCATTCGAATCCCTCATTTAAGTGTGAGTGAGAGATTGTTGAGCCGATGAAAATCCGAACTCACACAGCAAGCTGTAAGTTATATAAGCAACGCCTATACTAACAGTTGTTTGAAATCCATCTTTTATCCATAGACGATTAATATCCGATGCTAGATCATAAGCAGCTCTCTACTTACTTACTTGTGTACAGGAATACTTACGAAATAAGATGAAGTCAATATTATAAGTCAGTCCTCGGCTGAGGGAAACAAATTCACCCAATATTGGAACACGGAAGCGAACAGGCAACAAATTCTTGTTCATAAGCGCCACCATGTAATTTTTGAATCTGAAAAATAAAATGTATTATTAAAACATTTTGCAATAAATATTAATAATAAATATTTAACCTGAGTATCCTGTGATATATGTCCAGTTCGGTAAGTTGCTCCTTGTCGATACACATGTGTTGTTCTGATTGAACTTCCCTTATTTTCTTTTTTATTTCGTGCCAAGTAATATTGTCTAGTTCACTCTGAAAATTAGAATAACAATATAAAAGATCAATCGGGAAAAGTTTCAAGGAGTTGCCGAAGTCTAGTATGTTATAAATATTAAACTATGGTTGCAATTCACTCCAGACCAATGGAACGTCGCAGAAGTGATGATGGTTTTGAAACCGGGTAACGCACTATACAAATAAAAGTCCTACAAACGGAGTTTTGGAAAAAATCTTACAATAGAGCGCTAACTACCGAATTTAGTTTCAAAATTAACTATTTAACGAACCAGTGTAATAATTGCACACGAAAGATGTACATAGAGTAGAACGCACTATTATATGTACATATTTTTGCCGGTTATGCGAATATTTAAAGAAGTACTATTACAGTCGATTCAAAAGAAAAATAAATTCAAATGTTTTTGAACGAAATATGCATAAGGATTCAGCGCATATTTCTCAAGCGCACGTTTTACAGCTTTGTGATTATATGAACATACGAACGTATGAACATAAGTACGTAATACAAATATCATTGCGTGTTTTGAACGGATGTGGAAGCCCAGTAGTACGTCCAGGAATATATTACGCTGTAAAGAATAGTCGCAATCAATTTCAACTTATACAGGCGCTTTTGATGGAATATTCTACTTTGTAAGGAAACAATTGCAACACCATACACCATGAAAGATCCGAAGGTTTGGAAGTGTTTCACGGGCACTTACTTTAAACTCCAAGCTAAAATGATTTCATTTCACAAACAAAAAAACTGTTTTTGTTTTTATATATTGGATAATTCTGTGTCGATAAATTTAAAAGATTTAAGATAGCAGGTCTTCATGTATTGTACAATGTGTTTTAGGTAAAGAAATCTATGTTCAGTTTACAAAATACGTTTCATGCGCACATATTTAATAAAAACTTGCTGTGCTAATATAACTAACATAGATCCACTTCTTTGACAAACTGTGAAAGAGTTTTGTTGTCATGTTCAATAGAATGCCCTGCTTTGCTTTACGAAAACAATTCTATTTTATCCTTAATTAAATCGACATTGCATAAAAGAGTTGAATTTTAGATTTAAGAATTTTTTAAATTCTACAATCAGTAAGAATTTTTCACCAATTTCCATGCTTATAGTGCTTCATAGTTATTCGGTTTTCTATTACGGAAGAGCCACATGATATATAACAATACACAATTGACCTAAATAAAGTAATGGCGATAACCTCTCATATTCTTAGGCTTTTTTAATCAATATTAAATCGCGTGATGAGCTCCTAAATAAAGTCAAAAAAGAGCACCAAGATTTTATTACTTGTAAGAAATATCCCTGTCGGTGCTAACGAATTACTTCTAGGAAATACTTGAAGACATTGATGAAAGAATTTAATTTTTAAAGAATAATCAACTTACATCGTCAATTTGTAGTGCAGAATTGTAAAATTTCTTTATGTCCGAGTATTGAGTTATATGATAGATCATTTTGATAAGTCTAACCATGAAGAACAACGTCGCCAGGAATAAAATGAAATATGTTAGACCGTCGAAGTTCTTAACACACTGTCCCATAGGTATCACAACATCGCTTATTGAAACTTTGGTACTATTGTCTGGAGGCTTCTCATCTCTGCAATTAAAACATACAACGTTATTTATTGCTTCCAATATGGGACATAAAAACCTACCCAAAGAGAATTGGATAGTGTATACAGTGCACTGTAAATGTGAGCAGCCAAACAACAAATCCAAACTCGCACAACTGAAACACTTCATCCATAACAATAACAGTGAACCCATGCTTCTGGTGGTAATTATACATTCGTGTAAAAAATGAGTCCAAGTCCTCTATGTGATTCCATCGAGCTAGAAAAATATTAAATTTTTCAGTATTAAAAAAAAATTCCTTCCTTCCATATTAACTTTACCTCTACTCGTCTCGGGAACTATATGTATCATAATACCACTAGTCCTCGGAGTGTCTTCATTTTCGTTCGGACTCTCGATATCGTCACTGTGCTGCTCGTTCCGAAAGGGATTACTGCCCTCATTTAAAGAATTGTAGTTCACCTCCGGATTGGCCATTTCCAAATGCCCTACGCCCGAGATAAAATTCTTAATTTAGCAACGAAAAACAACGATGTTATGTCAATGTCACTATACCAAAACAAGTCGATTTCGTATAAAAAAAATCTTTGTTTGGAAACAAAGAAACAACCTAGGGCACTGACTGAAAAAAGGCTATTTACAAACTTATCCTACGATTACAATTGTATATCATTTTTCGAAAATTTAGTCGAGGAACTTAATCCGTACTACTACGCGCTTTAATACTTTATAAAAACAATAATTTTTTAACACTTTATATTGCAAATATTCTCGCGAATTTATTTAACTTTCGACACGAAAAAAACGATGCTGTCATGGATGCCGTTCACTCGACGCGTATATTTTGTTATGAACACGTTCACGTGGGCTTTTTGCCTTTGATGCTCTACAAAGAGTGAATTCAATGCTATTATTTGTTGCTTATTTGGTTTTGGATAAGAAAGACATTAATTTTGTTTAATTCTTTGCAGAGATTGTTCTTGAGACTTTAATTAGCGATTGCAATTCAATTTCCAGCTCTCCTTCCAGAAGTCGAGAAGAAACTTTTCACAAGATATTTGTGGGCTTATTTGCGTTTTGTTATAATATATACTTTTAATGTGCATTTGGTTTTTATTGTAGCATATGTAATACATTTGTTCCTCATCTATATTGCACGTTTTTCCTAGAGGAATGGTACATTATACCTTATAACTAATTACTTATTTTTTTCAAACTCAAGTTGAAGGAAAAACTACATTAAAAACCGTCTTAGATGTAAAAATGGTTGAGGTCAGAGAGATTTGGTTCGCAATCTAAGTGAAAAAAATATGTAAATAATTTAAGGTATAATTAATTTACTTAGTAAACACAAAAATAAATTAATAATTTATTAATTTAATACATTAATAAATGAATAGGTTAATAAATAAATAAGTTCATAATGAATAAATAAATAATGTAATGAAAAAGTATTGAAAAGAAAATAAACGAAGTAGTAAGTAAATTATTAAACAAATAAATAAAAAAGTAAATAAATATTTATACAAATAATTTTTTTGAATAAATAATAATATAAATAAATAAATTCACGAATGAATACATAAGTAATTAGAAGAAAGGCCAGGTTACACAGATAAAGGGATTTTAAGATAAATAATATAAATATATAGGCATAAAATATATATAAATTTTAGTTGCTATCTGATACTGCTAGATTGGAGACTAGTACGTTATCTGATATTCTACTTCTTATGTTGTAGCGGTCAGACAATTTACTTATTCTTGTACGTAATTTTTCAAAATTATAAAACGAATGCAATTTATCTGTTGAGAAGTATCTCATTATGTCCAGAATCGTTTTCAATACCTTATTTTGAACTCTTATGAGTCTTATAATGTGGGATTTGGCGCAGTAACCCCAAATAGGGGAACCATAAAACATAATGGCTTGGAAGATTGCCTTGAAAATTACAAGTTTGTTCTCAGTACTCATTTAAGACTCCCGGTTTATGAATGCGTAAAATATTTTTATACTTCAATTGATTTTTTATCATGTCCTGCGCGTGAAAACCATAGATGTTAGATGTTTGTCAAGATGTACACCTAAATATTCACCACTCACTTGGCCTCCATTCTTCCTGTCTTCCACTGATGGTAAGACTGTTGTTTGGCAAGAGACAAGCTTTTCTTTTGCGTGAGAAAGACAGCCGAGCCTTTGAAGCGTTTATTTTTATCTTCCAATCGTTGAAACATGAGATTTCTATGTTCCAGCCAGATTGCAAATTGGTTTCAATGTTGGAAGCAACAGCATCTGATGAGAAGATACATGTGTCGTTTCCGAACTTCGCAAACTCAGAGTTGTAAAGGCGAGGGTAGTCATAGGTGAATATGGTGTACAATATTTTAAATATCACGTCGCCTTGAGGTACACCAGCGTCAACAGGAAAACAGTTGATATACCAACTATTAATAAATACTCTACAAGTCCTTCTTGTAAAAAACGACTAAATTATTATTCCAATCAGGTACATTGGAAAGTTAGGAACAAGCAGCATATGCAGCAATCCATTTTACCACACCGTGTCGAAGACTTATTCCACATCCAGGAAGCTAACACCTGTAATTTTCTTTAAATTAAGATTAAACTATCAATGTTTAATGATCCGGTGTACCTGATTGACTGTTTTGAGAAAAGATCTTTAGCCAAATTGTTCGGGAAGCAATATTTTGTTAGATTCTACGTGCAACATTATTTTAGTTTTTATAAGCTTCTCGAGACATTTACTTAGGGAATTGAACAAGCTTTGTCCTTTAATTTGAAGGCATGCAAGCTTTGCCGAAAAATCATGGATCGAGATTAACGAAAAGGAATACATTTATTAAATGACGTGTCGAATAAACTAACATAAACTCAATGGAGCTATCAAATATCAAATTTTCGAAGTATTGATTTCCTTGAGAATTTTTCATGGCAGCTGAATTTTCAAATCAGCCAACACAGAACGAATAACGCAATTTTTATTTTAAAATGCAGAGCGATGAGAAATTCGAAAATGGATTCTGGATAAAATCTGGATAAAAATCCGCTTTTTACCTTCAGAAAAAAAGTTACCAAACAAATCCGGGTTATCTGGAGCCTTGAAATGCTAGATGCCCTTGGGGTTTTTCGCAGCAGATGAATGAAAAGGAACGGAAATGTGACGTTGAAGTGAATTGTCATGTCCCTCCGTTATTCTTTTTATTTTGAAACTCTCGTTGAATTTGGGACAAAATATATTAAACCCAAAAACCTATAATTAATTCGATTAATAAAAGGACATTAATAAAATCATGCAGTGCTTAATTTAACGGTTTCACGGAAATATTCGGGCTCAAGGACCGGCTGTACTAGGTTTATTGCAACTTAACTTTAAAAATTAACCTTAATATAAACTTGGAATACTTCCAACTACATATTATCTGTTATCTTTAATGAAATCATTAAGTTTTATGGCGACCTGACGTCAGGGAAACTGCTGGAGCCAGTTCTTCTCAAAAATTACTGATCCAGTTTGATCACGGTTGATCAAAGTTTGGTGAAGTAGCCAAAAACTTTTGCAGATCGTTACAATGCCAAAGTCTTAGCAATTTATACTGCCCACCGTAGAAGAGCCGCTCGAATCTTCTAAAATTTTTGTTCTAAAATTGAGTTGGTTATCCGGGATAATATTTAAATCTTCAGCACAAATAACCAGGATTGTTGAAATCACTTATTCAAACGCCTTGCTGTTGTTTGGAAGAAGTCGTAATGATCGCAAATCGCGCATCGGATGTCTAAATACCTTTTAGGAAAAATCTATTTTTCAATGTTCACGGTAATGTGCCTTTTTCAAAAAATTGTAAAAAATGATAGTATAGATGTTTACCGATCCTTGAGGACTTAGTGAACTGAAGAAAGGTTGAAGATATTTCTCAGAAATTAATGGAGGGTGTCCCTTTATTGATAGATACGCTTTTTATTCCACGATTGTCAATGCTGTTTGTTATAGCGAAGGTCAAGGAACTCATCTTATAACTCGTCCGCTGAGCTTATGCTTGCGGCAAAAAATATTTGTCCTTCTTCGTAATCGGTTTGTTAAAAGGCTTGTTATCTAATCCAAAGTGAATTAAACAAAACCTTGCAGCTAACAATTCTTTTTAAATAGTGACTTCAGTGCTCCTACCACTCAATCAACCAGATGGCATCCCATCTAAAGCTTTGAAAAACTTAGACTTTAATCCACATCTGTTTGTCAGTTCATCTGCCATGATAAAGACGGGGAACCACATCAGTCTCCAAATAGCAAGTCGACTACACTATCAGTTTCCATAGCAACGATTCTAAAACGACCTTTTCACCCGCAAATACTTATAAAAAATTATAGGATGATGCGATTATTTTTAACTTTTCAAACAAATACCTGCACGGATTAAAAATCGTCTTTCTGTACTGTTACGTTTTCTAGCCAAATAAAACAAACACAATAACTTTTTTTCAGGGCTCTATTAATTTAGTCATGAATAAAATCAAAATCAGATTTATGATTTCACGGTTTCTTGAATCTTGTTGTCCACTTCCTTGAGGGTATCAACAGCGGTTGTCAAAATTTTATTACCAATTTCCTTAACTTGTTTGCCAGCTTCGGAATCTCCAATTTTGCTGATGCCTTCGATAAGACTCTTGGTAGTTTTGGTCAATTGTTCCTTTGAAGAAAAAAATAAAAAATATAAAACAATTAACATATTTCTCGATAAAGAAAAAACAAACTGATTTTCTTACAATGTTTTTAGCGGTTTCTGGATTCTCTTTCTTTAGATCGGCGAGTGCTTCATCTACGCGGGAACGAAGTTGCTGAACAGCTTCACTGTTTCCGATCTTGTCAACACTTTCATCGGCCTTAAAATTCAAATAAAATTCGTACGTTGTGCATATGATATGATTTCAAAAGAAACTTACGGTCTTTTTAAGCTCCAAGCCCAATGTCTCCAACTTGGCTACATAGGACTTTGTTTCCGTTTGCAAATATTGATTGAATTCATCTTCATTTTTGACACCCACAGCTTCGAAAATGGTTCCCTGGACCTTCTTAACAGCCTCTCCAGCCTTTGCGAGCAAATCGGTCAGAAGTGTATCTGGTGCAGCTGGCGCCTCACGAATAGTCCTAGCAAATGTAGTCTAATAATAAGGCCGAAATCGATTATGTAGAAAAAATAAGTTAGTTAATTTAGCTCACTTGGGCCGACACTAGCACCAGGAAGGAAGCAACAGTAAGTGCGAGAATTTTTCCAGCCATTTCGAATAATTAGGTCTGACTACAAGGAACTGTTAAACAAGACTAACTTCGAAACCTCATGAGAATACATTTTATATTCGACGCCCAACTATCTAATTGAATCACTTATCAGCAGAAAAAAAAGATGACAACAAATATCAAATATATACATGATATGCGACATATTTTTGTTCATTGGAATCATGTATGCCATGTTTATTGTGTTTGTGAATTCCTCAGCCAAACAGGGTGCTCCGAAATTGTTTAAATTTGATCTTGCGCAGGAATAGCAATTGATTTTATTATTGGGTTTAAGTAGAACAAACTGCCTGTTTGGGGGTATGCCTTTAAGTTTGTTAAAATGTTTGCAATTCTTTTATTTGCTGATCTTCCTTTAATTGATGTAATGGAGAAAGCTTGAGTCGCAAGTAACTCAGGTTCTTAAAAATCCTAAATTTTTTAAAATAGCTTAAAATGCATACTTAATTTCTACTTAAAACTATTTGTCATATATATTCTCAAAATATTCCTACCGAAACTTGGGAGGCCAAGGCTTTTCCTCTTAAGGAGAGCTGACTTTGAAGGGTATCGACGACAGAATTCCTTACAAATTTCCTGATAGCTACTTAAATTGACGGTGCTATTTTTACGCAACTGCCAAATCGCTTTTAAATACCACCCTGCTGAAGCGGAGACAATCTTCGGAACTGTGTGTAATGTTTCGGTTTTAGTCGAGTCGTCTATCTACGACTGGAAAGGCGATGTGGAATATTAGCGACAGAACCATACTCTTCTGTATCAAACCTTAAGGAGTCGAAGTAGAGGATGACATCCGGAGGGACAAGGCCACTTTTGTACACAATCTTGTGGAACAAGTAAATGTTGTAGAAAGCCCCAGAGATCAGGTTCTTGATCAAAGCCATTTCCCTAGCAATGTGTCTTTGGATGAGCTTAATGATGTCCACTCTGGTGAGGTTGGCACGATTGGGATTTTGGAGGTTTATCAAAAACTCGACATAAACCCGAATCTGTTCCATCGAATTTGAGTTGAGTCACACGTAGCAGATGCCTTTCATCCAAGCCTCGAGTTGGATGCTTTAAGACAGTCGCTTTGTCATGGCAAAAGTCGCTCTGGCTAGAGCTACATCTATATGTTTGTTAAAATATAGGTATTGATCCAGCCAGAGCCCCAGGTACCTGATTGCACTGACTACACGTTTGCTTATAGTTGCCCAAGTTGTCCCACTATCAAGGATTTTCGCCAATTCTTTGTTGTCCTCCAAGAATCTCTAGACATTGGAGTAATGAAAAGAATAGTTCCGATTTTTGGTAGTTGATTTTCAACTTCACAACAACGCTGAATGCAATTTCAATTTGATGTCCTCTCCATTCCTATTCGAACTCCATCTTTAGTGCAATCAAGTCAAAAATACTTTTCAATTCACTACTCAATCTGACAATTGTTTGCTTAATCTTGCAACGTAGTCCTTGAAAACTAGCTCTCAGGCAGTGAGACTTGATTTTGCGCGTGTTTAGAGGCAACTTACCAATTCTGAGCAGTCTACGATGCTGTTTATCAAGGAAAGAACAAAAGAGTTTTATCTGTCAGCTATTAACTTGCTTAAGAAAGCTGGTCTGTTAATGACCCATTATACCACTACTTTAATGCATCCAGATCTTGCTTTGCTTAAGCGCAGCAAATACGGGTCAAAACTGATGATGTTAAAACTATTAAAACTAATGAAGTTTTTTCCGTTCCAATCAATTTTACATATGGAGTAACACGGGGTAATCTGGGTCCATTTTTATTTATCTTCTTTATAAATGATTTCTCTGATTTACTTTATTCATCAAGATGTTTAACGATTTCCGATAAATGTAAGCCTTGAGTGTCTACCAAAACATAAAATCTCCTCATCACTTTTTTTTTTGCTACAAGTCGGTCGTAAGAGAATATTTAAGTGGTGCAAAAGATTCTTCCATAAAATCATTCTTTCCAATAGGATTCAAAAAAATTCACAATAAGACCGCCGAATTATCGACATACCCTCTTACAATTTTCGATGCAAACTTTACGAAGTTTTGCTATCTTCCCATCAAATTTGTAAGACTTCATAAAACTCAGTAACGAATCAAACTTTTTGAACTAATTGGTTATGACAAGTTGGACTCTATGTGAACTCGCTGCTCCCATGCGACCGTTGAAATAATCGTTTAGCCGAGATAAGCCTTAAGTTAGCCATTTGAATTACATCCCGTGCACATTTGCTCCTTATCTCATTCTTATCAATTTACCTCTAAGCCCAGCTTTCAAATGTTTCGAACAGTGTTTGCTACTATAACTCCTCATAACAAATTAAAGAAGTTTAAAAGTACTATAGATTATGTTATAGAATTAACCTTTTATCGACATCTTACATCTAAGTATCTTCGGAAAAAAAAGACTCAGTCAGAAAGACCGGGAGCTCCATGTGGCCGCAAAAAAATGTACTTTTGAAGATTAAAGTATATTTTTTTACGCTGAATTATGTAAAATATCAAACCAACCGTTGTTGAGCCGACAGCTAAAGAAATAATTCCAATGTAAATATATATTTGGGAACAATTGAAAATTGAATTTTAAGTTCAATCGAAACTAAATGAATGAATTAAAATACGAACCGTGGAAGAGCGAACATGAAAACGGAGGAAAACGAAATTAGATCTGTCATAATGTTTGAAAAAATGCCTAGCAAAAAAATTCACAGCAACTTGGTGGAAACGTTAGGCGACTTTACTTCTCCAAATAACACAGTTGCACGCTGTTCCCAGGAGTTGAAGCTGGGAACAATATAAACCAAAGGCGTGCACCGCGGAGGATGTGGAAAAAGTCGAAAAGTGACAGACAGTGTCCAGTTCGGTGGGGAGGGTTATGGCATCATCATTTTTCGGAAGCCGAAGGCATTATTATGGTGAAATATTTGGAAAAGGGATTCACCATATCAGGCTCTCACTACTAAGAAGATTGCGGACGGTTAATAAGGTAAAAAGACGCAGTAAACTGCGAGCCGGAGTGCTGTTTCACCAACACAATGCACCGGTTTACAAGGCTCAACTGCATCTTCATTTCAAGAAACAGGATTCGAACTGCTTCAACACCCACCCTATATGCTAAGTTAAGCACCCACTAACTTTTTCCTCTTTCCTCGCTCACGTCCACTTGAATCTCAATGAAGCATTAGATGATTTTCAAGTTTTTTTCAAATCAGCTATGAAACCAAGCTAAGCCGATACAGTTTAAGCAAGAAGTGATACTTGGTAACCTTTAGCCGACAGGAGTTCGAAATACATTTTCTCCAAATCATATTCATGTTCTTTTTCTTCTTCTTTGTGTGTCTCTACAGTTCGGGGAAAAGGTGTGCCTTAACTTACATATCCAGCTAGCCCATATATATTATTTTTTATAAAGTAGATGCAAATTTCATATATTCGTTTGCCAGATATCTTTGCTATGACATTTTGAAGGCTCACGATTTTCGAAAAACGCTGAGACAATTGTTGCTTCATTTCTAAATATATGAAAGCTCCAACTGGCAATTCGCTATTTTCAATATTCAAGTCCAGTTTCATAAGCTCGCAGAAAAGATTTCCAAAAATGGTTGCCACAAAATCCAAAACAACGTATCATTTTTAAACTTGTTTGTACCTCTTTAGATGAACTCGTTCTAAAATACCAGATGAAACACCTTTATGCCAATGAAAAATTTATGTCGCCAATTGAGTATGTAATGGCAAATCATATATTCAAAAATGCAACACTGTCATTTTTGAATCACTCTGTCCGAGCGCCTGTAAGGGCAACATTGAATTGTAAATAAAACTAAATAAATAAATAAATATCTCGCATGATACGAGCCGAATACGGAAAATTTATTTTGAATGTAGTCTGCTATAAATGTGTCTGGTCTAGAGTACCGTATCGCAATTGATCTTCCAAAGGTCAAACAACTCAATCAGTAAGAAATAATTTAGCTGAGTAACGACATTACATCGCGATCGGATGTGTTTACCACATTCACAGGCCCATAATTAAGATAAGGGATAGAAATAGATGCGTACTATTGGATACGAATCATAGGTCATGTCACATATGCATGTTGCACCTTATCTTTAACAAATACAATTTTTATAAAAGGACTTGCCGAGCGAAGCAGGAAAAATACAGGTTGATAAGATTTTTCTTCAGTCATAAACATCTTGGGTGGTTTGTAGATATTTCATTTTATTGATATTTTTATGAGTACAGCATGCGTATATAAAAAGTCCTTTTTTGTGTTAGCTTAAACTCTATCGGTAAGAGAGCTGTCTCAAGCTCTTATCACTTCCGGTGATAACATATGTAGTTTGTTTATAGACGGATTATTTAATTTTTCAAGATCAGCTGTCATGCTTTTTACGACCACCGAAAAAAGTATACACTTCGAAGTGAAATTCTGAAAGAATGGGCTTTACTGAGATCACATTAAAAATCCAATAGAACTCTTGTGCTTATTATTTAATCTATTTTTAATGAACTTCAAGTAGGAGAAGGTTTTAAATTCGAATATATTGTTATTTTTTCGCGTTGCACGATGTCGGAACTTCTTCAATTTCGAAGCTATTCTCATGATTCTTGTTTTGTTTTATTAAAAATTCTACACAGTGGAACATTTAAAATAAATTAGCAAGCAGTCGAGATAAACTCCCCAACGGTGTACAGCAGCTTCCCCGTTTAAGGCTAATTTGATTCGTTTTGACATTGGCTTTCATCTGGACTTTGACTAACGCGGCCTCTTGAAGACTGAATTTTAAATGCCTTCAGGAGGCCGCAGTCACAAGTACTAAGGGAGGGAGAAAGATTGAATGCTTTTGTATGGAGTCGTCCTTGCTTCTGCTTCGGTGGGTTTGTAATCTTGGCCAATCAACTAACCAGCAAATAATTATTTAACAAAAAAACAATTCTTGAAAAATTCGAAAAGAATCACCGCCTTGTCATGGGTAACCTGTAATTTGTGCACAGTTCCGGCCATGATTGAGATGAGGGGTAGCATTCTGCACATAGTTTCTTAATGTCCCCCTTTACCCGAAATATTTAACAAAAAAAAGCCGACAAGTGCGAGTTTGACGAAGGGTTCCGTACTACCCTACAGTATGCAACACTTTAAATTTCTGTAATTTTGGATTTCTTATAGCATCACACATACATATGTACGAGTGCAGCAACTACCCAATGGTTCATCTTGTCATTTGACGCGACACCTGGTAGCGATTTTCCGAACCCTATCCGACATAAGGGGCATTTTTCAAATGATCATCTGAGACTGCGAATTCGTTCGGAATTTATGTAACGAATGTCAGAATGAAGTGGTGTTAATTTCCTAACGCGTGTATCCGTGTAAGTGTTTTGGATACGAGTGCCATTCATTGTTCTTTAATTTCTCAACAACTAAGACACTTTTTGGCACTAAGTTTTTGAGTTTAGACTAAAAGTCAATAAATAATAATAATAAATTTGAAGAAAATCATTTTGGAAAAAAAACTTAACTCATATATTGAATTAAAGAATAAAAGACTTTGGCTTCCGAGAAAGCTATACTGCATTATTGTACATGCCTTAGTGTTAGATAATTTTTTTCCATTAAGAAGATTTTTTTTCAGAAAATTGCCTTAACCACCTAAACCGGGGTAGATAGACCCCCTCCATATGATTTTTTTCTTGTTTTGACTAAGCCTGCTCGCTCTAACATTTTGTCACATCTGATTCAAATCAACCTTTATACCACTTTTTTTAAGGGTTCCGTGCCTAAAAGGTGCCAACCGAACCCCATCACTCAACCTCTCCTATCCGCACGTATGTATCTTCGCAACTATAATCGGAAGACACTTTGCAGAATGTACATACCTAAATAGATACGATACATAAATGCAAACAAACATTTATTTAAAAAATAATTCATTTCTCACTATTAAAAGTAATCAAAGAACCCGTTGAAACCAAATACTTAAAAAAAAATACAGTCTTTCATATCCTCCTAATCCTTTTGCTCGCTTTGTTCCGCAAGCATCATAGGAGTCAACGCCATGAGAGCGAGCAAAAAATAAAATAAACAAAATGAGAAAAGTGAGAAATTGATGAACTCAAGCATATGTGATGCTATGAGAAATATAAGATTGAAGATATATAGTATAAGGTTTTGCATACTGTACGGTGATGCGGTACACTTCTTATGAGAGTCAGACTCGCACTTGGACGCTTTTTCTAAATTTTTTAACTATTATTTCTTTCCTTACTTCTTTTAGCACTGTCTCATTTGAACAGCGGGTTAAGAAGGTTTTTTTTTCAAAAGATACGCACATCCGTACAACTACCAACAAATCGATTTGGTTGATCTAAGATAATCGTCAAACATTCTGACAGCTCGATTTCGAGTCTGCAACGATAAGGTTGTTAACATCGGAAATAGCCACGGAGATCACCTAACCGAAATACTCCCTAACAACCACTCTCTTTACTTGTGATTGAGTTTGAAAGATCCTGTTTATGTTGCTCTCACACCATCCATCCATCGCCCCCAAATACAACTTTTCTATAGGAATACTACTTGACTTCAAGCTCCCAAAATTCCAGTCAGCGAAATCCCGATGGAAGCAATGGTCACGTGGCTTTAGTTCCTGCATCACCTTAATTGAGCTTGAAATATTTTCGCGAAATGTTGCAACCAGATGATACACAAGGATCAAATTTCAATCCTGGGAGGAAAAACATTCAGGAACGAAGGAGAGTTTGAGTGCAGTTAAATTTGTAGAACATTTTATATATTTTATACATTTTATAGAACAACTTAATGCGAAGTAAAGAATTTAAACCTTTCATTTAACGCTAAAGTTTCGCCAAATTATAGAAACTACATTTGCCTACAGTTTGGTAAAAGATCTGCTTCGAAAAATTCTTGTTAAAAAAAATAGTATATAAGCGAAAGCTTTAACTTTTAACAAAAACTGCGATCTCATGTTTAAAGCGAATGCAGGTATTTCTCTTCTTACCCATTTGGATCTAAAAAATCTCATAATTACAAATTGCAAGGTTAAATTGACATTTTCATTTTGTTTTAAACTCGAAATCCCCATACGCGGAACAATGCATTATGGTCTCTAATATTTTTTGACCTTACTGCTGGACTTATAGTCTAATCTAAAAAGGAAAAAAACTCAAGGCTTAATCAACAAATTTCTATCTGCTTGCGTCTATCATTGACGTTACTACAAATCGTGTGTACACATTTTCATTGAATAAGATAAGGAATAATTTGATGCATTCACTCACTCCCCTGCAAGATGTCAGATCAAATAACAAAATCTCTCAGATTCTTCCTCATAAACATTTATTTATTAAGACTAAAAACATGCTTAAATGCAATAACACTATCTACTAGCTGCTATCTTGAATTCTGAAAAACAATAGTTTCGAACTAGATTAACATCATTGAACATCTCCTGGAATTCGCCTTCAGCATACACCCACCTTGCAGACATGACCATTCACCTTTTTAAGATATACAAATCATCATGCGTCCTTTCTTGCTAAGAAACCTGACATAGCTGCTGCATTTGCCGTTGGTAGCTGGCTTCATAAAGCCAGTTGGATATTGGCTTTATTCTGCAAGCTGCTAGCCAGTTGTAACCTGGCTCTGTATGGCCAGTTAGAAGCTGGCTCTGTATAGCCAGTTATAAGCTGGCTCTGTATAGCCAGTTAGAAGCTGGCTCTGTATAGCCAGTTGGTAGCTGGCGCTACCTTAATATTTTCTCGAGAAGGCTTTGTAGGTTGAGTTTCAGAAGCTAGGCTTATGTATGTTTCTGGGGGAATATTTGAACTTCTTCAATTCCTTGAATGAGACCGTGTGCGTCCCATATACATACGTGTTTTAAATTCAGTTTTCCTCTACGACCTCTCAGAAGAAGAAGAAGACTTTGCTCAACTTTTATTTTATAAATTGTTGCCTTTCTCCTCAAGCGTTTTTAATATTGCACGATAACAGATTTTCTAATAAATTAAAAAAAAATAATAAAAACTCTCTTCATCGGTTTAGCCCTTGATTTGGCGGAAAATTTTAGACAGCAGTATTTATAACTGCGTTTAAAGCAGATTTTTTGATTTCTTGTTCGCCTAATAGTAATTACCTTAAATATTGCTGTGAACATTATGTACCATTGGAATTCAAGTTTCCAGCTACCTAGTCTTTCAAACACAGAATTACGTTTGCAAGCTACATTCTGTAAAGCGGATTAGTATTTTGTAATAGATTAGAAAATCTGTCAGACCTATATTTGTATTCCGTTCGTCGATCGTTCTGCTGTGGCGGAGATTATTCGATTTTGATTTGACTATTTATTTAAAGGGAAAGCAAATCAAAGAGATTTGACTTGCATTTTTCTATTTAAACGAATCGGCGTAATTTGATTTTCTTCTTTTTCTTCGCTGCTGCTGTAGAAATTCTCAAATCTCAATATTTCTTGATTTTCACACAACAAAGAATTTTCTTTATTTTCCAACAATTGAATTGTGAGCTGTGGAAATCAAAATTTTGTGTATATGTATCTTGTCGAAAATAACCTACTACACAGCCTCCCCGTCGAATAAATTACAGAATATAGACCCGACCCGCCGATCGATTTCGTCTTCCGACATATATTATTGGGGTGAATGTATCTTTCCCGATAGATTAAAATTCATCATCATTAATCAAGACCATCAATCCAAACTACGTAAGTGAAGCTAAAATATTAAATTCGGTTACATAACCTGGAGTTAACGAACCTTTTTTAGATCCGTCCTTATCAATGCGATCATTTAAAAAGAACATTTGAATTTTTTAATTTATGTGAAAATTTGTTGAACTACAAGTATTTCACCACCCATTTTCAGAAACGATGTATCTTTTATCTTTCAACTTTTCCAAAGTCTTAGAACCTTTGAATGCTTGGTAAGCAAAAGAAAAGAGAATGTGAAAATCATTGCATATTTATTACTTAAACATTTTCCCATCTAATAGCACTTAAACAACTTAAAGTATCTTATCATATTATCGAAATAACTTCACTCTGTTTTAGGATGAATGTATTATTTTTGAAGCTACATAATTATTTAGGATTGGAGTTTCTTGATTCCATCATCCGCTTGTTGCATCAAGTCTTTTCCATGCTCTGCCAGTTTTTCACTTATCTGCTTTAAGTTTTCACTGATTTTCTATGAAAGCAAAAATTTAAAATAAGATATTTTTCAAAAATGTGTAAAATCAAAAGCAGCACATACGTCAAGGTTATCCTTGCTCAAGGCCTTCTCAAGGAATTGTGAAATGGATTGGATAGTGTTGTCCACGGCATTCTTGACCTCGGGAACTGGTTCTGATTCTCGAGGGATACGTGCTCCTGTGGAAAGCTGTAAAACGTTTTATTTATGGCATAACACAAGCACGTCAAAGGATAATATTTTTTTAATTTACATGTAAAATGCAGACAGCAAAGAGAAAGACGAAGGCGATTTTTGCCATTTCGAAGCGGTTCTTACTATCGGGAGTCCAGAATGAAACTGATTGTAAAACTGTGATTCAGTTTAAAGTCAGTTTATTCCGTAGTAAAATTGGAACTCGATCAAGATAACCTCTTGACACTTGAACGTTTCCCTGATGATCACATAACCGCACAATCTCTACACGCGGCAATTTGTATGGGCTATGGAAATAAGAGGTTTTTGTGTTGTTTTTTATTTTAAAACCGTTTTGCTAATCAGAAATGTTGTCTCTGTACAACGAAAGATAAAGATACGAAATGAAGAATGTGTACCCAGATTTTTTGGCAAAACGCCTTGGTACTTTGGATTTCTGATGCAAACTAATGATTTGATGACGTGAAAGAGGAGAATATTAACGATCTAAATTGAAGTACCAAAGGGCTTAAACCTATACAGTAATTCATACACGTTGACATTTTTATTATTTCTTGGTCTCAAAGTATTATGAATATGCTTATAATGCTCTATGGTCAGAGCGAGCAGAAGGATAAGCAAACAAATTTAAAAATTTCAGATATAATTTTGAACTATGGATCGAGATCGCATTGGGAAGGACTTTACTTACTTTCGCTTAATTCACACAATTTCATTTGAAAATTGAAAATTTTATTTTATTAGATTGGTTGCCTAACCAGCAAATCCAATGAAAAATCATCTACACAAAGCGTTTAATTTGCGCCACAAACTTGGAGCTCCAGCACGACAATCCGATACAGTGACCACTGGAGCAAAGCCACCAACTTGATCAGACTACGTGCGCTAAACCAGTCATGATTAGCTTGATCACGAAGATAAATGGAATCTGGGCTAGATTCGAACACTAGTTAAAAGTTCAAGTCGCACTCAAGGATTCGAACTTGTGAACCAACTGAAAGTTAGACCCTAACCCAAATGTGCCATCCAGCTGCCCATGGTTCAGTAAGAAGTGTATCGAACTAGTCAGCGTAAAAAAGTCACGGTATACAAGGTTAATGCAAAAGCAGTGATATTCATAATATTTTATTTTTGAAGCTTGCTTAAAGCCTCACTAATGACTTGATACAACATCATCCTTGGAAACGAAATTCAAATCAATAAGTAAAGTCTGAGGGATAGCAAAATATTGGAAAAAAACGAAGTCAGAGCTTCATTAAGTATTGCCTCCTGAAAAAAAAATCTACCAAAGACATGATCGCTGTCGTGGCAGGGACATTCAAGAACTTTGCTTTTTCTTATCCCACAGCTGAGCACTGGTGCAATAAATTAGAGCTGGGGCCAATATGTTGGCAGATTACTAAACGCAAGAATACTAAACGCACAACAGAAGAAGCCACGAATTCATATATACATATATACATATACATTATATATTTTTTATATTTTTTTGTTAATTTTTTTAACCAGTGGTTCCATTCAAACCGGGAGTTTTGAATATTCATCACAGTCAAGACTGGTCTAAATCAATAACTTAACACGGCTTATAACACAACAAGAAAAAAATAGAAATTAAAACAGCAACTGAAGTTATTAAAATACAGAAAAGGCTGCAGTCTTTGACAACATTCAGACGGAAATAAAGAAATGCTTAACTACTTAGCCGAACACATAACATTTTTTGTTCGGCTTAGTAGATTTCAATGTAGATAAGTCAAAGCTCGAGATATTTGCCACAGAGCGATATGCTATCAAACTTTTCCGCAATGATCGGACACAGTTTCTCTTACAGTGAAATGGGTGATCTGGATCGAATGGTCTAATTCAAAATGAGCCAAACAAGAAACTATTTTTTTGTCAAGACTGTCAAGAGATGTTGTGGGAGAAGCTGTGTCACAGAGTCCGGCATTAATGAAGAAGCTATATGACATTTTCGTTTGTTTTAATTTGTTCTCCATTTTATTTCACTTTTTCAAAAAAAAAAAAATATATATATATAAAAATATATCTCTCCCAAGACCATCCCCACTCCGCATCAATACGATTTTTGCTTGTCTTGACCTAATTTACTCTCTCGAGTCTTTTTTCGCATCTTCTGCAAATCACTCTGTATACCACAGTCAAGAACTTAAACACTGATAGCAGGAATACTTATAAGCGACATTTCGACCTTAAATCGGTTTGTCAATTTTAAGGTTCCGTATCAATAACGACAAAATGGAACCCTAATAAATTCACTTCGTTGTCCGTCTGTCTATCTGTCAAGACCCTTTTTCTCAGGAGCACGTAGAGGTGACAAATAAAAATTAATACCAAATTTATAACATAAGTATAGGTTCTTGTTAAGATTTGTGAACAATTGAATTTGGGACGATAGAGATGTGGAAGTTAACACCAGCAACATAGTTGCAACGTTTATGCCGGAAAAGCGGAGTCAGCAACATCAACGGACGTCGACTTAACGCTGCTGGACCAAACAAGATATTTCTTATCTTCGATTGGATTGACCACACAACCAACGCTTCTTTATCTCTATCTTTAGTAGATAAAGAAAAGAATATCGAGTGAAAAGGGCAGTTCATCCTGGTACGCTTGACAAAGCGGTTGTTCCTAAGTTAGATTTAATTTAGTTCATAACAAATAAAGTTTTTTTTAAAAAATATAAATAAAGCTTGAATTATTAATTTGGATGCTCGAATTTATGTAATAGACAGAATAGAGCATGGTAAAGTGTCTTTCATGAAATATTCACAAATCAACGAAAGCACATAATTTTAATTTAATCTTTAACTCAAGTTCTTTAAATAAATAATTTTTGAAAAATGAAATTTCAATGTCAAAATTTTGGAGAGAAAAAAAAATTATCCTTATTCCTCAAAATGAATTTTTACAAAATTTTTACTTTCAACATGCAACGTTCTTTTTATTTTTAAGTCAAATCCGAAAAATTTGGTGTCAAAAGGTGTTTTGGGTTTTGAAAGATTTTAAAACAATGAAAGGTACTTTTTTCCGATAGCAACACCTCAGAGTCGTTTTAATTATAATATGAACGAATTATTCCTTAATTTGTTTTTCCTTATTTCTTATAGCAAATAATAAAAAATAAACTGGTCTAATTTAATTTTACCTTTTTTGGAACACTTTAATTTTATAAAATTGACCCGCCCATGTACATATGTATTATCTAAACACACAAATATCTGTAGGGATTATATAGGAAATTCATTCCAATTTTGCATGTCAAATAGCAAACACAAAACATGGCATCATTTAGTTACTCTCGTGAAGAATTGACGGGTATGTACTTATGCTATGGTTTAGCAGATGGTTCAGTCGCGAAGCATATAGATTGTACGCTAAAGTTTTATCCCAATAGGAGATGTGTCCACCGTAAACTAATTTTTAAGGCTTCACAACCGCCTTGGTGACCATGAGGTGCTGGAGTTTCGAAGGAGATAAAGATCATGAGCTGAATCAACAAAATTAGGGGCCGTTTGATATGGTACGACGGAATGCCTCACTTAGCCCTAGGAGAATAGACAAAATTTAAAAAAGCCAAAGTTCGCTCATTTAATAATTGACGTAAAAGTTTTGCTGTGAAAAAAGGGACCTTTCATTGTTCTTTAATTTCTCAAAAACTTAGATGCCTTTTGGTACCAAGTTTTCTGGATTTGAACAAAAACTAATAAGGACATTGAATATTGGAAATAATAAATGTTCAAAATTTTGAATTTGAAATTTTATTATTAGTCCATAAGTCGTATCCTCTGTCAAGAAGGCCTCACAAAATCAGGGAGTCCCCCTAATCACCACCACCGCAAAATTGAAAGCTTCAAGTACCACGCGATGGTCTAGCAGAATCCTAATGGTTTGACTGATTTAATTTCATATTTTAAACGAAATCAATGCTTTGAGCAAAATTATGCAAACAATAAATGCTCAAATCTGTGTTAATTTATTGGATATATAGATTATTAAGTTCATCGAATATTCCACGGAAATTTTCCACTAATAAACACAAATCGTCCAAGACGAAAATAGGCACAATTTCAAAATGAACATAGCTCTACATGATCTAGCCATCTCAGCCGTTAAACTTTTATCCTCTTTGCTAAGTTGATGTCGCTGTACAACCTGTACAGTTCGTTGTTGAATCTTCTCCTCAACTCACAGTCTAAGCAGCTTAGAATTTTTCTTTCGTAACACCCTAAGACACTCATCTGCTTCTGGAAGTTTTCACGCTTCTGATCCTTTATAGAAGGACCGGCAGGATATAGAGCAATACTTTAGTTCTTCGATATAGGGCTTAATTTCTCAAAAAACAGCGATAATCAAGAGTTATTCTTCACTTGATCTCAGCGCAGGTATTATTTAAGGCGGAGTCTTGGAAGACAATGTCTCAAACTATCTCAGTTAAAGCTGTCTATGGTGACGTTCTGGGCTGCCAAAACAAGACATTTTTCTGATAACGGCGGCCTTGAAATCGATGAAAAGGTAGTGGGTGTCAATTTTGAGCTCCTGTGTTTTTTCCAAGATCAGTCGTAATGTGAATACTTGGTCGAAAGTGGACTTTTCTGCTCTAAAGCCACACTGATATGGACCTGTTGTTGTTGTTGAACCATCTCATTATCGAGCCAACAATACTGAGGTTCCATGCATCGGGCATGCTTTCTTTCGACCAGATAAGTTGGTGCGTACTCGGCAGTTAAGCCACCTGGTCCAACAGCCTTAGACTTAAGTTCACGTATCGCTATCTTCATTTTCTCCAGGTCGGGTGGACGTTAGTGTTGGTCTCAGTCGTTTTCATTGAATGGGCAGTGGAATTCGATTCAACATAGCTTTTGTTAAGCCTGCGGAAATAGTTCTTTCATATCCTCAGCATTCACTGCAATTCTGCTACGGTCTATGAGGTCTGTGACAATCATTTTTATTTTCCAGAAAACCAGTCTAATGATCCGCAGACCTTTATCTAATATCATTCAATTTAATTTCAAGACGCAATAAGAATCTTTTCTTCCTTTTTCAATTTAAATTGCATCCGGTGAAAGGTATTTTTTCAAAAGTATCTATTTTATAGTTTGGATTGAGCTTGAAATCATGCATACGAGAAAAGTGATTGATGATTTTGCAAATATAAAGGCAAGAAGAGTTCACAAAATAGCATTTATATAATAATTATAATTATTATATTATTAAAAATTATTAACATTTAGTATTCAAATAACACAATTTTAACGAGTGACTGAAAATCCCTCCGATGAGTATAATTGTATAAAAAGCTTCTGGGGACGTTTTTCATATCATATCTTAATTTTTCGCTGCATCTATTTACATCAGAATTATGTTTAACATTCGCTTGCTAATTGGCCGGAAAACAAAAACATACGCACAGATCGGGAAACATTTCAAGAGAAATATATCATCCATAATAAATGTAATAAAACGATTTGAAGAACAGAATAACAAACAAAAAACAAAATGGACGAACGATCAATAAAAGGAAAGATTCAGAAAAATCTAAGACTAAGAGCACCTTTAAGGGAGTTTATTAAAAGAGTTTCCGTCCGGTACGGTTCAGTGAATAGTTCGGAGGGCTGCTCAAAAAAAAAATGTATTTGAAAAGTCAACCTTAAAATAAGGCTTGAAATCGCGAAATAATATTTTAAAGCTCCACAAGACTTCTGGAATAAAGTCGCCCATGTGAAGGACTGTTGCCAAAGTAGGAGGTGGTGAGGTGATGGTATGGTGTTCGCACAACGATTCGGGAATAGATTCGGTAACATGAAACATTCTAAAGAAAGACTTAAAGGAAAGTGCACAAAACTGGTTCATTGGCCAGATTACAATTTTGAACAGGGCAACGATCCAAACAGCACTTTTTATTGTTAAAGAAAGGATCGACACCGTCCATACTTTAGCTACTCCAAAACAATCTCCAGACCACAATCGAATTTAGAACCTCTGGAGATTGTCTGCGAAATCATAACCATGAGACCCAAGCACCAACTTAAGGATACCATCATGCAGGAGCGGAAAAATATCACCCTAAACTGCGCGAAGAAGTTGTTCGAATGGTTATGATACTAAATGTAAATATTAAAATGTTGTTCTTTTCTGCTATAAATGCCAAGACTTTTGTCATGTTTATTTATATGGAATTGTAAGTTTTTTTCTCTCTATAAAGTATTTGTGCTTAATTTGGTATATAAATATTAAGACCATTATTAAATACACTGAAAGGTATATGAATTAATTTAATGTGTTTAATTTATTGAAATTTGCAGGAATTGTATGTGAGTGCCAAAAGTTTTGTCTCTTGCTGTATGTCGCATTCTTTCCTCCTCATTATTCCCTTATTGCAATTTCAAAAAATCGAATATACTCGGACCAACCTATATCCCAGACATGTAAGTTTAAAAAATATGTTCGGATTCTTGTGCTTAGTTTTTCTAATCAAATGTAGTAAAAAAAAGCAGCTTGTTCAACCTACTTAGTCCTGATTGCGAAGAAAGGCAATTCTAGATTTTCAAAAATCTGCATTGAGTTTTATATGAAAAGTCCTGCTAATAATTTTTCAACATGTGCAATAATTAATTGATTTTTTTTTAAATGTAATTATATTAAACAATTCGTAGAGGGTTTTCAGTCGAACCATCCATTTAGGATATTGTATCTGTAAGAAATTTATCTGAGGCTTTAAAATTTTTGATGTGATTAAATCATGGCTATAGTTGAAAAGAGAAGAGTTTTTTTTTTGAAGATTTTTAGTAGAAAGGTAGTCTGGCGATGTGAAGGCTGTAAGAAATTCTTCTGAGGCTGCATTATTCATAATCGGGAAAAGGTACAGAGTATTTTGATGTGACCATCATAAATTTATTCAAAATATTAGTAGGAAAATGCATTTCAGGATATTTTAGAACGTCTGGCGGTGGAAAGCTGAAATCAAAACGTCTAGGACATACATATTTAAAATCAGTGCGAAATTATACCTTCGACACAAAAATCACTGCCAGAACAAATTTACAAATCCACTTCCAAAATTTGATGCTTGCTCTAGGTCTTTATCCAGTCTACTTTCTGGATCGCTTAAGTATCCACCTTATACTGAATTCATCATTCAGCGGTTCAAATCATCTATTCCATAGAGTTGAATGCTCTAACCCACCCAAAGGTGATCCATTGGTTCCACCTGGAATCAAAACGGTTTCGATAAATTGCTGCATAAAAATGAATCCCGATAGCAGTATACATACAACGTTTTTTTTTTACGTTTAAGAACTCAGCCTTTAGCTACAGCTGGTTAATATTGAATTGATACTTACAGCTGCTTCTTGCAAAATGAAAGGCAATCTATGCTTTTGCATATCTTTAGACAGTACTTAACTTTATTATCATGTAATCGCCACAAGGACTGATAATACATTTATTTGTAACGATGTTCATATTTGTTTTTTTTTTTAAGCAAAATAATTGTTTTATTTGGGAAATGTTTTTGTGGTATTAGATCCTGCCAGGAAAGGTACCAGATTCCCGTTGACCATTCCACCTTTCCACCCATTCATTGGGGCACATTGAAGTGAAAACTTTCTTGAAGTAATTGCATGGCTCGTAACTGGATCCACGAATACGCTGACAACGATGATAGTCGATGTAACTCTGATAGCAATAGCGAGTCTGATTCGTGTTGGGGAAACGTGGGTCGAATGGGGCGGTTTCCACTTTAATTTCGTCCTTCGACATCTTTCTCGATTATTATTCTAAGAGAGATACTTGTTACGTAAAAAATAAAAAAACCAAAAGAAATAGAACGGGAGAAACTTAATGCTAGATGAGTGTGAAAACTAATGTGGTCATTTCTACTAGATACTTCCGCTTAATACATATCACGCGCATATATGCGACTGTAACTACAATTTAAAGTTCTACAATTTTAAGATCGTTTTTTTGCTTTTTGTTTGTTTTAATAAGAAATGGAACTGATTTAGAATTGATCAAGTGTGTTAAGAGAACGAAAGAAAGAAATAAAAAGTTATGGAGTTGCGTTTATCGGACAAGGGGACGCGTCTTGCTGTCGGATTCGCAGGCGGTGCTTTTGTATTTCTTCACCTCCCGCAGATAAATAGACCAGAAGTCTTTCACATCACCGGGATCCGTGTCGTTCTGGGCCTTCGGTTTGGCTACGACACCAGTTTTGAGAATCTTGCCGCCGCGTCGCCGACTGAATACTGGGATTTGTGGTGGGGGCGGCTGTTGAATTGGTTGTATGACTGGCACCACGGGTGCTACAGGAACCGCAGGTACTGCATGTATAAGCATGCTCTCGCCCACCTGCTGCTGAACGAAAGTCTGCTGCTGTTGCATTTTTTTGAAGATCTCAAGGAATGACCCGTCATTGGCAAACACTGGATGCGATGGCTCTGGCTTAGGGTAGGGATACACTTTGCCTTCTCGTGCTAAGACTAAGCGCAGTTTTTCCTCGATTTCCTTGTGGATTTTCTCCTTGTCGATGGGTTCGTCTGGTTCCAGATTGGAATAAACTCCAACTTGATCAGCCTTAACCGTTTTCCATGACGGTGTTGGCTGTGTGGTGGCCTGCGGTTTCGATGTACTCGAAGTGGAAGGGCGGGGAGAATGTTCTTGTATTGATGAGAGTTGTTGTTGTCCGCTTGATTTTAGAGAATCTTTATAAGACTCTGTCGACAAAACAATGACATTTGGTTGCTTGGAACTTTCTCGCCGCTCCTCGCGGCGATTACTCTGACTACGACTGCCTCTTGCTTCTCTTTCAGTATCTCTCGATTTAGAACGATTATTACGTCGGTGTGAACGTGACTTCGATCGGCTGCGAGATCTGTGGGAACTCCTCTGGGTTCTTGTGTGTGAACGTGACCTGCTCCTATGGCTGTTGTGACGTCGTCTTTCGCTTCGCACTCTCGACTTGGACCTGGATCGTTCGTGGCGCGGTCTCCTATTAGGCTGGTAACGACTCGTTTCTCGACTGCGACCTCTCGAACGCGAACGGTGTCTTTGCCTTCTTTCTGGTGAACGGCTGGTACGGCCACGGCCTCGACTTCGCGAACGACTTGTACGACTATCGCGGGCCGTCCTGTGATGCGAACTGCTACTGTTCCTTGGCCTTTCACGTTTGTCACGTGATATAATCGGCGGCGATGGTGGCGTTGGTGGGGACATGTTCCTAGTTTCTCATGCGCGCACACAAACCCCAATCTGCAAAGTCAGATCTTATCTTTTGAGTATTTTCATTCATATATACAGTCTCGTTTTTTTGTTCAATAAAATTACAACAATTATGCTCATTTCGAAATCTACACGTTTTTTTTTTTAAGTTTTCATCAACATTTATACGTTTCCTTTATCCAGCGACAGATAGGCTACATCGCTGGATAGATAATAATAAGGAAACATATAAAATCCCAGTGGGTTCTCGTTTTTTCATATTTTTTTTTCTTTTTGATTTTTGTTTAATAAGAGAATTAATAATAGAAAAAAATGAACATTACTTGTAGACAATTGCCCTTGTGTGTAGTTTGTTCCGAGTTTATATTTGTAAATTCCTGGATCCTATTTTTTTGTTAGAAGCGCTGGCTTTCGAGGATACTCCCCTACAAAAATATAACTTGAACGCATGAGATTTTTGTGCAGAAAAAATACAATTGATTTTTTTTTTTTGTATAAATACTTAATTAAATACACTGAAAAGATAAAAAAGTTGGCGAAAGAACCACCGGGGAAATTGGACAAATATAAAAGAATAATATAACTTTTTCTCTTCACTTCTCGTTTGGTTATGTAATTTTTTTTTGCCAAGAAAAAATTCTTTCAGATGTCATGTGTGATTGGTAGTGTGGAGAATTTTCTTTTGTGTTTTTCAAGTCAAAAATCAATTCCATTTCTTAGTAATTATTGAATAAATAAAACCAACAAAGTAAATACTAAAACTAATTAATGCGATGAAAGTATTTGAGGGATGAAGTAAGTACCTTGGCTTGTTTAGTGGAAAACTCACAAATTTGCTGAGGGCGAACCAAAACTTCGTCGGATCAATATGGCGACTTTTCTTTCACACCGTATCTGGTTGGTCTCTTGGAATATTTTTTGAACAAAGCTATAGATGGGCTGGAATAGCGTAGAATAAGTTATTCATTGCTGAATGCCAATTTTGTCAGGTATGTTATTAAAATTTCATTTAGAATGTTAATACGTAGAAGCCATTTTATTCGTACCTAACTAGGAACAGATATTTATACAGATTTTTAGCAACAACTTGGTAGGCTTTTTCGGAATATAATTTAACAATGTAGTCCGGTCTGTAATACCCTTTTTCTCAGGAAGGCGTAGAAGTATTAAACTGAAACTTATACCAAATCCGAACGACTGTCGCTAAAAGCTCCGAAAATAATTCAAAATTGACGCAGTCAAAAGATACGGCTGTTTTTGTTGCATATTTTTACCCAAAATTTGTTTGTCTTTACTTGTCAAATTCATATTTAAACTGGCACAGATGATGAAAAGCTAAAAATAAGGACACAGAGTGCTACATAAGTGAACAAATAACAAATATACTGCACGAGCAGTTTATATGAAGCATATAATAGACAGATTAATTTTGATTAGCTCCACGCTTGGTCTGGAAAGTATCCCTTTCAACACCTGATCGTATACAAAACCCTATTATAGGCTCAGCCCTGTACTGTAGTGTAAGTTCATAAGACTGGTTATGAGCCTCTTTGTGTACAGTGCGTGTCTGGGTGTAACTGCAATGAAAAATCGTGATCTGATTTGACGCATTAAGTGTGTTTTCATGTGCTCAGTTACAGAACCGCTTGGGGTTAGCCTCTATCAGTTATCCAGATCGGTTTGATGTAATCCTTAAGTGGAGGACAATATATAATATGGCTTACGGAGACAGAACTACAAATATCAAATATAAGAATAAATTTCTCTTGCTGAACACTACCAGCAAACAGTTTGACGTTTTATTAAAAAGTCATCGCACAAACTGACATTTGAAGGCAACCAATAAGAAAAAACTTTGCGCTGTGTCGTCAAACAGCAAGCAAGCAAAAATCAAAAAAGTTTTGCTAAAAAAAGTGATGTCAGAAATTTCTTGTCCGGCATGAGGAGAAGGTGGTCGTTTTACTCGGTTGAACGAAATATTTTGGAATAAATAAAGATATCGCAAGTGCCGTGCGTTTATTAAAATACATATTTTTTTTTGCAATCATATCACGTCGAGACCTTTTGCTATTGCCCTTGAAAGTTAATTAATTTTTATTTTCATTTCATTTTATTTTATTAATTCCGTCTCCGGAACTCGGTCTTTTGTGCAATTGAATAGAAAATCCCTGCGTCGGGTGTGAAGCGTAATAATAAAATAAATACAAGAAATAGCTCCCGAGTTTGCCCGTGTGATAAGTTAGTTAGGCTTAACCACATCCTTTGGCGTTTTGCACTGGCTAGCAGAGCAACATTATCGATAATTACATCAAACAATGGCACCAGCGCTTAGCAAATTGGCCCAGCACCAAAGTGCTATAGTCGGTTTAACTGGAATATCAGCGGCCTTATGGATCATTGGCTATGGAAAGATGTCCCACAAGAAGAGGTAAGTTTTAAGTTAGCACTCACTGGTGAGAACCAACCAAGGTCGATAAGTACTGATCTTGAAGCGCAGCGGCCTTAAAGTGTCTATATCCGAACACCTGAGACTGCGGCCGAAACAATACAATACAGTGATTGTGAAAAGTTACCTAACGAGTAGGGACGCTATAATTTCGCAAAGCTCGTTCGATTCATGTTTAATCGCAATGTGAGAGCCGTGGAGTGTTTTATTTTGTTTTTTGCTTTCATTAAAGCAAAGTATTTCGATTTTGAATGGCTTCAACTTTTACTGATCGTCGAAGTGCTGAAGCTGATGCTGATTGCTTTCTCTTTTCTCATTTTCGACGTCGAGAGCTGTGTTGGAAATTTGGTGTTTCATAATAGCTGATACCGGTTTTAGAAATATTTTTTTTTCTTATTTGTCTTAGACTGACTCTTTGATCAGTTTTTTGGTCAATAGCGCCCTTCATCTGGAAATTTTTTTTTTATTGATTGATAGCTATATTTGAAGGAAGATGTCTGGCTGATGATGTTGATGTCTTTAAAGTGGGTAGACTTGTAGTTTGACAAGTACTTGGAACCTTATTTACCGGGTTTCATGGTAATAGTATGCACATTGCCCTACTGTGGTAATGCTCAGTTCAAGCGTTCAGAGTGATACATTAGTTGGACACGTGCGCTTGTTCAATTAGTTCTTCGGACAACTCTACCTCGTTCTTTAATTGGAAAACCGTATCTTAGCAATTCCAGTATGTATTTTGTATATCTTTGCTGACAAGTTATTCGTCTAGAGTTTCGCGCTTAAAATTACAAGGTTGATTAGGGATTTTAAGTTGCCTTGAAAACTGAATTAATAGAGTTGCACACGATCGTGCGCATGTTTACAGGGTCATTATATGCTGTGTATTATAATGCTATCAATTGAATTGAATATTCTAAGACTGTTTACCTCCCAGAATTTAAGATGTTGAATCAAATCCGTAGAAATTAAAGGAAGAACTCAATCATTTTGCAAAGTTCAATTCATTCATAATTATAATACTTTTTGATTGTTGGTACTGCTATATCGTACTTCTGCCAACATACTCGTTTCAGTACTTCGGAATTTCAAAGAAACATTGTTGACGTCTTCTAATATCACTACTAGTTGCTTTGGGTTTTTGTTACTGCTGTCGTTATAAAAGTTTGGCATCAATTCCAGATTGTATGATCTTAGATGATCAGATTTTCGTTCGTTTCACTGCTGTTGAGCTGGTCCACGACTTGATATGTGGATTGAACTTTTTGTACAATTTTTTGATGCCGTGTCTATAATTTTTGTAACTGAGACACTCTTGCCCATGCTTGTATGGTTTGCCAAAATATTTGTAAGTCGATACGTTCTCAATGAGTCGAGAGCAATTGTCGTCTTCTTTTATGAGCTCGTTACATCCAGTTCTGTGCAAGCCATATCTGCCTTGAAAATTTAGCTCTAACTTTGTTTTAGGAATGTGAGGCGGGCGCATGTCCATAATTTGGTTTTTCGTGCGTGTATTATTGCATTAAAGTCTTGCTGCTTTCTCAACAATGTCCTGTCGTCCGCAGAATCGTATCCTGTACCGAATTTTAAAACTGAGAACAAATCGTTTACATACATATATAATGAAGAGTATTGGACCCAAAATCAGTTCCTGTGTGTGTCACTGCACACGATTTTTATACTTTTCAATTCAATTCAGATCATTTTTTTTTCATTAATTAATTTAACTATTTTTAAAACTAATTTGCAGGCCCTATAAGGGCGCTCTGAGCTAAACCTAACGATTTGAAAATATGTCATTCGACTTAATTTTATTGATTTTATTTCCATTACTGTAGATTGTATTAATACTTTTTTTTTTAACTCACTATAATAACCTATGTACCTTCCATTATTTTCCAAAACTTTTTGAAGTCGACGTGGCATTGAAACGACCAATTTCTGGCACATTTTGAGAGGAATAGAATACCATTCCTTTTGGACTGCTTCCCACAGTTGATGATTCGCATTTGTGAAGAACGGACCCCTTCATTTTGTTTTCAGTTCATCCCACAAGGTCTCAATGGGATTGGGATCTGGAGATTGATCTGTTCATGGAATAACAGAGATGTTTTGATCCCGAAACAAATCTTTCACTATGTCAGCCGTGTGTTTCTTATCGTTGTCGTGTTGAAAATGCTATCGGAGGGGCATGTTTTCCTCGGAAAATGTTAGCATGACATTTTCCAAGATGTCCCTATATCCATGTTTTGTCATGATGTAATTGCCACGAAATATCGGACCGACACCATACCAGGAAAAACAGACCCATACCATGATATTTCCTCCACCATGTTAAACGGTCTTCAGTGCATAGTGAGGATGGTATTCTTTCACTTTTGTTTCTTCACTCCACAGAATAGTCCGCCATTTTAAAATACAAATCTTTTTCGGGACCTTGCGTTCCTAGGTCTCAGGAGTGGAAATTGAAGTTCTGCAGTCTCGTACGGATTGTGCGTCCACTGATTCCATCTTCAATTTGTGCGCCTATAGTCCGTGACGAAACAAACGGATTTGACTTCGCTAAAAGTAAAATGCGGCGGTCAGTCGTAGCTGTAGCTTTTTTCGTCCTTTCCTTATTTATATTATCTCTAACTTTGGCTTCAGGGCATTGATAACAAAGTTCTGCGACCTTCCAGGGGAGATTGCTATAAATTTATATGTTTTACTCTCTACCCTTAATCGCTGAACTAGTTGCTTTTCTTCCACAGAGCAGTGGTTTTTTGACCCATATTAAAATACAATTAAACAAAAAACTTAGACGAGAATTGTGATAAAGTGATTAAAAAACAAACTCACCTTAAATGTTCATCACTTTTTAATAACACTTTTGTAATCGCAAAATTCAAAAAAATTAACTATGCACACCTATTTTAATTTTAACTTTTAAAAAGAACATTGCAGCGAAAATTAGTAAAATATTTAACAGAACTTAGAAAATGCAAGAATCTTGGCGCCATACTAATGGAACTAAGCATTTCTCAATAAAAATTTATTTTGTTGCAAGTCTTATTGCCAAAACAACTGTTATTTAGCATCAACAACAAATCAACAAGCAACAAAGCTCCTCACACCTATTATTTTGACCAGCTGTGTATGTATGCATATATACATTTATGTTCATTTGTATGAACAAATATATATGAAATAAATCCTAGCGCTAAAGGACTTAATCTACTTCGGCCTAAGTAAGTGGGCCAGGCTGACAGGACACACTCTTTTCCTTCCTGAAGGGGAACATCCAACTTACACAACGACACCTAAGCTCTGTCATTACTCTGAAGCCACCAAAGCTTTGCGTGCTCAGGATGGTTTTGGGTTTTATTCTAGCTTGACAACCACATCATGCGGACGGAAATAGTGGTTGCACCGCGTCAGAAACCAACCGAGAGTGTTCTGAAGAAGTTTCCGGTTATGTTAATACTTAATACTTAAGGGACTATGTGTTCGACTACTCGTTAATCAAAGAATGATTTTGAAAAACTGCGCACTGTCATCAGCAAAGTGAACCGTGGATCACAGACATAACACCTCATTAGCTAACGACTTATCAGCGTTTCTTGAACCTTGGAAAGACGAGCTTTGCATGCAAGACTTAAAGAAAAGACTAGATAAATACTGTTTCGCAAAAATTCCGATATAACTAGGAGAATACGACTGATGTTAAAATTAACGTTTAAAAACATGCACGAACGTCATATTACATACAAACTACCTGCAACAAATGAAAAATAAAATCCTACAATACAATTATTATAATTCCATAAACGTTTCTTTGCAAATTTCATGCAAATAAAACTGTATTTAAATAATTAAATGGTGCCTTTAACATCGTAGAGATTTTTTGTAGAAATTTCCACAACCAAGAGCAATTTAATTATAGACACATTTCCGTTTTCAATCAACGACACAAAGTGGAAAATTGCAATTATACGAAAACTAGTGCGATAAAGTTCGAACAGAAGGTATGGATCGATGCGCTGCTTTCAATAGTTATCATGAGTATCTGCTTAATCGTTTGCGCTATTATTTTTTCCACTTCCAAATTAAGAGCTGTTGCTTAACGCAAGAAACGAGAATGCTAAATTTCGAACTCTCGCAGAAGTCATCGACGATCTACATATATTCTAAATGAGTTGCTAGCGGTGTTGGCGTCCAGATCTCCGCTTAGGGAAGAGATAGATTATTTTAAATTTGAATAATGCCAATATACAAGTGAAAACCGAATTGTCGAAGGTAAAGTGTAGGGTAATATTCGAAAAATAGTAAAACAGATTACCGTCGATTTGAAAGGAAGTTAGTCAATACTAAAAGGCGTATCAAGTTCCGCCGAAAAAGTCATATTTTATTATTTTGAGCAAAGGTCTTCTAGGGCAGCTTTCGACAAAGTGCACAGAAAACATTTCATATTACAATTTCTCATTCGTTGCATTCGTTCAGTTCGCAGTATTTTATTGGGCATTAATTGAAATAACTGCAATTGCTTTCAGTGTTATGCTATCACAGCAGTGCCACCGAAAAATCATTTACACCATTATTTTGACGAACTTGGAACTCCAGCATGAACCGGCGCATTTACGACCGAGACAAGTATATCATTCAGAAAAAAAAGCCAGGAGAAAAGTATACAGTATATATTCAAGCTCATCTCGACTAAAAAATTGCTTGCCTTGGACATTTCTGCTTAAGCGGTTACACCACTGTTGAATTTTCAAAAAACCGAAATTTTGTTTCTTGACTAAAAAGGTGGTTTAGGGTCTTAAAAAACAAGACGAAAGGCCGCAAAAATGCCCAAAATGTCAAAATATTAAATTCTGCCGCAACACCTCAGGTATACGCGGAGCGGTTGAAAATTTTAAACGCGTTTCTCAGAGATCTTTTTTCTTGAGCTGGCCGGATACATAACTCGAAATCTGTACCGATCGACTTTGAAGTTTCACAGTATATTCAAATGGCTTTCTGCAGCCAATTTTGAGACGGGTTTTTTCAAAAGTGTACCATTTCGTGATCGATGTAACGACTCGATAATTTTTTTTCCAGGCCACAAAATTGCGGGAGTAAGGTTTCCGGCCCCTGCGAAAAAACGATGGAGATGAAATGCTGCATTTAACTTTTGTTCACGCAATTAGTTTTATATATCCCATTTTAAAAAATGTCTGCATCTTGCTCCAAACAAAATTTCCGTTATGCCTTTTTTTTCGTGCTCTACAGTGGTGTAACCTCTTTAAGCATTCTGACTCGCCGGGTATAATTGCTCGTCGTGAGCACACATGCATTGAACTTGACATTCCAGCAATTTAAAGCATCGCGTCAAGACAATGGCCTTGGTGTTGAATGGTGCACGCAACCGATTTGTAAGTGGTTGGAAAGTTTCGGTATCGCTCATTGCACTTACGCTTTGCTCTAGCGTATTTTGAAATGATATGGTACGGCTGCCGGTTAAATTCTAACATGTAGCATAACAAAATTATCTTACTTTGTTCCAAACATAATAATTGGCTTACCATCACTTTTGTTATCTTGGGCAAAATTCTGTGTAACAAGCATCACACTACCAATGATTATTTTATGAGTACTATACATATGTATGAGACGCCAAAAGTAAGAGTCTGTCGAACACATGCCAACTTGTAAATCGGCACTTGTTTGATTTCCTCTGTGTATTGACACTGAATTCACTACAGTAATTAGTTTTATTTATAGTCATTACATCATATCTTTTTATCGACATGCTCTTATTATGCATAAGTTGATAATTTAAACACATATTTTCATGTTTTCCCTTAAATGAATAAACTTTCATTAATCAAAGTAAATAGGTTAATCTTTGAGCTGTTAAATTGCCAGGAGGAGCACTCTTTAAATTGCTACGAATATTAGTTCATTTAAAACACCTCTTGGTTTACCTGTACGACGTTTGATCTCTCGGTCTTAAGGATTGGCTTTTTACGTGCCTTGGAAAACAGTGGTAAGGAATTATAAATGATGTCTTCGTGGTTTTGTCACCTGATCTGTTCCCTCTTATCCTCCAGTGCCTTTGTATCCTGAAAAACAATTCTAAATATGACCTGCTTTTTAAGCAAACACATTTCACTTGTGCAAATTGCACCATGTGCAAATTGCACCATTGCTAAACATTTTCGGAGAGGCGGTGATATAAAGTGCTCTTCCAGCAAGGTTTGCTGAACGGGAATTGGTCTTATCGGCAACCAAATTATCTTGGCTTTCATACTCATAAGATCCAATTGATACTAGAATTGAAGTCAGAAGCAACGCACAAGGCCAGACTTTCGCTGTTACTGTATGATGTTTACACACAAGTTTTCACTGCTATTTCAAAATCTGGATATGGACTACACACCTTTTCAGCAGGGCGGCGCCACATGCTGAAAAGTCGGGGAAATAAGGATTCCTTTGCATGGCAAATTGAATAAAGGCTTCTTCATCAAAGTGGAGCAATAGCGTAGACATTTTCCTCAGATCTCAGATTTTGGACTTTTGATTTAATTAAACATTCTGAATTTTTCTATTAATTTAGGGGACACCTGTTCTTCGAAAGAACCTTGGGTACACACTTTAAATAAAAGGTTGAGGTGAAATGTCGAGTAATATGGGTGAACATGAAGTCAATTTTTTCGGGTGTCTAGACATAGCATAAGTTACGTAAGCGAAAGAAGCAAGGAATTAAATGGCAAGTCAAAGTAAGACTATGAAGCATTCAATTCACAAATGCCTCCAATTCCAAATTGTTTAAAGTAATACCGGTACGCCATGAACATGGTCGCGGAAATATTCAAAATGTGCCATAAGAACTATCCATCGCAAGTTGCAAATATGAAAACGAGACTAGTCTACTTTGTCACTGCCACGCCGTAAAAGAATTAAGCAATGCCGGAAATTTTGTATTCGTAGATCAGCAAATGTCTCGCAAACTAGTTCGTAAAAGTGAGCGGTTTCAGGTATCTCCGATTTTAGGGATATTCACCTAATGTTTATTTATGCTAATAGTTTTTTGTCACCACCAAGTCAGAAGTTGATCGTGTGGGCAGACCAAATCGCATCGAAACCATTTATTGGTTTTTTGGATTTTCCGATTTCGAATGACATTGACTTTTTTTTATTTTGCACTCTTATTTTTAACTTTGTGCCTTTGAAGAATATAGTTAAAAAAAAAAAATAAAAAACTAGATCTAATACATTCGTGTATATACATTCGATACTATACACACTGCAGCCCAAAAGCTCAGACCATCTTGTTTATCTTACAAAGTATATTTTTTTAATATTTATATCCTTAATTATTGCATTTAATGCATGTATTGCCCTTGATATTTACAATAATTGAGTAAAATTTTTCATAGAAATGTCCCTCATACTGATCCAAGAGTTACATCTAGGATATCACGTCTTATACCTTTCTTCTTTGCGTACAAATGACGTATTCCACGTATGCTATAAAACATTCTATTTCCTTGAACATATTTATAATTAGAAGGACAAATAAGGATCAAAGCTGTTTAGCGTTACCCTTATCTTGCTTATCGGGCCATCGATCCGTGGCAGATTTGATCCTGAGTTTGAGCTGCTTCCGTCTAATTGGCGGCTAAAAAAAAAACGAAACCCATTATTTGACTGTACGACCGAAATTGGGCTTGAGGGTGAAATTATGAACATTCCTGGCGAGGCGGGTGTTGCAATGAAAGTCATAATGATAAGGAATGCAGCTGACTAACTGATAATGATAAAAAGGATAAAAAATGGAAAGGCAGGAGACGTTACGTCCGTGTTGAAGCAAGTTAATTGATTTCATTTGTCTCCAATAATTATGATCGCTTGATTTTTAAATTGACGAGCATGCTCAAGATGGTCCTTGGAGCACCTGTCCAAATGGTTCATGGAAGTTTCACTCCAGTTGAGGGTATGGTAAGGCCATTCTTCCTGTCTTTAGCTGTTGCTTGATATTACAGGTTCGAAGGTACGTGGCACTCTTTTTTAGCTGGAGCATTGTTGTCTATGCCCTCAATGTGGCCGAGCAATTGAAATCGACGGATTTTTACCTTCCAGCCTAGATCGACATCATCGTACAGGTCGTATAGTTTACTGCACTGTACTGTACCGTATAATCGCCGGAGAATTTTTTTCTTGCGAAGGTCCCTTAAAATCTATCTTTAAGACTCGGATCCGCAAAGAAGAACTGGCAAAATTATTGTTTTGCAAATGATGATTTGGAGGTCTGATACTATTTGTTTGGACAAATCGAAGTAGCATTAATTGTCTTGTATGAGTGTCCCAAACTACTACCTCAAAGCTCCGAGCCGATGTTCGACAGATCGATTTTTGTTTTGGGAGCTGCCTCGAACACAAGTCGACTCATCACCATCATCGATGTTAATCGATCTTCCAATCACTGAAAAAGAAAAAAATCTTCAAGAATCGACGGAATACCAAACATTGTGCTTTGACAGTGGCTTCAAAAGGCGGGGCCATCGTGTCAGCTTAACAGAGAACCAGGCTCCGATAAAGATCCCAATCCATGGACTTGGGGTTATTTCTGTTGGGAATGGGAGCAGGCGGTCCGACAGGGAAACTTCGTCAGATACTTGGCAATTGGTTATCTAGTATAATTAGAAATATAAGGCCTCGCGAGTGTGAGATCATTTACCTCTACGCGAATGGCGTTTATAAAGGTGGGTTCAAAGCCTTTGTTTAGAATGTCTATTACTTATAATATAGTTCAAAACTTCTTTTATTTATGTCGGTACCGCCAGGTGGTGTGCATTTGCATCAAGTTTAATGATGTAATGCAGATTTTCCACCTTGCAGTAGCGAATCAGGGCTTGGATTTCCGTGGGCGAGATATTTTCGTCATCACCGGGGAAGTTGGTTGATGCGCATTCTAGCTCAGTGGCTACTGTTGTTATAGTGACTAATGCTGTTATGTATTACCTTCATTCCCGAGTTATTTAGATTGAAACTAGCGACTAAGTATCCTCTTAGACATGCATCCCTCAACGCATGCTGTTCCGCCTTGGATTAGGCATGTATTAATGGGTTTACTTCCGTTGTTTCTCACATTGGCTGGTGTGCAGAGCACTTTTTGTAGTCAGTCCACAAAATCAAGTCAGACAAAATGGTTCAAGGGCCTTTTACTCTTGTTGCTCCAGGCAGTGAGTCTTCTTGTAACAGTGTCTAGATAGGGATCGTCCTATAACTTTTCTCTATTAGGCCGCTTTGGCCACTTATTTTCGAGTAAGAGGTCTACACCATGTAGCGATCAATTCTCCAATACTTTTCAGCATTTTCACCATTGATCTTATAGGTTCTCTCCATCATGCTTTAGCGTACGCAGACGATTTGATTGCGTACAGATCGGGACCAAAGATTGCTGTCATCAGATTTAACTTGAAATGTGACTTTAATGAGATTCAGCATTTTTGTGAGGACTAGAAGTTTAAAATCAACTACTAAAAATTGGAAACTATTTTTCAGAACCCCATGGTCTAGGGCCTCTTGGGATACATGAAAGAAATGGCAACAATTTTTGATCGTCGGACAACATGGGTAGCCATTAGCAAACGTAAGTCTATTAAGATACCTAGGTCCGTGGCTCGACCAATATCTATATTTTAACAAAAATATTGAAGTCACTCTTGTAATACCCAAATCGAATTTTGCCATGCCAAAGAGTGGTGGTTCAATTTCAAAGCAAATTCGATGGAAAAGATTCGGGTTTTTGATAGACAATGTCTCAGGTCTTGTCTTTGTTTATATAGAACTTCAGTAGGAAAACATTCTATCGTAATGAGGTCCTATAATAAAAAAGGCCAACCTGATAAGGGTGAATAGTTTCTTTATAAACCTTATACCAGAGCACACTGCAAGGTCATTGACATCGGTCAACAAATTGATCTCCGGAGCTTTTTAGCCCAATGATTTGTATCACGAAACTGTGCGCTTAACGGCTTTGTCCCTCCAGAAGCAATCCTCTTCTTATCTTCCACGTCGCCCGTTCAAGTGACATCGCACACAGTTCCGAAGGTAGTCTTAGTTTTTTATATATATTTTTTTTTATAATATTGAACATTAGTTAAGTTGTAAATGCTAGTTTGAGAATTTTCGCTTATTTATAAAGTGATTCAGATTAAAAAAATAAAAATGCATTGGCAATGAATGACGCTTTACCATGCTAAGACTGTTTTTTCCGTTGGTTTTGTTTCCCTGAGCTCTACAAATTTTAATTAAAAATTTTTTGTTTTTGGTTAAGAGAAGAGTGCTCATGGAATGGAGACAATATAAAATTAAATTTAAGTAGAATTACTCACTTAAACACTATCAAAGTCAGACACATTTTATTTAACTTTCATTGTTCTGACTAATAATTTTATGGTTCTCCAGATATCTTTCACAAAAATTGTTCTTTTCCTCATTTTAAGAGTCGATTCTTTACTTGTCTGTAGATAAGCCAGTCATCTCATTAAATGAATCATGAAGCCAATCTACTTGAACTATTTAACTGCAATATGATAGTTTTATTTGTTTGTTTAATGCTTTTGGTTTTAAAATTGAATTGAATTGACCTTAAAATTCTAGTAGACATGTGTTAAAAGGTTGCTTCGTATCGAGAATGTTGTGCTCCAACGGGCTTGAGGGATAAGAATTGATAAGAAGTGTTTGCATAAAAAGAGAAGGACTTTTGTAGTGGTCATGGAAAGGTTGTAAGATTTATGACAATGCCTGCAATTTTTCGACATAACGTCTATGAGACATTGTCGTTGTTTAGTTGCCCAAGTCAGACGGTCAAACATATTCTTCATCTTTGAAAGTAAATGATGGAGAAAACATATATGACACGGTAAGTGAAAGCTCAACACTCATGACACCTGATGTCTTGACAAACTAAGCTCTTCAAGAATTGATTTTTTTTTCATCAGGAGAGACAACACGTTCCAATAACTGCTCCAAGTCATATGTTCTCTTGCGTAGTTAATACGAAGTTCATTATGCAGTTGCTTCAGAACGGGTGTTCTCTTCATTTTTCTTAGTTGCATGTTATCACGTTTTTCAATTATCATTTTGATCGCCGTTATGATGGCTGATTCCCCATTTATGAACCTAATTTAAATCATTCAATACCCAAAATAAAAGCTTTTCTCGGGATGTGTCTGCTTCAGGGCTTGTGCCCTTTTTATTTTTTTTTTCCACAATTTTGGGTTCTTGGACAAGTCAGTTCAGTCTCCTTACATTTTTGCAGCCTGAGAGTCCCTGACGTTTCTGGTTAACGTCTTTTCGGAACTCATTTATGTTTTAAATTAAAAAAGAGAAGCTTTTTACACGTTCTTTAAGCTTCATAAGATTTTTTTTTGAACGAAATCCTCGATGTGAAATGTGCGAAGAATTGCTTGCCATGCTGCGACTATAAAGTGAACGACAAAATACGAATCCCTGTTTCTGGGACGCTTCGGTACAATTCGAAAAAATCTCTAAAAGTCTCAATTATTAATTACATTTATTACTATGAAGTGTACTGAAACCGTTCGAAAACTTTCTGAAAGTGCAAAAGACAGCATGCATTCAAATTTGCTTGTCGAACCAGCAGAATACCAAAATATTGTGAAATCCATCCGGCATGTTTGACCAGATGCTGGATGACGCGTTCACATTATCAAAATCAAGGCAATCATGCTTGAGAGTGTGAGCCCCCTTCTGACTTGCCAAATCGGGTGTCATTTCATTTTGCTTGATGGCGAAGTTTTAACTTCTTTTCTGTTTTAGCCCATATAATGGAATCAAGTTATTATTAATCATGCACTTATCTTGTTTAGCTTTTTACCTCTGCGAGCTTAGAAGTAAGTAATAAAAGGCTTTCATTATTCTTAACTTTCGCCCCGCAAGTAAAATTTGATGGAAAAATATGATAGAACCACTAAAACCAGTATAAAAATAACATGCGAATTTTAATTATAACAAAAATGTATTAATTTACACAAATTCATATTAAATCCTAATATATGCTAAGCATATACACAGTTTTAAACCAATCGTTAAAGTTTTCTTTGACTTGCGAGTCATGCATAATTACCATAAGATAGTTTATGAAATTCAAAGTTTCGCGCCGTGGTTTCATTTTTGATTGCAGTGGTCGCTTGGACATTTCGAGCTAACACATTCGTCGCCTATTTCAACTAAAAATAAGTAAAAAGTCGTGAAATAGCACTGACAATAAATGCGCCAAGTGAAGCGAACTTCCGGGCAGTTTATTTTTGCTGTTGTTGCATTATCTTTCACAAAATTCAATGCTGTCAAACAAGTGATAGCCAAAGTGACGGGATAAAAGCTCATTGTTTCGGATCGACGAACCCTGTTATTTTTGTAGCCCCTTGTTTTGCTCCCGAACCAATGAACACCTTTAACTGGACTCTTTGTTTTTGAAAGGCAAGAGAAAAACCGGATCGTAAGGACCTAGAGGCTACCAGCTACATTAAGAAGAAATCCTTAAGGCTTCAGAATTGCTGAGAATAAAATCGGTATCGGACAGTGATATATACAGTCGGGCTACAATCTTAATGAAAACCTCGCAGACGTAAGGGGAGTAGCTATGAGACCACTTTTATATGGAAAGGTTGTGGTCTTGGTTGTGGCACTTTGGAACCCACTTTGTGCTCTTGGTAAAGCTCGTTAAAAACTAAAGTGAGACACTCGCAAGTGCCGAGGTTACCATGCGCCTTGTCGCCTTCGAATCGAAGGCTCGTCTTCATCTTGACAAGCATCTACAGTATTCGCAAAATACCTTCGCCGAGTATGAAGGATATTGGTCAAGATATAAACCTACATTAGCATTGATTTTATTTTCACTCAAAGCTTGATAACGGTTACTTGGATGTATTCGTTGAGACCGTTAAGAACCTAGATTCGATTCTGCATTCGATTCTGTATATATTCTTACCTAGCGCAAGTACAGTCATGTAAAAGGTGGATAGTCCTGTCTGTATGGATCAAGGCGAAGATTTCAGCCCGAAACACTACATTTATTTGGATGATGGATGAACCATTAATGCGAATCACTTTAGAAAAGACTCCTATGTATAAGGAAGTAGGCAATTCCTCATAAATGGAAACGGACTTATTTTTCCGTTCTTATTCTGAGCAACCTCAATGCTCTTGAGTGGGATGTGTCATTCTCAAAATTCGATTTTCTAAGTCGGATTAAGTTTTTTTTAACTCTAAGAAGTCAAGCTAAACGATTATGATCAAAAGGTTGATCTTATTGCTGCAATGATACCAAAGCAAGCTGAAGCTATTCTTTGTTTTATTAAGCTTTTGGGTTTGGCTGATTTTTTCTGGAGCTTAAAGAACCACACGAGTATCGAATAATGAGAACGCATGCTTGAAAACAGATGGCTTTGCTGAGGTATGTTTTTTCGTGATTTTGACTGATTTAAACGTATTTTTTTTCAGCAAATTCTATAGCCGTTACAAGTTTTTTGATTAAATTGAATCAGAGCAATATCGGTTCATAATCTGATTTTTGTTTTGAATGGGAAATACGCGAAGAGATTAAATCGAAGTGCCATAAAAGAGACCTTTGATAATTTTCGACAAGAACGAGATATTGGTTCAACGAAATAAAACGTAATCTTATATTTGTTTTTGATGAAGAAACCCTCGCTATGTAACGCCTATCGGTGTCCCATGGATTCTCATATTCAGATTCTACTCAGACCTTTTGTCGCCAAATCTTCATAACCACAGAGAATTCGAATGGCTCATTATTCATTTAAGGGACTTGTCCTTTGAGATACAAACAAACTTCGCAGTTTTTTTAGTCTCATTAAACTCAATCGACATCGTTCAAAGTCCGAAGTTTACATAGTTTTTATCCAGATACCTCTACCACACCATATCAAGTCGTTCATTTTATTACAAAACATAAACAAAATACAACAGAACTGGCGTTGTTTTTCAATACGTACTTAAATTCAATTTTCTTATAAATTGATAGCACACAATTCCATTTTCGATGTTGTTTGTCTGCGATTATTTTCTAGACAAGACAATCGCTCACCTCGAGCCACCAAATTACTCACGCAAATGAGCCTCGCACATACTCGTAGATCTGCTAAGGTTGACAAACAAAGAGCAATAGAAGAGCCCATGTGTCCGTCACATGGAGGACGGCAAACTGACAAACTTGCAATCTCATTGTGCTGCTCCAACCGAAATTGTCCAATTAATAACGAAAATCAAGATTAACCTGTTCCCAAATTTTACTAAGCCACTAAATACTGCGAAAAATTGCGCAACATAGCTAACATTGAAAGCAACAACAAATCAAAACATCTTTTATCATTTTCGTCATCATCGGATCACACCCAGACTCGAGTGCAAATTCATTAATAATTTAAACAAAATCCATTCCGGGGTCCGGGTGTGTACATAGGTATGTATGTTATGTTTGCCGCACGCCTGCCGTACCGAGAGCTATGGCAATTGTGTATGGCCGGGTACGATTGACCCTCGCGCCAAACAAAGACCTGGAATGTTTAAATGGTGCGTTCGCTGACTCAATCAACTTTTTTTTTTTTTTTTTTGAATTAATTTAACATTAGTCTCGGCCATATCAGATCATTATTCATATTATTATTGTGATCGTTATTTTGAAATTGACTTTTACGTATGCAAATCTTTTACTATAAGAAAAAAATAATAAGCCACTTGCAGTCGATTATGATAATTTTGTATGATCAAACAACATCTTGTTTTTGTGCAACCGAACCGGCGATCTTTATTTCACATTGATCAGGCAGGAAGGAATATCCAAGGACACTGACTTGGTAACCTTTCATCTTTCTCTGAATTCACGCCTTTATTGCGTCACATGTTTTTATGATCATCTTAAGCTCCGGAGAATGGAGAAGTTGAAAATAGTAAATGTTCGTCTCCAAAATTTTGATTATCTACACTGCATGGCAAAAGTAATGCTCCAGAAAGAGTTGTGAGACCTTCTTTTGTATATCTTAAACGGCTTAGCTGCTCACCACTATTCGCTATGTAAGTTTGTATGTTGAATTGTGTCGGAGAAAAACAGAACCAAACTAACAACGTGTGGATGAGTAGGAAAGGTCAAGATGAGGAGAAATCCTACGGGATGGGGCGGTGCAATTTTCTGAAAAATCGAAAAGTATTATCAAAAATCATCGAAAGCATACATGTGCATGCGACAATGTAATAAAGCTTTTTCTTAAGTCAATATCGCATTCTTTGATTTAAAGTGTGACTAAAGCTGTTTTAGTAAACGATTTTTGAGAAATAAAATGTTAATATAGTCAAAATTAAAAAAAAATATTTTCGTACTTCAAATTAAATTTTTATAAGATTTTGTAAAATTAAGTGAAACTTTTTTCCAATAATCAATGCTCTTATTCATTATGAAGCAAATCGCAGATATATGGTGCCAGAAGGTGTTTTGGCTCTTCAGAAATTAAAAAACGAACATTTTTCGGGTTTTTTCTACGTACTGTGTATTAATTAAACGAGTGCTTAATCCCTTTTTTATTTTTTCTTGCATATAATGAGTCTCATTGTAAAAAAATAATAAAATAAACTGAGTTGAGTAAATTTATTTAAACACTTGTTCAATTCAATAAAAGTGACCTGTAACCTGTTTAAGCCAATAAAAAATTATTGTCATATTTCAATGCAAAAAAAATGCTAATGGAAATATACAAAAAAAAAAAAATTATAGTATTCAATATATTAATAGCAATCACAATGTTCTTGATCAAAAATGGCCATATCAAACAAGACTTAAGACGCATTTTTCCCAGATTTACGCAATTTACACAATCAAAAACTTATTTATCTAATAAAGTTGGAAATGTAATCCCACAAGAATGTATGAATGTCTACTATGGCAAGTCAGTTGGTCAAGCGCCTGCATTTCAATAAGATCAATTCAAAGGTCCAAGATTCGGATTCTGCACAAAAAATTGCAATCTGGATCAGCAGCCGTTTGTCGTTGGGAACTAATGACGCTATCACTGAAGTCGTGAACTGGCGATAGTAGAATGGGGTCTTGCTGTGTTACTTAAAATAAATAAAATAACAATTGTTAGAATTTTAAGTTCGTGTTGTCAAAGATAATGTTAGTGCAGATGATCTGTCATTGGCTCGTCATCAGGGTGATTAACCAATCTACCAAACTTTCAAGTATATCAACTTTTTAAATCTTGTGAAATGGAAATGAACCATCTCCATTCTTCTCCTGCTCCTTCTGCCCACTCTGTGCAATCTCCATTATAAGAGTAATCATAACGTGTCTCATTTAGACTCCACCCCTATCCGAAGATATTCGAAATATTTATAGTATATCAGATTTGGTTACAGTTTCGGATAATTTTTTTTTCGAAAATTTCAGTTGCAGTTACATTATATTGGAAACTTGTTTCAATTTTACATGTCAAATCGCCAGCAGAAAACGATGGCAAGCTTAAGTTATACTCGGGAAGAATTGGCAGATATGCACTACTGCCATTTTTTAGCGGACGTTTCCAATCGTTGAGTACAGGGTTTACTTTCAATAGAAAATGTGCCCGACATTAAATGTTTTAAAGACTTCTTCACAAGCGTATTCAGAAACATGCAGAAGGAGAGAAGTTATCTGTTTAGCAACAAAACTAGGGGGCTTTGGATTTGGTACGACGGAATCCCTCACAGCAGAATAGATTAAATTTAAATAGTTGGAAATCCACTAATTTAATAATTGACCTAAAACTCAAAACTTAAAAACCCAAACTAAAACCAAAACCCAAAAAAAAATATTTTTTAGAAAACAATAATTTAATTTTTTTAATTTCCCAAAAAACAAAGCTCTTTTCGTCATTTTTTTCTTTCAAAATGTGTCTGCTTCGACAGAAACCTGGTCTTAGCTTAATCTTTATCCGCTCGATTTATGTTGAGTAGCAAAAAGAAGTCAGATTGGATGAGAACATTGGTTGTGATAGTTATTCGTAGCAAATATTTTTTGAATTTGGCAGCGACTATTCTGGATGAATGTGCTGCTGCAGTTTCGTCTTTTTTTCAAGCCGAACGAGGTTGAAAGTATTTCCGTCAATTTCTTATCGAATCATTCCAATATTTCACTATAGACCTGGACCGTGATCGTTCTTCCTTTCTCAAAAAAGTCCGTTAGAACTATCCCCGAAATATCGTGGCCATGACTTTCCCGTCCTCGCCTTCTTTCGAGTAGATTCACGAGTATAAATAATGGCGTTAAATAATATATTTAGGTTTCGTCGACTCTTGAGAATTCCGCTTAAACCTCGACATGCATGGAAGGGTCTGTCAGACCTACACCTAGTTCATACCAGTTTGAATTTTGCGAGCTTTCGTCTCTGTAGTTGGCTATTACGAACCGCTTACAAAAAGTTTAGCTCTTGTCCTCAATAAGCCACATTAAGGGTCAGAAAAACAAAAGTTCTCTTTTTTTGCTGATATTCGCAAAAGAAAAGCCGATAGTATTGGTGACTTCTATTGAAGGAGTCGAATCGTTAAATCAATCGTTCACAGATGCCACGCATGACCCGTTAGAAAATATCGCAAAACACAATACACTTTTGAGACTTGCAAAAGTCGTATTTGTTTGGATCATTCAGGTTTTCAATGGCTCAGATTTTCGCAATTCAACATTTTTGTCATATCTCCACGCCTCGTGGTACTAGGAGACGGATTTTTTTAGACTCGCATATCTTGAGAACGAATCTACCTATCGAATCTAAATAAGTGTCATTCGAAGCGTGTTTGCAATGAGTGGTTTCAATTTTATAGCAAAAAAAAAAACTCAAAAAGGGCAATTTGACTTGTTTATTTAAAATCAAATTAGTTTTCTGATGAAAAAAGTTCAAATCCTTTAACTTTCAGTGCTCTAGTACGTAAAAGAAATAAACATGCTTATATAGTAAATATATACATTGCCGTTCATAAGTTTCTGTCAGAGATGTTTGTCTTTTTCTTTATTTATTATACCACATAGTTGCAAATAGCTATTTCAATAATCCAAGTGACTAAATCCGATTAACCTTATAACTAAAATATGGATCGTCTTTATTTTCATCGATAATCCACTTTATACTTGGACCCATTTTTCCGTGAATTCTTATTTAGTCGAGATCTGTTGTAGCTAAACGTTCACCAAACTGTCGAAAAGAAATCGTTTAATTGATTTCGCACACAAACAAAAAAAGGATCCAATACATTTTATGCATGTTCGCCATGCTGGCAGCAATCACGTCAAACCACCAAACGTTGACGTTGTGGGAGATAAAATAGGTGATGATGAAGATGAAGACAAACTACTTTGGGTATAAACAAAGGAATATCTACATATTGATTGCAGTCTATGGCGTCTGCTTCTACATGCACTTTAGTGTCTCGATCAGTCCAATGTCGTGGACTTTTTCAACAACAATATATAGCATCCGACTTCGTTTTTATTGCTCCATATATTATTCATCAAAAATTAAAAAGCTTATTTTAGATCGATTTCCATATTATCAAAACACAAAGAGCAATGATAGAATTTGCTGGCAAAAAAAAAACAACTTCAAAAACTGTCTTAAATTTTGTATGGTCTCATTTGACACACGGCATTTCACGGTATGACGGTAATGCCCGTTCCACCATGTTTTTTGCCCCAGATACTTACTGATCGTTCACCGTACATATAATATTCAATAAAAAAGGCATCAATTGACGATGACGATATTGAATTGCTATTTAAAATCTGTTTTACTCTGGCAGCCTGACATCCGTCCTTATTTTTTTTTTATCTTCACGTACTCCAAACCAACTTATTTTTATTGTATTAATTTCAAAATGAATGCTTCAGCCACGTTATTAAAGAACTAGTTCATCGGTTGATTGTTAATTATACATTCCTAATTTGTTTTAAAAATTACCATTTCGTTTTTATGAATTAAATAAAATCAATCGAGTTTTGTATAGTTTTGCAATCCCATATTTCGGGTTTTCTGCAAACGTTTTGTCAAATGATTACCGACGTGATTGTAAACGTCTCGCATTTAACTCGTGCAATAATTTTATTTCTAAACATTTACGAATCGCACTTAAAAAAAAAAAAAAAACAGATATCTTTAGTGCAGGTTGGGTGACATAAACAAAGTCCAAGGAATGGTTGAGACATTGAAGTACTCGGAAATACGAAAAAGTTCAAACTCAATTTGAACTTTATTTCGCATTCAAAAATGCATTAAAGTTCACTTTTAGAACGCAATAACGCGGCAGAAAAAAATGTGCCGACACTATTGGACTTGTAAAAATGCTTGTGTTTGAGAGCAAATCGTGCTTTTATAAACAGTGTTGCAGCGAAATGGCCAGCTGCTCTCCACCTGTAAAGTCTTGGGTCTCGTCGTTTAGCCAAACTGATGCAATACAAAGGTACGTTTACAATCAATAAAAGGAGATCATTGGTGAGTCGTCTCGTTGTTTATTGCAGTGTCGGGTTGCGAAGAATTCCATTGCTAATCTGCGGAATGGTGGTCTTTACCTAATGTCCGCTACGATAAAGAACACAATCTTTGTTCAAAATAAAGATGACAAGTGTCATAATATTAATTAATGTTATATAATATGATAAAATAAATTATTTTAAATAATATAATCCACTTCCTACTCAAAGTGGCCTTATAGCAGGCTTTGAGTCGCCTAGGACATTCGTTTGCTATGCACCTTTTCCTCAAAAAAATTGCCATTGCTTGAGCAAGACAAAATTTTAAAGTTTAATTTTTTAATGCCTACGAGTATGTCGCAAGTTCTGTTCAAAATCAACAATCCAGGGGACAGATAGGGGCTTCCTAGAGATGCATTTTCTGTTCTGATACTTAGCAAAAAATTTATTCCAGCCACAGCTGGGTCGATTTGGCTTGGTGGACTGGACTCGAGTCCTGCAGAAACACCTTGAACACCTGGTTTCACCTCTTTCACTCGTCTTCATGGTACTTTTTTGTTTTGTTTTACACTTTGTTCACATATGCATCTCGGCGTTATAGCCCACTCCCCACCAAACCATGATCGAACTCGGACGATGATCTCCTTGGACTCTGCCAATAGGTTCTTTAGCTTCCTGAGAGTTGAGACCTTATCGTTTAGGCGGTTACATTTTCTATGGTCAAAATATTCTCCCCAGAAAACAAGGTTTTTCCCCATCAGTATAAGGTTTGAGCAACTTTTTTCTGCTTTCCAGTCTTATTTTATTCAGTGCATCATACGGCTTCTGGCCTGCCACTCGGCTTTAAGCAAATTATCATAATATAATTTTCAATGAGTCGTGACATACCTCTTTTTGAAATATGAACCCATCCCTCACGAAATGATTTTTGCCTTTCGAGCTGACATGGCTTGAACGTTAGAGGTTTATCTGAGAAAATCCCTATACCATTTAATAGCATGCTACACGAACATTGACCTCGATAGCTTTTAGTTTGTTGCGAATATATATAAGAACTTCTTTTATTCTCAACTTTGATTGTTGATTCCAAGCTTTCACCTGTAACGTAGAACTAAGAAAGAACTTTTTTTAACGCCTTTATAGCAGAAGTTATCAATCAGATTATATAGGTTCAAAAATTGTAACAGTATTTAATTCACGACTGTGTTCTTGCTAAATCTAGTTTTCAAATCTGATCCAATCACCATTTGCCTTGTGCTTTAAATTAATGACGCTTTCACCGGAATGGTCGACTAGAAATAGTAGTCTGATCCAATAGGTGGCCTTGACATAATAGTCGTTACTTTTCCCCAATTCTCAGCTCGTGTTATAAAAACACAATGGCTTATATATATGATATGTCATTGACTGTGTTTTGAAGACATACCACTGATAGCACGGTGATGAACCAATCTTCTAAAGCACAACTTTCTACTATATCAACTTATTCGAATAAAAATACTGTGAATTAAACGAATGCAAATAAGTCGTTATTAAATTCTCGGCTTCAATTCGGACTCAACCATGTAGCGATTGTAACCAGTTATAAATCTGACTTTTAAATCACTACACAATCTTTCCATTCTTATCCTAATATATCTGCTCGCTCTTTGCAACAAGCAATATAAGGGAAGTCATACAGTATCCCTAGAAAGCAAACAAATTATAAAAATCAAAAAGTTTCTAAGGATTTTAATGAATAAATTACTTGTACTCTTTGGCGGATTGATAATCAATCGTAAGAAGCGGAGCCATTAAAAATTTCCAGATGATTTTTCCCGAATTTCAACCCGCGAATGATCGCTCAGTCTCAGCCCAAACCCAAACTGCACCTGATCTGACGACAATAGCAAAAATAGGTTAGTTTAGGTATGAGTGTGATCCACCCGTCCGTGATTGATTCCTCATAAGCCATGCGCTGCAGCTCCTGCAGAAGTCGTTGTAGGGGGCTCCCGTTGATATTCATGACATCTGTATTTAACATGGTGTTTATTAGTCGAAATGAGGGGAGGGGGGTCTCCTGAGGTCTATAGGATTTAGCGGACAGCCTCCTGGATTGCTTTAAATTATACCTGCAATGGTTATGCAGTCTAAGAGACAGAGATCGCGTGCCTTCGTCCGTCTTGGAAGCGTCCGTTTTAACTTCCGGATTTTGCTCATAAGGAGCGATATATTCTGTATGCTTTAGAATTCCAGCATTATTTATTGTTTCCATGTTACTTGGGCTATGTGTTTTGTTTGAGCAGTTACACTCACTCAACCTAATCGCTGTCTTGTCAGCTTTCCGTAAGTGTCCCTGGGGAGCAGCTGTAGCTTTGTTTCCATGGACACTGTAGGTATGGAACGAAGTGCTTCCGTGATGGAGATACACGCTGATCTTTGGATTCTGCTTATCTTATTCCGATTTTCTTTGATTCTCAATGATGACCACTATATGAGGTTGCCGTATATAAGGTTTCGACTGACGACTGCTGTACACATCCAGTATGTCTTCTCGGTTTCAGTTCCCATTTGGGGTCGCTACCGCCTCAACCTTAGTTTGCTGTTGGGACTTATTTGAGGTATTTTGTGTTCAGTATGAAGTCTGTTTTAGACGGGCTTACATATAAACTTGCTCTTCCTATTCACTTTGCTAGCTTATTTGGCGAAGTTTCCATTATATCTCTAATGGTGTGAAGAAATTTGCCATTTACGACTAGGGTTTCGTCGTCTGCGTAGGTTATTGGCTTGCAGCCGACTTGACCGCCCAATCCAGCTAAAATTTCGTTGGTAGTCCAGCTGGTACCATTCTATGGTATTGCCGTTCGATTGGTCAGCGCAATCGGTGCTAATGGGAACCTTTTTCTCAGGGAAATGAGTGTCGATGAGGGTCTCCTCAGTAGATTCCGTCCAGCAAAAATAACCTGCAAACAATTTTAAGCGAAAGATTTACTGTTTACGTGTATATTAAAACCGAGGCTTTTTAGTCGTGATTAAGAACTTTATTGCCGAAACGCTGAAACTGTATTGTATTCAAATACCTGCGGCTGTTTGGAATATGAGCTTAACCCTACAGCCTCATTTATGCTAACATGTTTAAACTGAACACACGGTTTGACGAAGTAAAAAATCATAAAGACAGACAGACAGAAGATTGATTAAAGCTTATCGACTGAAACATATTTCAAAAGCCGAGTCATTATTAATCAGTTGTTTCCCAATCGCATTCCCGCCAAATTGTGTAACGTGCCGTACCCTTTAGACATCTCATGAGGAAGTTCGTTCTGCGTAAGTTTTCCAATACTATAGACTGTAACATTATTCAAAGTGTTAGCGAATGCAATTTGCATTTTTACAAATTAATGTCTTTCTATTTAGTTTCAAAAAGGCTTACGTGAGCTTGCCACGAAAGGCAACCAACTTTAATTGACCATGAATCCATGTCGATTCATATTGATAGGCTTCTATTGATATCGTTAATGACAACGAATAATTTATTGGTATCGGTGTCTGAAACAAAAGTTCCACCTAGTTTAAGTTGGCAATTTGTAGTTTCTCTGTGCGTTTTCTTGGCGAAAAATGTATTTCATAGTAAATATGTATCACTTGAAAATATAGTTTGCTTTTTAAATCTAGCTTCTAGATAAGTTCAGATAGCAGAATCTAAGATAGTCGTTCAGTCAAAGTCCAAAGTCATGTGGTAAAAACGTATGGAATTTAGAGCTATTAATTCGAAGTTCTCAAAGTACAAGCGATTAAAACCTAGTTAGAGTTTAATAGGAAACCAGCGACATGAATAAGACGATCAAAAGTTTTTTTTTTTTTTTTAAATTATTTAAAAAAAAGTAAAACAGTGAAGTAGTCGCGGCGTTCAGACAATTAGCTGCTGCTGTTGTTATAGTTTTTTTGGTATCTGGCTGTATTCAAATCAATTTGTAGCAATTAATGTTGCAGATAAGTTCATATATTTGTTTTTATATATTGAACTAACTTGTTCCTTTGGTAGTGACAGAGATTAAACAGGTTCTTATGGAAAATCCGAATGTTTCTCAACATTAAAAAATCGTTGAACTTAGTATTGTGTATGAGAGAATTCGGCGATGATATGATGAACTTTGAAAAGAATTTTAATTTAACATATTTCTTCGATTAAGTGTGTTCTACGCAGACACTACGCGCCGCAGACTAATGTGCGAGCTCCTTTAAGTGATAGATTTTAAATCACTTAAATCTTCAACTTTGTTTCTTCATAAAGTACAAGTCAAGTAAAACTCTCTACATGCGGTTTCTGTCATCAATTTATTACCTCATTAATCGGCATGAGCCATCTTTGAGGCAATGGCTGACGCTTGTTTTTGCACTGCTCAAACTTGAGAAAATTGTGCCATTTTCCATTTTCTTTTAATAAGTTATAGAAAAAAGAAGTACCAAAAACTCCAAAGTTCACTAATTGACATTTTCTCACCCCGTTATAATTTTGAGTGTGAGTTCAATCGAACAAAAAAAATATAATGCGCTCGCTAGTATACCAACCAATAGCGAATAAAATACTGTGAATTTGGCGAGTGAAAATTAATCGATATCCGTACTTATTCGCACTCCACCCAAAGAACAATCAAAACCAAAATACATCTTAACTACACTATACACAATGCCACTGCGCTCAGGTAACGATGTGTGACAGTGTGTTCCTGGATGACTGTGCTGATGAAGATATGTTTTCTATGTTACTTGGCTACTTCAAGTACTTCTGGAACAATCCAACCATGTACTGGCGTATGTGCGTGATTTCGAATTCACTGTATTTACGTCTTCGATGCCTTAGACCATATGGGAAATTCATTGGTTATAACCGGCCTGATAAGCTATATCTAGATGAGGAGCGTTGTCTTCAGACAAATGCCATTTTGCGTACGCATCAAAGCAAAGTTAGCCTTGCATTTATTTTCGGGTTGAATTTCAGCTTCTCCGAGAAGTTGACTCCGAGTACTTCAGCCTTGTCATGGCTTTGATAACTCTTCCATCCTGAAATCCAATTAAGGTGTTGCGCGCATTTGCCGATCTAGCCTTCCGGCAGTTAGCAAGTCTTTGGAAACACATCTGCTCTGGTTTCCTCAGGAGGAAGGATAAGGATTCCATAATTCTGTCAGTTATCCTGCAGTCTCCTGAAGTGCGTTTCAACTCTTTTGCCGGCCATCAGCGGTGAGAGTGAGTCAGCCTTCGTAAGGGTATCGTCCGCATATAATCAGCGTATCTTTGTGTTGTCCAGCCTGGGTTGGTCCGACGTCAAAATATTGAAAAGGAGAGCGAACAAATTAAAAAAGAAAAATTATATAAAGGACCATCCGATTCGTGGTCTGCTATTTATGCCGATTTGTAGCAGCCTAAACGTCAGCGTGTTTCTCTAACAATTTTCACTTGATGAACACATTTACAATGAAACTGATGAATGAACATTGCATCTGTGCTCGTGAGTCAGCAAGTATTCAACGGTTAGAATAGATAGAAGTAAGTATCTCGTGATCAACACTTGCCCCTATTTATCTTGAACCCATAATTCTTATCGCTCGATTAAATGGCATTGTTCAATAAATAATTAAATTCTTATTTCTTAAAATTTCTAATGGTGAAACATTTACTGGCTCAGATACAACCTGAACTAGTTTTGAAATATTTCAATAGGTATTTAAGTTTGAGCAAGCTTTTTATTCAGAAAATATATGAAGCTGAAATAGAAACACGGTTCAAATTATATAATGAAAGCTGTCGGTGTAATGTCTGCACACCAGAACCAATGACGTATCAACCACACAAACCATTATTTTGACTCGAAATTGGAAGTCCAGCATAATAAACCTATACACTGATCATTACAGCGTGACACCGTTAATTTCACCAGACAGCAAATGGTGATAGCGTTTCACGTTTTACCAAACAAAAAATTCCATCGAATTGACAACACACTAAATTATTTATCGATTATACTTTATCGGTTAATTATGCTATGCGGTAAACATTAACGAAATGCATTTAACTCTGCTATAATAAAACAAAAAAATAATTTTATTTATCTTTCGAAACGCTGGATAAGTTCTAGGAACATTTTGCTGTACAAATGAACTTTATAATCCTGTGCAGGTTGAAAAATCACACCTCGAGCGTTTCTCAATGCTTAATCTCCTTCTTTTTATTGGTGAGTCTATGACCTAAAATGAAGGGAACCTGTCTGATCCCCTGTCGGTTCTGACCATAAAACAACAATACGAGTATTGAAAGGCTATTGACTATGTTCTTTGCTTTGTAATGTCTGACTTGTAAAACTTTAACCAAGGAAATGAAGCGAACTTTTAACCCAAGCTTTTATACATAAATCGAAAATCGAATCGATCGAATCGCACGTTCCAAAGATTGTCTTGGAAGCCCGCAACGTAGATATTGTACTGAGTCAAAAACTCTCGTGCAGCGAAGGGTAGTGGTAACTGAAACAAATATCCGTTCTCCACATGTTCTTATGAGATACCTTCATTGATTTATGCGCAACTGAAACTTTCATGAAATTGATAAGATGATCTTTCGGTAACGAATGAATTAATTGTCATATTTATGTTTGATGCATAAAATACTGCGAATTAGACGAATGAAAATAAGTCGATATCAATTCTTCTGCATCTACGAGTGTTCGTACTCCACCCATGAAGCTTTCAAAACCGAAATGCTCACTCTGGGCAAAATGCATTATAAGTGAAGTCATGATCCCATAAGAGCAAACAAAGGCAGTAATAAAAAATGTACTTTAACAATATAAGACGGATAGAATGGCATGTGATCATAACTCAGGCTACCAGATCAGGCGAAGGTCTTCGAATCCACACCAGAATTATTGTCGTAAGACTTGATTCTGCTTTAGTTTTTTTTTGGTTATCGATTTCATCATTCCATCAATTGAGTTCCATGATAAAGAACCGTCCAAAATTATTTCTGATACACGAACAATTGGACTCATTACACTCTTCTGGCGCAGGCGGCTAAACCGTAATAATGCTTAAAAATGGCAATTGCACTTTTCAAAATTCATTCATTCGAGATCAGTAGCAGAAATTATGTATCGACATTTTGAAAAATGTTAGACTAGGACGCATTACCGAGTTCTTTCGGAACATCCATGAATTTCCATTGCAAATTCATCGTACCTCCAAATCAACAAGAATTTCTCAAGAGGAGATCAAGAACCGCATACGTATCCCGAACTCTTCGTGTCTTGGAGGTGGGAAAATAACTTTTATTGTCATAGAAAATTGTTGCTGCCGATAAATTTACACATGATGATTATTTTTAAGCTTGAAGCTTTTGGATTCACAGGCTACATTGCATGCATAAACTCCTACAGAAAGACCATCAACATGATTTTGTAAGAAGATCCGCCATTAATAGTAGGATATTCATCGAAATTGATTTTTTCATCTCGCATGTTGGTTTCTCGCTTCCGCTGAATTCGTTCTCCTGCAACATTATTTACCAGATTTTTTTTAATCAATTCTCGAACCCACATTATTTCAATTTAAAAGTCGCACGCCTTCAAAGAGTTCGTAAATCCCTAAAAACCTTTGCATTCCTTTGGTTGTACACACTATCTACAATATGAAAACCTTTTCCGGAGAGCTGAGCGGTCTAGTGCTGATTTTCGGTCTCTGTTTCAATCTTGTCATCTTGACCAGAATGTCACTGAAGCCCAAGGATATTTTTAATTCCAAAATAAGAGGCCTTTTAAATGTAACCGTATTAAAATGTTGCCTGGATGTGCTTTAAACCCTTAGCGTCTAAGAACAGTCATACCGTTCAGTTACCGAAAGGTTACTGAACACATAAGTGTTCATCAACGAAAAACACCGAAAAGGGCAGAAACTTGTGGAAAGATTTTTGGTCTAATACTGGAGAAAAATCAAGCTGGAACTCTTCCATTCAGAAAATGGTTTCTCCTCCATAAAGGGACTCCTCGGAAAGTAATTTTGACGAAAAACTCATTGAGTTTAACCATTTTTATACGACTTTGTGTTTCAAGTGGGGTTTTCGTCAATCAGTATCAAACCATTGGAATCCGTCTCAAACTCTTTGGGAACAAACTTGACATGCTGCTCGTCTCTGTTCAATTTGATTTCCTCTCTGGATTAGAGCTCTAGATGAAAACCTTACCGCGCTCTCAGATACCTAAACAAGGCTAATTTTTATTGACGTTGAATGCAATAGAACCATTTGCAATATATGGAAAATAATAGAGGACATGTCACAGCAGATAATTATTGACTGCGAGTTCCTGATGTTTCATAATCAATATATCACATGAACTCTAGCACATTTTGGTTCCACAGCTAATAGCCTCTGTTATTTTTTTGCAAGTCATTTGGGCTTTCGAGTGTACTTTACTAAAAAAAAAATACCTTCTCTTGGGTTTTTTGTTCGTTTTACCAAAGAACATCGGTTATTTTCGCTATGTTTGAAAGTTATGACAAATAATCACTTTTTAATTCTAAATATCTCCCCGAGGAGACACAATCCGCCAATTAGGTACCCGTCTTGACAATGAAATCAAAATAAAGACGTGGCACGGCTCAATGCCAACTCAAATTTCAAAGCAAATGAATCATTGGTTCAATGACGGTTCCCTACTTATTCGAATAAGACTAATCCAATGCTATAATTTTTAGTGTCTTCCCTTCCCTTGGTGATTGCAACGTTTCAAAGGAAATTACGCACAAAACGATAAAATACGACGATTTGATTCAAGTAACACACGTTAAAAAAAAGGGTTGCTTTATTTGCTATTACCTCTTTTCCGGTCAGTTTAAAAGTAAATGCTGAAACTGATATCTACAAGTATGTCATACGACAACTCTTATCTAACACCGGTATCAAGACGTGTTATCTTTCGCTAATTATAACCTTTTCTTACCGCGGATAGTCGTCATTAGACTGAAATGAGTTCCGCACCATGTGCTAAATGTGTCCATATTTATGTCTAACTCAGTCAGTCGGGCAGATAAGGAAAAGTGTAAAAATCGAACCTTAGCGTCTGATTTCATTCCGAATAATGAAACCAACAATTCAATCGTTCGAATTATTCAAAGTCCAGGAGTCTAGCAGACACTTATGCCGTCTCTGAGCCATTGACCAGATAAGATAAGCTAGTACGAGACTTAAGGGCAAAATTATCGCGTGATGTTTTTAAAGTTTTTAAAATATAATTTTTTTTTATCGTTTATTGAAGATCTCGAGGCGGAACAACCTCTAAATCGTTGCCAAAAATTCGCGATCAAAGTTCAGTGGACCTTGGAAAAGCAAGCATGTAAATTGATTGATTTAAACATTCGAATGACTTTTATTTATTCACTAATATGACGGAAAATATAGGGTGTTTTTTTAGTTGTTGTAAACAATTAAAAAATTGAGTTTGAGTTCATTTTTATTGAGCTGCATTCGCGAGTATTTAAAGGGTTGAATATTGGTTAACTGAAATATTTGCGGTTGATTAGCATACAAAATGCACATCGAATTTCTAGACTTCCAGCGATACTTTCATGTGGTGAAGCCTCTACGGATGCCAGATATAGAATTCGAGAAAGCTCTCTATTATACAAATGATTGGGAAGCTACTATCCGCTACATATGGATCTGTTTACATAGAGAAAAACAATAACCAAGTAAAATAAAAATAGGGCACAGCTGATCTATCACACGGCTTGTACTCTGATATGATCAATGATTAAAAAAAGTCCTGAAAGCTGGTTTTCGGCTTCCTTCACCCAAGGTTTTTCTCTCATTAGGTTCTGATTAGCAGAAACGTTGATCTTTCAGTGGAGACCGATTGCAATATAATCACCATCATCATTGGCAGTAAAAAAAAAAAACAAAAAAAGAAGGCGCCATATGATTTAGGGAAATCAATTATTATTATTATTATTATTATCATAATCTTTGTAGGATCTTGTTTTACTAGGCCTTGATTTAAAGCTGCAACTTAGAATTCATAGTTTCATTCCGAGAAAATTCATCTCGGTGACGATTTCTTCGCAGGAAACGCTCCTAAAACAGGAAATGTTGAATAAAGGACGAAGAAGACGATTTACTGCGCATTTAACATTTTTGCGTTCCGATCGTAGCTAAGATTTAAAATCGGTACGTTACCAAAACTCCATGATGTTCTTTGATTTGATGTTTCTCCTTCTTTTTGGACGCATTCCTGGATACACACGAAACAGCCGATAACCGAAAGTCGTAATGATCACCACTATAATTCGCGTGCATATGCGAGAAAGGGGGACTTAGCTTCTATCATTTTGGACTTAGATGAGTCAGAATTGGATTAAAAAAGACTTGGTTCCAAATGACCTTTAAATCGGTGCGGTGCTGAATAATAATAGGGTGCAGAACAGTGTGGTTTGACATTTTGGAACTTTTTATCTTTAGATAATCGAAGTTAAATTGAAATTGGTTTCGAATTTTGCTAATTTTTATCATTGAGTATGAACAATGATGCCGCCGGCAAATACTATGGAGCTACCCAATTTCCACATCATTTAAGAAATGTGAATGATAAAGAGTAATGGTGCCTATACTGTGCCTTGTAGCAGACCATTAATGATATTTTTTGTCCCCCGTGTACCATCGTATGACCAATTTTTTCGTTCGTTCAAAATTAATCCATGTGAAAAAGTAACAATTGGTAAACAAAAATCGTGAAAAACTTTGATTAAAAACACGCGTTGTCAGATAAAAAGAAACGTACGTCATCAAAAAAAAATGTAGTCCAAAGCAAATCAAAAAGACAAGATAAAAATTTGCTTAAGATACCAAAAATAAACCATTGTTTTTTTGGAGAAATTTAATTGGACGAAGGAAGCAACGTGTTCATCAGATGACACACACGAAGAGCGAAGGTTTAATTCTCTGATCTAAAAAACATATCCTTTCTGTTATACAGCCCACAAGGCACAGAATTAAAGGGAATGCAATGATATGAACATGTGCATCTTATGGTGGTGTTGGGCGACTTGTAATGTGACCCGATCATGTAAAACAGTCTGATCGGGTGGCAGGATCAACTGCATCTTGCACCTTTAAAAACTTTCTGTCCAAGTTAGCTTGGGAAGTTTTAAAATTGCCTCCACAAGGTCTAGATTTAAATATTACTGAACATGTTCCTGTTCCTTCCTGAAGAGTAAATCCAAAATTTCTTAGACTCCGTTGCGAGGCGCATTGAAGAAGTCATGGCTAGAAACAGAAGAAAATGTATCAGTTCCTAGTTTAAACTGTGCTTATAAAACCTAAATATTTACTTTTTTTCTTTGTGCAAATTTTTCAACTATTTCAACGAAAAAAAACACCCTTTATTTGAGACATTTTGATGAGTAACGCACTAGCAGGGTGGTGTACGAGTCCGTGTTTTTTTCCAAGTGGCAATTATAAGTTATCAGCATTTTTTTTTATAAATATTTAAGTGCTTTGAATTTGTTGGTGAAAAGCAAAGCAATGGAAATAAATTGTGTGCTGGCTCCGGTTTGACGTTTTGCCCTTATAATTTCAATGTAGGTCGGCTGTGCATTGGCGATTGTTTTATTGTTCATTTATTTTATATTTGAATTTGCATGCAGTTCCCAGTTTTCACAAGGAAATTGAACAATATGTTTATGCAATGAACTCTGAAGGTGCTGAAGTAATGTTTTATTTAGGTCAAGAGGTCCTCAGTGTGCGAGTGAGTAACGATTCTGAAGATATTTTATGTTTGGTTGGACTAAGTCAATGTTATACATTGAACTTGAATCTGTAGTACTGTTTCCATACGGAAACCAGTCAACTCAACTCTACGTGTTTGATTGGTATACGAGTACAAACCCAGGAAAATATATGCAAATTCTGAGCGCCACAGCCCTTCTGGGAGTCATAGTCATGAACATATTTCTTTGAACTTTGTTACTTTTTATTTTTCTCCTCTTTGTATTTTTTTTTTTATTTTGTCGGGTTCGTATGGTAATTAATTAAGAACGAAACAATTAAGAGGGCATGTTATATTCACTGTTCCATCGACAAAACGAAAAGAGCCCAGTGTTTTTTATGTACATGTAGAGTTGCAGTGTTGAACTCCCAAATATTTTATGTAAATTCTGGTGTGTACCTCAAGGGAGCCACTTAGGGTCAATTTTGTTTGTTGTACTTATAATCCTATCGAAAAATCATTAAACATGATTAATGCAGTCATATTTTCCTTTGAATGTTTTCGATCTATATTTCATAACTTGTGTTTATTTTGTTTTATTTTAAGGAAACCTCGCCTCGAAGACCAAATACAATACACAATAAATGAGAAAAAGGATAAAAAAGCACCAAGGGCACAGGTCAATGCACTCTTCTTCAAACAGTTACGGCAATTGTTGCGTAAGTATAAACCAAATTTCGTTTGAAATTCGGAATTTTTTTAAGATCAAAGAACGTAGGTATATGAATAATATCACTTTGCAGTTTTTATTCGATAATCAGAAGTTCTTGAAAAATAAGTGAACTTGAATATCCTTGAATGAAGACATTCATAGTGTACAGGCTTTTGCAGATAAACTAAAAATATTGAAGCCTTGTATCATGCCCGAAACAGCTTATTAACATTTGATTCACAGGGCAACGATTGTTAACAAGCACGCAAGTCCCATTTAATATAATGCTAGGGAGCTTCCCAGCTGCAAAAACGAACATGTAAACCAAGAATTATTTAGGTTCCGCCATAAGAAAACAACAACTCCTGTTTCACCTTTTGATCGATCTACTGCAGACAAACTAGCTACTGAATTAATTTTTGGCAGGCCTGTCTAATATCGGAAAGGATTCAATTGTAGTAGTTGTTTGTAGGCGAAGGAAAGGATATGATCCCGCGGAACCAATTTGGGTTCAAGACAAGCCAGTAAACGCAATTATCCATTTTAAAATAAATTAATCGAAAGTGTTTGCTGACGACGATGTTCCGACTCGGAAATAGCGTTGATTCAAAGTGACCTACAGAGAAAATCCAACCTACAGATATTTCATTCGGAGTGGACGTAGAAATTCAGACTTGAGAAGAAATTGAAGAAAGTTCATTAAATTAAAAATTGTTGTAAAATAACAAGGCTTTTATTTGGATACTGGTTTTACTAAAGTCAAAAAGGCAAGTTCGACATTTGTCTCCGAAAGATCTTTTCTATTCAAACCACTGATTGTTGATTCCAATGAGATGGTATGTTACCAAGAATTCATTCGTGTGATATTGTGATATATGCGAGTCTAGTGTGGTGGAATAAGTCCATCTTGAAAAAAAGTGTCTTCGCGTCTGCATGCGAATGTACAAAAGCACACATTCTGACTTTTTGTGCTTAGGGTTACTAGCAAAAGACCAGTGAATTTTGTGCGGCCACCAAAAGTTATATTGAAAGAGTTACTTTACGGTAAGCGGATACATTGAATCGGAACTTTTCTGCATTTGGATGCACATAATATATCTTCTTTATTTATAAAATCGTTTGCCCTTACTGACTATCAACGCACAGTCAAAACTTCTAAGATAGGAAAGCTAAAATTCGGAATACATGTACATCGGTTCATTTATAAATGTAAGCATCCGCTAAGATAGGATTCATAGAAATGCTAGTGGGAACTTTGTATGAAAGTCTTTGTTGATCTGGAAGGAAGAAACGTACAAATTTGAATAACAGCTACTAAGCATAAATTAAAATGGTGCATTTTAGGTCGGTTGGATATTCACATTTTGTGGGAGGTGAATGAGGGTTGAAAGTATGTAAGGACGTGTCGACTTTTTTTTAAGTACTCCAAATATTGCATTATTAAATTAAATTTTCATCTAAGCAATTTTATATGTAATCACACAAGATAACGCAGTATATTTGCTACTGAAACTCTTAGTTGTTAAAAATAATGGTTTTTTAGAGTTCAAGTTTATCAACTAATGTAGAATAATATTTTGTGAATCATGCTTAAGCTTAAAAGACGATATCAAATAATCCAAATATCAAATAAACCATCCCATTTCGGACACCACCCATCGAGCAATCGAAACCGAAATAATTCGGAGTTTCAAACCACTACACAATCTTTCCATTCTTTTCCTCAACCCTCTGCTGGCTCTTTACAAGAGTATTCGTAATAATAAAATTATAAATTATAAAAAAAAAAACTTAAAACAAAAGAAATAATAAAGGACGCGCTTTGCTAGTGTGTTAACTCGGCCGGAGGAAAATCTGATACATGATAACTGGTCCATTGTATGTATAATTGTGAATGAAAAAAATGGATGAATAAAATTACCTTATTATATCAAAGTCGAGTGCGCCGACTCTTTTAAACCACGAAGAAAAGCGGAAGGCATAAATTAACAGTAAGACATGATCAGACTAAACTCGTTAAATAAATAAGCAAGAGGTGAGCGATGACCTTTATCTCAAGAAATCTGCACTCAAAGTCGATATCCGTTATAAAGATAATAACGCGTTGAGCTTTCACACCTTCACAGACGAGTTGCTCTTCGAAAACTTTTGTTGCGACCTTAAAACAAAGCAAGTGGCTAGATTGAGGAGAAGAGGAATAGGATTGGTCAACAATCGGCTGCTCTTATTGATGGATAAATGCAATTTTAAGTCATTCGTTTGTTAAGATCTCATCGGTATCGATAATAGCATGGATATGGAAATACAGTGAAGAACAGATCGTTGTACATATCTGTTTAACAGTCTGACGCGCTCTTGACCGGTTGTTTTAGTTTCTTTATCCCGAAATCCCCACTTACACGTTTTAAAATAACTTTCGTATATTAATTTAATATCATTCAAGCTTTGTCAACGTTATTAAGTGTTGCTTGTGTCGCTAATTATTCGAAAGGTTAGCCTGCGGAACTATCTTAGTGTTCAAAGAATTGGCTTTTGCAAGGAATCTCTCAACTTTTTTGTGAAAACTAAGTTCGAAGGCCTTAGATTACCTTTGTTTAAGAAACTATGGTCTATTGCCAGTATTTTCGAGGATTTTCCGATAAGTTTTCTTAAATCATTGTGGATCAAAGGTTTGAAATGTATAGTTTGGAAAGGAGTCTTCTGGTCTTCAATTGTGTTCTTCGGAAAAGCTGCCGTGATAGAATCTATAATACAAGTTTACGTTTATAGTGTTTGCAGATCGAAAGTTATTGTGGGTTCGCTTTTTGAATAAACCGCTCGGCTTTCATGGGGCTGAGTAAATCCACCGTGAAAATGTTGCCATCTTGCTAGCAAAACTGACTCTTCAAACAACAGCTTCAAAATATTATTCCCAAATATTTAAACACAATTCATTGGAGCTTTCCATAAACTGTTGATTTTCACTTTATTAGATTAATTCAAAAGGTTATAACTATAAAATTATTTTAATTATTCTTTAGCGATACTTATCCCAGGAATATGGAGCGTAGAAAGTGGTCTTCTTGTTTTAATTGCTGGTACACTGGTGGCACGATCTATTAGTGACATTTGGATGATTCAAAATGCAACAGTTGTCGAAAGCACAATTGTTGGAATGAACAAGGCCAAGTTCAAAGTAGCACTTCTCAAATACCTTGCAGCTTTGCCGCTGGTAAGTTCTCACATATTTTCTTTTAATATATGCAGAATTTCAATGGTGAAGTTTATCCTTTAGATATCAGTTGTGACCAACATTCTCAAGTGGAGCTTAGGAGAATTAAAACTGAGATTTAGAACAAATCTTACACATTACCTTTACAATCAGTACCTGACGTGAGTTTCATAGGAACTAAATATACATGCTTTTATATTAATAACTTATTCTTATTATTTCAGCGGATACACATACTATAAGATGTCAAATTTAGACAATCGTATCGCTAATGCCGACCAACTGCTTACTACAGATATAGACAAATTTTGCGAAAGTGCAACAGATTTATATTCAAATATCAGCAAACCGATTTTGGATATCATAATCTACGTTTACCGGCTGACAGTAAATCTTGGTGGCCAGGTAAGTCGTTGAAACCTCATATCGTTGATTTAAACTTGTTAATGTTAACACCTGCCTGCGATATCAGATTTAACAAATATATGTACGCATTGACATTACATTTTTTTAGTGACAGAAGCATCAAGTTACCAAAAGTGTTCGATGCACTGATATTGTGATGGTCAGTCACCAAAAGATGGTTTTCGTTACCAAGCTCTTACTTTCAATTTTTACAGACGCTACAACAAAAAATAATAAAAATGATTTTAAGTAAAAAGTAAATGGTAGTCACCATACAAAGAAAGTGTTTCATAAAACCGCAACACAACTTAAAACCTAATAGTAGACAATGAGTTTCATTGAGCAACCTTACAACTTCATAAAATATGAAATAATTTCGCCCATACATTTTTTTCTTACTTTTCCAATATTTTTCAATACCTTCTTAAGAGCAGTTTCTTGAATACGTTGACAACTACAACTAATACGCTCTCCAGGATCACATGATTCACTTGTCTTTAATTATTTATTTTCAAGAAAATATCATTATAATCAATATCTAAGGTTGCGATAGCAAAACACGTTCCATGGAAATGACACGCTTAAGGGTGGGAAATTGGAATTCGCACCTATACCACTACATTTTGACGTTCATCAACTAATTTTTTCTCGGTTTGAGTTGAAATCCTGGCATGAATTTGCCAAAAAAGATGCCAAAATTATAGATTCACACATTTCAACAGCCAGTCTGCATCAAAAAATTGTTTAATGATAATTTTAAATACTTATTTCTTTAAACTTTTTAATTTACCTTCTGTAAGTTCCTATTCTCATTGGAATGGGGACAACTAGACCGATCTCGAACTTTAACTTTGTCTCTCTGACTTCTAAATACATATTTACGGGTAAAGTGTTGCTTGCATACTTTTGGGAGGCGCGGAACCCTTCGTGTGATATCAACTCTTAGTTGGCTATTTTTTAACACATTAGTAATTAACCAGTGCTTACCATTTTACTGAGTCAGTGACTTAGAGTGACTTATTTGTTTAGACCTAACCTATGTACGTACACCTATATAAAGCTGACGATTTACGTAGAGAGTGGTTATTCTGAACCATTCGCTGATAATGATATTATATATCTTTTGTGATACGATGGCATTCCTTTTGCAGACTACAAAATCTATTTTCGTTTAGAAGTCCACACAACGATGTAACACCATTTTGAATATCCGTCACGAGACAGACATTGATTACATTTGTTGCTTTTAAGTTCTTTAGCTAATTTTCGGAATTGTATAGGCTCTAAGAATCCATCTGCCCATCTATTGCTGCTCCAACAGCAGCTTTTTACACAGCTGAGGCAAGAAATGTGTTTTCTTGATTCTCTTATTTTCTTTCTTCTCACAGACACCATCGATTCTTATGGTCTATCTTCTTTTCGCTGGTGTCCTATTGACACGATTACGACGCCCAACTGGGCGACTTACTGTTGAGGAGCAAAAACTGGAAGGGGAATTCCGTTATGTAAATAGTAGACTAATCACAAACTCCGAGGAAGTCGCATTTTATCAAGGCAACATACGGGAAAAACTAACTCTCTTGGCTAGTTTCTCCAAATTACGGTCACACCTCAGGAAATTCTTAGAATTCCGCGTTAGCATGGGCATCATTGACAATATTGTTGGCAAATGTAAGAAATAAAAGATAATGTCTCATAATTGGTAATTTCGTAACTCTCTTGCGTAGATTTTGCATCTATTGTTGGCTTCTATGCTGTGTCCATTCCATTCTTCACGGACAACCATCCACTGCTCTCAGGGGGAACCAGCGGTCAAAGATTGCAGGTAAATTTGTGGTATTTTTATATTTTTTAGTGTTTAAAACTGGGAATTACTAGGCATATTATACTTACGGGCGAATGCTGGTGAAACTAGCTGAGGCTATTGGTCGGCTTGTCTTAGCCGGTCGTGAAATGTCCCGATTGGCAGGTAAGCGCTTCTTTGATATTGTCGTCTTTTGTAGTCAAAAATGGGGTTTCATTAGGTTTTACTGCTCGGATGACCGAGTTGATTAAGGTTCTTGGCGATCTTAACAAAGGTAAATACGAACGCACAATGGTCAACAATGTCAGCAATGGAGAAGCTAACTTTGGCCCGAATAAGGGTGTTATTTGTTTCCAAGACAACATAATCAGGTTCGAAAAGGTTCCGTTGGTCACGCCAAACGGTGATATTCTGCTCAAAGAATTAACTTTCGAAGTCAAGTAAGTCAAATAAAAATTTAATCATCTAAATTTCACCCTCTATTTCCTCAATATCTCATAATCAGATCAGGAATGAATGTTCTAGTCTGTGGACCAAATGGATGTGGTAAATCGAGTCTTTTCCGCATTCTCGGTGAGTTATGGCCGACGTGGGGCGGCAAAGTAACGAAACCACCACGGGGCAAATTATTCTACATTCCCCAAAGGCCGTACATGACGTTAGGAACACTTCGTGATCAGGTAACCCACATTTATAGTTTTTCAACACCATCATACCAATTTCATGATGATTACTCTTTTGTAGATAATATATCCTCATACGCACGATGATATGAACCGAAGTGGTAAGACGGACAATGATTTGAAAAAATACTTAGAAATTGTCCAGCTCACCTATTTGGAGTCACGAGAAAATGGTCTAAATGCAATTGAAGATTGGATCGATGTGCTGTCCGGCGGTGAAAAGCAGCGTATTGCAATGGCAAGGCTCTTCTATCATGGACCACAGTTTGCTATTCTTGACGAATGCACGAGTGCAGTATCTGTTGATGTTGAAGGCACAATGTATCAGTACTGCAGGGAGGCTGGCATCACCCTGTTTACAGTATCGCATAGGAAATCACTATGGCAGCACCACGACTACTACCTTCAGTTCGATGGACGTGGAAGCTATGAATACGCACCGATTGACAATAGCAAGGAGCAATTTGGATCGTAGGATCTAATCTCTCTGCACACCTCCTTATAAATCGTCCTTTTTTCCCTAGATGAAATTCTATATTCTATTTTTATTTTGCATATATTTCGAGTGGACCTTGAAACGGTTTAAGTTAATCATAGCTAAATATTTGACGATTGCTCTCCTTTAAGACAATTAGTTGAGCTCGATGAAGGTGGTAAGGTGCTGGATTTATTTTTATTTCTGTGTATATCTAGTAGCAAACAATCCTATTAGTTTGTAAACCGATCTATATAGCGTAATTGTTTATTTTATTTTTTAGTGATGATTCAGTTCTTCTTTTATTGATGTGTATTACGTATTGTAATATTTCTTTTTTTTTTTTTAATTCCTATTCTATTCCAATGAAACAGTCGGTCAATGAAGCCATTGTTTTAGAGATGCTTTAATTTTTTTTTATTTTCTGTTTCCGTTATTTTGATGCAGAAATTTTGTTTTATACTTGAAACTGGAATATATTCTGTTGTTCAATTTTTAAGAAAAAATAAAGTAATTAGAAAAAAATAATATAAAAATAAAGAGGGTTTCTATGTAGTTTATTTTTCTGGCTATAAACCTAGCATCCACGCATAAAAAATTTGAATCAGCACAGGCGGTTCAACTGGATCTGGAGAAACATGCAATGGGAATAGCGAACGAGGTGGAAAGTATAAGCAAACACTTGGGATGACTGAGGTAATTTGTGTCCAAAAACTAAGCAGAAATGCTTGAGCTAATACGGATAACTTGCAACCATGTGCGCGGGTAAGGACCGACGCTGGTAAGTTGCAACGAGATCCGTTGAAATCCGGGGTGCACCGCGGGCAACAACAAAAACAACGGAAAGTGAGCTTATTGTCAAGTCGAACGAGAATTGTTTTTTTCTGAATTCTTTCGAATGTCTCTCACTCAAGTTGTTCTTTTAGATGATGAACGCATCCACACAACTGCTGGTTACTTCGCTACGCAAGGCTTGGACGTTTCACAGACAAATGATTTTAAATAAATAAGTTCTCGAACATCATTTGAGCGTTAAAAATAAATTAATAAACAAATAAATTTATAGATGATAGGTACAAATATTTTTTATTGCAGTGATTCGATAACTAGCGATGACACGGATGAATCTCAAATGCGATTTTGAAATTAGGAGATTCAGGATATCAACTTGAGCCCAGGATGACAATCCCTAATAGATCCAAGGAGGACGGTAGAAGAAGCGACTTTCAACTCAATGCATTCAAAAGCAAAGCCTTGAAACATTTTCGAAACTCCGTTTGCTATTGAAATATATATTTTTTTGTTCACTTGCTTAAAAATGTCTTTATTTCTAGTTTTTGTTAATATAACTCATGATAAACTTTTTTCCAGACACTAGTATCCCAAAGGTTCTATTCTCTTTTCTCGGTTTCTCGCCAATTTATTTTGATAATAAAGTCAACCAAAATTTCATATTACCTTGTTGTCATTTTGATTCTAAAAGAAACCCATATAAAACAATTTTACTGAAAATGCAACATTTTAACACAGTTAGTTCAACTCGAATGATCTTCCATTGATGAGCTATTTTTATGTGAAAAGATTCATTTTTTTTCGAAGCAATGAAATACATAAATCGATCCAAGGCTTATTGGCTCATTCGAACGGATGAATTCCGGTTAAAGAAGCCACAACAGGTACCCAAATAACAGCTCCAAATCGTATCATGATTGAAATATTCTCATACGGAGTCCCAATAATTTGCTTATCATGTGGGATTCTGGTCATTTATACGCGGGTATAAACATTATACAATTATTCGTCCCTCACTTTCAACCCCTATAATGAAATCGAATTTAAGAAGCTCATCGGACACAAATTACATCGGGTGTGATCACACAATTGACGAACGTACACCCAACACTACAAAAAGATCAACCCTCATAAAATCCGTAATATGTTTCCATAAGAACCCGAAATGATGATCACAAACTTTGTTCGACTGCACTTGGGTCACACTGGACAAATACATAAAAAAAAAAATAAATAAAATAAACAAAATCAACAGTAACAAGTTCGTTAGATCGGAAGTGGGTCGGACATTACTGTATGGACAAATTAAATGCAAAAGCCTTGTAAATATTTTAGGTTTGTTCACAAATTTCTTGTTTTTTTAGAACACTGTTTGAATACCTAAATGCAGGGACGTTGCTTTAAGGCGACAGTCGTTAGACGCCATGGTCCAAATGATACTTTTGCATCAGGTAGTTCAAAAACAGTAGTATCGTGTACATGATACCGTTGTGACGATACTTTAGTTGCTTCACGTAACGTGAAAATCGTAATTGATAATCGTCTTGTTGATCCTAGAGAGCCTGCAACGAAAACGTTTTGAGTTTGACGGACTATCGTTTTAAAAGTTACTTGATGAGAGCCCAGTTTATACTCGCACCAGAACTTGGCGTGGCGTATATGATGAATGTGATACGACATGACTTTAAATGTGTACAGTTCAAAATCAATGAGAGTGGCGTAGTTCCATGGAATCGCTGAATGTGTTTCCATTGATGAGGAAAATATTCAACACAATATTACTCAAGCGGCAATAGCCTGAAAGGAAGTTCACGAGCTTTCTTATGCCATCCTTATTTAGTTATGTAAGAGAAGGGACTGCTCAATTATTTTTATTGCATAAGCCCCGATACATTTTTCCAGTGTGCGAAACGGAGCTGGTTTTCCCATTAGTTCATCAGACCTGTGTCCAGGTTACGCCACAGAAAAGTGGTCACCGGTCACCGATTAATATTTGATTTCCAAGTTCGCCAGCTTCATATCGAGTGCGCATATTCGAAAGACGTAATCGTTATTGTTTATCATTTACTGATCCAGTCCGATTGCAGTGATGGTCCTTGGGAACAAAGCAAAGCGATAACATACAGCAGTGGCCACCTCACGTTCCGTTAATGGACCTTTTCCAACAAGGCGTTGTGCAAATCCGCTATCCGAAGATTCAACTAAGATGACATCTCTCCGTAGCGAATCACTATTCTTCGTTACGCGAAGAGCTGTAATTTCAGTACAATTTTTGCGTAGCGGATTGCGCGACGGCAATGAGTCATAAATTAGCGGCACTTTTTGGCCTTTCTTCATAGTAGGGCTCTCATGTGCGTCGGTCGGTTTTCGACCATGTAATAGATTCAACAAATAAAAAGACCTCCAACTCCAGAAAAACCATTTGAATTTGAATGATTACGATTATCGTTTGGACGTTACGTCGAATTAAATGATACATAAACATTCACGTCATTCGCGTTTATCTGTCACGTCAGTTTTATTTACGACCATCGAACCAAAATCCGTTTGCTTATGTCAAAAGTGAAGTAAATAGATAATCGACAATCGTTCGATTTGCGTTATAAATTTTGAAAATGTAAGTTCTATTTATAAATTCAGTATATTTTCTTTAAATTAAATGTTCCATTTTATAGGAAGCACACGACAACATCGCATCAATTTGAAATACTTGTTAATTTTATGCAATCGCATCCCGATTTGGCTTTGGGTGTTGCAAAGAGTTCCGAACACAAGATCCGCCGAAGTCACTTATGGGCTCATTTAGCGGAATTGCTTAACGATCAAGGTCCACCGGTGCGTAGTGCCAAAGTATGGAAGAACGTAAGAAAAAATATTGAAATAGTGTACAAAAATATTAATGTTTTTGTGTGCACAGATTTGGGCAGATTATAAATACAACTTGAAGCGAAAACTGTCTACAAACATATCGCGGGCAAGATACAGATCTATCGAAAGGAGAGTGCCACTGAATACAACAGAACAGATAGTTATTAATCTGTTGGGCATTAGGGGCAGACCCATAAATTCCCGAAAGTATGCGAGACAATCAAAAAGTAACAAATCAGAGATACCATTAACTGATTTAGACCCCCTCACAGAAGACACTCCTGTTGAGGACGAGAGTAAAGTGAATATTTCGGAAAACAAGATTATACAAAACGACATTGATTCCATTGTGTGTGATCCAGATCCAGTGGACGATCACGAAGAACAGCAGCCAATAGAAGAGGAATTTATGGAAACGACTGAAGTCGATGGAAATGGTTCAGTGATTTTGAAAGATATCCTCACAGGAATTTATGAAACGCAAAAATTAATAAGCAGAGAAATGACTCAATCGAATCAAATGAAGAGGAATTCGTATTTTATCAAACGACGTCTGCTACAGCTTGAGCAGGAAAAATTTGATGAGATGAAAACACAAAATTACGAATTAAATAAACAGTCGTACATTAAAATTGAACTTAAAAGAAAACAACTGGAGTTGTACGAACTTAAAGTGAAAGGGCAGTGTAAAAATTGTAAGGTGAAAAGAGAAATTGAGTAAAGTTCTGGACGCACAAATGTATATAAACATTTCTATTTAAGGTAATAAATAATCATTATGATAAATTCAATAAGTTCATATGTTCAGTTGCTCAGTCTTAGTTTTTGAAGACCTTTTCTAATTTTTGGAATTGCATATCTGGGCGCAGACATTCAGTGGATAAAACTCTTTTTAGGAGAGAAAGAAATAAATGTAATCGAGACCAGCAACAAGCATGACTCGATAAAAGTCTCACATAATAAAGCGAGTGATATCAGCATTACAAAAATGAAATTGATGTACATTGATAAAGCGAAACAAAAATGTCGCCTCATTTAAAACATGTATGTTAGCAAGAGCATTGGGATTCTTTTATAAGATGAATTCGAAGAATGATGCAGGTGTACTAGATTTCATTTGAATATGTGTTTAAGTTTCTTCCTCCTCTAGTGGCATCAATTTTGTTGGCGGTATTTGATAAGAGTGAACTTCACTACGGATAATATGGTGGAAGGGAAGAAAAGTAATCCTAGCGAGGGCGCAAGGAATTGTGGATGTATTTAAGCGGCACTTTCGTCAGCTGCTACAACGTGCAGGGAAAAGAGACAATGATAAGGAACGAAGAAATTCCAACTCCAGTCGATGAAGTAGTCTTACCACCCAGCATTGAAGAAGTAGGCAAATCTATCAAAAATCTAAAGAGCAACATGCTCTCCCATCGGAGCTCTTCAAGGCTGGCGGATATGTTTCGGTAGAGAGCATGCAAGAGATCGTGTGTAGAATATGGTAAGATTAAAGCATGCCCGACCACTGGAATATCAGCTCAATCCTATCTCGCGCGTCAATTACCAATGTATATCGCTGCTTAATGTTGTCCACAAAATCCTATGCAGCGCGTTGTGTGAGCATCTAAAATCTTTTTGCACCGCACTAACCCACAAGCGAGTTTCAAATCGATACGCACCATCTTTTCATCAATTTCATAGCCGCACACGACAACATTCACCAACTTTCCAGTTAAAAGAATACTTGAATCCGAGCATTCTAGTTCAAGGATGACACTTGTGTCCATAATTTTCATTTGGTTAATTAAAAACTCAATTTTTTGTGAAAAATATTTTATGAAATTTTATATCAGTTATTTAAAACAGAAGTTTACTCTACATGCCCGTTCTTCTGTAGTGTCTGCCAAATATCCTTTGCTCTTGGCCTGTCCTCGGGCAGCTCATTTGTGCAGCAGTAAAACAATTCGACAACAATATTATAATCGCTGCTTAGTTTGAATGCCTGAGGAAGAGGCGGTCGTGTACCGAATGCATTATCAATAGAGGCCATCAAACAATCCAAGTCAGAATCATTGGCCGAGGAATTCTCTTTAGTTTCTTCGGATTTATTCTCAGAGAGGCACAAGGTGTGTGGTGGGCAAAGCGCTATAGTTTCGTAGATAATAAGGCCAAAGCTAAATATATCAGCTTTTTGGTCAATAACATCTTCTTCGTCGATAACTTCTGGGGCGGACCAAAGATTCGTACCTTACCGAAAGAAAAAAAAAAAAACGTAAAAATCACCACGTTTGCATCTCAATGCTCTACTTACCGACATAAGAGAGGCCACGATTTTGTTTGAAGTCAATAACACCATCTTTGTCCAAAGGAAGGCTCACGCCAAAGTCGCATAACTTGCAGATTTCAAAATCTCCCTTTACCAGGACATTAAATGATTTTAAGTCCCCATGCAGTATTTTTGCTTCATTGTGAAGATAGTCTAATGCTTTACTTATATCAAACACCATCTGGAAAGTGATAAAAATTGTTTGATTTGTCTGAGTGGAGCGCGAAGCATCCGGTTTACCTTTAAAGTATTCTTCGCTGGTAGTGGCCCCATTTCGTCATGGGAGCGATCTTCAAGTATAGTACCAAGACATGTTTCACAACACTCAAGTGCCAAGGAGTCTACCCCATCTTCCGTTTTCTGCAGTCCACGGAATCCAACAATATTAGGATGAACAAGTTTCCTGAGCAAGTTTGAAAGAGCAATCAAGATAAGATTGTTTCTTGTTTCTTTTCGTGAACTTACCGAAGGATCTTGGCTTCTTCTTGAATACGAGCGTTAAATTCAATATTTCCTGCGCACCTCGATCTCTGTGAAATCCTCTTAACAGCCCAAGGCGAGCGTATTTGTCCTTGTTTTGGAGAACGCTCTAGTTTGTAGACATTTACTCCGGTACCGTAACCGAGGCTTTTCATAAATGGAGAGGGCGGTATTTTTAATGGAGTGCTCTGGCAAGCAACATTTTCCAAATGCATATTTCGCAAGGCTCTTCTCGGAGTTTCCATCATTGACTTGTTAATTATTTTTTTTGGCTTAAAAACACGAACTGTGGAACTTAACGGCCAACAGAAATTTCCGTTCAAGAATCAAAGCTGACGTTTCGTCAAAAAAAAATTGGTCTGTCTTCGTTTTTCGGCATGTTGCCTACAGGGTGTTCTTTTTTGACCATTTTTTTCTGTAGTGTGTATGTTAGAATTCATTAAACATATATGTAAGAGCACATTTCAAGTGTCATATATATATATATATATATATATGTGTATATGAAAAAGGAAAATACACTAATGAGGTATTTGCAAATGTTTGGACGCTTGATTTATAAACTTAGGGTGAAAATTTAAATCCTTTTTGATATCTTTCAGTCAGTTTATTCATCCGAGCATGAATTCACAAAAAACACTGAACTCCGTATGTATGCCTAAACTCTTCAATTTTCTCTTTAATATGTAGCCGTTAAAACAAACTGCGCGACTAAAATGTATTTGTATTTTACATTTATTAAAAAAAAATAAAGTAGAAGGAAGCAGAAGCTCAATTTTGCTATAGCATATTTTGGACTCATGCTGAAGTAGTGGGAACTCATAGCTTATGTATATCTGCGACTGTTGGAAGTACATTTGTAGAAAAAGAGCACTTCCAACAACAAACTTGTCTTCATCTGGTTTTGCATAAGAGTTTAGCTTAGAAGTCTCTGAACATTTAATTTTGATTTATATTGTCCATTCAAGAAATGTTTATACACGCGACTTCCCTTGTGTCAAAGATTCTTAATATGATTATCTTCTATAAGAACAAAATTTGCACACCCGTTTTTGTATAAACTGTCGACTACCAATCTGTGTTTAGTTATTTAATCTACTACAATCAATGTCAAACGTTGAATTGTCAAAATTCTGCATCAGCTGTAAAACCATTGCCGTTCTGATTTTTACGTAATTTCGGATTTTTCCCATAATTGTGAGTTGAATTATTTACTTATCTTTAATATGATTTAAAACATGCATGAAATCCTCCAGAGTGCAATGGGTAATGCATACGCCCTTTACGCCAGACCAGATGTAACACCAAATCCAACTAAAGAGCCCGCATTCGATGCCAATATGGGTTTCCCGAATGGTCGCAAGGAACGTGTTATGGTAGCAACTCGAGAGGAGATGGAATCGGCAAAGCTGGATCTAGCCGATCGTGATTATTGTGCCCATAAATTGATCAAATATCGCGCGTGTCGGTCTGATGTATTCCCCTTTGTGTACAAATGTCATCATGAGAAACACGAATACATGACCTGCGAGTACGAGGATTACGTGCTGCGAATGAAAGAATACGAACGTGAACGTCGATTGATGGAGCGTCAAAAGCGCCAAGAACGCATGCAAATGGCATAATATCAACCAGCAGGTGCTACTAATTTAATTTCTTATTAAAAACGAAGTTTAGTTCAGTTTGTCAGTGCAAGAACTATTTTGTGCTAATGGATAAGCCGAGACGAAATAAAAAGAAAATCACATTAAGTCCGAATATACACATATATTTTATATTCTTAAGATTGCAACGTGTAAAAAAGAGATGCTATTGCAATAGCTACACAATGGATTTGCCGGCATGTTTCTTCTTTTTCCCGAATTTCATTTTCTTCGAGGGTTGGTTCTCAACTGATTTAGGTTCATCCAATCGCTTTACTCCACTAATATTGCAAGAAAAAAAGTTACAAGGATGAAAAGGCGATTAAACGTGAATAACTAACCTTTTCACGGATATCAGTTTGGATTTACCGCCAGTGGTGGAAAGCGCCTTGGACCAGTCTTCGTCGGTGCCTTTGATTGCAAAGTCCTGGAGACTTTCCTTTTTCAGTTTCTTTAATTCCTCTTTTTGTTGTTTCGAGAGGATCTATATGGAGAAATATTTCAATAAGGTAATCTTCATACTATATTCCGATAACCTACATTAGCTGTCTCATTTAATTCATCGTCCAGTGAAAGCGTAATGGGCACAAAATCATCGCCATGATTCAGCTTCTGTTCGCTGACCATTGAACTCTCGATATGACCTTCAATAATGGTGGCAAAGTATTTTGTTGTCTTCTTCATGAGGTCATAGAACTTTGCTAAAATTTGATTGGATGGCATATTCAGCTCGGCTGAAATTTTGTCGATTGATTTTCCTTGCACACCCAAAGCCAATAGTATAGCCTATGTAGGATTGTTTAAAAATAAAAATCTTAGAATCTGCTGCCAGTGTCTCACCTTTTGCAAGGAATCGGCTTGCACTCCTTGAATCTTTCCTTGGAAATAGAGAAAGCTTATATCCGTCACTAGGTCCAAGATCAATCTGAATTCGACTTGGTTTCGTGCGTATGCCTCTAGTCTTTGAATGTCATGCGGCAAGAAAAATACGTCTAAGGTGTCTTTATCTAGTTCTATTTAAAACAAAAAAAAACATGATTAATGTATTCAGTTCAAAAGCCTTCCTTACCTTTATGCTCGAGCGTGACTGTTTTATTATCTAAAATCGAGAGCGCTAGGCTGGTTGGAATATCTCTAAAAATTCTTCCCAACAACTTGAGAATTCTTCGGCGGAAATCATTGAAATACAGGGACAACCATTCCGAGGCTATCTTTATTTTGTAGTCTTTGTGTACCGAGCACAGCATGATGCAAGAATGTTCTCCAGTCAAATCGTTCGGTTTTTGACTGCAATTTGATAATTGATTTTTAAGATTCGTTAAACAGTACTTTTCGGACACTTACCTCACATAAACGGGAACGAACCCTTGATTTTTCCAGAACTTGAGAAGATCTTTGGTCAAGCCATATGATGTTCCAATGTAGTCAATGCTCTCCGGCGCACGTTCATTCAGACGCTTCAACAAAGTGGGAATTTTACGGCGTGGAACAATGGTTTCTTTTAAAAGGTCAAGCTCATCTGCATCTATCTCTTCGATTCCTGGGGATGAGTGAAAAAGAGTACATAGATGCTTCCATTTTTTTTTTTGCCTTTATTATTAATTGCGATTAGGTTTCACTATTTCAGTTTTGTTTGGAAAGATAAAAGCAATTTAAAAAAAACAGATAAAGAATGATTTTTGAAAGTGAAAGACGTTTGGGACCCTGGCTGCCTTACGCAGCATTTTGTTCATTGATTCCTAAGATTAGAAATTGGTACCATGGGCAAGGTCATCTGATTTGCAGTTGCTTTGGACATCCCTATGTACTGGCACCCAGTACAAGTGAACTGTGGAAAAGTCCGCTATCTACTTAAGGGATACCCGGCGTTGCTTGACAAGCTTAGGTCGTGAAGGGAGAGTTCTAGACTAAAATTACTCGAAAAGATAAACTTCCACTTTCTGTTCTAAGTTTGATCCAAAGGTTGATATCGTGATCTAGCCGGGAAACCTGCATCCCATTGCTCATGGTGGTGTAAAAAAAATTGGTGACACGATCAATAGCTGACGAACTTAAAACTGAGGTACGTGCACCCATCAAGAGATACGGGTTTCTAGGTCCTTCTTTTTTAAGTGCTTAACTTTCTCTTTGCTTGGAAATCAATTTATGATTAAGCTTTACAAACCCAAAAGCCAGCTTAATGTTGGCGAACGAAATTAAAAAAACTTACCATTTTCAGCGTCATCTTTAGCCTCGCTTATATCGATAAACCTTAGATCGTAATAGTCCTTGAGTAGTCTAATAGCACGTTTACCATAGCCCATCTGCAAAAGATTCACAGCCACTCAAATCCATATCCATAATAGAACTTCTTTGAAACACTCACTCTTTGGTAGTTAGGATGCGTGGCAATGCGAACAATTCTCAGTCCAGATAACTTGGGAAACTCATGATCACCAAACTGCTCCGAAATGTTCCATGGAATTAAATCGCCACTCGCTTTCTTGCCTCTTCCCAATGAATCAGTGATTGTCTGAGATGATATCTGTCCTTCCAGCGCCACTTGTATAACAACCAAAATTTCCGGAAGTTGATCCTTTCGCTGTATCGGCCCCAACAAGCAGAAAAGATGATGTGCCGGAGCGTCACTGATCATTTGTAAGTCATTTGGTGTGTTTTTGTAGTGAGAAGAAACGTAAATGGCTACCAAGCGATGCAGGAAGGATTCAGCTGCTTTGTGGTAAGAAAATAAAGCATCACGATCGACGTAGTACAGTTCACACACATCTGGTGTAGGACAACCAGAGCTTATATTCGGCACTGTTGCTGCATCGAGGCAAAGCAGATTGATGAGCCAACTTTCGATATCATCGCCATCGCGATACCGGATGGATTCTTCAAGTTTGATCTAAAGGGAAAGTGTTAATGGTAAACGTGACTAGTTTGAGCTTTCTTCTTACTGGAGGAGGCGCATTGTTATCCTTTTGGAGTTGTGAAATCAGTTTCAAGCTCAGCGATCTCCCAGTTCCCTCGTACCCATTGATTGTCGACGCCATAAATATAAGGTAGGGACCAAGCATCTTCCGCACCAGCGGCAGGGGAATAGCAGCCGCTTCGTCGATTAGCAGCAGATCTGCAGCGTTCAAAAGGTGAGTATCGTTGGGTGCTATATATTGAATAGTTTGTCGACTTTGGCGTGTTATGTCTATTCTAATGATTGCCTTTTTGAATTCTTCATTTGTCGATCGAATGATGGTATAATCAGAATGCTCTTGATACTCGATGGCATCGAATCCTTTGAGGACGAATTCAAATAATGTAATCAAGTTCTCAGGATGTGGTGATGTCACATAAACATTCACGTAACCAAACGAGATGGCAGCAGCAATGGCGAGACCCATTGCAGCCGATTTTCCACGACCACGGGCTGCTGTCAATGAAGTTGGCGGCCTGCAAACAAAAAATAGTCTCTATGAAACTGCGGATTCGTGATTAACTGCAAACTGACTTTAGTTGTTTCTCAGCCAGGGCTTCAATGAATTGTGCCACCGCCCTAGCTTGATCGTAAGTTTTGCAAAGATTCACCAGATGCCCCGCCGGTGGCGTGTCCCTAAGACTTTCCTTAAGATCTGTAAGCATTTCATCGTTTTCTGATTTACCTATATCTGCGGGCTAGAAATGGCAAGATATTTATAAACGAAAGATTATATAATTCCAATGCTCACATTGACAGGAACCACATTGATGGTCTTCGAACTCAATGGCAAAACGGTGAGATCATCATTAACCACCAAGCAACGTTTGCAATCAGCTAGAGACAGAATCAAGCGTTCATTGAATCTACACGTTACTGTCTGATGAGCTTCTGTTCTATACCTCTTGTGTACATCCATGCTCATCGTGTACAACTGCTTCAAGGAAGTCAGAGTTTTTAAAAGCAAAATAATAAGACCACCTCCCTCGACGGTTTCTATAGTACGCGCAAGTAGATTCGGTGTGAGCGCCTCAAAGTCCTATAAAGTCTGCAATAATTACATGATAGCTCGAGTCGGGGACAACTACGAACCTGTAACACACAAACTCCATAGGTACGTCCTAGGATAGCATGCGTTTCGCTATAATACCTTCCATGTATGGTTGTGGACACCCTGAATGTATCAAACATATCTGCTTCGTTGACATCAATTTTCCCAGCTGCAATTTTCTTCGCGCGTTTCTTTCCATGACTTGAAATTTAAAGAGTGTCAATATCTACTTGGTTTGAGCAACGAAAAGAGTCTGTACTCACTTGGAGATAGCCTCGTCCTTATTTTTGTAGCACCACAGCACTGTTGGGCGGGATTTTACAGTCGATTTTGTAAGAATGTCATACAAAATTGGAACCTGCAGTTGGAATAAGCTGACTTAAGAGAACAACTCCTGAATTTCGTTTGTTACCTGATCCCTCGCTTTATCGCCAATTATTATAAACATAGTGCGATGGTTTAGTTTAACGCCATTTTCGATCATTACGCGAATGCGATTGTCTATCTTCTTTTTCACCATTTTTTCGTAATCTTAGTAACAAATGTAAAAAAATTGATAAATTAATGTAAATAAAAGCGCTTTGGAAGCAAAGTTTTAAAGAAAACTGTTTGGAAACGAGAGTCGCACGTGCGAATCAACAGCAAATTTGACACATGTCAAATGCGGCTTTCCTATTAAACACCATTGCCATCTCTTTCTTTCTATTGGTAGATGTCACTGCATGACATATCTTACTACAACTCAACATTCTACAAGAGGTGAATAGACCCAACTTCAAAAAGACGGTTTTATTTGAAAAAAAAACATGCTGAATTGATAGCGTAGAAACTAGCTTTAGTCTTCAGTTTGAAGGACGTTAAACAATTTGAAACTTCATTTATCGACCATATTTGTGCTCGCTACACAATGGGGCTCATAATGCTGTGGAAAACGTGCGATTTTAAAAAGCCCCAAAAGCCATCAGATGTGGTGATCGGATCAAATTGCCGAAGCAGGAGATCATGCCGCTCATTGACATTTGCCTCCATCATGCCGCTCATTGACATTTGCCTCCATTTGAAAACACTATGGCTCATTTTGTCATTACTTTTGCCCCATTCTACTTATGTATGTAAATAAAATTAAAAAAACAGAAAAACTGCAAGGAAGTTCAGTCGATTTGGTGGGATGTGTCTGCAACTGGCTTTCGTAAGTAATAAAACTTTATTATAGAATTTATAATATATAGAAAAAAATATATTTTTATTTGCCATGACTTGAGATTTCCAGTTTAATGCACTGTCCATTATTAGCCCCAAATATCTGAATTTCATAAAAAACTCTTTGTGAAACGACCTACTACATCTCGCATTCGCACAGCTTGAATTCATGTATTTTGAAAAGCGTACAACATTTTTTTTCGTTGGGGGATTCAAACCACAAAAATAAAGTCTTCCATGATAATTCCTCTTGAATTCTGAACTTATGTAAAATAGGAAAGACAATTGATCCAACTACTGACTCTAACGGTACACCTCGCGTTGTGCAAATCCCTTTCCTGCTAAAAATTTCATTAATTTTGTCATGCAGATTACTATCACGAAACCGAGCTGGGATGTAAGGATCAATTTTCATTTTCAACTAGAAAACAGAGCATTCCATTTAATATTAAAAAAAAAAACGGGTAAGAGTAACGCATTTCTCAAATGGTGCACTTATATCCGTTTTAAGACTTTCGGTGAGTACTTCACATAGTAAACTTTTTTTTGTAACGAAATTCAGAGGACCCCAAATTCCCTTGTTTTAAGGATGAACGTTCTTTTGGCTGGTCTGAAGGTAGATCTCAAATTTTAAAGATTTTAAAAGGGTTTGGTGTTATTGAGAAAAACATGTTATTTGATATAAGATTTGTCAAAAGCCATCATTGCAATCTAGACATGGATATCACTGTGGCGAAGAGGGTAAAAATAACTGCTACATGTATATGAGCATACTGGAAAAAACTTAAGGGAGATTTCGGTTTATGTCGGATTTGGAAAATCAAGTGTTTTCAGTATTATTATTGTGCATAAGACGACAGGTTCGATTGCAATGGTTCGTCATGATGGCAAAATCCTATAAAGACAAGTGGTGATCTTCAGAGGCACTTTGCGCCGGCTGGTGTACAGGTGGATTCGTCTACTGTTCGAGGGCGTCATTTGACTGACTATGACTATGAGGGAAAAAGACTGCAATGTGCGAGAAACCATAGAAGTACGACTGCAGAGGATTGGAAAAAAGTTATTTTTTTCAACGAGAGTCACTTTTTGCAGCACCGTTACACAAGTGTCTAATAATCTGCCTTTTTATAATTTTTGTTTATAGTTTGTTGAATTTGTATGCCGCTTGGTAAGTTCTTTTTGTTAGTGAAACCTCAACTGCTTGTGACAGTGATTCCAAGGATATAATCCAAACGCCGGTAGATGCTGATTGTCGTTTTTTGTCCTATCGTATATACGTTTACAAAAAAATACGCCTAATGTAAAGAAAGCATTGAACCATAAGCTCACAAATAGGAAACCATCCGCCATCGCTTCTATCCTCGAGAAAGCAGCGCAGGTAGATCATCCAACTAACCGAAAGCACACTGCTAATCCTGATTTATTCATCCTTTCGTCCAGGCACTTAGTTTTTCTTCAAACATTAAAGATTTTTAACTTCAAGAAATATAGTTATATTAAGTCGAAAGACATGTAACGTAGCTTAGTACTCGTTTTAGCTTAGAGCGCCTGCATAGGGCCAGTAAGTAAGTTAAACAAAATCAAATTACTATATATAAGCTAGTGTAAGCGTTTATGTCTAGTATATAAAAAAATCTAATAAGTTGATAATAAAATGCATTCAAGCTGACTCTAAATTGGTTAATTTATCCTGAATCCATCATATTACCTCTGGCCAAATATAAAAATAAAAAGAAAAACCACAAAAACAGATCTAAAATCGGACGGCTTGAATTTAATCTTCACTAATAATTCAGAGACTAAAAAATACATCGTTTACTGTTTCATTTGCAAATGGATCAATATGTAGATAAAATATAATATATGGAAAAAAGTGCATTTCAACATCATGGCCTATAGTCCACAAAAAATTATGAAAAAAAGGCGATTTTTGCGATTTCCTTTTTTCTCGATAGTTCCTTCAAAAAACATTTGTTTTTCTCAAAACCACTGAAAATTATTCAGTTTGAAGCCTTTGTGATGATCAACAGCGCAGTTTAGATAAAATATAAGATGTTGAAAAAACTGCATTTCTACATACTACATCGTTGTTCAGGAGCATAAGTTATGGCCACGAAAACAACCAATTCGAAAAACCAAGCACTACTCTGTGAACTAATATATCACAACATTATGACATTAGGTTGAACGGTTGAAACGAAATTCAACTATAACTAGGTCGAAAAAATCTTAAACCTAGAAGCGCTGATGCATCGTCAGGAGAAAAAGGATCCTTAGATACGATCTTTAAGATCTACCGCGAGTAATGTAGACAGGATTTGTCGCAATCCCCATAAGGAAAATTATGGACTACGTGACTTGATTACAGCTCTTTCCTACTTAACGGGGTTCGACCTGTGAATTCCCTCTTTTCGATCACAGGCATTCTGCTTCCTTTCTGACATCCGCAATCGCTAGGTTCTTAAAACGTTTTTCCTTGACGTCTCGATCCTCTTTACTCGAGCATAATTGTCATATCTCTCGATGTGGCCGAGCCAGTGAAGTCATCGTTATTCGACTTTTTGTGCTTCATTCACATTTTGAAACAGCTTATAGAGTTCGCGATTATATGTTATCCTAATATTCGACGAAGATTTTAAAAATTCGAAAATCCAACCATCTAAAGTTCTTTCCTGCATCAGCTAAATGCAAAATGAGCAAACCCTCACTTGAAAACCACCGCGAAATGCTTTTTCTATTCTTAACACACAGATTACCAAAAACTTGGTTCCATAAATACCATCGGAAGATGGAAATCCTGAAAAACTGGAAAGATAATCAGCTGTTGTTCTTCAAAATTAGACAAATGTGCGAGAGACTTTAATTAAATCGCCCACCAACGCTCCAGTTTAACAGCTAGACTTCAGAAGGCGATCCACCGCCAAGAATAAATCTGGCTATCAAAAATGTGCCAAATTAAAAAGCAGTTTAATTTTCCTCATTTTTGTTCAAGTTTTATTTTTTTCTTTCGTACTTAAATTTGTACACTGGCGCCGACTCCTTTGTACCTGGCTTTAATTTCTTCGGCTTCAACTCTCGCTTCTGCTGCAGAAGCCGCTTGATTTGCAATTTCTGTTGAACTACGCTAAGTTCCTTCTCTCGTTCAATTCTCTTGTTCAGCTCCATATAGGCTTGTTCCTTTTTGACGTTCATTTTTTTCATGTCCTAGAAAACACATTCTCATCATTCATCATGAACATAGAAAAAAAAAATCTACTCACCTCTTCGCTTATTTCTGGAATTTCGAATTTCGCCAAATCTTGCATTCTGGGTCTGTTTACCTTTCGGTCAAGAAGACTTGGATGTATTTCCAGTCTCTTGGCAATATCAAAATCTTTCAGTGTTTCCTCCTCTCCGTCTACAAAAAATATGTGCTTGTTTTTAACACCATTTGCAAAGTCAATCATATGCAACTGAGACTGCAGTCGTTTGATTTTATTTGCCTCCATTGTACGTTTCATGGTTACGTATTTGAGATCTTGTGTCTCCATCAACGCTAATTGTTCCGGGGTGTGCTCATCTGGTTCGTCGAATTCATGGTGTTCGTCTTCTTGGATTTTCGAGTTTATCATGTGATGGTAGAACTCATCGGGATTTTTGTTTAAGGCCCGCTTGTGAAGAAATTTGAGAGTTCTCTCCTTGTGGTGAGCATTGTTGGCGCGTACCTTGTAGTCCTTCTTCTTTTCTAGAAGGCCCAAGTGCTGCCTTGATTCAGGCTGATGACGCTCACGATGGATTCTTTGATGGCTTTTTGCAGCTTTTTTCCACGAAGACATTTTTTACGTTTTTAAAGCAATGAAAACACTTGGAAATATATTTTAATCGTGCACAAGCAATAAACGCAGCGACATGTGTTTTGATTTTAATGCGATGTTATGTCAAAACTGAAAGTGACATTTAAGACAGGAACGTGTACTAGAATATTTGGTGCAGAGATGTTAAATGAATATAGGTCACTCTTAGGTTTGACACTTTTACACACACAATATTGAGTGCTTTAATTATCAGAATCAATCCTTATTTTAATGAACATGTTAGTGATGTAACTCTCTTCTTCAATTTATTTCAATCAGCAAATAACGAGGGCAAAATGGATACAAATATTGAAAATAAAACATTCAACTTTTTGGGAAGAAGCGTCATCGCTTCCAAGTGTTCCGAACCAGTAGTACTTACTATTATTTAAAAGTTGATTAATGTTGCTTAGCGTAGGTAAATTCACATTCCCTGCAAGAGGTTACGATGAAAACGACACGACGTCTGCAAGAATAGAGCATTCCACCTCGTAAAGTGGGCGAAAAACAAACCAGGGCATAGCTACACTGACGTAAAAAGGTCACTTGGATCTGCAATTGCAGTTGAACACTTTGCGGCTTGTTTCTGGATATGGATTGGTTATCAGAACAAGTGGTGAATTCAAGGAATGTGAACAATTACTTTCGAGCAATGCCCTTATAATGATTTTTAGATCGAAGTCTATTTAATCAACTGCAAAAGCAATGTCTTGTAAAGGAAAGCGATTCAAATGAAAAACCATCTCACACAATTGATGTAAAGTTTTGTCACGAACTGAACAATTGAAGTCAAAGGGAAAACCGCTACAATTCGCTTATTCGTTTCGAATTTGTGCTTCCAAATGAAGACGCTACAAAAGAAATTCTAGAAACAATAGATAATTACAGTGTTAGACGAGAAGAAGAGAAAAAACTACAGCGAAATATGAAAAGAGCCTTCACAGTTTCGCAGCTGAGGCATAGAGTCAAAGGATTTACAGTCGCTCAGAAAAATAACAAAAACGTTCAAATCTGCAAGATCCGTATCAGAGTTAATGATTGTCATCATAGCTGACGCCAAAATACAGAGCAACTGATAAAGTATACTCACCTGATATTGTCTAACTATATTTTGAAAATTAAATGATATACAATAAATCCGTTTTTGAATACTTCTCTGAACCTCTCTTTTTTAATTTTTGTTTAAGTTAATATCGGTTAAGTAACGCATTGTAAATTTTCATTTGGACTCATTTTGCTGCATTTTTGTACACAAAATTTCTCGCTCATTGGTCGGAGAGCTTCAACAGTCTTTAGTCAGTTTTGATCTCAAAATACCCCAAAGAAAGAAGAATGGAGTGTTAAAACCCGATGATTTTGCCAGCCAATGCAAATCTTGTCAATTTTCATTGATCTTAGTTCTTGTTCCTATTACTGACGGCGTCTTCGAAAAAATAAGGCTCGAGTTCAGCCAGATAAAATCAGATCCTGGAAAAGTATGGAGCTTAATATATGTGATCATGGGAAGCAAAAAGCCCAGCAATAATTAAGAATTTCAGTGGTCAAATGTGCCTGAATAATCTGCCTAAAACTTTAGCGAACAAAATTTAAAGATCGTACACTCAACTAGAACAGTAGAGTGATCAGTATTTATTTAAGTAATAAAAATATCTGAAATGTAAAGGATAAATGTGCGCTCGGCTTAAAAAAATAATTCGCCTGGTGTTGATGGAATTCGTCCGACGGATATCAAACCTCACGTGGAACTTTTTCCTTCGATTTTGTGCACATTTTTTTATCTGAGAATTACGTAAGTTTTAATTCCAGAAATTTTTTAAACTGCTTTTCTCAGGACCCATATACAAAGGAGGCTCTAGAAGTCAACTCAGCATTTACGGACCAATAACAATATAGTCAGTTATTGAAAAGTGCCTTGAAGAAATTATAACAAGCAGGTTGCAGAATTTTATTCAAAACACTCCATCATCCACGAAAGTTAATACGGTTTCCAGAAGAAGAAAAGCACATGCAAACTATAAGGGGAGTTCGAAAATCATGTAAATGAAAGCCTCAATAAAAGTTGCCACATTTTGACTTTATTTAGGGACTTTAGCACAGCTTTTGATACGCTCAAGCATTCAGATGCCCTGGCACGAATTGCAATATTATGATTAATGGATGATTGGCTAAAGGAAGATTAGTTGAACCTTAAGCCAAAAAGAGCACGCATAATACAGAGTCCCGCAAGGCTAAAATCTGGGACCATTTCTTTTTACATTATTCGTCAGTGAGCTTCGTCGCATTTTGAAGGGAGACAAACCATTTGCTTATACCGACGATACAGCGGTATCTCACAGATCCTTGCAAACGTCAACAATAATAATTCAGGATGCTGCAGTCATTATACGCACTTACTTATTTCCAATACCAGGCTACAACATTTGTGCTAAGTGTACTTTGCGTTCATGTAATCCAAATAATTGAAGATATGGAATAATGGTATAAGGAAAAATTACAAAATGTGGCACTGAAAAAAATAAACGGATGTATTCATCGGAATGTTGCTGACCGATGAGAGTTTAATGTCCTTCAAGTTGAAGACATCTTTAAGATGACGCATTGATTAGAGTATAACGACGACATACGATACATCACACCAATATACGCGAGAACACGTGCGCAAGGTATGCGCCAAGAACACCGATTCTGCCACAATTATGGAAGAAGACAGATGAAATGCAGTGTACCTGAAGTTTTAAACACAATTCCGCAAGAACTCAAAAGCACTATGAATTATAAAACTAGGAAAAAAAACATGAAAAAAACCTTCTCTAACATCAAAATTCGAGCAATTTAAGGTTTCGAACCTGAGTATTGAACCAGAGCTGGTCGATCCAGGAAAACTGATCTGGTAGTGTCATGATTTTAGTGACTTCTACGTCGGATCAAAAGTTCTGTTTGGTGATGAAAAAATTCAAGGCCACGAACTCTATTAGCACTAAGACCAACATCAGTGCTCTAAACATGCATGACGATATCTTCTTCTATCTACTCACAAGCTGTAGTATCGTGTGCACGATATCGTTGTGGTGATACTTTACTTGCTTCACGTAACACAAAAATCGGCCTTTATTATGAAATGAAATCGTTTTGACGACTATCGTCTTAAAATTTACGTTAAGAGAGCCCAGGCTTATTCTCAGGTTTCAAGAAAAACAGTGGCAGTCGAACTTCCAGATCAAGGCTCGCGGATGATCGGAAGCTTACTTCTATCAGCTGGAAGCAGCATGCCCAGTGCCGTGAAGTAACACGAGCCTGATCGGTAAGTGAACGCCCGCCTCAATGAACAAGAATATATTAAGATTTTTAAAAACTACCTTATTCTGACGGCAATCAGATGCTGACATCTTACTTTTCTGTCAACCCGTACGACAATTCCCTTGGCACTTGTCAGTCGTCACCCTGAAATCGAATTTGAAAACTCTCAGAGAATAGCTATTTTTTGCCCTTAAGTGGTTCTTAGTTCGACTCCCACAGCGACGTTACTTAAGCCCACAATTGAATTGACGCGTGAGCCTAATACATGGAAATTAAGTTGTTGTTAAAATTACAAATCACAGCAGTGCCGACCGACTGGGTCTGGATGTCTTACTTACTTTCACCACCACCGCACCGTCAGTCGCACTCCCAAAACCAGTGCATCCGTGAAATCAGAGCTAGAAAGTGATGTGTATGACATCCTAATCTATGTTTTTCACCGATAGAGGACGCACGTGCCGACACGTGACCGTGGTGCACGTGTTGCACCACTGTGAATAACAGGATGATAAGCCCGAAACACACCTACCCTTCCCATTTTCTGTTGGATAACGTTTGGGTGCTTCCGTTTCCGTCCTTTGGACAAAGTTTCCACTGGTACTACTCCACACCCTCGATACTTTAAGCAGATAATCGCTGAGTCTGCAACTTGCGTGCATAATAATTAAATGATTGTTTAGCGAAAATTCCAGTTCGGGTGCAACCTTATAATCTAATTTTGAGGAAGTAACGTTCCCTTGTTATGTTACTGATAGTTTGATTATAGCTTCTCTATGAAACTGGAACTGCAGTAAATGTGTACAAGGTACGGGGGAAAATGATTTACTCTAATTGATTGAATGGGCATCAGTAGAGAGAAGTTCATGGACTTTGACATTGACGCGACATTTTGGGATAGATAAGGCTATCATATCCCACAATAGGACTATGTATGGTAACCTCCGAAAGCAAGGCCCTTGGTGGTAAAAAGGAAGGCACAAAAAGTCTTGATAAGAACAACGATGGTTCTTAGGCTCGTACACTTTCTGGGATCAATAAAAAAGACATTGTTCTAATGCATCCGGTAAATAAAAGATTAAGACATAATTCTTTGCCAGGATGCTTTTTATGTTGCAAGTGGTGAACGGCTGAATGGCAAAGTTGAGAAAGTGCCTGCCTTTAAAATAGATCAATTCGAAGGTCCCAGTCTCGAATGTGAGTAAGTCTTGAGTTTTCATCTATTTTTCGAATTAGGTCCAGTTACCATTTGTTGGGTCGACTAGGGATAATAATCTGACCCAGTGACTGGCCATGATGTACTGTAGAGCCAAGTTCATTTCGTCAAAATAATGGCTGCGTCCCCTTGTGCCCGGATCTGCTCAATTATAGAATACAGAAAATTGTTTTCAGAGAAGACGTTGAAGATGTTGAATTAACACAAGAAATTGTTATGAAAAATGTGCTTAAAAGAGCTCGCCTTTGTGCCACCGGCTGAGGCATCGGAACGAGTACATTATTCGAATTGTTTTCAGTAAAGTGGAGGAACGGCTAATGGGCCCAACCTCTCTTCAAGTCGATCGTGTAGATTCACAAATTAAAAAAGGACCTTAAAACAGCGAATGGTCATTTTGAGTGAACAATTGCGAAAAAAATAATGTTATAGTAGCTTATTTACTAGACAACTTAATTTATCTAGACAGCTTATTTATATATAGAATTCTTCTGTACATGCGTAAGTCAATGAACTCCTAAAAAGCTACACTGGTTTTGATGAAATTGTGTGTGTGTATTTGAGCGGGCCATCGGATGGCTTAGATTACCTAACTAATGTTTTTTTAAATGAATAATTGACCGATAGAACTTCAGAGAAGTCAATAAATCACATTCAGTGAATAATACATACAAAAGTTAATAATTACCGCAGAAGTGCCAATTTTAAAAAAAACTACACTTAGCTTAAAATTAAACTGCGATTTTTATGTTTCGATGAGTCTTTTGGATTGTCGTGTAGGGAAAAATGTGATGATTTTAATATTTAGGACTTTTTTTTACTGAATGTGAAATTTCTTAATTCTGCTTGGCAAATTATTTTTTTAATTTATAGTGCAATATTACTTAATATACTACTGTGTCCAAAAAATAAGGTGACATATGAATTTAAACTGCGCGCGTCGAAGGATTTGGAAATTTTTCTTTCTTTTTAGGTTGGTAGTACTGTCAGTGATATCTATGTGAAATTTCATGTCAAAATAATTCATAGTGTTTGAGATACGCGTCGTTTTGTGAGCTGCTAAAAATGAGTTTTTCGTTTTTTGCGATGTCGAAATATATTGAGCAAAGAATTTGCATTAAATTTTGTTTGCGGAATCAATTTTCTGCTGCGGATACGTTGAGGATGGTGCAGAAAGCCTTTGATGATGAGGCTATGTCTAAAAAAAATGTTTACAAGTGGTATAGTGATTTCAAAGCCGGCCGTGAACGTGTCGAAGACGAAGAGCGTTCTGGGCGACCATCAACCTCAACCGATGAAGGTCACGTCCAACAATTTAAAGATTTGGTGTTGAAAAACCATCGATTAACGATTAGAGACCTTGCTGATGAAGTTGGCTTATCGAGGGGCTCAGTCAATACTATTTTGAAGGATGCTTTGGGCCTAAAGCGCGTCAAATCTCGACTGGTACCGAAAACATTGAATTTTTTGGAAAAAATGCTTTCCGACTACCAGGATGTCATGAAACGCATTATAACTGGCGATGAGACTTGGATCTATGCATACAACCCCGAAACAACCGCTCAATCGAGCGAATATCGTGCCAAAGGAGAGCCGAGACCAAAAAAACCGCGCCAAAGTCGCTCAAAAATCAAGGTCATGTTGACTGTTTTCTTCGATTATCGTGGTGTTGTGCTTAATGAATTCCTTCCAACCGGCCAAACAGTCAACAAGGAATATTATTTGAACGTTATGCGTCGTTTGCGTAACGCTATCCGCCTAAAAAGGCCGGAATTGTGGAAAGACCATCCCATACCGCACTCGCAATTCGTGAACATTTCGCCAACAACTCAACCCATATCGTTCCGCAACCACCGTATTCACCTGATCTGGCGCCGTGCGACTTCTAGCTGTTCAACAAGCTCAAAAGACCGCTCCGGGGACACCGTTTTGATACGATAGAGGAGATTCAAGCCGCAGCGAAGAAGGAACTGAAGGCCATCCCGGAAAGTGACTACAACCAGTGTTTCAAAGATTGGAAAATCCGTTGGCATAAGTGCATTGCATCGGGAGGGGATTACTTTGAAGGGGATGAAATTGATTTGGAAGAATAAATAAAGAATTTTCAAAATAAATACAATGTCACCTTTTTTTTTTGACACAGTAGTATAAAATATTCACGTGAAAAAAAGACGGATGATAAAAATAGTATGCGGTAATTTTTTTTGTAGACTTAAAAAAATAAAATATGTTTATTTCGAAATGAAAAGGAAAATTGAGATTTATTTGTAAAACTCGTCTGTCACTTCTTGCGATTTTGAGTGTAAGGTTGCAATTTTTTTATGGCAGGTACGCCGCTTGGTTTTTTCTGCGCCGCTTGGTTTATTCATGAACAGTGGAATAAACCTACATTTAACAGTTAAAGAAATAAATTTAATAGACTATATATTCTGCATCATTGAAACATTTACGTGAAATGGATCAATGTTTATTCTGAAGAATCGAGATTGGCATACCAAAAAACGCATTGATGAATGTTCTAAAAAGTAGAAATTATCAAGCTCAACGGAAAATATTTCTACTAAAGACTTTGCAATAGCCTTATATCTGAAATACCAACATGACTAACATAAACAAAATTCAGATAATATATAGTATAACAAACAGATGATAAAAGAAGAAAAAATAAAATATTTTACCATTGATATTAAACTCATTTATAAGCTTAATTCTTTAAAACTAGAAAAAAGAAATCAATCAATTTCAGCAACAAAAATACTACCGAAAATTTAAGAATTGATGATCGATGCCTCAAACTTATGTTACTAAGCAAATTCTGCTGCGGAGAATCATCTGGACAAAGTGCGAACAATCAATATTTTAAAAAAAAACCTCGGCCATCATCAGTCCACTTCTGTGGGCCAATAGTGTTCTTATCTGTATGCAAAAAAGACGCAAAGTATAAGTAAAGCGCATTTAAAAATAAAAAAAAACAAATGAACTAAGATGACAATAGGAAAATCTTGATTGATTGAAAATTTTTGAACGAAATAACAAATACCATATCCAAATGATATCGTCCAGTGTAAAAGAAAACACAGAACAGCTTCAGGATTCCAGGTGATGCAACTGATGAACGTATCAATGAAGGTCTACGCCAGGAAGGCAAAAGCAATGATGATGCTTCGGATTCGGTAACACCAATGAAGGAAATACATCTGTCAAAAAATAAAGATATCAAAATGCATACAAAGTTTCAAAATCGTGAAAAAACAAAGATTTGTCTACCATGCCTATTACCCAATCATGTCCCGATATTTGTTAGAATATTGTAATCAGTTCTCAAGTTATGATTTAGGTTACGAAAGTGCGCCGTTGTTATATAAAATATACTGAGTGCTTAACGGCTCATTTAAAATTAAAATGTAAAACTCACTGTTAAATGTCACTTAAAATATACTGCGAATGTGTACAACAATGATCCGCATTTTTGAAACCAAATCAAATCAAATGCCTTCAATTTTCTAGTAAAACGCTAATATAATTTTTTAAGGCAGTTTATTTTTAATGAATTGGCATATAATATAATATCAAAAATTCAATAAAAAAATACTTCATTTTCATGGCGTCAAAAAAGTACATTTTTCAATCAAAGCAAAAAACTTAAAACAAGTATTCCGTCTGGTTTCCTTTCGCCTTAAGGACAGCATCTACGGATCCATAAGCTTCCTCGTCAATTCGGCAGGGATTTTTTGCCACTTATCAACTAAAATTCACTTGAGTAAATCTTTTCTTGAAATGTCCCTCTTTCGGATAGGGTTTAGGTCTGGCGATTGCGGAGAGTGGTCCAGTTGCTAAATTAAATACGTTAAATTTACCATTCCCTGACCAATTTCGATGGGGTCTTAGGGTCGATATTTTGTTAAAAAACCCAAAAATCACTAGTACCGCAACACTTTATGCCAAATTGTCTATCAAAATTTGTTGATAATCTTCTTTTTTCATCGTACTATCAATAAAGACGACGGTTCCAACATATTGCTTAGATATTGATGTTCATATTCGTATTTTTCGTTCGCCATATTTTTGGCGGGTTTCTTGTCGTCACTTAAAAGAACATTTTCCCAGAATGACAAGGTCTCATCTCTTGGCATATGAAGTCTACGCTCTCCGTTTTACTTTGTTAATATATGGCTTTTTGTGATGAACTCTGCCACGTAGCCTATTGCTTTGGAGGGTCCGACGAACAGTGCTCGTGCCAACGTTGACTCCAGAAAATTGAGGTTCTGTTTAAAGCAATCTTCACTGCAGTTACCGCTGGATTTTTGCGAACTTTCCTCCCAATAGCACGTTCATCACCTACCGACAGTCTCTGGTCTTTCGAAACGGGATCGATATTTTACGTCTTTGAATTTTTTAAATTTGTCCAACTTTTAATAAAATTGTAAATTGTTCGTTTTACATTTTTTCTGAAAATAAATCAGCTTTAAAAATAACATACTTATTTTAAAAGGGAATTCATACTATACAATTGTCAAAAAGTTATTTAAAAAATACAATTTGCAGGTATTCTTTTGACGCTCACAGTATGCATATAGTTAATCGAAAATTCGAACATCGAAAGAACGTTTGCTGAACCCACAGATAAGCCATCGTTAGGACATTACAACATTTTAGTAAGCTAGCTATGCTGCTTTCACTTCAAAGAAGTTATGCCCTCAAGGGACAAATGAGATTATACCAATGACGCATGTCCCCTCACGGTCAATCGGTGCTTTCGTGCCCTATATCTAGCGGTCTGGATCCACCCTACTAAGCCGGAGGTTCCGTTTGTATGACATCTCTATAATATTTTGTGTCGGCTCTCCATAGTTTCTCGAGCGAAGTGGTATATAACTACACCGCTTTTCTCCAACAGTCGAAATATAGACAAAGCTCTAGAGTTATAAAGTCGGGAAGGCACTTTTTCTCGAAGGTCATGAAATTAGGGTTATAAGCTGAGATCAGGTTATTTTTTGAGGTAATCTACTTCCGAAAAAGTATATGCTTTGTATCGCATGAGATTTCTGCGGAAAATACAGAAGTCTTATCCAAATGACAGATGTCCTTAACCCAGCTATCGAGTTGTCTGCTCTGAAAGAGTCTCTTTGAACCATTTTTGTTTGGACTAAAACAGCATAAACGTTGACGTTAACATGTAGGTACTTGCCAGGGGGACAAGGTACTTTGATTCAGCAGAATTACTTTACAAAATACTTTACAAAATTGTATATATTATAATATATTGGAAAAAACAGAGCTAAATGTAGAATGTTGCGGAGGAGACTCAACGAGCAGCTGTAAGAATAGAGGAGTGTATCGGGTACAACAACTTGGTTAGCTGCATGGTGTACCTCTACAATACCTTAATTTGATGCAGATAGTTAAAATCTACCTCGCTTAAGATCCTTTTGTTGAAGCTCATCAAAGTAAGAAATTTTCCGATGATTTATGCCGACAAAACCCGAGACTTTTCACTTGACATTGAAATGTTAAGGTATCATTTTTGGCTAGATACAATCTTCAAACATTATCCATGTTTTCCTTTTTGTTATGTTTTATTTTGGAAAATGCTGCCAGCCAAATCAATGTCCAATGAGCTTTTAAAGCAAGACTAATACATACCTTTACCTGGAACGTGTAACCTCCGAATATTCTTTACTAAGATAAAACTACCGACCCTCATTATGGACGAGATGAAAAGACCCTTTTTTCCACTGGCACCCTCCTCGCATACATTTGAATGTATTTTATCACCCAAAAACAAAACGCATAATCTTCCATTCAGATCTCTTTCTGTCTTCCATCTGAATAAATTACCATTTAAAAAGATGCCATAAGTACGCCGCAGGAGTATCACCTTTCGATACCACCCGCTAACCACCACCCACCCTACCAACAAAAAAACCTTTTATTAATCCCTTCGATGTTTTATCTTACAGTTTCCTTTTTTTGCTGTTGTTGTTGTTCGTCCTTCACCACCTTCATTTTGTGTGTTCTCTTTTTTTTCATCTGACCCTTAGCACCGTCAACCTTAATGCGACTCTCTTTATATCAGAAGGACGACCAACGAACGGAGGCACTACTGGCAACTGGCACTGTCACAGTCAAAAGCACACACAAATATTCGCACATATCCTTTCTAGCAGAAATTAATACGACAGCCTAGAGACACATACGACAACGCATAGATAAGGACAAAACGAGTAAAAATAAGGCGATATAAGAGAACAAAAAAAAAATAGAAGGCGCATGTCATGGAGAGTCCAAGTCCACACGATGGGAGCAGCAGCGGCAGCAGCAGCACAAGTACAAGAAATTTTCGTGATACCCATCAAGCGAAAATTCTTATTTTCTGCAACAATGAACGGCACCCTCAATGTCCTCGCTGGGATTTATTCACACGTACATGTACCACAGCAGACGAGGCGAACGACAGAGATGAATCCGTAGACGCTGACGACCCACTAAATATACACCAGATCTTTTACAGTACCTATGTGCCACGTCATGAATAGAATATTACAAGGAATACAACCACCTTTAGCTGCAAGCTTGGATGGATGGATTGATGCCACCCACCTTGGGTGTGTAGCTTGCTAGCGTTTGGGGTTGCGCAACGAAGACAAAAAAAAAAACAACCAAACCACCCTTCTTGGAATCGTAATCTGGTATTAGATTACTGATCCATGTCAAATCTTTGGCTTAGGTTTTTCTCTGTTTTGATTGATACTATGTGTTTCTTTCTTTGTGTGGTGTGCATCGAGGGAATCATCGGATCGGGCTCTGGGGATTTAAATGCTCATCTTCATCAGTCGTTGTCGGTCCACGTTTGTGCGAATCCTTAAGATTGGTGCGGTGCGTTAAGGCACAGTGGTGGGGTTTGTTCTCATTTGAATGCAATTAATAACATCTCGTTGAACAGATACTTCTGAGGAGTGAAAGCTCCATTTGAATTGCATTTGGATTTGGTGCAGAGTTGGCATTTGGAAGTAATTTAGCTTCGGATTTAATTTCTGGAAATCATTCTAATCCCCGTTTGGTGGGGGTTGTTTCTGTTTTCGTCGAAAATTTTGCGCTTATGATGAAAGAAAATTCGGTTCCGCATTTGAAAGGAGGGGATGTACTCCCTTGTTGATCGCGAGTTAACACTTTGGCATTAAAGGTTCATTGGCATTCAAGCTTTGTAAATAGACTCTTGGCAGTAGGGAATCGCAACTGAAATTTGATGTTTGAAGTTCTTAGGTTTCTATTCACCTTTACAGCTTTTAGAGTAGTCATAAGAGGCGATGCACAGTCCATTTGGTCCAATGGACACCGATCAATATTCGTAGCTCCATACTTTATTTATTGTCATCCTTTTCTGCCGAGCTCATTCATTGCGCTTTTTCTGTCAAAGGAGCATGATGATGGTAACTTGATATCTGATACGGCAGTCAAGATCAGGATATCGCGTTCGCTGGTGAAAGCATTGGATGCCAAGTCTTTCCTTCTGTATATAAAGGTGGAATATTTCCTCAAAATAATTACGACAGAATCTGGTTATTTTCTTTTTTTAAGCCGCCTTAAAGTCCTTGAGAATCTATGTGTGGCTCTAGGGATACTTAGGCAACCTATGCTTTGTGGTTTAATGAATCTCTTTTCAAAATTATTTTTCAAATTAAGCTTCGAATCTGTATTCGGTTCCTCGGAAATATTTCAGAGCAATTCGTTTGAGCTTTTATATTTTAAAGATCTTCCAGGGCCTTCCTTGAGGATTTGGCTTTGTTAAATTCGACTTTGATGCCCACAAAAGGTGAAATAGAGTGTTTTTTGTAGTGCACAGTCGTCTCCACGGCTTTACCTTTTTCGTACGCACATAATGTGTGTTGCAACAGAATAACTGATTAAAAAGACTTTTCACTTTTAAAAAAATTTGGTAATCTTGCCATTTTGCCAGAGTGACCAGTCTTTTCAGGCTTCCGAATACTTACCACTTAAGTCTGTTAATCTTCTCTTCACTTAAGGGCCTAAATAGATGTTAATCGTACTTTGCGATACTAGGGAGTCTATTCGTGATTATAGGTCTGGTCTCATCTGGCTAAGTGCTATTTGAACTGTGGCCTTATTAGCATCCTTGTTTTTCTCTTGGAAAAGTCGTCTAGTCTAGAAAATAACAGATATCCGAAGTGTGCCAATCTCGATCCTGTGAGAGCATTTCCTTTCCCTTAAAATATATTTCAATGCTAAACAAGACCAAAGAAAGTGAAAACCGACTAAAGCCTCGGCGTAATCAAGAATAAGAGCGATCAGCTTATGCCAAAGTATCTGCATGGCCGAGGACAACGAGCCGAATCCGCATACATTCAAAGCCCAACGGACAAAGTGAAGGAAGAAACCTGTAGGCAATTTCACAGCGCCTCCGCTGATCGGCAAATATCTTTTTAATACCCAACCAAACCAGCCTCTAAGAAATCGAAAGATAACTGATTAGAATGGAGGCTTTGGTAATGAAGATAATATAATTGAGACAGAAGAGAAGAGGGCAATAGAGATGAACTTTGAGGGAGCGGGATGGCAAAAACTGTCAATGTTATCAGGAAATACACAGAATAAGATCTCATTTTCTGCACCACTGGCGCTAATATATAAGCGTCTTGAATAAAGTCATTATGTTAGAATCAGAACTGCAACTAATTTGTTGGCTGGATCCTCAAATCCAAACATCCAAAATCTTAAAGATTGTCTTCCTTTTTTTTTAAATATTTTTATTTGCACGGTCCCTCTGACTCTCCGCTCGGCAATTTACTAAATGCCAAAACCTCACCATTTGTGCGAAAAATATTTTGCGTGCAGATAAATGGTTAAGTCAGTTTGTGGCTACCAAAAAGAGCTTTCACACCAAGAATGTGTTAAGTTTGTTGTTCGCAACGATCATAACGTGATCAAAACATTCATTCCTGCAGCGGAACCTTCGCATCAGCCTTAGTCTTGTTTAGGCTATCACCACTGCGATCAATAGAAAAGCCACTAAAAACCCTCAATCGAATCGACAGAATCCACTATAATCTTAATGTGGCACCATTTGGTGCCCCAATATGAATGAACTAATGAATCAATAAGACTTTTAGAACACATGGTCCCAATGAGACGTTGCTTTTGTAAGTACGTCGCACATATTGTCTCAAAATAGTGCGGGATATCGAATACCCCTCAAGATCAACTAATTTGACCTCTCCCGGAAAAGGTGTACGACAACTAACCAACCAAAGATTTTATTGTAACCGTAACATTCGAAACAAACTTAATACAACACTTGAAGAAGAGATTATGAAAAATGGCTTAAAAGTTCTCGTCTCTCACTACGGCCGCGACTGGAGGAGGCAACTTGACCGACATTGGTATTATATATACGATGATCTAAAAGCTATAAAAAAACCATCAACCTGGAACTTAAGAAGCAAACAGCATTGCAGCCTCTGCACACTTCATACTCTTCTTATTAAGATACGGTCTGAAACAAAATAGCTCGTGACATGATTTCGATAAAAGCGCTTTGGCAAAAAATCCGCCAACAAATTTATGTATACAGATATTTTGAAAATTATTCTTCAGGATTGTTGTTATCTTTATCTGTGTCGAATTACATTCAAGCGGTAAAATCTTATCGAGTCCTCTTCAAATAATTAATGTTACGAAAGATCATCCATTCCGAAAAGATAACCTCATTAATGCCATATGTAGCAGAATCCTAACGAAACCCTTGAACACAGCGCTCCGATGACAGATTATATTCCACAGATTTAACATAACAAAAGTAACCAAATTCTGTTGTCGCAGATCGATGAGACATCCTGAACCTGAAGCCCGACTATCTCCCTCACGTCACGCATAAAATAGCTCTGTGTGTTGACATTTTACAATTTCGTCCTGTCAAACAGTTTCAAATTCACACTTTCCCTGTTCACTCGATCCTGAAAACGAAATAACACACTTCAGGGGGTTGACAACATTCAGTGGCCTTTTGCATGTAAAACTTTCCCCTTCCCACAGATACAAAACAAAGCACATGTAAAACACGGTTATAAACAACCCTCCAACTGCTTGGAGGCGACCCTAATTTGACCGTAAGCATCCCTAACATGCAATTTATCTTCTGTCCGTTTAAGGCCAGCAAAGAAAAAAAAATTACAAATAAAACCCATCCAAAGGCGATGTGAATTTTTTTTTAAGTTTCAGCGGGAAAGAAGGACAACCAAACGGGGTCAATCCAAATCAAGAGCTAACACAAAGGACCGATCTGTTTAAATCTAATTTATTCTTTTGACAGATTGCCAGCAAATAAAAGAAAGTTTCGGTGCGGTTTTCTAGGAAGAACCAGGTCATCTCCGATGCATCCCAAGGAGCTGCCGTTGTCTGTGGGTTTAACCAACAAGGAGACACCCAGTCAGGCAGAAAAGACGGTCGGTGGCGGCGCTGGTGCTCACCAGACTGTGGCCCTGTTCACAAGCACCAATTATCGTTATTGCCCATATTAAAAATCGAATGAGAAACACATCTGTCACGCACTACGTCGTCGACGTCGGAAGCGCTGCGCCGTATTATTGAAGAATATTCGCAACTGTTTCAAAAGAGTTCCCTGTGCTGGCTGCTGGGAATCCTTTGGGATGATTGAGGAGGACACATACCGAAACCGGGAAGGGCGATGACGGAGGGTGTTGACTGCATATGACCGATTATGATTTTTCAACCTTTAAATATGAAAATTATGAGAACACGACTGTTAAGATAAAGTTTAGGGCGGGCGAATGTGTTGATAGCACAGATGGCGTGTTGCGGGTTGACAATTTGTTGTTGAGCTGATTGTCATGGGAGGAGATGGCAATATTGGTAATAATGCTGCTGGCATGGCGCTTGGAATTATGTTCATTATTATATATTTATTTTGGAAAATGTTTTGTGGTTCCGCTCTAATTGGCAAGTTCATATGGTCCTTTGAGATTATGCAAGGTGTAAGGAAACGATTTTGTACAACTGAGTTAATGTGTTTGTTCACATCTGGTATATTAATTTTTACATATTTTGATATGTCGATTCAGTTATCTTGAAAGATTGTTAAATAATAAATTTATGTTCATTCAGAATTGATACTAAGGACAGAAGGTATATACCTATACCTATGATTGTGTGTCGTTACATATTAAGCTTAAAGATCCTGACTGAAACAATCATTGTTGGAAGTACAGAAAAAAATTCGGTACATATGTATATATTTAATTTTTTTTAGCTTAATGTTTATATTTATTACTTACCCTTAATGCGACTCTAGATTTTGGTAAAAGTTTCAGCACAGGTTATAATTTATAGTAACTTAATTTCTTGTGGCTTCAGCCTCGACAAATGATAATACATGATAGCACATTTCTTTCTATAAAATGACCCAATCTAATCGCTTTTTCTATAAACTGTATTCCAGTGAAAAAGACAGTTGCATTGCCCCCTAGGAAGAATTGTAACGACTCGGCACATCAAGACTTTTTAATTTTACATAAATTTGGTAATCTTGCTATTTTGTCAGAGTGACTAGGCTTTTCAGGCTTCCGAATACTGACCACTTAAGTCTGTAAATCTTCATTTCATGACTTTAAGGGCCTGAATAGATCTCTATAGTTCTTTGCGATATTAGAGAGTCTATTCGTGATTATAAGTCTGGTCGCATCTGTGTGGCTAGGCGCGATTTGAACAGTTGCCTTATCATAATTCTTGTTTTGCTCTTGGAAAAGTTGTCTCCTCCAGAAAATAACAATTATTAAAAACCGACTTAAGCCTCAGCGTTATCAAGGATAACGAAATCGATAGATAACTGATTAGAAAGGAGGCTTTGGTAATGATGATAACATAATTGAGACAGAAGAGAAGAGGGCAATAAAGATGGACTTTGAGGGAGGAAACTGTGAATATAACCAGCAGGTACAAAAAAATAAGATCTATTCTTCTGCACCACTGGCGCCGTGAATAAAGTCATTATGTACCTAATAATCAAAACTGCAACTAATTAGTTGCCTGGCTCCTCGAAACGTTCAAACATCCAGAATCTTGAAGATTGCCTTTCTTTTTTTTAATAATTTTATTTTTACGGTCCCTCTTGGTCTCCGCCCGGCAATTTACTAAAAGCCTCACAATTTGTGCGAAAAAAATTGCAACCTAGACGGCTATGCCAAATAACTCGCCAATTGACACCATACTAATGAAATAAATAAATCCCCAAAAAAATTGTAGGGAAATGGGGAATTAGGTCATAATGAAATAAATCCCCAATTTTAGAGAATAAGTTCATGCCTCTTTGGGGACTAACTTCAATTGTATTGATTTCTTGACAAGTCTCATAACTCGAATATTAAAAATTTGCCACTGGAAGTGTTTGACGGAAATACAAAGTGTTTTATATCATGTGCATATAACCCGAACAAATTTTTTCATCTTCCCCGTTCTTTGATTCGATTGGGCGGTGTTTTTTTTTTAAGTGCAATTTTTATTTACTATTTTTCATGACAATAACTTAATTGCTAGGGAAAATAGCTTAAAACTAGCTTAAATAACATGATGTTTATATCTTACTTACTGACCAATTACAGGCGCTCTAAGATAAACTTATTTCTTAAACTAAGTCTTTCGACGTGAACTAACATACTCTTTAGTTCCTTAACAATGCTAACTATAAACTAAGAAAATAAGGTTTTAAAAACTTAGTAAAAATGCATTTTGCTTTTTATTTATAACTATTATTATTATATTAACTAAAAAATACTTAAATAACTTATTTCTAGCTTAAAGTATACATACAAGACAGGCAGAAACACACACACATGCGTTGTGTGTTCTTGCATGAGCACTATACTAAACTTAACTAAACGACCTTAACCTAATTAAGTCAGCCACTACTCTTACGACAACAAAAAACAAAATTATGTAACATAGAGACGGCGGCCAACTTTGCCCTTGTGGGCTAATCGTCGATGGGGGGATGCGACGAACGAGTTACTTCCCTGCACTCTGTCAGACACCAGAATTGTCGGTGCTGGCGTACTATTTCTATCATATCGCGGTATGAAACCGCCCTACTAAACCGAAGACTCTCCGCAGAAATGTTGGCGACGTCTCGTTCGTAACTGTGTCGCTTATCCACAGCTCTTCGGACAATGTGGAAGTTAAGCGGAATCTATTCTGGATCAGACCTATCGAGTCTAGGTAGAGGAAGGTCTCTGGGGGGACAAAGCCGTTAAGGCGCACACTTTCTTGATACAGGTCATTTGGGTAGAAAACCTTCTCTCCAGTGTCGAACAAATCTTTCGCCTTCAATTCGGCGGTTCTCACCTATTTATGAGCATATGGTATCATAGTTTGTCGAGACTTTTATGCAAATCTGTTAAAGGTTGACCCTTTGTCGCCTGAATTGCTTGACTCAGTCTTCATTGCCGGTATGGCTGTTATAAATAAAATATATCCAATTAGATATGCACCAAATGACACACCGAGTCTTTAAGACCTAATTATTGTGACCAACCGAAGCAAAGTACTCATTCAAGATCAGCTGTATCTAAACGGATTCTCAAATCATGATCTTATCTTCTGCACATGTGATAACGACTTAAGCCGACGGAAAATTCCTCTGTTCCAGTTTAGAAACTACAAACCTGTGGATATTAGCTCGCTTTTCTTGGATGCAACTCAAATGCCTTGAGATGACTGCAAATACGTTGCAAATGTAGACGAAAAGTTAGAATGTATACAAACTTGTGTAACCGAACTGTTTGTGTGCCTCATTAAACAGTTCGTATACTCAACAGAAAGTGTCACTGGTTCACTTCCGAAGTGCAAGCACTGTCATATCAGACTAATTAAGCAGCACGTTTGGCAAAGAAAAATTTCTACGCTTCGAAGCTATCATAGATGGACGACTCACCTCGACAACAACAACTTTGAGCTTATCTAAGAAATCTGGACGTAGGAGCAACAAAAGATAAACTTGACTGTGCACATGATTCTAATGCACTAAATGATCCTTTCATCGGCAATAATTCTTACCAATCAATTTATGAACTCACAAATTTAGCATGAAGGTGTATACCTTCTGATGATATTTTTGAATTTAAGGTGGTGACAGAAAGTGATATTGCCGAAATCATTCAATGGCTCAAATCGAATGCAGTTGGGGGTGATAATATTCTCTGTACATTTATAAAACTTATTTTTGCCTCACTTTTAACTGTACTTACCCATCTCATCAATCACTGTCTCACGATCTTTAACCATCCGTTACCTTGGAAAAAAGGCAGAATTATCCCAGTTGCAAAAAAATCACACCCATTAGTGCCAAGTGATTATCACCCATTTAGTATTCTACCATGCTTGTCAAAAGTTCTGGAGAAAATACTTGCAAAGCAAATCAGCTTCATCTTGAAAGGTAAGACCTTTTGTGTGAAAATCAATCTAGTTTTAGATCAAATCATAGCTGCTCAACTGCGATTGTAAAAGTCCTTGATGATGTAAGACTTAAGTTTAATAAATATTGGCTAACAATTTTGTGCTTACTTAATTTCTCCAAGGCATTTGACAGGATAAATCATAATATTTTGTGCGAAAAACTAGGATTTTATATCGGCTTTAGTTAAAGTGCCATTTACCTTATAAGAAGCTACCTATCCAATAGAACCCAAAAAGTAGTGATCAACTCTGGAAGTCTCTCTGAGGGAGTGCAACAGGGATCGATTTTGGGTCCCATTCTCTTTAGTATGTATATTAACGACTAACCTCAATGTGTGCTTTCACCTCTTTGCTGACGATATACAGATATACTTATCGAGGCCTATTGGTCTCATTAAAGAGTTAGTAGCTAGAATCTATGCTGACTTAAATGAAACACAGGCGATGGTTATATCGAAAAAGGAATACAACACAGATGACTTATCATCTTTTTTTATCCAATCAAATATAATACAGTTTCTTTAGTCCGTTATCAGTTAAGGCTTCAGAGTAAGCAACAACTTATCCTGTCAGCTCAATTATCGCACGCATATACGGGACACTCAGGAAAATTTGGATTTCTTACAGTTTTATTCCATTAACGATTACCCAAAACTTTACTAATGCCCATCATCTCCTACGCAAAAGTCATTTATCCAAAACTAGACTTTGTGTCTGAACACACTCCTTGTTGCCATTAATGATATAACTCGGTACGTATATGGTTTGCGAAGATACGACCACATATCAACATACCAGGCATATATCTTGGGTTGCACTCTTCCCCAGTTCTTAAAAGCCCGAAATTGCATATTCTTACATAAGATCATATACACGAAGTCGCCGGCTTATTTGTTTAGAAAAATCAACTTTTGCCAGTCTACGAGAATATTATACCACCGTCAGTTAATTACTTAAATTCATCGCGCCTTTTCCTTTTCAATAGCGTTCGTCTTTGGAACTTTGGCATTAAACATTAAGAAAATCAGAGTCTTAACACGTTTTAAGGATAACGTACTTTTCCACTTCTCTAGTCAGCCCTAATCGATGGTCTTAAAATTCTCTTTATTCTTATATCTTTTCCTTTCATCTTCTTCATTTCCATTCCTGTTTCTTCCATTTTTTGTTCTTTTTAAATTAAATGAGTTATCATTATTTATTATTAACCTATACTCTTATCGTTTAGGGGGCGTTCAAGTATTTTGTTACGCAATTTAGGGGGAGGGGGTTTCAAAAATGCAGGCAGATAGACACAGGCACATAACGAATCTTATAATGGTTTCGTTTTTCGGAACCTAAAAAACACTGAAAATCAAAATATAAATCTTTGTGGACGGCAGTGTAAAACATTATTGGCTGGTAAGCATAAAATATACAAAAACTTGAAAAGATTCCAAATGGGCTGTTGTTTGATATAACGCAAGCTACTGATCCTCCCATGGAAGTGGTAATTACATGTTCTGCAAAATGAGGCGTTCGGTTCAACACCCCTATTTAATTTGGAGTTGCAAACCAATGTTTGCTTCACAAAATACCTAAACGTAAAATAGAACTATCACTCTTTTCCACACCAATGTGCGCCAAAAACCAATTTTTCTTTAATCTTCATATCAATGAACACTAAAGCCTCAAAGCAAACATTTACAAAGCTCGATTTCGTTTCACCAGTTCCAATGTCATTCTCTGGGGGATGTGCTCCAACTATTTGCTCTGTCGTTGTATGGTTAAAAATTTCCCTCTGAATAAACAAAACGCTCGATTTCGATTATGAATTTTCGATTGTAATTGCCCAAAACGCCCCGAACCAGACGCAGACGGCTTGTGTGTTCGAGTACTCCATACATGTACATCACAACAGGCGAGGCGCATGAAATTTCGTCAAGACCCATTTCCGTTTAGAGCTTGATGGCTGGCGTTGACGCTAGCGTTAGCGGTGGTGCCAGAACGTTTAGGTTGATCGGTTTTCTGTTCGAAAAGAAGAAAAACCCGCCCGAACGAGAACCCTCGTCTCTATGACAGAACATAAAGGTAATCATATTACCTCGATTCGAAATGAATTCATAACTGAATTTTCGTCCTTCCGTCACATCTCGCTGGTTCGGCAGCAGCCAATGAGTTGGGCATCATCGTCTCCCTTGGTTGTGGTTGTTTCTTTCATCAACTACCTTATCCGCCACCCCTTCGTGGAGGGGTTGAAAAAATAATCATAAAAACAACAACAGCAGCAGGAGAAGAAAAACTTTTTTTTTGTTGTTTCATTTCGTTTCAACACCTTCAGGCGATTTCGGTTTCGTTATCTGGTGGAACCGACATCCACAGAAGAAGATGGCTTACACTCCTGCATGGCACGGCACAGGTATACAGCCAGAGAACATCAGCAGGAGTAGGACTCAGCTTGCCAACGGATACGAGTATACACAAGATACGTAGGCTTTGAAAATAAATATTTGGGATGCTATTTTCGAGGGCATGGTAAATGGTGGCTTGAATTCGAGGGTGGAGTACGGGGTTTGGGAGTACGTACTTTCTAAGCGCCCAGAGGGTGGAAGGTAATTGTTTTTCTTTACCATACTTTTTTATTTTCATGTTTTTTTTTCTGCCCTTTTGTTTGAATTCGTTTTTTGGTTCTCTGAATTGTTTCGTAAATAGGTTTTTTTGTACCTCTCCGTTGTCATTTCTTTGCGAAGTACTCACAGAAGGATGCCACAGAGAAAAAAAAATTGGAAGAAACCGCCGAGGGAAAGGCTAAATTGGAGAGATGATGATGCAATGACGGAAGTTGGGCTAAAGTTTGCTTGGCTTTAATGCTTTATGTTTTAGGGTAAATGTTTGTTTAACAGACGATTGTGACAAAGAGAAAACTGTGCGTTGAAAAGTTTGAAGTACGAAAGTGCAGAAACAAAAAAGTACATCGAAGAGTTAGGCTGGCTACAGAACCTCAGAGAAGAATCTAGCACAGGTCGCTTTGCTTAGAAATCAACGAAACATACATATCCTGTAATGCATTCATATCAGTGTAGTTTTTGGTTGAAATAGTATTCAAAATAACCACCAAGGTTTTCCATCAATTCGCATATACGAACTGAACAATATTGTTCATAACTAACGCTTTTCCTGAAATCACATCCATGAAATTTCAACATCCAATTAAGTCAGCGACACAAGATTAAAATCTTCAAAACGTATCATCGACTAATATAAGGTTAATCTCGAAGTGAATTTTCTTCACAAATCGAACATCCGATTAGCGAAAGACTTGGCAAAAGGATGAGGATTAATTCTTTTCCCTTGAGGAAACATTTAAGCATCTTAATGGACAGGCATTGATGGATAGAAAACTACAGTAAACTGTAAACTACTGCAACAATTTTCATGCCAGTGGAAGGTCGACGTAGTGAAAAAAAAACCTTAAAGCCGAGTAATTCCGACTGACTGTTTTTTTTTTTTTTAAATAAAAACCAACAAAATTGAAGAAGACAAAAAATTTGTTCCTTGCCAACTCTAAGCTTTTGACGAAATGTGGGATAAATACTTGATGCACAAACTAAGATAAGTTTTAGCGGCGCACATTTAAAAATGCTACTTAAATCATTTTTAAAAAATAAACTCTGCCGAGTTATATACGGAAATGATTTAAGGGCAAAACCGAATGTTGCAGTCACGCAGTCAACCATTTAAGAGGCTTTCTACGGATTTACGAGTATCTTTGTCACAACGCACGACCTCAAAAATAAAAACATAAAATAAGGCTTCAAGAGGGTAGCGCGGTGTCATGTAAGGAACATGTTCTGTACTCTTAAATTCGCGAAGGTTTCGCGACAAAAATAAAGAGAAGAAATATATGCTTATCCATTTAGTTAAATTAGAAAATACATATATAACTTGGATTTTTTGGGCTTTTCCAAAACCGAAGAAAAATTTCGGAATTCTAATTTTAAGAACATATGTATTAATAAATTATTTTAAGCACACAGCTATTTGAAAGCAAACAAACTATCAGACGACAGAGTAACGTTGTTATTATAACCTAACAAGTCAAAAAAAAAAAAAAATCCCAATCCAAAACAGATGTGAAATAAATAACGTCAAACCAAAGTAGAGAATAGGTCTTCTCCGATGGGGTGGCACACAATATTTTCCATCAAAATCCACACATACTCGTAAGGTATTATTATTTTCCAACTCATTCCGTTAGCGAGCGCTACATTGCGCTTCTAATTAAATCCCAGTTTAAAAATATTATCATCCGAGTTTCATTAGGAAGCTTCATAGACCCGGTATTCATTCATTTTAACGCATTTTTATTTGATAATTCATCTTCCTGACATGCTAGACAAAAACGCTTAAATCTAGTTTTATTAACTTAACTATTAATAAACTTACTTACTGGACCTTTGCTCTAAGCTGAGCCTAACTTATTAAAAATATGTCTTTCGACTGTATTCTATATATTATAATGATTGATCATAATTTAAAAACTAAGAAAACTTTTTTTTAAATTAAAAACTTGGTAAATGGACTCTTTTAAATTTTGCTTAAACTTATCCTAAAATGTTTAACTAAAAACTAATCTAAAACCTAAAAAAAAAATAAACTATATTAAATAAACATTAAAACAACTTAACAATAAAATTATAAATATTTACACTACCTTAAACCTATGTAAGCCGGCCAAAGCTAACTGGACATGCTATTTTGTTATTATGGACACTCAAGATAAAAATGAAGAAACGACAGAGTTCTACTCTTCGTTCAGCCACCAATAGTGTTGATGTTGCTTCACGACATCATCTCTATCGCGGTCTGATACGGCCCTACTAAGCCGAAGAGTCTCCGGTGAGCTATTTGCGACGTCTTGGTCGTAGTTGACTCGCCCGTCCACAGCTTTTCGACCAACGTGGAAGTTTGGACCAGACCTTTGCTGTCTATATAGAAAAATGCTTCAGGGGGAATATAGCCGTTGAGGCGCACTGTCTCATGGACAATACATGAGTCACATTCCCAAGAATACACTACTATTTTAGCCAGCGATACTACAAGATGCAGGGTCATAAGTCCCATTTGTAGTTTCATAATTATTTAGAAGAGGGATAATTAAAAGGACTAACTGTTTTTAACAGATCTTCGGAAAAAGATGAGGTCTGAGTCCTTTATCAATGAATTGAATAGCAAGAGTTATCCAAGTAAAAGTATTTTTTCATTTAAGAATAATACTATTCTGTTAGGAAACCAAGAAATATCACGTATAACTTAATCAAACACTGAAGCGAAATTTTTTGTCTGTTTAGGTTAAAATGGGTTCAAATGGATTCAAACAATTTTGGGTTGGTCGAAATAGAAATATCAAAGCCTTAAATCTCAAGTTTGTTTTAAGTCATAACTTTAATCCTTTGGTCCGGGATAAATACGCCAAACGAATGCTCAATGAAGGTGTCACAATGCACTGCAAATCGTTACGTTGGTCAACGATATCTGCATGAGGTACGCTTATTAATAAATGTGACCAAGTGCAGGTCAAACACGCACACGATGTACCACCATATATAGCGTTCTTCTTGCCGTAAAATTGAGTTGCATTCTGAGTTAATTCAAAATTTTTCATTGCCTCATAAATTGTTGCGTATTGGCCTGATAAATTACATTCTACTACTCCGGAATATAAAAGATTTCGAGAGATTTTTACTTAAACATGATCACTGATATATTCTTCAGGTCAATTCGAGTGTATTCATTTACACCTTTTAAATGTATATAACTCTATCTTACAACTGAGTTTATTTTATTTTTCAATTTCAAGGGGTTTATAAAAAAGGTATCATGTTTAATTGCAAACTCGGAGTGTCTTCGTAGCGAAATCGATTGAACAAATCTTGAGAGACTCCATCTAAGACACTTGATTTTTCAATGGTGCAGTCATTTTAGCATGGAATAGCGAAGACAAGGAATTTGCCAGGATTTTGTTTTTTCTATAACTTTTAAATGCCCTTAACACAAATTGAACAACATTTTGACAAATCTCCTTCTTGTATGTAAATCTTCTTTGATGTAACAAGGTTCAAATCAGCGAAACTTATTTCGTTCGGAACAAACGACAGTCAATACCACTTATGTTCTTAGAAAAAATAAACATTAAATCATAGGCAACTAAACAATTGGTCAAATACAAGCCTACATCCTCTTTGTGTGTTTTCCTCAGCTTATAATTTAAAAGAAAAACTTCGAGATGACCCTGGAAGAAAGAAACCCATCTAAAAGAAACTCCATTTGTTTCTTGAGGATTTAACGGAAAATCAAAGAGAATCATGACCCGAATTGGATATGTGAACTTGCCTTGCTATCTCCGGCATTCGTATTCAGCACCTGCTGACAAATCATATTTCGTACAAGTCCTTCAGTTGTGGGGGTTAAGGAAAAGCTTAAGTTTTTCAAAGTGTCATAGGATATTCCTGATGGCACTAGATTTGCACTGATTATCTCATTCGCTTGGAATATCAAGTTATCTTTATCCTGGTATTTTGGGGGGTTAAACATTCTGGCTGGGAGGCACTAGAGAGATGCAATTATGTACGAGTATCTATCGAAGTTTTTTCCGGGATAATTTATCTGCAGATACTTTGAGCGAATTTACGAAAAAAGTTGACGAAGTTGGATAATTTGTGCAATTCATTTGAGCTCGTCAAAATGTTGTCTGTTTTTGTAGAGCATAAGATAATTTGAGAATTATACTTTGGTGATATTGAAGCAACTACACTAGAATGATTTTTCCATAATTCCATGTCATTTTTAAGTGTAAATTTCGTACATTTCGCGTCTTCAGGTTTGAACTTTTTGCACTATTTCATCAAGCGATAAAAATTATTTTTTTTACTTTAACTTATATATTTAAATTGAAGCTACCAGTAACGACCAAAAAGTACTCAAAAATGAAAAATTATTTTTGTATCAGGTAGGCAACTAAGTAATTGCGGATTTACTAAACACAATTTTTTCATGGAACGAAATAACTTTATTCTGTAATGTATTGCCCATTTTGAGCAATGACCTTTTGTCATCTTTCAGGCAGCATCATAGTTCCACGTTCACAAATTTTCTGGTTTTTATCAGCAAAAAACTGAACCAGGTACGATTTGATCATCATTTTTATTGAAATTTTAACCATTCAAAGAGTTTTGCAAAGATCGAAATAAAAAGTAATCAAATGGTGCAAGATCAGGACTATATGGTGGATGTGGCAAAACATCCCAACCAATAATTTCCAATAATTTTTGCTGACCAAAAATGTGTGTGGCCTTCCATTGTCAGAATGAAATACAACACCTTTTCGATTTATCAATTCGGGCCGCTTTTCTTCAACTGCATTCTTCAATTTTGTTAGTTGTTCAATGTAGACATCTGAATTGATCGTTCGGTTGGGTGGTAAGTAGACAAATCCTTTGTAATCCCACTAAACTGATAACATACTATAACTTTCTTTTGATGAACATCAGCTCTTGATGTTGTTTGAGCTGGTTCACCTAGCTTGCTCCACGATCTTTTTCGATTGACATTGTTGTAAACAACCCATTTTTCATCACCAGTTATCAATCGGTTTAAAAATGGATCATTTTCAACAAATCGCAGATATTAATGCGTTGTGTTAAATGATTTTCTTTCAGTTCATGAGGAAGTTTTCGTACATAACAAAGTTGTTTTAAGCGATTATCAATGCATGTATGTGATACATGAAGCTTCTCTGCAATGTCACGAGTCGCACTGTGACGATCCGAATCGATTATTGCTTTGATTTGGTCATCATCAACTTCAACTGGACGACCAGAGCATTTTTCATCTTTAAGTGAAAAGGCATCAGAAGCATTCTAAATTTACCTAGTCCATGATGACCCGTTTTTCCACAAACTTCGTCTGATCTCAAATGAAAAACTTTTGTTTACCAAAACGCATTTTGACTAGTCTTATGTCAAAATTTAACTATCCAAATATTTAAAGATTTAACGTCAAAAATCAGGCTTTTTGTCACACATTTTTCGTGGACTATAGTTCATGATATACTGACCAATTTTTGCACAATCCTGATTTTGACCTCAAAGGACTCGCTTTTGTTAACCAAAGTGCTTTTCAGCTAGTTTTATTTCGAAATACAAATAATCCCAAAATATTAATATTGTCTTTTAAAAATCATGTTTTTTGGCACAATTTTTTCATGGGCTTTTGTTAATGAATTTCAGACCTTGTTTTCCACAAGCCTGGTTTTGGAATCAAATAACTTGGTTCTGGTTACCGTAGTGGTTTTTAACTCGTTTTTTTTTTGTCGTAATATAATCAATCCAAGCATAAAAAATATACAAAATCAAAAATCATGCTCTTTGTAGTAAAATCCATGATTTTCAAACATGATTGTTCATAATCCGCGTTATGACCTCAAATGTCGTACTTATGTTTGTCAAAGTGCTTTTTAACTAGTTTTATTTCGCACTGTAAATAATCCAAATATAAAAACATTTTATTTAAGAAATCATGTTTTTTACCTTAATTTTTCGTGAATTTCAGACCTGTTTTGCACAATCCTGATTTTGACCTAAAATGACGAGCTTTTAAAGTGAAACTTTCGCTTAAAATTTTTTTGTATCTACATGTATAGGTAGGCAATTATTTTCTTGATAATCTTTGGGTTGGACAGTACCCAAAAGTTGACAAACGATGATTCTTCCCTGAGCGACCCCTTTCAAAGGAACCCCAAGCTGGTGACAACTCCGCCTGGTTCGGGACTACCTACGAAAGAGGAGGTCGGGTAGGAGTCTCATTGTCAGAGAACGAACTGCTAGCCTCGTGCCAGGAAACGTTAAAAGGAGACGTGGAACACGTGAACACGCTGAGCACGAATGCGTTTTTTGTTTACCAAAGTGATTTTTAACTAGTGGTCCATGGTGTATAATTTTAAGACCTAATTTTGGATAATCCTGATTTTGACCTGAAATGACTGGCTTAATATAAACAATCCAAACATGAAAAATAACTCAATTTATAGAACATATTTTTTTGATGCAAACCGTTCAGGCGCACAAGAGACATCAGTGCTGCACACAGGATCCATTAACTCTTATTTGTCAATACTTGCTACTGAGGCTACTACGAAGTATGATAGTTTTGGGAATTGCTAAAGCGGAGGCTGGTGGACTTCATGCTTTATTTTATCACCATTGGTGAAGGATGGATCCCATTGTACAAACTAGTGGATGGGTTAGACCCTGTCATTGACCGGAAACTGATGGTCACACAAATTAAGATTCTGGTCGACAAATTGGATAAGTGAAGAACGAGGTATCACTTGGCTCTCCTATGATTAGTACGTTGGCCGATGACCCCGTTTGGAGAAGATACAAGTAAGCTTCCATTATGAAGACATACCTACTTGCTCGTACATTTCTTAATTGCCACTTCCAAAGGCAAATTGTATTTACTCAAAGGGTAAAAAAAAACTTTAAACACTGTTGCGAGAAGTTTATCCAATCTAAGCTCGCATCTTAATTAAATAAAAACAATTCTTTTGTTTAATCATTGCCAAACGTAAAAATATATTTGCGTTTCAAAAAATAAGTAAGGTCCAAGCTACATATTGCTTTTTCATCAATATATTAATACACCTTCTGACCCTGGCCTACTATCACTGGCTTAGAGTTGGGACTGGAGATGGCAGGATTGTAAGCCGGCTTTGCAACAGGGTCCTGCGGTTTTAGGTTGACATTAGAAGGTGCACTAGTTAAGGGAACACGTCCAGCACCATTTTGTGATGTGACCACATCAGCAGCGGCAACGGCAACTACCACCAAAAGGACAAGTACCATGACAGCCTTTGAAAGAAAATAACAAAAAAGAGTTAAGGTTTAAGGATTCAATACCTCTCACACTCACCTTCATTTTGATTTTTTAATTGAGAATTGTTTTTTGGAAAATACTTTGTAAGACGGAAACGTTGAGCTCGGATGAACAACTGTTGATCTTGTCTGGCGTGCGGCCCGCATTTATACGGATTGCAGATGCAATGAAATTAACACTCTATTAGCTAATACGTGTGACCGCACATTTCGGGTCGGTGAGATTTCGCTTGAATTTAATGACTCATAAAAGTTCTTTCGCGACGTCATTTAATTTGTTCGCACAAAACATCTAATTGTGCTAGAATTATTTGTAAACACTGCTCAGACGATAGTCTGCGGTCCCGCGCTATCCAAATACGATATTATTTTGGGTCTTCTGGGGTTACCCGCTCGGGGCTGTCATGCGGTGATGAGGTGATAATCAGGAGGCGTGCCTCGAAGGTGATGATGTTTCATTTAGTCTGGAATTCTGTGTTGATCGATCGACATGTAGACCGCAATCGTGAGTATCTCAGTTTGCTTATAAACTTAATATAAATTTCCACTAAGGTCTTTCGCGATGTAACTTTTAGCGAGGAAAACAGTCATGAACCATTAACCATATTTTATTAAATATTAAAAACTATATTAAAGTGCATTCGGAATGAGCTTTAAAAAATTGATGTTTGATATGCACTTAGCGTTACCTTTAACTCAGTCGGCCCGCAAACTCATTGATTTTGACCTTAAAGCGTCGTTTAAATCTTCGCAGCATTTCTTAAAAGTATTTCCATTTGTTGATTTAGAGGATTCATTGGACAACTGCATCATCAGGGGCATTCTCATGCAGCTTAAGTGAATTAAGTCTAAAAGTTTGAACGTTTCGGTCAGGTTTGCTAAAAATATCACCGCCGTTAAGAGCTTGACTGAAATCTTACATAGGTGAGCTTTGAGGCAATATCAGTAATTGGGCTCCTTTGAAACTTTTTTTGTCATAAGATCCTGGTCAAAATATTTGGCTTTTTGGGTGCTGGAAATGACAGAGTTCATATTTGAAGTAAAATTGCTCTGAGTGATGAAAGATGAAGCTCACTTCCAATTTACTGTGTACCTAAGGGAAGAAATCAGTCCCATCTGAAAACACCAGAGAAATAGTGGAGCAAAGTCTTTGGGGCTTCTGGGCTTTATGCAAATATCAAAATCAAGAAATGTGGCTGGTTTATCATGTTTTTCGGTTCCTTATATAACGACTCGTTGCTTCAAACCCATTCCTGCAGCGTTATTTATTACACAGGTGGCTGTTATATTTAAGTTTCCCTGTAAAAAAAATGTATAGAGTTTTTCGGTTTATTGAAACAAAAGACTGAATATTCTAGTTTCAAATCCTACATACATTAAATGGATTTCATTTATTTCTGTTGTTTTGATACTTCAATTCAATTGAAGTTCAATTCTCACTGACATAGAAGAAAAAAAAATTATACAGTGAAAGCTTGAACCTCAAATAGAGTTCTAAACTTGTGAGCAGGCATAGACTTTTTTAAAATAAGAAAAAAGCTATCTTCATACTTATTTTGCTACCCCTCTATATTTGTTCCAATTACTTCGCAATGAAGAGGCTCAGCTATGATCACAAAATGTAAAAAAAGTGGCTAAGTGAGAGTTTACTCTCACACAAAGGGTTCCGCACCTCCCAAGAGTATACTACTCTTTATATTTCTTTAATTTTATCAGTACCATTATGCTTGCCACGACCGTGAATGTGTTTTGCTATCGCAATTAACGATATTAAGGGGGGAATTAAGTTAATACGTACGAAAAAAGGCATGCTTCTGTGAATTTTTGGTGACGACAAAGTTTAAAATCTCTTTATACAAACGAATAGCACATTAAAGTATGAGATTTGACGAATATTGTATCAATTAATACATATTATAAACCACGGCAATGGCAAAAGAAAAAGTAGACCCTCATAATTTAGTCTAGAAATACCAAAATCAAAAAACATTTCCATGATGACAGGACGGGGGTAGGTCATTGATAAAAAAGCAAAACAATTATGGGCCAAGAATCGAGCCCTGCGGTACTCCTTGCCTGACAAATTTAAAAGTCGAATATTTAAGGCCGACCTTTTGCTGCCACTTAGATAGCTGCAAATTAAACTAACCGCCCTCTCACTTATTTGAAATAACGCCGTAATTTCCAACACAGAATGTACCGAACCAAAGGCCTTTGAGAAGACGAGAGTTATGAATATTCTGTCTGATGTCATCTATTATTTTGAGCATAGCTCTAAAACCAGATTGCAGTGGATATAGTAAAGAGTGACGCTCTAGTTGAAAGTTTATTTGTTTGGCTACAAGCTTCTCAACAACCTTCGAAAGGCAAGGTAAAATGCTTATCGGTCTGTAGTTACCAGCTGAATTAGCTCTACGACTTTTGGCAACTTTTTTTTTGCCTTTGCTAGTTTCCAGATTTGTGGAAACGTGAAGGACATTAAGTATGGAAGGAGGAATCAACTTTATGAACCGTAGTGGAACTCTATCTTCACCAATGGCATTCGATTTGATAAAAGATGTAGCTTCAATTACATCAGCATGCGTCACTGTACTGAAATTCAGCTCAGGCCGTGCATTAATGGGGTTGCAGGGATGAGGATCGAAACTTGTTGTTTGCAGCCCATTCGAAAGATAGTGATTCTGATGCTTGTTTGTTATAGTTGTAAACGTATTCAAGAAACTACTTTTAAGAAGGGATTCGAGAGTACTGAAAAATAAGAATAAATTTAAACATTGAATATCCTTGTGTGCCTTCAATGCGTAATCAACACACAACGTCATTCAATGTTTATATTTCTCTTTATCATTCAACCCTTTGTCTTGAGCGATTTAATGAAATGCTCGGACAATCAAAACTCAAGCACACTACAAAATTAGAGGAATTATAATTTTTTTTTAATAATATTGAGTGCAATTATTACAAATCTAAAGAAAGGAAAAATAAGGAAGTTGAGAGTTTCCCAAAACAACACCAAAATGCAAAAAGCTTAATATGCTGCTGCAAGCAATTTTCTTCCCTCTTAAAATATCGTCCTTTGCGATTGGGTCTGTTACCCAAAGAAGATTGAGGGGCAATTTATAAGGAATATCGGCGAACCCGGGAATATTCCAGTCAAAAACCCAACAGAAAGAATACAAGCCGAGCTGTCCTTGACAGATTTTCCTTTGCATCTGATCCGCTGCTTTATATAAAATTCGGGTTTTGATGAGTGAACAGTCACAACCTTCCACGAGTAAAAAATTGGTTAAAAAACCGCATCTACGACTTTTTTAACGCATCAAGTTGGGAAAACTCAGATAGTGATTGAAGTTCCCTCTATGCACATAAATAATCAGAACATAAGAGTTTGTAAAATACAATGTAAATATGTTTCAAAAAGCAAAGTATATAAGCAAAAATTTATATTTTTAAGAAAACCTTAAACGTTGAAATTTGTGGATAATTTTTTGAAAAAATTACAGTCAATATTTAATAATTATTTAACTTTTTATTAAAACGTGTATTACTATTAAACGAAACGTTTTTTTTTCAGTTAAATTTCGAATTAAATTCCGCTTGAATATAAAAAATTTCACACAGTGCCGGTGCCGGTGGCGGTTATTTGATGTGCCAAGATACTCCAGTTCTTCGTCTTGTCACACTGGCAGTAAAGATCTTGATTGACTTTAAGTCCGGGAAAGGGCCCAACTCAGCTGCATTGAAGTTTTTTTTGGAATGCACACTGGGTTTCCATCCACAGAAGATCCATTTAGCTATTTATGAGCTTCATCGTTGAAGTTAACTTTTCAATGAAGTTTTGAATAATCTTTAAACTTTTGCAGAATCAAATTTCGCATATCGAATGATCAACTGCATTTGTTAAATTTATTTGATCTCGCTAGGGTGTAGGCTAAGCTCTTCAAGAAAAGCCCGCCACAATAAGAACTGAGGCGTGAAATCGACTGATTCGATTTGCCTCCTTTTGAATTGAGGCATTAACACCCGCGATATTTTCGGTATCGGAACATTAAGAAGTGATTTATGTGGAATACCACCTTTGATTCCAAAATTTCAGTAGCGAATTCGATTTCCGAATAAGAGGGTACAAGGCATAAGCATAGAGCTAGAAAATCAGTTCAGTTTAAGAGTTGCGAGCACGGAAATGGTGGTAGGTAAAAGATTCAGCCGTTTATGCCGCGAATTTTCGACGCTCGCAAGGGAATCAAAACCTACAGGGTACTCAGAATTTTGAAATTTGGCATGAAGCAAGGTTTAATAGCACATCTTAAGGAAAAATTCAGAAAGCCTTAAATTTTTTGTGACGTCACATATATTTTTTAATAACTATAAACTTCTTGCCCTTTTCCTCATGAACGCTTAGAGATATAAAGTTGAAACTCATATCAAATACTTAGGTCTAATTGCCTTTAAGCTGTGACAGTTAAAAAAATTTATAATATTGACAAAAATATAAACAGACAGATTGCTTTTATTGCTCCTACAATATATTAATTTGCAAGTTATATTATAAAATAAAGTATTTGTGTTAATATAAAATAAAGGATTACTGAAACGATAAGGAGACCTTTGTCTTTAAAAATACCAAAGCTATGACTCGATTGTCGCGATGGGTTAACTTTTACTTTGTACGGAACCCTCGGTCCGCGATTCCTACTCGCAGTTGGCCGGTTTTTTTTTGTGGTATCCCCAAAGTTTTCTATTGGTTTTAATTCAGGGGACTGGGTCGCCCCCTTTAGGTAAGGTTAGGTTGTGCAGGGTCATAAGACACTAAGCACCATACTGGGCCCATCGCGATCTCTGATTTGGAGCAACACCCTAAACCTTCCCTAAGACAGTTTATTTCTCTACAAAATTTCAAAATATGTTTGTAGATGATGCGTCCTACTTCATCTAGGGTTTCAAAAAAGTAGTTGCCCAAACGTTTTCTACGGCTTTAAGCTATACTCTGGCTTCGACACTCAAATCACCGCAGTATCTGCATTCGTCCGCGACAAAGCCCAGTTTCCCTTAGAGTTTCTTCCTACTCACAATCAGCTTAAGAATTTCGTTAGTCTTTTTGCGGTCGAATGTAATCCATAGGGCCTTTGATACCTTTGATACTTTGGTCGGCTACTTTCATTTGCTTATCTAGCAGTATTGCCTTAAGGGCACACGCAGGAGGTTTAATGGGAACACTATTGGCCGGAAGTAGTTTACCCCCCATTTCTGGCTAATTCGTCCGCTATTTCCTTTCCTTCGATTTCGGAGTGTCCATTCACCCAACATACATAGTTTCACCTGATTCTGCGTGCATAATGCCTTTAGCATTTTGCGGCAGCTTCTGACTATTTCTAATTTAGTTTCACACGATTCTAGTGCCTAAAGCGCAGCTTGACTGTCGATGTAGATATTCCGGTCAGATGCCGATTTCATTTCTAGTACTACTAGTGTGTTTCGAGTCATTATTGGGATAGACCATTTTATTAATATTTTTTCTTAAGAGTATGACAACATATTTCTCAAGATGTCGACATAATCATGTTGGTCTAGAATCCCTCGATTTGGCATATTTCGTCAACACCGTAATATAAAAAACTTACCATAACCAAGGGCGATGAACAACCATGTTTGAAGATGTTTAGTAAGTTTCCTGTGTATAGAGGATGCCTAACAAGCTGCCGAGAACTAGTGCCACCTTACAAAACAGTCTTGGACTCATCCATGCACATAGTATTAAGCTATTGCGCCGCAGAAAATGAAGCAAATTGTCTAGCCAATAATATACGTTTTTTACGGCTTTTTTGTAACTAAAGATGATTTTCTTGGCCTACGCCCTGGTAATTGTGACTCCAGAATCTTTTTCGAATAATAATAGCTTTAAATTCCAAATTTATATCTTTTTGGATTTGTGCAGCCGACTTTCTTAGACCTTGTTTGGATGATCGTAAGGTCGTATCCATCCAGGCGTCTTGTTATTATTCCACCGTTTTGAGGCTTTGTAAAATATTTTAAAGCATTGACGGATCAGGAACAAAGAAGATTTGCATTCTCAGTGCAATACTTACCACTTTAATACAATAAGGTAAATAATTATTCAAAAAGTCCGTTCCTTTTGAAAAATATTTGTTTGTTTTCGAAAGATTTGCTAAACCACCATTGAAGTATCAAATATTAACAGAGCACAGCTCTATTAATGTGCGTGTATATTTCTTATATAATATGAATTTATTTTCTAAATTTTATGATACTTCTTCTATTTTCTTGTTCTCAACTATATATAGTATATGAGAAGATTTCGCATCTTTACTGTGTTAGAAATCCAATCGAAGCAATATAAATGCGTTTATCAGATTGACTTACAAAAGACTTTCGACACCACACGCTAAAGAGCTGATTTCAAAACTAAGTACACTTGCCAAACTGTTTCTGTCATACTTATTGATGAAGACTCCATATTTTGGTCAGCTACGTTTTCCGAGTATAATAAATATTTCTTCGAGTGAATAATTAAAATGGTGTTGGTTGGTTTACTTATACCTAGTGCTTTAATATATTTTTTGTTTTCAAATAAAAAGAGTGCTTAAAAATTCATTGCAACAGGAATTACAAAGCATTAAACCCTTCGTCCCGAACCTGTTAGCGATGGCTTATAAACTGTGTCGGAGGTGTCAGAATGGTCGGAGGACTTTTCAATTGCATCCTTTTCGATATTGCCATATTGTAAATCGACATTAGAATGTGCATCAACTAAGGGAATGCCTGCAACGCTCTTATGCGGTGTAACCTCATCAGCCACCACAATTGCAACCATCACCAAGAAGACATGTACCATGAGATCCTTTGATCGAAAAATAAAAAACAGTGTTTAACACAATTTCAAAAAACTCAAGAGCAGTTACACTTACCTTCATTTTGATTCGTTAATTAAACTTTTTTTTTTAAATAATTTATAAGAAGAAAAATCCGAGCTGGGCTATACAACTGATGTTTCTAGTTAGGCACGTAGCCCGTATTTATACAAATTGTGGTGGCTCAGAGATTAGCACCTTATTGTTTAAGTTTTCGCTTAAAGATAAAGAAACAACCAAATTCATTCGAGACGTCACTGGATTAGTTCATTAGTTCGCACAAAACAGCAAGTTGTTTACGCTTCAAATTAGAGTTTTCACATGGAAAGATTTTGATCTTGTCATCCAAATCAAGTTGTTCATTGTTTGATTTGATTAGGAAAATGGAATAAATTGCAGCAAAATGTTGCGTGTTTGAAACAGAATTCGTCATTTCTACAAAGCATGTTGAACAGAATCTCCCAAGAAGGGAACTACCATTTCTCGTTCTAATAGAAACTCTGACAAGCACATCAGAAATCAACCAATGGTTATAAAGCCTATGGTTCTTAAATGTCTTATACGCCAATCAAGTAAGGGTCGATGAAAGCATACCCGACGATTGTTCCTACTGGTTCTGATTGTCCGATTTTTTAAAAAAAAAAGCGATTCTATGTCTTGAATGAACACTTGGAATGATTCATTGATAAATGTTGATTCCCGCATTGTTGCTGGACAGCTGTCATGAGGAACAAAGGTTTGGTCATGGAGAATTAAACGGAGGCTATGCGCATTGAAACCTTGAACCATTCAGAGAGGTAGGATTCGAAAATTTCGTGGACCTTTTAGTCATGATAATGCAACTTCTCGCCATAAAGTGAACTAATAAACCGAGAAATTTGAGACGATTAAAGTGTTCAAACCTAGATATACCTACCGTGTGCAGACAATAGTGAAGCTTTGAAATTAATGAACGATAGGGACATCTCCCGTTTGGATACCTTCCAACGTACAATATCCGTAAAACCATAGCATAGTGCCTATCCGTTAATTCTCCCCAAGAATAACTTAAGCTTGCCACCGTTTTGTGTTGACGATATGACATGCAGAATTGAAATAAGTTTCCAAATCAATATCCTTTCATATTTATGTGTGTTCAGGTAAAACAGGTTTTGATTTTTACGTTTAAATATTACAAACGTTTTTATTATTGTTTCAGCAATTAATTTTTTTATTATTTACTTATAAGACTGAACATATCCATGGAAAAATTAAAAAGGGATAATGTGAGCATTTTATAATTTAATTGAAGTCCAAACCAACCCAAAAATAAGTGTTTTTCAGGGAAGAAAAGTTCTTTTAAGTATTTTTTTATTTCTCAAAAACTAATCCATGGTTAAGCAATAAAACCATTGAATATTGGATAAATAATTGCATCCAATAATGCAAATTTTTGTTAAAAATTGGATTGGAAGAAAAAAAAATTACAACTATAATTTTTATTTCGAAATGTTATTTCTCATAAATTTTTAACTTTTACAACTTAGGTCAGACGACATTTTAAAGGATGGGATCGTGGCTTGAGAAAATGCTTTGTACATATATAGCGTTAGTTCTTTCGTTGATTTAAAATATTTGTTTTATTTCCATTTTTAAGTCCATTTTTTTCAGAAAATTGCCTTCTTGCCTTCCTTCGATCGTTAATCGCATCTTATTCCTTATTAACTAAAAATTGCAGAAACTTTTTTTTTTGTGTATAAATATTATTTGATTATGTTATTGTTCTAAGCGTTAAAGAGCCTACCTTTCCGTATAATATAAAAAGACTAATATGTGATCGTAATTTGGCTCGAAGAAAGTGGACCAGATATAGAGACCCAACATTCAAATTCGAATATAAAATGCTAAATGAAATTATTAAAAAGAAAGTGAACATATTTCTTTTTAATATGGAATTCTCTTCTATCTAGCTTTACTGAAGGCTCCAAGCCATTTTATTCCACGTTTAAAAAAAGATAATTTTGTTCTGGTTATACAGATTGAAAGGGCAAATGCGCACGCTCAAACTTAAACTTACGCTGACGGAAGGAAACCGTCCGTAACGGATATTGATGACATATATTTAGTAAGTGAAAGCATTGGTTAAATCCTTCATTGGTTCCACAGTGAGCAGAAAAGCGGTTTGATTAGACCAAATTTCTATTAAATTTCTCAAAGCTTTGCCTAAGAGGGGGATCAAACATATCACTAACATATTAAAATTTTACCTCAAAATAAACTACTTTCCAAGAGCCTGGAAAGTCGCCAAAGTACTACCAATTCTAAAACCTTGAAAAGCGAAAGAAAATCCAATGTCCCGTATGACATAAGCCTTATTAGTTGCATAGGAAAAATCCTTGAAAAGATAATTCATTCAAAACTTCTTACCCATGTTGAATCTAATTTTATATTTCCAAGCGAGCAATTTGGCTTTAAAAGTCACCCCTCAACATGTCACCAAGTTCTACAAATTAAAAATTTAATTAAACAAGCTTTTTTCGAAAAAAAAAACATGTCCACAGGGTTAGTCTTGTTGGATATCGAAAAAGCATTTGATACGATTTGGCACAACGCAAGTCCAGAGATTTTTGTTTAACAGGTTCTTTACCGTTTCTATTGGAAACACAAACTCCTCCCTGTTCGAATTACCTGCCGGCGTACCGCAAGGCTCTGTACTTGGTCCCATCCTATTCAACATATTACACGAAGGTGGTAATTGCAATTTTATATCATTTTTGATTGATTGAATGCAATAAAAATTTATAAAAAAAATGGATGCATTCTGACAATGAATTAATATTGCAACTTGTATGATATAATCAAAATTCAAACCCACAGTATGTCATTATTACTGCCTCGTTGTATGCGTTTTGTGTTTGTACAAGTTTTTTTGTTATTAGGATTTTTTTATAAACAGTACCCCTAAGAGATAAAACCATCACTTTATAGATGTTCTAAAACTCTATAAATTATTTAAAGTTATGTTAAGATAAGCATAAGCATTACACATTAATAAAATAAAAAATGATTTGTTTTTATTTGACGTTTTTTTTTGAAATGTAAAAAAAATAAAATTAAACTTTAAATTTTCTTCTTTAAATAAAACTGCAGTGGATAATATTCTCATCTGGCTAGCACCATTAATATTACAGTCGACAAAGTACCAAGCTGATTGAAACTCGTATCTTTTTACTGATTACACCAAAACTAAGCTTGAAAAAGGGAAACCAAGACCAACAATAAGGACTTTTCACGGGCACTCCTAACAGGAATAATAGAAAAGATTTTCAACCTGTTTACCGAAATTTAAAAACACACCTGCCAAGGAGAAAGAAAACACTTCACTTCAAGCCGGAACAAAAGGACCACCTAGTCACCTTTTTTTTTGTTCTCCATCCCCTCAATGAAAAAAATGAATAAAATATTCTCATCTGGAGCGAAGGACTATTTATTTAACGCGAAGCTCATCCGTTTCCCAATTCAAACCCCCAGCAACGACTAACCCGGACAGCCAAGCCATTCATTTATTTCGAATTACACTCATCGCTGTGCTCGCGGACCTGCTGCTGCTTCTAAGGCACAAGTATCGCTCTGGGAGTTTTCGCCAAGACTCCCTCGGGAATCATGTCAAACAAGGCGCATCTGTTATCATCTGTGTATGTATCCTTCCTCTGTGTATCTCGCACCAATTCCACCCATAAATCGACTTGTAATTGTATCTAGTGTGTACTCAAACTTTGCACACAACAGTTTCATTTTTTTTTTTGTTGTTTGTCTCTTGTTACCCCCTCTTGTGTTCTTTACTTCGAGTTCGAGTTCACCGGCTCACCCTTTATTTTGGCCGTTTTCAGGGTTTTCACTTTGACGCAAGGACCCTTCGGTTTGGAAAATAAAAATTAAAATACAATCATCTCGTGCGAGAACATATGACCGAGCAATCCGTACAAGTGCCCTCTTGCAATAGAAGATATCCTGCAGGGATTCCTTGCCCTACGCTCGGGCTGGTTCCGTTTTGTTTATTGTAAACTGGAATGACTCCGATGTAAATCAAATCGTCAGATAATCGTGTTACAAAAGCAACTCTAGCAATCGAATTCTGGCGCACAGACGACGCGACGGGTGAGTCTGGTGAGGTGGAAGCTGTGTCGTCGAGAACCGGGTCGTTTGATATCAAAACCACCCCAGAGTTAATGACAGATATTTACTCAGTGTCTTGGGTTCAATCGAAAAGTTTTTTTTTTATGTCGTGTGTGTAGACAACAATCATCACGGCAGGAGGGTAGATTGGGGTGGAATTCCGTTTAATTTTTTTTTTGTGTGCTTGTCTTCTTGTCTGGTTGTGTCGAGCCAGTGGACGCTTGCTGGGTGTGCACACACGTAGAACAAACCCTGAAACAGCCCTAAATTGGGTTAGAATGCTATTTATTGCATTAGAAGCAAATTGCGGAAAAATTAGCGGCTGATTTTGGGATCATCTAATTATGCAGAGAATGTTTTGGCCCTCGTCTATTGACGCGCGTCAGTTTCTGGTTTATTGGTTAGATCGTTTGAGTTTCTGTTTTGACAATGATTGTAACGTGAGGTAAATACATTTTTATGCTATAGAGTCATTGAGAAGAGACGAAATGAACCCTTTCAAATGTGAGCGGCTTAAATTGAAAAAACATAGTGTCAAACACTTGTTGGGTTGCAAGAGAAGGTCTGAGGCTTTTTTCTACATCTTTCCAATGTTATTTATAAACACACAAATCTCAATCAAGAAGACAGATTTATTTATGAAAAATGAAAAAACGACGCTGAATGACCACCTTACCAGCTAGGAGTACTATGAGCTTTGATGAGAATGTTTGATTCCTTGGTAGGAGAAGATAATTCACGATTTCTGTAAAATGCCACTTCGAAGTTCTTGGTTCAAACTTCACAGTATATCACATGTCGTTGTTGTGTATTGTGTGAGTGTTGTGCGGCATAATCGGATCAGTTTTCCCGGGATCCTGACTTAAATAGTTCGGCGCAAAAATTGCTCTCATATGCGGCTTTGAAGTCGACTTGAAATACATTGGTCTTCTTCAGGACTTGGAGCATTGTGAACAGTAAGTCCGTTGTCAATTTGATTGACCGGAATTTACTGTGGTATTGACCGATTTGTGGTTGAAAAAGAGCTTCAAACGTTTATAGTTAAGAACTGATATAATATAACAGACGTCGGGCATAATTTCTTCCTGCTTATCCTGACAGACGATCTTGTTTTGGTCCCTACCAGAACTTCTTTGTCATATTCAAAGAGATAAGCTTATTACCCACACTTACTTCTTCTACAGTGAGTGGGAGAACCAATTCATTGGCTGGAGCTGGATATTTTGTGTACATGCACATGCACATCATACTTATACTCTCTTGGTAATTTTTTTTGGCAGCCACTAGAAATGGTGTTTGAATGCATCCCTAATTCCTGCAGATCGGTGGAAAGATTTTCTTCTCAATTACAGAGAGATTAGGGGGCCTTTCTTATAACCTGCAACAAAGCGTTCGGATTCTTTCGTGTCAGAAGTGCTTGTTGGGAGACTGCGTAGGCTCTTCAGTATTTCTTTATCTTTCCTAGCACTGGACAGTCGTACTTTACATCGAGCTGTTTCCAAAAAATTCTCAGAATCGACACAAGCACATGTGAACGTTCGATCGTTTCGAATGATTGACGTGCGTCTTGCGTCAATCAGTTTGTGGTTGATTTAATAAGCAGTTCAACTCTAAGCGAATGGCCAAGTTACCGTGTGGATTCTACCGACTACGTAAAATCTGTGAGTGTATTTTTGTACAGTCTGAACTTTTCGACTATCCCATCAAAAATAATTTCCTTACCGATCTTAGCATTGAAGTCTTCAAGCCCATTTTAGCGTAGTAGTTCCAACTGGCTCCGTTGGCTATGTTAAAGAGTTCATAATATTTACTATACGTTTACTTAATTTCTCAGCCTCGTCTATGGGTCTTATTGACAGATGACTCTGACATTGTATGAATTTTTCATTGATAACGATCACAGCTAGGCGATCTGTTTGAAATCGATGACCTTTGTTCTAAGCCGTTTTCCCATTTTTTCTTTATTGTTCCCGATCCTATCATACATTCTTTCTTGATCGCAGTATTGAGTATTCTTACATTCCAGGAACATCTGGTCTTCGTTTTAGAGGTCCGCAGGTATTCGAGGCAGCTTGTTCTCTCAAACATAAACGAAGAAATGTTTTAAGTGGATAAGCCACCATCTAGATGGGTTGTTATGAAGCATACCTACATTAGTTCACGATTCAACGATAGCTAAGATGGTGCAGCAGGACGCACTTTGAGGCTCTTTGTCAGCTGGAATCGACCGATCCTTGTCGCTTAAGCCTGTACAGATAGGGAGGAGAGAGGGGAGGTGGCGTTGCCAATGATCGCATTCACAAACGGTTTAAGCATCCATATTTATTCAGTCTACTTTCCCGGTGGCCCTTCTTTATAATGACCTGATATTCGTAACGACATTCGTAAACTAATAAGTAAAAACAATTTTTACCTTATTGGAGGAGATCTGAACTGTAAGCACCGTAATTGGGGTTGCCTAAGATCCAATTCTTGCTGCAATATTCTCTCCGATTTAAGTACAAAATTTCCGTTTGAAATTTTATATACCTCAGAACCAACTTTTTGCTCATCGAATTCCCAATCTAGTTCTTCTTCCTTAGACATATAACTGACAAACTCAACTGAGTTGATACCACCTCCCGTAACTATTGACGGAGCTAAGCTCTGATCATTTACCGGTAAAATTTAGCATTCTGTCTTTCACACAAGCAAAAGAACGATCGAAACTATCCAAATAAGTTCTGAACATAAAATTGATGACAATATAAGAATTTTTACATCAGCAGTATAAACCTGAAACCAAATAAATCTGCAGGTTGGGATCGAATTCGAAATCTTTATTTAAGGCGCCTCCCAGATATCGGTATCGAATTTCTTCAAAAAATATGTAATAGTTTTTTTTTTAATTGGGCTATTTTCCAACTGATTGGAAATCAGCCAAAGTAATAACTGTACCAAAAAATACCAGCATCCCTAGTAATTATAGATCAATTAGTATCGGGTTTTTCAATAAGAGCGCTTTTAAATAAAACAAAAATGGTTTTGGATATCAATGAAATTCTTTATTCCTGTGAAAGTACGTTCGATGCCATTATGTATGGAACTCGATTTCTTTTGCATGGCCACCACGGACACGCTTGCAGAAGTCCAGTAAATTGATTGTGACATTCGCTGTGTGGCTTGTGGCTCCGTCCTGTTGGAACCACATGTCCTCCAAGTCCATATCATCCAATTGGGGCCAAAAATATTCGGTTATCATTGAACGGTAGCGATCCCCATTCACAGTAACGTGCTGGTCTTGATCATCACGGAAGAAGTACGGCCCAATGACGCCGCCGTCCCATAAGCCACACCAAACCGTACTTTTTTCGGGATGCAATGATGACTCATGGAGTACGTGTATATTGCTGCCTGACCAATACCGCATATTTTGTTTATTGACGGAGCCATTCAGCCAGAAATGAGCCTCATCGCTGAAGATGATTTTTCGATGAAAATCCGAATCATACGACGCTTCTGGTGGTCAAGCAGCTTCATTTCTTGCGTCAATTTAATCTTGTAATCTTTCGCCACAACGACTTCACAGAGATGCCCAACGCTTGAGAAAGACGTGTGAGAGACACATTTGGGCTTTCTGCAACTGAAGCCTCAGCGGCAGCAATATTCTCGACACTACGGGCACTTCTTTGTTTCACTGGCACGGGAACATTTTGTGCTGTGCCTGGTGTATTCAAATTTTTCCACTAGACGCTCAATTGTTGATCTGCTAGGACGATTATGACGACCATAAATTCGACGTAGCGCTCTTAATGTTGAGGCCACTGACTCCGAATTTCGGTAGATAATTTTAATAATTTCGACTCGTTGTTGGCTCGGTTTTCTTTCCATCATGATATGGCAAACCTTACTGAAGAGAAATGTCAAAATAGCGGCAAGAAACTTGACCGTATTTAAAATTTATTAAAGACCAGCCTTAAGTCAAAGTAAAGCGCGGGCGTTGTTTTTCTCGATGGTGAAAAAGCATTTGATACAGTATATCATAACGGGTTAATACACAAATTAAACGTGCTAAATTTCTCTATATACTTGATAAAAATTATCAAATCGTTCCTCACAGGACGAAACTTTAAAGAGCCCCCCAGCGAGCAGTGCTTTCGCCGGATTTGGTCTTCATATTCAGGAAATTTTAAACAAAGTTAATCTGGCAATAAGGACTCTATCCATTTATAAATCGGAAGTACAAACAAAGGAATTTTTCAAGCCATTATATTTTATGGGTCACCAGTTTGGGGAAAATGCAAAGGATTCAAAAGAAGATCTTGAAAATGATTTTCAATTTACCGTTGGATTTTACAACCGAGGAATTGCACTCATTGTCAAATATAGAGAAAGTCCCTACAAGAATTAAAAAGTTATCTCACAGCTACAAACTTGGATGTATGATAGTATGCCTGATAAAATTCTAATATCCAACTTAGCTGTCCTTGAAAATAATTAAATATTAAAAGAAACACATGATACTAAATATTAAAATATTTATTCGTTTGTCTGATTATTTAATGACCATTTGTTTCAAGATTTATTTATTAAATTTTATTTATCTATTTAAAAAATATTTTTATTTATTTGTTTATTTATTAAATATTTATTCATTAATATTTTTCATTTATTTATCTATTTATATATTTATTTATTGATTTGCAATAGCTTACAATTTTGTTCCTTTTTGAGTTTTCTTTTTGTTTTTTTAAACATAAATTTTTTTGACAATTCATTTGTTTAATTATTGTTGATTGTTTCTTATATACACGTGAATATAATTTGACTTTTTTTTCTTTCTTTGACGTTTTTTTTATATTCTTTCCCAAACATTCTTGGTCATACAAATGGTCAAGGCAGTATGAAAATGCTTAATGTTCCGAAGCAGCCCATCTTCTGTCTTACATAATGATATGTTCTTGCATTATTATTTTCATTTGTTTTATTATTTTTGTTTTGAATGTTTTTTTTTAAGCTTTTTCCTTCAATGAATTCATTTTAATCGTATAATTTAACTTAAAATTATATTTTTTTTAGTAGTAAGGTAAAAACAATTCTTAGAGAAATAATGTGCAATAAATAAAAATCAATGTAAATATTTTATTTGTCCTACAATAAATACAAATACAAAATAAATAAATAATATAAAGGAACGATTGTCTCATTTCTCGGTGCCGTTGGCTTGAAAAAACTTAAGGCCTTTTGGTTTTGAGTAAAAAAGAGGCACGCAACTTGGTCGGTGTCCTGATGGGACATTGCGGCATAGAACTAATTGCTCATCGGACATTGCCACTAACGACTACTGCAGATGCAGTCAGTTTACGAAGATCGTGAAGTCAATAATAACCTTTGTGTTAATGCCTGTAATTCCAATGTGATATTTAGGCCCCCTCTTAAGACTTTGATCATGACAAAGTGCTTAAAATAAAAGCCACAAACCAGAAGAATTTTTCTCATAAATTTATCTGTGGGGCGTCCAATGAACAAACATTTCGGGCCAACTGACCTTATGGGGAGTATATCACCCAATCTTACCTAGACTAATCTGTTTCACAAGTTTTACTGTACTAGTATCTAACTTATTTCACAGCGTACAGATTACCTAAAAAATTCCAAAGATCCAACATTGTATCTTTATTGGGATTATGCCTTTGGCTGTAGTAAACTTACATAAGAGGAGTGTCCACGGATCGACTCAGTTTGGGCCTTCCGTCAGACGTTTGTCGTTCGTCTAATGGGCCTCGAAGGAGCCAAACCAAATTACTTTTCGTCATACCACATTTGATTCGTTTAATGTTTCGAATCTGAGCGATGTTAATCCGTAATTACAGATAATTTTGTTATTCAAAGGGGAATACGAACACATCGCCAGCGTCTAGTGAACGAGAGGCATAGCACGACGCGGTTGGAATGGAATTGCATGGGATTTAATTCCACCTACGGAGGCGGTCTAATGGGGTACGGTACGCTGGTGGATTCCATCTTATTTCATTCAAATGAGCCGTCGAGTTGCCTCTTTTTCGTGGGATGAATGAAGTGTCTATTGGTTGTTGATGGACCGAATGTTAGGATCTCGAAGGGGAATGATAGGAGTTTGCTTTGTGGTTTCATGGGAGTAGTTAATTGATGTTTTGCGTGGATTGTGCAGTTTTTTTTTTTTTTTGTGTTGAGTGTTGAAGTATATCTTTTGTTGTCGAAGGACACAGTTCGATTTTAACCTTCAAAAAAGGATACTTCTTATAGTCTTATCAGACAAAAAAGCTGAAGCAGGGTTCGTAAAGAGATAAAACTGAGAGTCGAAAAGTGCGTTTTAATAAAAAAAAATTATTCAAAATCGCAGGACAAAAGGTCTCTTGTATTAACAATAAATATTTTGTTTTATTTAGTATCTTCGAATGAAACCAAAACTACACGTATCAATCAAAAGAGAACCATGACCATTTAAAAAGTATTGGTTTTTCAGCCACGGATTGATACCTTTGAGTCATTTTCCAACACAAGGTATATCAGTTCGCAATTTGACACGTTTTATGCTGCTAACAACCTTGAAACATAGTTCCAGGCAGTACATCGGCGGGTCAGGACACAAAACGTAACCTCGGGCTGCTCAAATATTCTGTCAAAATGAGGAGTGTAATGAAAAAACTAACCGATCCTGATCGGAATCCATCGGGAACGCTTCGTAAAGGTACTTCGCCACACGTTAAATCGAAGAAGCGAATTCGGATCAGCTGAAGAACTAGTCAAAAGGGAAGCCGGAAATAGAAACCATGGGCTTGGATGATAGAATAAATCGGGAGTTCAAAAAAGTACTTAACTCACTAAACGCTACAGCATCTATTATTAACGCTTTAACGGTAAGAATTCGGGGAAGCCTTACGTCAAACGACTTTTCTCGATACTCAGAAGTGGCAGGTCGGTCCTACAATCCGCGTCGAAAATATATTAATTGATGCTTTAAAAATACGTAGTCAGAATGGGCTTAGATATGAAAGAATTACAATTTGAGTGGGGCGACTATATCTTATCTAAATGCTAGGTTTTAACCCAGAAAGTAAATTTAAAAACAAGTTTTTTTCTTTTAAATAGTGCTCAATTGCTCAAGGGATTGGAGTTACCCTTAAAGTGTCTTTTTACACAGTACAAGCAGAAGTGGAAGGAAGAAAAAGGAGGTACCAGTGCACATTGGTTTTAAATTGTTGTAGCTTGCAGTGCAAAGGAAGAATAGAGCGAGGTAAAGCATTCCATATGCGCGAAGTGCGGTCTATGAAAGAATTTCTAAATTTCACAGTGCGCTTGAAAGTAGGCTTAAGGGCAAACTGATGAGCTTTTGATGATGTGCGGGTGTTGCGAGTGAATTTCTGGAGAGGCGGTGGTTGTAGAAAAAGCGATAAAACAAAGTTAAGCAAGACACATTTCGACGTGAATTGCTTTCGATATGTTGTCATCGTCTATGAGATTTATCGCTCGCTTTTGAATTCTATCTAGGGGTTGCAAGGTGCTTTTGGGTGCACCTGCCCAGATGTGAGCGTTGTACTCCATTTTAGGCCGAATAAAAGCCTTATAAATTGTGGCTTAATCAGAAGGGGTAAGATACTTCTTGCACCGGTTTAGAAAAACCTAAGCATTTCGCTGCATTCTTGGCAATATCGAATATTTGGTCATTCCAACGTAGGTTAGTATTGACGCACATATCGAGCACTGAAAGATTTTCGGTTTCTTCGACGCAAGTGCCATTCATGGACAATGGCTGGGTGTTATGGTTTCGCTTTAAACAACATTGTGTTTTGGAAGCATTAAATTCTACTCTTTTAGCTTGTCCCCATTTGATTATGTTTTCAATATCAGAATTAAGTGAGTTAAGCATACTTCGTCGCTCGATGTCAACGTACGAAGAGCAGGGGCGTGAATCATTAAACGCATATGAGAAACTGAGATACTGTCATCTGCGAAGAAATATCATATATTGGATTAGATGTGATAGACAAGAGACCGTCAATGAAAATTAAAAGAAGAGTCGGAGATAAAACTGAACCTTGCGGAACACTAGCATAACTATGATGAATTTCAGACTTAAAACCGTCCAATACAACTTGTATTTTTTTTTTAAAACTCATTTATTTTCCACAAATTACACTATAAAATTTTAAAATACAACCTTAACCTAATTTAACCTAACTTAAAATAATTTAACCTAGCTGAACCTAACTTAACCTAAGCGTTAGCTTCAACCCAGTCAAGCCACCAATATTTTGTTCTGTTTAATCTATTTATGTTACTTAAACCTCTTTCAGGCACGCTCATGCAGTACCTCCAGTCAGCAGATCCGTCCCCCGAGTGCATTGGCACTCCGTGAACCCTTTTGTCTGTTGCCCTTCTAGCAGCATGGTATATAATAGGAACATTGTCCGAGTCCGATAAGTAGCCATTTGCGTCCAGATACAGAAATGCTTCAGGTGGTAAATGTCCGTTTTCTAATGAATTTCTAAAATATCCCGGGTTGGGATAAAACAAACCCGATATGAGCTCATTCTCAGTAACATTCGCCGATCGCGCAAAATGATTCCTCACAAGGTCCAGGATATGGTTGTCAATCCTAGACACGCCGGAAACATCCAATAAACTTTTGTTAGAGACGTAATGTCGAAAGTCGGAATGTACGCTTCTGTACAACCGTGTGCAAGCTCTTAGACACTCTTCAAATATTCTAAACTTTTCCATATAAGATGGACTTATGTTCCACCATACTGGACTCGCATGAGTCAGAATTGGACGCACAAAGGCTTGGTAGCAAATAAACTTCACATCGGATTTAGATAGTTGGAGTAAAAAAGTCTTTTGAGCAACATAAATGCTGCTTTCGCTTTTAACTGAGTATTTACGTGTTCATAGTAGTACAAAAAATTGTCTAAATGAACACCTAAATACTTCACAACAATCTTTGACTCGATGCGAAGTTCATATGAAGATTTTATTAACATGTTTTTCCAATTGCGTCGTAAATCTGAATTACCCTGTCCTAAGTTACCAGTCTCGACAGAATACCTGAAGATGGTCGAACTTAGTTTGGAGATCGTTTTGTTTGTTTGTTATTTTAGAGCCATGAGCATAAAGGATGACATCGTCGGCAAATGCTATTGAGTTATTCTAGTCCCTAATCATTTCAGAAACGTAAATGTTAAAGAGTATTGGTGCCGATACTGTGCCTTGCAACAGACCTTCAGTGACATCATAAACCATAGTCGTCATATACTCTCCATTTGTTACCACAAATTTCTTCCCGCGAATCATTGATATAACGATCTTAATAAGGTTACAAAGAAACTCATATCTGATTAATTTATTAATAAGCCCGTCAATCCAGACCGTGTCGAAGGCTTTCTCGATGTCCACCAGACAGGCACCTGTACTTATTTTGGCGTGTAGGTTCCAATTGATATCGGAAACCAGCTTCATAACTGCGTGAACTGCCGAATGGTTTCTTTTGAATCCAAATTGATTACGCGGTATGATCTCCCTTTTTTCGCACTCGGACAAGATTGACTTGCTTATAACTACCTCAAAAGCCTTCCCAATATTGAGTGAGTGCCTGAGTTGCTAATTGTATTGTACGACTCGAAAGGTAGTCTCTAATTCATCGAAGAAGAGACTCACCGATCGTATATGCATGCATTTTCGACAAAAGACCTGCACGCCAAACTCTGTCAACGCTCTTTACCCTTAACATCGGAATTGAGGGACTCTAAGCTTTGACAGTTTATTTGAAATAGAGTATGCTGATTAATGTGATACAAACCAACTTAGCGTACATTAACTGCAATACCGAGCCAAGGAGATTTCCTTGTGGAACTTCCTCTTGAAACGAGGAGTAATCATTCCTATATTTCATAAGGATAAGTCTATGTCCTTGATCGAATTCTAGTATCCTACCGACTTAACAGACGTCAGATGGGGCTCTGCAAAAAAAACAACATTTGATTTCGAATGCCTTATCGATTTCGCTATTCTGTGAATCTGGCCAGTCATCGAATGTTTGATCCTATACGATATTTTAGACGCTTCAAAATTAATTTTTCAAACACTTTAAAACTTTCGACAAAGTTGGAAAATAAGATATCGGTACGGTTAACTTTTAATCGTTGGTTATTCTGCCAGTTTTAAACCCACTAGACGACTTTTCACTAGTCTGGAACATGTTGCCAGAAAAATGTATGCTAGTGACACAGTTTTTTTTTCGAAAGTTGTCAGGTACGTCAAAGAGCTTAAATAATTCATCAACGTGGTTGGCAAATAAGTTCGATTTCTCTGTGTTTCTACTCGTCATTGACGTCTTTTGCATGAAGTCGCGAAGATGTTCTATCAGTTGACCGAAGTTCGAGCTCCTAGCTCGATATGGATTATGCTAAATATTTTTTTTATAACTTTTATGTGCAATTTCAAAGGAATGCCACACTTAAAATATGACGTTTATATAAAGGGTCTTTCCAATTATTTATAGACTCTTCGCTCTTGCGTTATTGTATATCCTTATCAGAATAAAAAGAAGAATAAAAATACTGTACTCTATGTTGAAGCTCTGTATTTTGTATTTTGTTTCGATTTCAACATAGGTGGAGTCCGAGTAGAAACAAAGAATATGACAACGAATAATTTGCATAAGCTCACAATTCGCAGTTTTTTGTTCTTTCTTCCACTGTCAGTGATATGCCTTTACAGTAGAGCAACTGACATCACCATCACAAACCATTATTTTGACGATGCTCAATCAGGATAATATCGCTAGTGGACCATTCCGTCCAAAATTGGATCCCAATGACAAAACTGGAACCAAACCGAACAATTTATCCCACTGCACTACTTGGTCGGCTTCATTAAAATCTTAATGCCCTCTTTGACTCTTCTTCTTTAAATCTTTATTTAAATTTTTGCCTGACAAGCCCGTGGACAAATTTGAAGCTAAAATGGAGAAAAGCAATGGGACCTAAGCGGTAAGTTCGCGCTGTTCGTGTTCATGTTCCTTCTTTCATAGAGCAGAAAAGCTTTCGCTTTCTGCTACTTCGTATCCTTCACTGTACCGGATACACTGCTTCCAGTTGCTTGACCTAGTTTCGTGAAAATCGAGAGGTTTCTAAATCTTTGAACCGAATGTTCGGTTTTCTCTTATTTTGGCTAGCATTCGAAGATTTCCTTTGCTGGGGCACTATGCTCTGTTCTCTCAATGTGCCAATTGTAGTCGACCAATTTTTGCTTTCCGAATCGGACCCTTATCATCCAGCACGGGGAACGTTTCTATTAAAGTCCCTTAAGTTCGTCCTGCTGACAACCTCAACGGCCCACATTCGCCTCCATTTAGCAAAACTAATGCGTGTTTTGTAGAACATGACTTTTATCCCTTGAGTTGGGAGTTACGATCATAGTTGCTTCGACAAGAGTCTACATGGAATCTCATTTGTCGAGTTGACATTTGTCCAAGATAGATAAACACCTTTAATACCTCTTAGAGACGCAATACTAATCAAATAATTAGATTGAAAGATGGCCTCTTCCAGGAACAAATTTCTCCACCAAACATTGCCTGATTCTACAGTCAATTTCATTGTTCCAAGGTGATTTCCAAAGTGCCCGAAATCCGAACAGATAGACACAATTCGCCAAGTTCTATGCTCATCACCTCCGGTACCCGTTCCAACGAGCATCGGAATACCAGCGTAAATAAATAAATTATTGTCCATGCTGGCTAACAACTTGGAGCGGATAGCATGTAATCATCTTGTCGATTATCGTGTCCTTTGTTGAACAAACGGACATTGATTGGTGGCACCGTGGCAGTGCAACAGCAATTTAGGCCAACACCGCACTTCATGAACAGATATCGTGAAATGGCACGCACACGGCATGTCGCTGTCCTTCGGACGGCACATCACTAGCAGCGCCACAAACACAAATCGTGTGTGTTAATATTTAATAAACTTTGGTTGGGTTCATGTCTGTGTTTGTTACCATAAGAAAGGGATTGCGTGTGTGATCCTTAGGAAGCGTCTGTGTCGTCATTGTCTGTTGTTTATCACTTGTCGTGCCGTTAAATTCCTAATCACACCTGATTTCCTTTCAATGTTCCAAGGACTTTTGCGAGAATCGAACAATCAATCTCATGCGGAGAAAGGATCAACAATAAAGTAAAACATTAAATTTAATGACGTTTATAACGCTAGCTGTTGGGGGGGAGCTTCCCCGGATGGCCAGGTTGATCAATCAAACATACCGAATCAATAGGACAGAGAATAGACATCGCATGAAGGAAGCACCAATGCGACCCATCATCATCATCATTATCGTTTCGATTCGTAAATAACCTTTGGGATGGCGGGCAAGGCTGCTGCTGCTGCTACAGTAGTCCCGCCGAAGTCCGAGTACGAGGAGCCAAGAACATATTAAACTGGACAGACAGACAATACATCAACTGGCGTGACCATGCACAGCTGTGAGAATTTTATTGCAACTACTCGACGGGGTGAAAACTGTGATGTGTTGGCTCATCCGCTGGACGGTTGGCATCGTATACGAGTAGTGCCACCAAAATCGGGTGCACAATACGTGTGAATCGTGCGGTGTAATTGTGTCAAGTCCCGGGATGATGATGGTTACTTTTCGGGACGAAGGTGTTTCTTTTTTTTCAGTGTGAACATGTGGGCATTTCAATTCGAGTCCGTATCGTTCTCGGATATTGTTAGATTCGATTTATCATTTTGAGGGCAAATTTAGTATGGACTTCATTCAGGACGAATTTTTATTTCTAATGTCATGTGTCGTGACATATATGAAGCATATGGTGTTGCATTTTTGAGGGTTGAAATTGATAGTTTAAATGGATAGTTGGATGAGAATGGTTTAAAGGATTTTTATTAAGATAACAGCTGAGGTATTCTCTTTCATGCCGTCATGTTGTCCTTGTGTTTTTAACTTTATGACTTAATTTAAGTTGACAGAGTTTAGGATAAGCAAAACCTAATGATTGTGAGTTAGAAGTATGACTGGCCGCAACATGGAGGCCTCTTGTGTGCTTACGAGATGTCGAAACAACGGAGGTCGGGCACGTTTCTTTGACGACAAATCTCGCAAGATGTTCTATTTCGGAATTGAACAGGGTAACAACGAATTGAGTGTTGTCCTAACGACAGAGCTTCTTTGCAACGTGTTGAATATTTCAAAGTCCAGCGAACAACGTCTGCGTTGAAACATTACCATTGCCTGTGCTCCCCAAGTCGGTTATGAGTAGAGAAAAAAAGCGGTAAAGTACAAGTCGGACACGCTCACGGAGGATTCCATACCAACGTACTACCTTTTTTCAGGTTAAAATTTCTCATAGCCTACTTCTTGGCGAAAAGCTGAGTTACGACTTTTAAAAAGACATCCTCGCCATATGCAACTCATATGAAACTATCGTGAAAAATTAAGTGAACATCAAGACAAAAATTACGGGTAGAAGAAAAGATTTATGAATCGCTGGATTAAAGACAGCAAAGTGATTGTCCTACAAAACACTCGCCTCCTGATTGAAATTTTCATGAAGCCGGTGAGGAAGGAGTACAAACAAAGGTAGCGGAGAGATACACATTGTTGGTACGCCTGGGACGGGCATTGATTAAAATAAAAAAAAAACTATGTACCGATCCAGTATCTTCAGTGATGCATATGATGAATGAAGATCAGAGAATATGCGACTGTTTGGATGGCACCAACAAAATTTTAAACAAATTTGGAGTTTGGAGCCAAATAAGAATGAACAGAAAGAATGATTCAAAGCTTGGTCATAGATTATTCTCATAAAAGAGAGAAAAAGGGTCGCCTTGAAGTGGAATACAGACATTGCGCAAAGTTGCGAAAAATGATTGCCATCAAATTAAGGATAAGCAGAAACTGTGCAAAACAATTTGAGCAAAGGCATAACTATCTACAAAATAGACATTCAGCGAAAGAGAAATGCTCAGAAGACTCGTTCGTCAAATGGGCTTAGAAATTGTCGTGATTATTTAGGACTTTTAAAGTAACATGTTTCACAGCAATATTTGCCAACTTCGAAGAAGTAACACAGATAATAATTGAAGATGTTCGGAAGGCCGTCGAATGTTCTTAAAAAAGTTAAAAAAATTTGGAAGAAAATGGAAAGTGAAGTCATTGACCAAGGATAAGAGAGGGGAATATTATATCAGTACCTGATGGCCAATTCAAAATCCTTAATCCTTAGGATTGATACTTCTATCCTAAGTATTAATAGAGAAATTATCGTTAACATGGGTCAAGATATACCAAAGTAAGCGTTTTCTTAAATCATCGATAAGTGACTTCAATTTTGGAGATGGACCTTTACGCAGAACAATTTTTTTCGCAGAATATACTCTAGAATCACCCCTTAATCGAATAACGGGACACCCTGTATTAACAAATTTGTAAGTTTGTAAGTTTACCATCATGTGGGGAGTTGGTGGTGTTGGCTGTCAAAATCGCACCCAGACCATTTTTTTTAAAAAGACTTTGTATAACGTCGAAGTTTGTTGTCTTTATTCAATCCAAAAGCTGTACTCCCTGCATTCAGATAGGCTTTAGTGTTTTCCGATTGATGAACAATTTGTTGATTATAACCATAAATATTTGCGTTCAAGTTTTCCTGTTCGACTTTTATGTCTTCTTTTCATTTTACATCTGAAACCATTCGAGCTCAGTCCGAAAAATATCCAATGTACTATATTCATATCGCCGCACTTCGATTCAACAAAGCCGGCGTCCTTCGAGCGTAATTTTTTGGACACCATTTCACAAATCTTTCCGAGATTGAAGCTAAACTTGATACAAAATCCTTAGTCTGACCTTTCCATAATTTTTTTCGAAATGAATGAATAAATGTGACAAGCGCAAGTAAAACTTTGTAGGCAATTCGTCAAAGATTACTAGTATTGGATACTTTGCGGTCAGCTTTGTACACATGCCCAAACAATCATCCATGTACATGTACTGGGTTGGGTACCTCATTTTTATTTTAACGTTTGGCTTATTAGCGTTGACTTTGACTTGTTGAGCTTTATCCTCAATTTTTTTTTGTGAAACTGAATACTTCATAAACGTTGTTTTAAAGTATACCTGCTGCCACTTCCATGTTGTTCACTTTTGGCAGTATAGTCAAATCACGCAGGACAATGATAATATTCTTTCAAATGATTTTTTGCCAATTTCTTGTATACAGAATATATAGCACAGGGCCACGAATACTTTCCTTAGGTACACCTGTCGAAAATGATTATTATTAAGCGGAAGTTTATGGCAATGGAAGCAAAAGCTTAACATACTTTAGTTTTTTTTCAAAATATTTAAGAAATTACTTTAATAAAGTATCTGCGACTCATTTGTCCCGGAATGAAGTTCAAAAATATAAATAGGCGTTGCTTTACAGTGTCACATCGCGAGACCCATTACGAATCCTGCTTGAGAAGGTAAAATTGGATCTGTAATCAGCAACTATCTAGAACCTGTCCTGGCAATTTTGCAAAAGTGAAGAACTAAACTATATGCTTCCGATTTTTTTAAAGCATTCTTTTCTTGGGTAGAAAAATTAGACGTCGGCATATGACGAACTTCTTGCACGCTTTCAATGTTAAATTTTTAAATAAAAAAAAGTTTTTTTTCCGAGTTATATTTATGTTTTAATAAACCTTTTTTTTGCTTCTTAATTAATTACATAATATTTATATTTTCTTTGGTTTTTTTTCTGTATTTATATTATTTACAAATTACATTCACATAAATATATTTATTTAATTTATTTACTTTTTACAACACTATATAAAGGCTTGTTTCTCAATCAATAAAATAAATCTTATTTTAAAAGTTTTAAATGATTTTCAATCAAATTCAAATCTTTTCTTATTTTTTTTGCATTTCTTGATTTTTGAAAACCAAAAAAAAAAATATTGTCATAACAAAAAGAAAACAAAGCAAATGTGTTTCATGCGTTAAATCTATATGCAGATTTGTCTATTAAATAATATTTATTTTATTAAATATTTGTTCTTCATCAATTGTGTTGTGTCGCTTAAAATTGGTTTTAAACTTGTTTTTATTTCTTTTAGTGAGTTAGCTTGTGTTAGTAAATCAACACTTGCACAATTTGAAAATTTCATCCTGATAGTGAGCAGGAACTACTAGCGATGTGAGTATATGACCAGCTGTACCATTGACCTTGGCATTGTTGATGGAATGATTATTTTGAGAAGTAATTTTGAAATTCTACATTTTCAAAATATTCAGTATTTCTAAAGCCCAAAAATGTACGTAATGGATTGGGACCAAACATTTTCGGATCGGAATAAAGTCGAAAACTGCTATAAGGTCTCGGCGATGATATTTCGCATCGGGCACCATCCAATGTAACAAAAAAAAAAGTTTGAGTTGGAACAAGCGAAGAAAAGAGAGAAAGTTTAGGCAATTCCGTACCAAGAAAAAGTGAAAATTATATCAGAGCTAAAACCTAATATCCGCATCTATTTTATGCGTTTTCTTAACTTTCAATTTGAAAGCTTTTATAATAGATTTAATTCCACATTTTTAAATCCAAGATCAGGATTTCATGGGTTTTAAAATATGTTCCTGTATGTGGTCATGCAGTCGTGTTAAACATTAAAGCTTGTTTTATATCGACCGCAGTTGTATACAGTACCTTAAAAGGCTTTTGTTTGATCTGATTTAAATGTTTTTTATAGATCAAAAACTGAAAATAAAATATACCTTCACTTGTTCTTCAAAAATAGAATCATATCCCTTTCGATCATTAAAATAGAAATATTAAATTTAATGTTTTTTCAGTGTTGATGGACTCCAAAGCTATGCCAACTAAGAGCCAATAGATGAAATGAGTTGGTTTCGAATCAGGTCCATTTACCATTTGTCATTGGGATCAACACGGCCAATCATTGAGCTATGGAAACCAAAATACACCATAGACATAGACACAACTGACAAAGAGAACGAATTGCTCAACGACAAAATTAATACTTTTATGCCGTGGAAGCAATGAAAATGAATTCGATAACAACATGCGGAAAGAAACTCAAAAAACTTTTTATCTGAAATATAGTCTTCATTTTTAACCCGGAAACATATTCTTTATGTGAGTAGATACGTATTGGCCCAACAAACAGCGATCAAATTTAAGGCTTATTAGGCAAATTCATTCGAAATAAGTTTTTGAACAAATGGAGAAGGATATGAAAAGGTGCGACGCTTGTATGAGGCCATGACGAATGCTGGATTTCTTCTAGATTTATTTTCAAAGAGCTGTCAAGAGCTGGCCGATTTTTTTTTATCTACACATGTTCTGGCAGTTAACGATTTGACACTGTGATCGGAGAATATAAAAATTTCCCATCGTTACAACGTCCAAACGCGCAGTCAAGTGCCACATGGTTGACGAGCTCTAAAAACAACTGGGAATTTAAATCAGGACCTGACACTCAAAAATGATTAATTCGTTAGTTGGAATATCGTATTAATGATCCAAATATTTTTGGACCTGAAACCAAGAAATTATAGCGCCTATTAAAAATTAGAAGTTTAAAGTGGTGAGCCAGGAGCTTCGTGTATGTTGCCCGTAACATGGTCAGAAGCACTGTGACTTTGTAGTGAAAACCATCAAACTAATAGCAAATTCGAAGTGCAACTCGAGCTGTTACGAAGCTATCAGGATGATAAAGTTGAGTTTTCGTAATTTTTAAGACAGCCCATCTGAAGAAACCCAAAGCTCTTCACATTCATTAATCCGATGCTCAAGATATTTTCCCCCCATTCTTCACAAGAGGTGATCATCCGCATTGGCCAAAAAATTGAGTTAGCTTTTTTAACTATCATTTTCTTCTGGTCTCTAGCCACTGGTGAGTCACTCTCGTCATCTTTCTGGTGAAAGTAAGAGTTTTGTATCTCTCTCTCAATTCAAAAACTAACAGCATAATATCTTTGGGCTTTGCAAATAGAATGGAACTTAATGCTTTAAAAACACTATATCCTCAAGTGTCATTTAAATGAAATATAAGCTCTCAGTCATTAACCATGCGTGGCTCTTACATCGCTAGCGCTGAAAGGCTTTTTATCCTCGCAATGTATATATGTTTGAATAGCATCCTTGGTTGGAATGACCGCATTGACGTCGACAAAAATGCTGCAAAATTTTTGCCTGCCATATTAAATTTTCACATCTATGTATGGACAAGTAGTCCAAAGGCCATCTTAAACCTGCTCACCAAAAAGTATTTCGATTCATTTGATTCACTTCAACACCGACGTCATGTCTTCTGCTTTTCCATATTTCATCGATTTTTTAATTATTATTACCTAATAATGCTTATCACTTTCACCATAACACCCGCCACGCTCGACATGCTCATCAGTTCGCCCTCACGCCCAAGCATGAAGAAGAAGGGAGGAATCAAGTCGACTGCGTATACACTGCTTTCAGTAAGGCCTTTGATAAGCTCTTCTTCGATTCCTTGTGTCTTTCATCAAAGTGATATACTCATATTTTGACAGGCAAACCTATCAAGTCTTGTTTAGGATATCTACCTCTAAAACGATTAACTTTACTTAAGGTGGGCTCAAGAATTCAAAAGTCTTAACTATTTTCTGTGGACATAAAATATTTAAGGATATTCACAATCATACCGACTGCAACGTTTCGCAGGATGACCATTTTCGTTCGCAAAAACGTGCGCAAATAATTGCTAACTCAGCAATAGGCAGCAAAAGTAACTCCCTTGTGGCTTCATGTCACGTTGAAGTAACGAATTTTCATGCCCATCAATGACAAGATCCCTGAATCCTCTTGCGCTGGTTCGGCCAAAGTTCGAACACGCATCTAATGTGAGGTCACCGAGTTACTTAACACATAACATATTGACCGTATCAAGTCCGTACAGTGCCATTTTTTCCTTTCTCACTTCGCCATTGGTCCGCTGTCATCCATTTTATAAGTAACGTCTTTTTCTTATCGGTCTTAATTCTCTTGTGATATTTTAAAATGTGTAGAAGTTCAAAAACAATGTGCATCAACAATGTGCATTAAAACCATCGGAATGTACTTGTAAATTTGGGCATGCCTTTATGAAGGCATAAGATGATTTGACAACAATGACACCTTCATCGAATCTATCTGTGATGCCTGAATTGAGATTTGACATTTTAAAAAAAAATACGATTCCTCTGATATAGGAAATGTCGAAATATTGCGGCAAAACTCATCATTAATTCCCAATTCACTGAGTTCGTTCGGATCTTACCTTTTTACCATCTCAGTCCGACAATATCTTCATCTAGACGAGTTTTTTCCGCCATGATATTAAGCTGATCAGTGAGTCCCCCCATGTAGGTATCTGCCTTAAAATTTGCGTTTATGGTTTCTTAATTATTTTTGTTTTTCAAAAATAGATTATAGAAGGCCAGGGCCAAGCAGGATCTCTAATCAAGAATTGATCGTGAGTTTGGCCTTGCACTCGGATAGTGAAGATAATGCCTACCTTCTCAGAATTCATGTGCAGTTTCTGAAGTATCCGTATACGAAAATGGGCAACCGGAATGAAGCCAAAATTATTACTATATACATTGTAAGAATCGGCCCACCACCATTTCCTATGACTGCCAAAAATTAGAACAACGTCAGCTCAAGCAAGAACGATTTCATCAATTAAAGTATTTCAAAACTTTTTCACTGAACGAATGTTGCAGCTTGTGCTTACCTAATTCAATAAGAAGCTTGAAGGCTTTTTAACCAAATATCCCAATGATCCGACATTTAAACAAACGACTCAAATAGAATTGAAAGCGCTTTTATCACGGCTTATTTACTCGACCATTTTTATCTCAAAATGAGAAAGCATTTTGTCGTTATTTGAAAGTTCTGGACGGGCAATATTTTTGACATCGATGTCTTAATATACGTTCCAGCGCCACACCGAAATGAGAACTTCGCTGATCAAGATGCCCATAAAAACAAAAACTAATATTGCTGTTTGTGGAACTGGTTCAGACGCAACTATCGACGAAATACTTATCGAATTCATTATCGTCAAAAATTTACTATACCAATATTCAAGATTCCTAAAAATGCAGTGTTTGTAGATGCTAGAACTTGCTTTCTGTATAACACCGTCTTCCAAAAGAGGTTCACCAAATAAAGATAGTCCGTATTTAAGTCATGCCCACTACGAATGCCCAAGTTATAGAAATGTGAAAGCCCAACGCAAGGACGTAAGGTCTGGACATTAATAGTATTCCATCGAATTAGGCAGCTCCTTATCACTTCCAGCGTAATACTGATCCGTCAGGAATGCTCATCGATGTACCTTTCCACTAGGTAAGTCCTACTCATTAGAATTTGCAGAAGGTCAAAAATAATGAGAAGGTCAAAAAATAGTACTTGTCTCCACTTCCTCCTTGATCCTTTTCACCGGTGCTATGTTTCAGGATTTTAAGGGAAAGCATGTATATATATAATAAAAAATAGGATTGCTACAACTGATTTTTTGATGTAAACAAGGCAGACAGTTTCATTTGCTTCCATTGTGTTCTATCTAAATGTTTCGCATCCGAAGTCAATTAATTCAGAGTTCCTGAACTGAGTTTTAGTTCACCAAGTTGATCAAACGAAAAAAAGGCTTTAATACGACCGCGAAACAAAGTCAAGTGGCTAGATTGCGTAAAAGAGCACCAAAATTGGATATCAACAGACTGGTCGAAAGTCTTATGACCGGACGTTCAGCGTCTTGTTAAATTGCAGATGCTTCATTATCCAAACAGTCCAGGTTGGGCAATACTCGATAATGGCCTAAGTAATGTTTCTGTGCCAAGTTCCAACACCTAGGACTTACATATTCGTAAGATAATGTTGAATGAGATATTCTTCCAAGCCTTATCGTGGAAACTTGGATCAAGAGGCAGAAAAATTGCCTTCACAACTCAATAGAACTGTTTTGGGATGAATTTGAATGAAATGCTCGGAAACGATGTCCAAAAATGAAATTAACATTTCGGGAGATCATTCAATAATCATTGGAACATGAGGTGGATCGACTGGGCTTCAAGTTGGACGGCCAAATTTTTGCATGTATGAAATGGAGTTTTAGACGTCAAAGATTTTGAGGTCCATTTTAATACACAAGACTTTTTCTTTATTATGTTTAATGTATTTGGTCGTTAGGCAAAATAGACCTTATATTGATAAAGGTATGTAAAATAAAATGTGAAAATGTGAAAGTGTATTGTCTGAAAACGTATCGGCTTTGAAAAACACTTGAAATTTTTTAATTAGAAAACAAATTATTCGTTTATTTGTTTGGCAGTTTAGATTCTTCTGTACGTGTGGATGTCACTGAACTCGGCTTAAATAGATAGAAAATTTTTGATGCAATTTTCGTATGTGTTTGAGCGCAACTTTGGATGGTTCAGATTTTCTCTCTAATATTTTTGCGGTCAATTAAACCGAAAAACCCTCTGAGAAGTCAAAAATTGATCTTAGAATAATTCATGTATGTGTCATAGTTGGTGCTGATTTTACTGACGTCATAGATTTTTTTTTTTAAATTTAACGGAGTGCAAAACGGCTCATAGGAAATAAAATGTAAAAGTCAATGCGAAATCTCAATTTAATAATACTTTAGCGATTTTTACTTCGAAAGAAAAAAAAACAAGCAGGTCCGCTATTGTAATGTTACCACTGTTTCAGTTATAACTTTTCGGTTTTAAATAATGCAATTCCTCCTCGAATGAAACCAGTTTAGATTCGACAGCTTTATTTATACCCAAGATTTGCAAGACGAAAAAATCCTCGAACATTCATATACACACACTCCTTCTCGAAACAGTGGTTGGATTTCAAACTTCGAAATTTAGAGATATTGAAAAAACTTCAACTCCGAAAAACGATCCATGGCAAGACGGAAAGTTTATAAAATCAAAAACTTTGCGACTTGCCTTTCTTGAAAGTTTGTGTAGGCGGAAAACAATTTGCAGAAGAGGACAACTCAATCGAGGCTCTCCGTGATGCCTGCCAAAAGATGCCAATGTAATTCATTATATGACTTTTCTAATAAGCCCTCAATTTTTTTTCATTTCTCTTGGGAATTGCTCACATGAAATTGATATTTTCGGCTGTAAAAAATGGGTCGCAAAAATTATGGCCTCATCGTGGTGATTCGTAGTGTATTTAAGACTTATCAGCTTTCTGAGCTCAACTGATTATTTGTTTTTGTTTTCAAATAAAACACTCAATAACATTTAACCTCTCTGCTCTCAAGCGGACTGGAGTGGCATTTGTGTGGTTTGGTTTTTTTTTAATTTTGCTGTTTCATACATCATTTAATTAATTTATAAAATATATATTTAATTTTTTTTTGTTTTGTTTATTTCTATCAATGTAACCTTAATATAAATGTTAACACTAATATTTAATACAATTCTATATAGTTTCTTTCGTTTAAATTAAAAATGTTTGCAATCATAATAATTTTTGTTTCGCCTGCTTCTTCCTCTAATTTTATATAAATATACTTACAGTAAATGAAAAAAAAAAAATTAAGAACACCAATTCGATTTTATTTAATGTAACTTAAAGTAAAATTTAAATATTTATAAGATAAGTTTATAGGTTTGTTTTTTGTTTTGTAAGTTTTTAAATAAATTTAAAATTTAATATAAATTTTTTACGTTGTTATACAACAAATAAAAGTGTCATACTTATATACGATTCCTTAGATAAAAATGTACACATGGGTTATTTATATTTATATATATATATATATTTATATATGTATTATGTATAGTTTTTGATAGCTTACAATTTACAAAATGGGTTTTTCTTTTTGTTGTTATTTTTCGTGCACTGATTTTTTTGTTGTTTTGTGTGTGTTTCGAGCCGTGAAAGAGATAGATATGGAAGAAGAGAACTTTATTTGAATTCCCTCCCTCGAAAGCAAAAGGGAGCATGATTTGTTCCGATATTAGTTAAATCTGTCACTCATTGCATTAGGGACTTTAGCAATAGCAGGGAATTCGCAAAAGCTTTTCTATATTACCAAACTAAACCTTCGTTTTGCATATTCTGTGGTTCAGAAAAATTTCCGGATGTCATGAATTCGGGTGATCCACTACGGGGTCCTCCACCGATGCCGCCGCCACCACCACCTCCGCCATTGCCCATTATATGATCGGGAGGTGGGCCGCCAGCACTGGCCATATTCATCGATTGGGGGCCGGCTTGATTGAGGAAGTTCGATTCAGCTGTTAAACCGAATTCACTAACCATGGGTATTGGTCCGGAATGATCCATGGGTCCACCTGGAATTGGAGAGTAAAAAAAAATATTTTTTTATTTACTGATCTAAAACATTCAAGACTTAATATAAGCTATTCAAAATTTAAATTATAAACATAAGGCGATCGAATTTGACATAAGTTTAATAGGAGGGGTCCAAGAAAAATCATGCAAAGGGATTTGAGAGAACTCTAAGGACCTTCGCTTACCACGGCCAAGACTGAAGTCAGCTTGGTTAATCATAGAATATATGTATATGGGACTGAAAATTGAGCCGCGAAAGAATAATTCTAAAGACAGGTAAAGAAGCCGTTGGCGAAGATAGATAAGGGATGGCTGATTTTAGCTGATTTTGATTTTAAACCAAAATAAAAACTAGGTCAACTCATCTTTCGGGTAATGGTTTGGTTATAACAAGACAGGAGAATTGCAGATGTCAGAAAATTACACAAAATAATCGTTAAAACAGTCAAAGAAAGTGAAAATGGCAGCATACGCCAATGACAAATTAAAAGCTTGTCAGTAGAAGGCACGTTTCTGCTTTCAGCCTTGCTGAAGAATCTTTTAATGATTTTAAGTCCTGTGTGAATTGGCCTTCGTGCCAAACCCTTAAAAACAAAATCTTTTTCTGTTCTCGAGTAAAAGTGCAAGTATCAACATTCCAAATTTCCGAGGAAACGCCATGGGCCACATATTCTCAATTAATTTAAGGCTGGAAAAAGAATGTTGAAGACAGTTGCAAAGAAATTCTTACGAAAAAGTCGGAGACTACGATCGAATGCAATCCAGTGGTCTCACATACACCACATACTAATGTATGACTTTACTACACGGTGGAAAGCAGCAGAAAAAGTCACGGCAAAGAGGTAAATAAAGAAGAAAGGCTCCGTAATATAAATGCAGCAAACGAGTCCTAAGATCATATTCGTCCTTTCGTATAATTGTTCTGCAATATTTTGAAGCTAATCTAGAATTCTTTTCTTCAACGACGAAGCTCATCATGAGACTCCATTACATCGTCAAAAATGACCGTGATAGATTTTTTAATGCACTTGACATCGGGTATATTTAATTCAGCAAGATTCAAATCCCGCTCGGCGCTTCTTAATAAAGTCAAGGAGCTGAAGTGAACGTTTTGTACGAAGGTTTCTAAGCGGATTAATAGCTTATTTACATCCACTCGAACTCTGGAGCTGGAGTCTACTTCAACAGAAATTTTGAGTCAAAATATGATTTTAAGGTGAACTCATAAGCATCCTCCTCAATAGCGTAATAGCTGCTACTCAGACCTATTCAGTTGCTCAAATCACTGGTTACTGGGCAACAAAGGAAGGACTCTGATATCCACATCCGAGCAAGCTTGGAGTATTATAGATCCTGACCTATGTTCGTTTGCTCGATATGTGCCGGTTTTAGTCCTGGATCTTTGATTTTGAATCTGGTACAGCCTCTATGTGTCGTACTAGCTGAACACTGGCATGTTGCCGCGTGGTGAAGCAATCTTCTGAATACCAAACTAAGTCCGCATTTCAAATATATTCAGTGGCGAATAAAATACTGCGAATTAAGTGATGCAAGTAAGTCAGTATCGAATTCTGCGTCATTGTTTCGGACTCCACACAAACTTAAAATGCCATCACTTCTTCTTTTAAAGTACACGTGCTTTTTTGGATAAAATGTATTCTAAAAATAATATTTCAAATTAAAGGTCACATGCTACGAAACCGATGAAAAAAAAAAACGTGTTTTAATTGACAGTTCATCACATACCATGTGACCCTTGATAAATTAGCTTTATGTAAACCCAACTTACAAACTCACCTGGTGCATTGAATGGCATTGGTCCGCCAGGATGTCCCGGAAAGAATGGTCCGTCATGCGGATGAAACGGTGGTCCGCCATAGCCAAATTCAAATTTACCATCCGCACTGAAATAGGGAAAGCCCGGTGGTCCATCGTCCAGTCCGCCGGGTGACAAATTCATTGGGAAGCCTCGCATTTTTCGTGCTCCACCAAAGAATGGCGGCCGGCCCATACTAGTGATCTGTTTCATTCGACGTTCTTTTGATCGTTTATTCTGGAACCAAACCTGCAATAAAACCGAAACAAAGTATTCAAAAATATGTGACCGAAACCAAGCAACTGAACAAATTTCAAAAACCGCAATGAGTCGGAACGACAGCTTTTTAAATGCTAGAAACCAATTAAGAGGGCTGCAACCACTAACCTACAAAAAACAAAAGCAAAAAACAAAAAGACGGTTCAAAATAAAAACAAAACCAGGGCAAACCGCACTAAACTAATGGAATGGGAAAGACTGTAGAGTTTAGAGAGAGAGAGTTTAGGACTTTAAGGCGTCCGTCAAGTGAGCAATGATGATCAAAGGGAGTTTTTATTGACTCATGCGGATGGTTTTTAAAATGTTTTAATGATTCTCTTCGTACAGCACCTTTCTGTGGCAGCTCACCCCTTTTTTTCCCATAAGTGGAGCGCGTAGTCCGCTTTCAGGAAGACTATAAATTTTTATGATGCTAAGGTCGATAATTGCTCCACACCGCGACAACAGAGGCCCGTTGTTGGGTTCAAAAAAAAAAAAATCAAAATGAAAACAAAACCGCAACAACCGAGACCAAGCGATTTCGACGAAAACAGCGCGCCTAAGAAAATTATCGCGATTATGTCCGGATTCTGTCCAAGACGTCCGTTCGATGTTATAGATTATTATGAATAAGTTTGTGGGCTTCTTCCACGTCGTCATCGTCACTGTTTGTCGTGGCTGTCGTTGGCCGTCAGTTGGTGGCGTGGATCCTGCTGCAGCAGCCCCAAATGTCTTTTAATGGTGCATCGAAAATGTTGTCTTGATTTACGAGCATGTGGCTTTTATGTGTCTCAAAGGTATTCCCATGCCGCAGTTGGCTAGCGATCTCGTAAGTGGTAGTGAAGGCGATTTTGTTACGAATTCGTTCGACGTGATGTCCATGATGGAGCAGCAATTTTGAATGGAATACAGAACGGTTTTAGTTGAACGGATGATTGGGTTTGCTTTTGGCAAGCAGCTCCCTTGAAAAGTGTTTGGATGGATTTGGGTTACGCTCGGATAAACTGTTGGTGTTTTTTTTTTTGTTATGTTCCAACATGGAATGGTTAAATTTATATGGGAAACACAACCATGTATCCCTCAGCATCAATTTTGACAAAATTGCAACTTAAACAACCTGTGTGATTATATGACCGATAGTTAGAGTAAGGTCAGTTAACCGAGAAGGTGAAGAAGCAAAAGTATTTTCATCCAATTGCTGTGCATAGGAGAGTTCTTCTTTTTCGATTTTTGAATAATCATCGCGGCATTTTGTCATTTGATTTTAAAAATCTACAGAAATGTGACTCCGATTTTTTTCTTTTGATTTTAGTGAATCAATCTGGGAGACGTCTAGGAGGCCTGATAAAGAATTCTTGAAAAGTTATATAAAACAATTGGAACACAATAGACCTAAACGACGGCAAAATAATAACTGATGTGTCAAACATGCTAGCATAAGTGGCTGCAGATAGGATTTCTTTTGCGGAATATCATCTTTAAAAACATCAACCTCAAGATGACTACAGAGCAGAGAATTGTTGAGGATTTTCTGTTAAAGACCTGATGCTCGACAACGAACTGCTTGAAAATGTATCTATTAAAACATCAGTTTAAACTAACGAAGCAAGACGAGAAAGCTATGACATGAAATTGTAGCTGCCAAAAATAACTTTCCTTCTAGATGCGAGTAGTGAAATATTTGGTTTTGTTGGTAATTTAGTACTGGGAAAAGTTTCCTTATACAAACAATTCGATCTTAGTTTCTTGAAAATAAATTTTATTAAATATAAAATTGCTAAGTTTGTAATAAAAGCAATAATTTTGTATCTCTTAAGTCTTTCAAATGTTTAAATTTTAAGTTTTCATTTAAAATTCAACCCCTGGAAGCAACCCTTAAATGTCATTTAAAAAGTCAGAAAAAGATACTGAAATAATTATTATTTTCGGTTTATAATCAATTCAAATATGTTGTGACGCGTGGAATTAAAGAAACTTTTTTTTCCTATTGTCAGTCATAAGGACCAACCTGGTACTTGTGGTAAAATGCTGGAAACTGACATTTAGTACAAAAATCAAACCTTGACCATACAAATATATTTCATTATGCTTAACTGTCGAAATAAATAGCAAGATTCCATTCAGTTCTGCTTGCACGAAAATTGGAAGGGGACCAAGTGATATCTGCTTTAACGCTATCAGCATGACCATAAAATTTAAAACTGGAAATAATGACCGCCCTCACCGAGTTCCTTCCCGCTTGTTGTAGTAAAAAACATTCAACGTAATGGGAAATAAGAATTTGAGCGTTGCAGTTTATAAAGAGGGTGTTAGTAATAGTGCTGCTGATCTGATCTAAGAGTTCCTACATAAAAGTTCATAGAGAGAGCTGGCTAACAACTTCTTTCTGAACTTCTAACTAAAGTTCCGGAAGGATATGTTCTGGGACCCATACCAGTTAATTTGTACATAATTGAATGCCTTATGTTTGAAAGAATGTTTTTTATCATTCAAATTTACTTGTCCAGGCCTCTTGGTCTAATCGTTGACCTCTGTGTCGAGAATTAACGAAGAGCTGGATGGTGAAAAGAAAAAGTGTACCTTAATAACGAAAAAAGTATCATTAAATTCCTTCCTTCTTAAGCAGTGGGCTTTAAATTAACTTTGACTTTATCGTGTTGGCACCAATTAGACTTGATTGTTGGCCATATACTTACGGGAGGGAACTGTCTCGCTAATGTTACGATATTAATTCATTGGCAGCAACTCCACTGTGGATATTTCCTTGACTCACTGTATATTCATGGACAAATATGGACAAATATGGTCAAACGGTGCAAAAAAATGGTCATAAGAGTGCCTGTGGTATTTTTCCGTATGTGCAGCTTCAACATTGAAACTCTGGCTGTTTGTGGGGTGGCGACTTCTAATTGAAATTGTGTTCTGTTGTTGAACAACTAAATCTATGTTGTAGGGATACCAAAAACCCTACTATCATACGGTAGTACACCTCAGCAGCGACTGTCGAAATTGAATCACACAGAAATCGGGCAATACCAATGTGGCACAATAGATCAAACTTTGGCACTAAGCCAAGTGCTTACAACACTGTTCAAGTAAACAGTCATCAAATTGAATAAAAAAAAATGAGGATATAAGAAAGTGCTTGTACAGGCCGTCGATAAGAAATCGATCGGTTCCCCAATATGAATCCAAATGTTGGACGGAACAAAAGACTGCAGAAGAAATTTTAAGAACCTTCTTTAGAAAAAAATCTCCATTGAAAACAGGTCCTGTTTACGAAGGTAGAACAGGAGCCGGCAAAAATCCGTCGACTTAAATAGAAACTGGAGACCACTGGTGGCTTCAGTTCTGACTCCTTCAGAAATCGATGGAATGATAAGTCAGTTAGTCACTAACAACCCAAAAGGAATCGTGTGTAAAAATCTAACTTAAAAATCTTCATGGTGATATCCTTAAAAGCACAAGCAAACTACTTTAACCACCCACAATTTTCTTGTCCTTCCATCATGTCATCAATTTCACTTCATGCTATTGAAACCCTTCCACGAAATTTCCAAGTGAATCCAATTTACAAAAACGGTTACCATATCAAAATAATCAACAATTGTCGGCGCACACCATCAACAAACAACAAATAGCCCGGCTAATTTTGTGTTTGACGGGTAAATAATGAAGCCGCCACAAGCGGCTGCAAGTCGGCAGCAAATGAAAGCAAACAAATACAAATTTTCGACAACAAAACGAACAGAACAATGGCATGAGGGGCGTTTGTTCCGACAATTTTTGCAGCGTCATACAAAGTCAATTTGATGATGCCACACCGCAGCAGCACAACTCTTGAAGACGATGACGGGACGAGTCACTGCCGAGGAAAACCACAAAAATTCAGTACTCCTACGTAAAACATAAAAAAAAACCAACGACATACACAACGGAAACCAAAACCTTTCGCCTTTACTTCGACCATCTTTCATCGGAGCATTGATGCACCGTCATCACCATATATCTACGACTCTTGAGAGAGGTATACCCGCCACCTGTACGAGTACGAGCTGGCCACTAATCCCCATGGATAGAGTGTTCTCTAGTTTTAAATGCAACTCAATGAATTGTGTATGGATCTGTATTCGGTTCGCAGTCTTTAATGACCGTGTCCACAGCGGCAAAGGTACAGTGGTGAACATGCCCTCTTGTGGCACACAAAACAATATTCGTGTAACTTATAGGATGCGATTAGGTACGTTCCCGACATATGGCGAAACGAATTCATTTCGAATCGAATGAATACGCTGCGCTGGATGGAGCTGAAGTCAATGTCTGAGACTTATGTATCCGTGTATTTGGAACTCTAAGGGCTGTCATGCAGAGACCACCCCCTGGGTGTTAGATAATTAACATTTTTCTTTCTGATGTCAATTTTTGACAGCTCAACCATTTGACCAGCAGAGGTGAATGAAAAATTGGATTTCGTTCATTTTATGGCGTTTATTTCGAATGTTTTTCTTTTTTTTTGTTTTGTTTTTGTTCTCTCGTATTCTCCCGCCCTTGTGCCGGTTACGTGAGAAGGTGTCGAAAGCAATACAAAGGTGATAAATAATGTCAGGGGTGATTGCGCCAAATCGCTTTGCAATGGAGCGAATTCGTCCAATCGATTTCAAATTACTTGCAAAGAATTCAAGCGACGACGAAGGTATTTGACAGCATTTACTATATATAATAAGGTTGAAGGATTTTGAAGAACAAATAACTAAATAGTTTTTGAATCTTTTCAGAATTTCCGATGATAAATGAAGAAAAAAAAACAAGTTTTTGAAGTGTTGCAAGTTAACAGTTCAACTGATAAATGTGGGGCTCTTTTTCAGTTTCAATTCAAGATAAAAGTCGACAGTACGTGTGGTTTGAGTTGTTTTTGAAAGATAGATATCCCAATTGGTATAACAAACTCAAGCAAAATGATTTTATATCAGGTTTAGTTCTATAAAAATCAATATAGTACTGCAATGTTGGTATAACTTCCTACAGTGAACCAACATTGGCAAATATATGTACGTATGACCTCTCCGTTTTTTAATGCAAAGCTTTCGAATCAACGCGGACATTCTGCCTGCAATTTGTCGAAGATAATTGTGTCATTCTCTCTATGTAGTCAGAAGCGGTAGTCCTAATCATAACACGTGTGTTTCCCAATATACCAGTCCCTTTATTATTTTCCAAATTACTATGAATTCAAGCCCATTACAATTCTTCCTTTCATGGGTAAAGGTAAAATTCTTTCTTGAAGATAAGAATTTCATAATGAACTCTTGAACATTTTTGATGAAAGTAAGATGATAAATAAACGTTCTGGTTTTGGTAGGGGTCTATTGTCCCTAGCTGTTTTTTTGTATTTTTCAAAAGCATTTGACTCAGAAAAACACAAATTATAACATAAGTTTAAGATTCAAATTTGCTTTTGAGAATTGTATGGATGGATGTGCCGCAGGACTCCGTTCTTGGTCCACTCTTATTCATACTTTTTACAAACGATATTGGTAATTGTATCAAATTTTGTGAGCACCGTACTTAAGCCGACAATGTGCAGTTTTTAAAAAGGTTCCAGAAATCTGAAGTGATTCAAACGTTATTCATGTATATCTAGTGGCAACAAGTCTGTTTAAACCTTAATTCACTGAAACTAAAACTCTAAATGTAAACTCAATTTTGTGAGATCCCAAACGACATTTGACTTAATCCCACCAATGCACTTATATTTAGACAGTAGCGGGCAGTTCTTTATGCATGAATTACCTATGGAATTCAATGCACTCCCTCTAAGTTTGAGAAAGGTGAACACAGAGAGTCGGTTTAGGAAAGATTTAACTGAACAGCAACTCAATTCCAGTCACCGAACCAGAAAGCCTATCGAAGAGGCTACTCGACGGAGACAGCACTCCACTCTTTGATCAGCAGCATTGAAAAACCCCTTGACAACAAGGAATACGCGCTGGTAGGTTTCATAGACATAAAGGGGGCCTTCAATAACGCCAAGTTTGAAGCGATGGCCAATGCTCTAAGAGACCTAAACTTTGAAATATGTATCCGAGAATGGATAAACAAAGTCTTAAACAACAGGAAAATGAATCTCAGTCACTCCACTCCAGTTTTTAGAAGCGTCTTTAGAGGTCCTGTCTCTTCTTCTCTGGATCATAGTAATTGACAGTATCCTACAGAGATGGAATCAGCCAGGAAAATATTAGCTAAATGTACGGACAGCGTCGGATTTGATATTAAACCATTTAAGACAACAGAAGTGCTGTTTACAAGGAAATATTTAATTCCAAACATCACTCCACCGAAGCTAAAAGGGAAGGAATTAACTTTCACTGACCAAGCTAAATATTAAGGTGCTACTGTCGATAGCAGACTAAACTGGAAACAGGAAAGCATCGATTGCACTTTATACTTGCAAGGGAATTGTCGGACTCAAATGGGGAATCCAACATAGAATAACAGACTGGCTCTACACTGCAATAGTAAGACCAATTCTGACATACGGAGTCCTAGTTTTGTGGCCGGCACTAAGGACTTAACAAAATCTGACTAGTTTTCTGCAGTTTTCTGTCTGCTTACGGGTGCACTAAGATCAACACCTTCGGCTGCCATAGAAATGTAATTGAATCTTCTTCTCATGGACATATACGGGAAGCTTACTGCTGACCAATGAGGAAAAGCCCACATCAAAGGACATTTGGATTAATTTCAAAACTCGAAGATTCCAACAAAATCGGACTACATGACACCTTTGCAAGACTTCAAAATAAACCACAAAACAACAATCCCCACAAGAGCTGAGTCGGACCTAATTGAGGTGTGCATCTTGAATGTCATGGAAAATTACAGCGACGGTTCAAAGTTGGTACAGGCTCCGGTTAATACGCGAGGGCGCCTGAGTTATCCCTAGCTCTGCGTCTCCCGAACCACTACAGTGTTTTCCAGGCAGACGTAGCAGCTACTAAAGGGGCAGCTCTCCGGCTCACAATGACCCCGATAGACGGTAGTTCTATTGGTATGTATATAGATAGTCATAAAGGCTCTGGAAACACCATCGATCAACGTTCAGATCTAAAAGCTTTGCCTCCTATCTCTAAAGGATATAGCGGACAGGTACAGCCTTACCCTATGCTGGGTCTATGGGCATTTGTTGCTTACTTCAAATGTTGCGAGTTATGAGGTCAAATTGGTTAACAAGGAGTATATCAGACCTTGACACCACCAACTTGGGCTGCAGCGAAATTCCAGCGCCTACGGTAATAAGGCGCACGCGTAATCTGCTCTTACTATTACTGTTGGTGATAGCCTAGCTCCTTCTGGTGGATGCCGACGAGCTGGTACCGTTCTCTGCTTCCATTGTTGTCACAGGTTTATTAAACAGCTTTGCTCGAGACTGTCTTCCGCAACATAGAAGAACACGTTCCGCCGAAACGCTATATAATGTATGCCATTTCAAAGTCTCCAAACAAGTGATCGCCATCGTTAAAAAGGATGACTAAAGGCAATCGGACAATGACGAGTTTCTCAAAACTACTTAAATGTCCTGAAAACAACAGCGAGAATATCAGAGATTTCTTTTGATGCATCGCAGGACTTAATTAAAGAAAACATATGCGACGGGCTAAGACTTTTTTAAGGCAACAGATGTTTTAAAGTGTAGCCAAATCTTCGGTGAACTTTTTGCCAAAAAAATAAGCTGGATGATCAGATTTGCTTTGCGAAATGATTGACTTACCGAACCCACAATCTTCTGGTCAAACATTGCCCCACCAGCTGACCGCAAAAGTGAAATTATTTCATTAATCCTATGCTTTGGCCGCCACAACCGCGGTGCGGTTTCAATTTCATTCGCTCAAAATTGGTAATTCGAAACCCCCAAAAGCGAATCCACACTGCGCCACTGACAGACAGTTGCGACGTCACGAGACAATAGACGATCAATTCCGGGCACCGGGCCCATTCCAAAGCCGAGACAATCATTGCCTGACAAATATCCATCAGCGACCCAAATGTGGGATCATTCATTTAACGATCCACAACTTTGAAATGCATTTGGGCCCCATTTTCAGAGGGAGTGGGTAAAAATTTCGAAGAAGAAAAAAAAAAGTCCGAAAAACCAGTTAACGACTTTTTTAGAATTTGAAAGTGGCGCCATCGCCTTCGCCATGGCACTGTGTCACGTGTGGTGTGTCGAAATTGGAGTCTTGTCTTGATTTGTTTGGTGTGCCTGTTTATGTTTGGGTATCTGGACAAGCGACAGAATGAATGTCATTGTTGGGTTTGTTAATTTGTTTAACTGCTGCTGCTGTTGCTGCTGGAGTGGCTGATTGTTTTTTAGGGGGTTTTCTGTCGCCGGTTTTTGGCGCTAAATTGTACGGAAATTGAGACATTAAATCGGAGCCAGAGTGTCATGCACAGTTTGAAATTTTAAATTATGGGTTCCCAGATCAAGCGACCGAGAGAAGTCGGAAGACGGAACGTATTTTAATGACGGAACGCATGCAAGCACCATGATATTCATTTGTCTTTGGGTTATGGGATTGGATCAAGGAAATAAACATGTTTTAGAAGGTTTTCCGAAGAAAAAAAAAACATTATTATAGTTCAGCCTACAAGCTCTAGGCTGAAGTGATTTTCATGAAACTAAGGTTGTACCGATATGTTTTTAAAGCCTATTTTTGTAGGTAACAACACCCACACTTGTTGAGGAAAGATGATCAGCGCTCATCTTATCAGACTTGTCGCCACCATAAACAGGCAGGAAGTGATGGGGGGCGTAATTTAAGTAAGACTGCTAAGGCTGAAGCTTTATGACCCTTGACAACAAGTTTTCTTCAGTCTTTTCTGTCGAGAAATGTCACCGTCGGTAAGGAGCAGTTTTGTTAACTTGCCACCTTCAGACACATGTCATCTGCGACTGTGATTGGGTGATTTCCTGTTCCCGGAACTCAAATAAGAGTCTTATATTCAAGAACTTGTTCAGAATTTGTTAAATGATTTTGTAAGGCCTTAAGTAAAGCTTGGCAAATTCTTTGATTATTTCATCAAGAAAAAAACACTCAGGTGCATCGCATTCAACACCAACTCCAGCACCAGATCCATGGATAAAAAACCTTCTGTGAAGATCCAGTATGATGGCCCTGCCATTTTTGTTTATCATAAAAATCAATATCAAAACTTGTCAGAATTGGTTAAGAAATTACGTTCTGGATTTATTTCACTCAAAAATGCCCAACGATCAGGCCGAACAATTGAAATTGATGATGACCAAATCACAGCTAAAATTGAATCGGTTCGTCTTAAGATAATTCAAACGCATTACACACACAAATCTAAAAGCACTTTAAACGTCTTGGACTCGCAAAACTGTTCGATATTTGGGCTCCTCATGAATCGAAAGAGATTCACTTAACACAACCAATCAATATTTGCGAAATGCATCTCAAAGGTGGATAGTTTGCAACAACATCAAAAGAAAAAGATCATGTTAAAAGCGTGATGAACCAGAACAAGCCACATCGAAAAGAAGCTTATGTTGTCAATTTGGTGGGATTATAACATTGTTCTGAATTTTGAGCTACTTCCAAGGAACTAAACGATCAATTCAGGTGTTCACTATCAACAACTAATGAAACTGGAGGAAGCATTCAAGGTATCGTAAGAGAGCCGTGTTTGACCATGACAATGTAAGACCGCACACATTTTTGGTAAGTCGTGGTATATTAATTGAGCCTTGGTTGTGAAGTAATGTTACATCCGCCCTACAGCCACGATCTTGCACCATCTATTGGCAGAATTCTTTGACTGATAAGACTTTCAGCGATCATGATTACCTGCAATTGCATTTGGTCCAGCAAGGACTAGAAGCTCTATGGGAACGGAATCATGAAGTTGCCAGATAGATGACCGAAGTTAAAATTGCTGTTAACAAAGCTAATAAGAAACTTTTCCATTTATTGTTTTTATTTTGTCTCTGCAGTGAGTTTTTCATAGATTTGAACTCAGGTATGTTATACAATTATTGGAAGCTTTTTTAAATCACGAATTCTACTGCACCTAAGGCGATCGATCTAAAGGAAACAATTTTAATTTCAAAACAAATTTAACAGGACGCTTCGAAAAAGTTTTCGATCGTGTTTTATTAGTTATACAATCTGAATAGTCACTCCTGATATACAATCAGCTATTAGCAGCAGGCTTATTGTTTCAAGAACTGTTGCAAAATTATTGCCGAATTTAAGAAGCAACTTTTTTTCAAACAACTTTAACGCCAAAATCTTCACAGTTCACTGCACTGAGCTTCTTCCATTGAAGTTACAACCGTTTGAGGAAAATGTACTGACAAATTGCAAGGATCTATTGTATTAGAATCATACTTTTGAAGGACATACATATCCTTGTTCTACGCAATGGCCACCTGTAGACTTATTACAGTAAAACGATCATCAGCCTTACAAACTAGCCACAAATTCAAAAAGATCGTTTTTTTTATATAAATAAAAGGAAATATTAACCAAGGTGAAAACATGGTGAAGGCTATTCCGAAGCTTTAAAGAAGTAGAAGTAGAAGCTTCGATAAATCTACTCCTCTTAATTCTCACCGAAGACTTCACAGAAAATGCAGCTTCGATAAAAAACGTTGTAACCGGAGGTGATTAATTGCAAAGATTCATTCAATAACTGGGAGGAAATATGAATATAAGGACGGTTAAATAAGGACGAACAGTTCCCCGACTAAAATGATATTATACAAAATTTTCAATAGTTTTCTATTTGAACGACTTTATTTCCTTGTTCCGATATTATAACTTTGTTAAAACAACAGTTAACCGATATCGCTGCGACTTCTACCATATGACCAAGTCAAGCTTAGCCAAGGTGCGATCCCAACTTTGCTCTATCAAACTTGACAAGGAATAAACGTTGACTTTGGTTAAAACTGTCGTAAAAAAGCAAATTTGAAAAATCAACTTTTTCTGTTAAACGATAGTGAAATGTATTTTTGAAAGTTTTTCCTCTTCACAATGGAAAACAAAACCAATAAATTTTAACAGAAATCGTTCGGTTAGCTCCTCCCCTTTGGGACGCCGACATGCCTTTAAAGCCCTTCAAAGCAAAGCCGAGTTTTTCAAAATCAAAAACAGATAATGCCAAAACCTAAGGCCTATATGGCAAATGCTATAAAATAACAAATTTGTTGCATCAATTAGGGTCCAAGATGACATCGCTCTGACAGCAGGACTTAAAAACACAAATCTCAAGTAACATAGAACCAGTCGCCAGGGCTCGAGCTCTACTTCACCAATGCAAGGAAGCACAACAAACCATGATTACACCGATTATACATGTGTACCTTTTGTAGTTCCCATCCAAATAGCTATAAAACTGTTTTGCATTCCTCCTTCCAGAAAATAAAACAACAACAAAACCAGAAATAAAAATGAATCTTTACGCTACACTGGTTCAACCCGACAACACGGACGACGACGACGATGACGACAAATGACTCATAAAAATCATTTGGACAAAATGCTCCACAGCTACAAGATTTTAGAGTATCTCGTGTCTCGTATCTGGATGTGTTCTACACGATGTACCGTCGTGTTCTGGAAGGTGATATCCAATGCCACTAGTGGATGTGGAAGACAACGTCATTTAGATGCTGCTAAGCGCTGGGTCTTCTTTGATGCGGCAGCGATCAAAGAATCCCATGTCGTGTGTCTCGGGCAGGTATCATGTGTCGCAGCAACCAACAAATTCTAGTTCTTCGGTATGGGAAATCTGCCGTCCGCTGCAGCTCCAGCTCCCTGCGGATTGTTTTCCAGGCCGTGCTACTCCTTTAGGTTTGTCGCCGTTGGTTGTCGTGAGTTGTTGTGTGATGTTGTTGCTTGCTCGCGCTCCTGCTGTTTGATACCACTGACGACAGCGACACGAAGCAGAACTGTCCATGATCGGATTTTCGATTTTGTTTTCGGGTCTTTCTTTTTGTTTTCGAATTCTTTTTGTCAAGTTCATTTCATTTGACATCGGGGACAGGATGAATGTGTGAAGATCACATACCGCTGTCACCTGCTACTTTGCTCGGTTGGATAACATTTGAAGCTAGCGTGACAGCGAGAGGGGCTTGTCTTTCGTTTTCAAGGAGTTAACTTGTCATGCATCATCCTGAGCTGTTACCCATACGAGTATGTGAGTGACTTACTCTTTGAAAATTCCACATTCACTGTTTGGTTAAAAAGTAGAAAGGGGGATAACAGGGTATCGATGATCCTTTTTTCCAGTTGAAATGTGTCAGGTTGTTGTCGTGAGGATGAACAAAGGAACAAAAAATTGCAGACGCCGACACTTTTGAGGAAGATTTGATGGTCCGGATTAGTGTTTTCGAAAAACATTCTCAGAAATGGACTTGAACTGATAGCACACCAAAATTTCTGACATTTGGTGGGAATATTAAGATTAAATCGAAATTCGTTTGTTTTTGGGGTGCAGCCGGGAAATCACTTACTATATATCTCCTTAGGCCATTCCTTGATGCTTCGCTTGACACTGCTCAATCTAATAATAGTGGTGTCATGAGGCATTTTTGGCAATAAAATTCGATATGGAATTTGTCAGACTGCTTAAGTTCGGAAGCAGGGATATCAATTTCACGCCTCAAAAACGTAAGTAAAGGGGAGTTTTACAAAAAGGACTATGGTGCCTACGTTTAAAAAGGATCTCCTCGAGGCGATAAAACTTACAACCACAGGCAAGCAATCATTTTAATATCAACTTAATTCAAAGACAAGTTGAAATATAATATTGTTGAATAATACGGGACCAGAATTCTTGTTCGACATACTGTAAAGGTTAAAATAATTAAAAAAGTGGCAATTTTCACTCAGGAAAATATTCTTCCTCTTCCATTTTTGGCAGATGGAAGCTGTCAAGCTATTCTTAACACGATTTAAATATGAAATTTCAAAACGCTGAAATGAACAGATCGGTGAAAATGCAATTGGATAACAAGTGCACGAATTTTCTCGAAATTCGCAATTCCTGTGGCTCCAAGTCAACAAGAACGGGACTAAATCTTATCCTTAAAAAAATTAAAATATGGTATGGTAGCAAGTGGCTCTAGACTGTGCTCCATAACAGCAGAGCATGCAGAACCTTGAATCTAAAAATATTGAAATTTTTTTTACTGGATCTCTAGGGATTGTGCTATAGTCAATGATCTACGAGAACAAGTTCCACTCAAAAAGGGATATCAATTAGAGTTCTTAAAAGCTCCAATCGGCCTCAAAGTGATCCAAAGTCTCATTCCAATTGGTATATCACGACGTTATATTCTAACATCGATCTTGCTCGACAATACTCATTCATCGATCACATCGCCGATCTTGCTCAGAAGCTTCGTCAACTTGGTTCATGTTTTGTCTCAAACAAGATCATCACTCTCCAACCATAATCACCCAATTATTGTCAAACATTTGAAGCTGGATAGCGCTAATGACGCACAAGATCATCTCTAGTCAACAACAACTATCGATCGACTCATCCGCGTTACCTCAAAATTCTTTCTGCCAAAATTGCCTCTAATTTTGCTAATCTTCGTCATCCGAAAATCACGATCGTCGTCCTTCGCCAACGGATTTCGACACGCCCAATTATCATAGTTTGGCTGTATTCACTCAGTCAGTGGCTTAGGTCACTCTAAGGTAACGCTCGGTCAACATAAACGATCGTCCATGACAGTCTGGCTTTCCTTTCATTTCCGTAAACATTTTCAAAAGAATTTTCCCTGCAACAACATTTATCCAAATTACAAGATCGTTCAGCATGACGGTTCGTTGTTGTAGTTTTTTTTTTTTTTTTGAGCTAATTTAAGTCCGCCCTTCCGCGGAAATTATAGAAATTAAAGTAAACGGAGGCAGAAGTCTCTCTCTCTCGCCGAAAACGCCGAAGATCGGAATAATGATCACTCCAGAGATGATGACGATCATTATCGTCCGTCGTCGTTGGTTTGGGGCGTAAATTGACGGATGTTCGGTTTCGCTGTTGCCAAAATTGTACGTGACCAAGTTGAACCGAAGACGCGATGCGGTTCTGGTCAACTACTTATCGGATATTATGTCAGTTCGATATCAATTTGATGAGGTCGCTGCGTCGGTCCTCTGTTTTGCCTTCTGATGGGCGGCGCCGTCTGTAATTTTGCAACCGAATTTTAAGTATTTCAAGGTGAGACATCTACGAGAATTGTGAGCAACAAAAAAAAAAAACCTTAAATAACCAGGTTTAACGTTCGAGCAATTCTGTGATTTGATTTACGATGACTTTTTCTGTGGAAGTCCAGTTTGGGTCCGTCGTCACTTTATAACCAACTGTTATTTACGAGTAACTCATTTTTTTTTGGTTTTATTGCTCGTTGAAATAAATAGGCATTCATCACTTGTCACTGTCGTCACTGACAGTGTTAGTAACAGCTGACACATTTACTTGTACAAAAGCACAAGTGTTCCGATTCCACTTTTATGGAGGAGGCTGGCATAGAAGAGCTTTCCAATTTATCAAACATCTAAGGAGGATGGTGAAAAACTACTGTCATAAATCAGTTGAAGTTTTTCGCGCTAAATTGCTTTGCTAAAAAAAATATATATACATGTATGTCTTCTTTTTTTTGTTGTTGTTGGTTGCGGAATGTGTGGAGCGTTAATCGTTTTGTGTGGCTCAGTGGTTTAGCACGGGAGTCGAATTACATAAGATAAAGTGATTGTGGATACCCTGGTCGCTGTGGATTTATTGGTATGACCCGTAGTTGATGGGGTTGATGGGAAATGGTCTTTGAATTCATTTTGATGCTGACAATTTTGCAAGCAAGGTTTCACAACTTTTCATAGAGAGGCATCTGCTTCATGGATCCTAGTAAAAATGGTGGACTTAGGAGGCAATTATTGTATCACACTGTGTCGAATTAATTTTGCTGTCAATTTTAACGAAATTGAACTGTGAGACTCTGGGACTTATTTCCGAGTGTGAAAAAAATCGATCTGATGTAATAGAAGATAACATTTTTCTATTTTATTTGAAGTGTGAAGCATAATACTGCTAGTGTGAACTAATTTTCAGGTTGGAAGCATGACAAATATGTCAAACTTAAGCAATTAAAAACGTTTTAACGTGCTCGGTAACAAGTTTGATATGCACTTGTTCTAAGTAACCGTAGCTTAACTCCGCTGTGACTTTGAAAAATTTTCAGAAACGAGTTCGTTACGGTTGCAAAAATGACATAATATGTTATATGCACAAGCAAAACTAACCGCGTTCACGGCTGACACGAGGAGAAATCTTAATTGTGACGGATTGATTTTTTTATCATTGCGTATCGAGGAAAACGATTCGAAATTCTAAATTCCGAACTCTTTTCAAATATTCAAAAAATTTGAGCGGAGTAATGCGTCACTTAATTTTAGTACGGTCAGCGGATACGCGCTGAATTCTTCATCTGAAGTATTTAAGGTCAGGACAGTAATGACAATGGAATGTGGCATTAATAAGGTAAGACACGATGAACAAGTGTTATTTTTCGAAACATTAACGTTCATAAAACTTGTCCAAATCTGATTCCAGTGGTTACTGTAGCGACACTCAAGCCACACGACGTTCAATTGCTCAATGAAAATTTTGACACCAGTTTATTTGCATTGGCTTAATTCACGGTATTTTATTTGAAAGTAGCTTATATACTAGAAAGTTGGATTTTGGAAGATTGTTGTAAAATTGATGTGGCCAATGACATATCACCTGGGTATATAAACCATTATGTTTGTCAACATGAACTCTAAGAGTCCCAGAAGCTGATACAGTAACTACAATAGCAGGGGCATTCACTAAACCAGATCACTTGAATCCTAAGTAAGGAAAGGCGGGTAAAGCGTTTAATCTGCGTTACATTTTTGCTGATAGAACCAAAAAGGACAATACTTTAAAATAAATAACCAACAACAACACCAATAAACAGAAAAAGCCGACAAGCAACGCATATGATGTTGGCACTTGCTTTGAAGACAATGACTTTTTAATGATTTTTTAACGTCATAAATGCGACTCCTAACATCAGGTCCTTTTCGATTGTCTTATAAGAAAATAAATGGCATCAAAGTTATTCTTCAATCTGGTCTAAGTCTTTGATCAAGCCTGACAAAGAAAATTCAAATATGTGCTGGGTTTTCCAATAAGATCGGACCAGACTTTAAATGACGGAATCCGGTGTTGAGAATAGGACCTTGATCATGGCGTGATCTTGAAACTTTGACTTTGAATTTGTAGATTTGTTAGTTTTTGCCTTAGAGACCTTTATCCATTTACCAAGCGCTTTCACGCTCAGAATGTAATTGCTTTTACTCTACTAACAATCTTTACGAGGAAACTTCTTCTCGAAGGATCCTACTCTAGTTCTCATTATTGAGTATGAGTATGAGTATTGTACCTTTATTTAAAAAAGGTTCTTCTTTGGAAATGTGCAATTACAGGCCCATATCACAACTCCCAGTTCTCAGTTAATTTTCTGAAAAGCTCGTAAAAAATAATCTCGTGAGTTCTCTTAGAAAAATTATTTTTTTAAATGCAAATCAATTCGGCTTTCAAAGGGGTAAATCAACTGCAGGAGCGCTATTACAGTTTTGTAGCAATATAATCTCGAACTTCGATGAGAAAAACGCACTGCTGCATTTGATATGGTCGATCATTATATTCTTCTTAGCAAAGTTGAAGGGGTTAATTCGCGGCTTATTGCTAGATTAGTTTAGATCATACCTTGAAAATAGATCTCAACGAGTGAGTATTGATGATGTAGCGAGCGATCTTTAAATACTCAACCTAGAGGTACCTCAGGGTTCTATCCTGTGTCCGATCCTCTTTCTGGTGTTTATTAAATCGATTTTCTTACTCTGGTTAAGATGTGCTACAACTGCTTTTGTGGATGACGTAGGCTTTTTATATGGAACTGAGAGTCGAATTGCCCTGATTTCCGACTTTAATTGGGACCTCGTACTTTTGAAAATTTGGTCCTCTAAACAACTTGATTATAAGCTCCAAGACTAAAGTTAGGTTTTTTAGTTTGTCGGCTGTGACACCAATATTTATTATCATGCTCCAAAATGTCAAAGATTCAAAGCATGTTGCTACTGTCCGTCTGGTTCTTTTGCTCCTTCTTTTTATGACTGCCTGAATAGTAGCGAAAAATGTTTTCCGATTGAAAACGTCAAAGAATTTAAATATTTGGGACTTACCGTAGATCCTAAGCTGAGGCTCTCGAATCATTAAGCAGCTTTAAGGAGCATTTTTCGCTGTACGCTAGGGCACTTTTTCTGATTTAAAAACATATGTCTTACTACCTTATTAAAAATTATATACTATAGTATTTTTCATTCCAAGCCAGAACATTGCTTGTTGCAGTTCTTTGAATTACAAATTCTTTCTTTCCATCACTTCTATTGTTTTAAAGTTTCGAAGACTTTTGAATTCTTCTTTATGAATTTTGGTAATCGCAGCTTTCGAATGACTGATAACTATAATTTACGTTGACATTCTTCATACTTAATAACTATTCCTCTTTTTAGCACCACTGCTTATCGTAATTTTTATAATATTTCATCCATACGTTGATTTAATATAGGATGATCTCTTCACTAATTTTTTTTTCTCAAACTTGTTAAAAATTGGCTTCTTAATTTTGACTAATGGTGGTGTAACTAATGAAATAAGTTTTTTCTCGAATTTTTGTTGATTTTAATACTTCGTTTATCCAAAAAAATTTAATATTTTTCTTCAGCACAGAATCTCTGTATTAAAGAGTAATCAGAGTAAAAGTTCTCACTTATCTCAGTTGCATCGTAAGCCAATAATAACTGACGCCCTGACTATCAGAAAACATAAACTTTTATGCGTTAAATAGCTCGTTTCTCGTAAGAAAATGATAAACCATATATTCGTTGAAGTACATCGCAGCCATGCTCATATCATAAAGTGCTCCTACATTTTTCTTTGTTGTCACCATTAGAAGCATTTTTCGCTACACTGTCGCTCTAATAGCTTCGACTTTCAATCAAATCCAAATCAACTCCTTGCTCCGCTTAACGAAGCTATCCACTCCATCGTAGCTCAGGAGACTTTTAATTAAGTTTATATAACCCTCGTTGCTCAACCAGCAGCAATTTAAAATTCATTCACTAGACTACGTCCAATATCGGTCTACGAATCTCGACGGAAGCCAGCCAGCTACTTGGGAACATTTTTTTTTTCCTTAAATTATTATGCGCAGAAAATTACATCCTTTCAGACTTAAAAAAAAAATCAGTTAAATCGATTTTTTCGTATCGAATTTGTAGATTTTTCGTTTTTAATTAGAAAACCAACGCGCGTTAGATAAAACCGAATGTTGATTCATCGATGAAAAGAGACTTTTCTCTTCGGTTGCGAGGTATCTTTTTGGCAGAGTCTGCAATTGATCCGCTGCGCTCCTCTTACGGCAAACAAAACCCAGAAGTTCAACTTTATTTATGTACTTTTTATGCAAAACCAGAGGTCCACCATAAAAGTATCTGTCGGCCATAATACATGCATGCCCGTCGAAAGACATTGTTTTTTTTTTTTTTTTTTGAATCCCCGGAGAAATATCGTTTAGGCAAGAATACGAGTAAGAAGCAATAAAGCATAACCGCATCATCACCGCACAAAGAACCTGAAGAAAGCAATCCATCCATCGAAGGATAGGAAAATTATTTTCCCTCAAAGGTTGGGTTCATAAAGGCAACGAGTATAGGTGATAAATCATGTTGGGCCTCTCCAGCAGTCTTGTGAATATTAACAGGCTTCATTAATTAACCCAAAAATAAAAATAAAAACCAAACCATCTTCCAGTCTGGACAGGAAACAAAAAGAAGTAAAAGTATCTCATACACCCTCCCATTCGATGTCGATAGTTGGGTTTGTCGGGGATCCCGCCTCGTTTGAACTGAGCCTCACTGTGCCAAAGTGCAACACCCGTAGTTCGACTATGAATGCACATAGATTTCTCAGATAATTCTAACAGAAAATGACAACGATTCGATTTCATTAATAACTGGGCTAATCGGAAGCAGCAGGAGGCCTCAAGCTGGTTACCTTGAGGCGCCATCGGCAGTAGGTGTCGAAATCGATTCGGATTGTTTATGAGCGTATTAATCGATCGAAATTTATTCCACACTTCGATTGTAAACTTTGATGGGATCTATCAAATGGCTTTTGGTCTTTTCGATATTTTAATTTGTACCAAAGAAGTTGGCCGTTTAATGTGTTTATGGATGATATTTGAGTTGGATGTGTCGAAGCGTGAGAAGTTTTTCAAACTCCCGCGTCAAACTTGTTTTTTTTTATCTTCCTCGTTTGGAAAATAGATAAGGTTTTTCTTTTCAATAAAATAGATTAAACTTGAATTTTACGAGGGAAAGGAAACCCTAGAATCATTGTTATGGTTTAAGTTTGGTAATGCGGTAATTTTGGCTGTTAGTGACAGTGAAATGGGGGTCGACCACTGAGCTCGAAAGTTGCTGATTTCATTGCCACTTAAACGTAAATGTTATTTTTGATTTTTTTTTCTGAATTTTTATCAAATGCAGAAAGTTAAAAAACCACCATGGTGCCTCTTAAACTGGGGCCGCCATCGTGGGGTCATAATAAGAGGCAATACTTTCCTCTAATTCAAGAGCTTGATGGGATTCATAATTAGCAAGCGAGCGAGCGGAAAACTATTCAAAAAACTATATATGATTGTATTTTTCCTATTAAATTAAAACCGAACATTTTTGCCGATATTATACAATTTGCATATGTAATTAATAATTTAGCTGAGCTAATCATATTTTTTTTAAATCACATTTCTGCATTTTTTTAATAGTTGGTTCCCATGGGTGGCTAATCCTTTCAATGCATTCTCATTCAGAGGAAGAGCTAAATTTAAGAAGGATAAAAATTGCGAAACTGTTTCAGAAATTAATTTGGTTCAAACCTTAAGCTTTGTGATTCTGGTTCGACGGGCCTTCCGCGTGAGACTAGACCCTTAAATAATACTGATATTTCAAAGCGTCTGTGAAAATGTGTTGTAATACTCATTACAATCAACAGACGACGTGACATGTATTATCATTTGCATGAAAGCTAGAAAAGCTTCTATAATTTGGGCCAAATTTTTGTTTCTGAACGAATTGATATTCTCAGTTTATTCGCTGGCGAGGTCCAATTAACTAATAAATTGAAGAACTTTAATTTTGTATGTGTTTTTTACAGTGCAGACTAGGTGAAGGAGGAAAGTCTAAACATGTTATCTAAACATCCTTAAAGTGCGCAAAAAGCGCCAAACGTTGCCTTTCATTTCATTCATTTCATTTCATTTCAATAATATAATCATTTTATATCAAAACTAATTTTTGTTATTTAAGAAAGTATAATGAAATTTCAAAAACTTTTTTCCTTAAATTTGGTTTTGTTTTGCTTCAAAAAAAAGAATGCCTGCTTAATATTACTTAGTCGACGGATCAACTGCAGCCCAATCAAGTCAACAGTGTTAAGCTCTGTTAAATAAAATGATTCTACTCATATCTCCTTCGAGTTAAAGCGTTTATGATCCTCTTCCAAACATATAAAGTAGTGTACGACTTCAGTGAGGCTGAAAAATATTCGTCCAGAAACAGATATTCCGCAGATATTATGTGTCCTTTTTCTAATTCGCTTTATTTAACAAGTTCGGTGCAGCTTTTGTTTAAGTGTCTGCCTTTCAACTGGATCAATTGATAGGTCGCGGATCAGAATCGTAGATTGAGTGACCGTGCTTAAGTGACTATTTAATCGACTTGTTATGCTGGAATTCTCAGTTCATGTACACTGTCAGCGTGGCGGTGAACTAATCTACGAAATTACAGTCTACTTGTTATTTAACAAACTTCAAATAAAATACAGCGAATTGATCGAATGCAAATAAGTCGAAACAAAATTCTCTTCCCAACTCCAACTTCCTTGAATCGCAATTCCAACCAAAATATATCTGAGCCTCAGATCAGTTCTAAAATAGTTTATCACTTCATCTTTTGAAATGGAGCTTATTGTAAAAAAATGCGAAATGACTTCATTCGTAGTAACGTTAGCCTGCCGCGCAAAATTGGTCCTGAAGCGAAAATTGGAATCATCTTTTGTATAATCGCAGGCTGCCACATTCACTTTTTCCCTCAAAAATTCAGTATTTCTCCACTTAACAGAGACTTATGTTCCATAATATAGATGCACAAACGCTTGGTTGCAAGTGTCCAGGATGTCAGATCTTAGCCGACTTCGGTTTTTAAGCTGAGTATTAAATTAAAAAATCAAATTGACTTAATAAATAACCAACTTTTTTTGAAAAAGGAGTACGAGTCGATGCGAAGACCATTCAATGTTTTTATATCGACGATGAATTTAAGATTTCACATTTAGAATTGACAACGAATGATTAACAATTCCCAACACGTGGAGTCCATTCCGCAATCATTTAAAAAAAAATGACTGTTAAAGTATCGGAGCCAACATTGTTCCTTTAAACAGATCTTCTGTGATGAAAAAACTAACGTCGTCATATACTCTCGGTCGGCATTAGTCTTAACCGTGCCTAGGCTTACTATAAGGGATGTAAGCAAGGTACCACTTCCGATTAGATCTATTCCGAGGATTTATGACTAATTCAGGGTCGAGAACCATATGAAAAATGTTATCGTAAATTTGGAAAACTGTGAATACTGACGGTGAATTAAAACTCTTTTTGTTCGAGAACGAAATGTTATATTAACGTTAAGATTATAAAAGTGTAAAGCTTATAAGTTTGTTTGAAGAGCCTAATATTCAAAAACGGCTTTCACAGGCATTTAGAATAGACTTTTAGGGTGGACATCGGCTAAAGGTACATTATCTCGTTTTATTGTAATCAAAGGCGATGAAAAAACGTTTGACCGAATGCGTTTTTTTAAGAACGCTGCCTTTCATCAAAATTAAATTGATTTAAAAAAAAAAGTTGTAGAACTCAAAAAGGTCTAGAAAAAAAAGTCCGCGAAGAAATTTGCAATTAATTTCCATCTGTCAGTGAAAACGACAGTGCGACACACTGAAAATTATAAAACCGACCAGCTTCAATGGTTAAACGTTAGTGATGATTTAAGTTTTGATTACTTTAAACTTAACGCAAGTACATGTAAAATGGGCGTGAGGTGTGAGACGCGCATTCAGCAAAAGGTAGGATTTGAGTAACAATTATTGTGTGTGAATCGGCATTTTGTTTGAATACAACTTTCGTAAACTAATGCGAAAAACGTATAAATCAATAAAATAATTTTTTTTTTGAAAAATAACGCGAGAAGCGCATTATTCAATTTGACATTTTTATCTACTTTCTAGACAGTCGGGGATCATTCAAGATTGTAATGTTTAATTGTTTTCATATTAATTTTGCTTATCATCGAGGAAATTTTATGTAGAAAAAAATTGTTTCTTCCGCAAAACTATTTGGGCGACTTGTACGTTTTGGCTTTAGCGAGCGGCGGATAGACCTTTTCGAGCCCTACATACACGAAATCTTCGCTTGCGATCGCTAAGTGCCTGGCCACAGGAGCATGGGATTGAAAGGCATGCGCATTTATGACATGTCATTAGAATGAAAGTCATTTTGACGGAAAGAAGAACTTGGAACCCAGCGACAGAAATGCTTCGTGCAACCGCTGTTAATTTCTTTTTTTAGGCAGCTTAAAACCAAAGTTAAACAAAAATAGCGAAAGAAAAAAGATAATGGATTAAATCCTGAAAGAACTAGAATTTAGCATGTTCATGAGTTCCAGCACCAGGAGCACCCGAAGAGCTCCTTTTTCCTCATCGCTGCAATTGCAGAACGAGAATCGGTATGGTTTGAAAACGGAACATCTTCTGAAAATAACTTTCGGTGGATTTTTGGATTTTCAACTTTTCTCGTTCCAACTAACTAAAAAGCTACCTGTTCCAGCCGACATGCCTTACAATCCCATGCTCGTATGGCCACGTACTAAGTTAAATAATTTCGGCTATTTGTCAAAAAATTTGTGCAAATAAAAGAGTCCCTTCTTTACCACTGAATCCCCTTTTTTTAGTACTTTTGAAAAATAAGGGAGGGAGCTCCCTTTGAATATATTAATAAAAATATAGTGTTTAACTGACACAATACAGATATAAGAATAGGAGAAAGCTTTTAAGCACCTTAATTTGAAATCAACAATTGACTGCTAACTAGACCAAAAATATTTTTGTCATACATATGTTCAAAAGTGCTTGTTTTTGGGGCATCATTTTTAAAGAATGTTTTTCATTTAATAATCAAAAAAGCAATTTCTTCTTAATGTACAAAACCGTTCATAAAAACTGCAAAACTGTTTTGAATTAATTAGATTTGGTTCAGAGATTTTTGAATCGCTACGTTAAAAAAAGGGCTATGAACGTCAACAAACAGCAGGTCATAGAATTTTTGCAAAGCGACCGCCTTATCAGGTGAAATACTCAATAAACCCTGTCCTTAATTACTGTAAATGAGCCTCTATCATTGCGTCTGCTTTAAAATGTTTCTAAAATAATGAAAATACAAAAAATGAATATCCCCGCACCACGAATTCCTGTTTTAAAAGTACAAAAATGAATAAAAATATTTTCAGCTCACCTGTATCACTCGCATGGGCAGACCCGTTTCTTTCGCCAACTGTTCCCTGATGTGTCTTGTCGGTTTCGGCGTTTGATTGAACGCCGTTTTCAGGACTTCCAACTGTTTCGCTTTGATTGTAGTACGCGGGCCACGACGCTTCGAACCATTTGCACCATCATCAGGACTTTTATTCTCCGCTTGGGAATCGCCTCGTCCATCTGGATCCCCATCCAAAGAGCCCTACAAACGGTCGCAATCAATAAACGCAAACTCATGAATCGATCAATTTAGCCCAGCATGATTAATCATCACCAACGTGGCGTAGCGTCGCGTCGCGTCGGTAGGCTTTATCTCTTCAATACATACCTGATCCGAATCGTCGTGGGTATTTTTACTGTCCGTGCTCATACTTTGCACTGAGATATCAGACGCACCGAGTTGTCCACCTGCTGAGTCGGGCCCGTTTGGTCCCATACCACCCAAACCAAGCGGTGGCCCCCGCAAATGTGGCTCATCATCGTCCTCATCTTCACTCGCCGAACCCATTAATGAATCTAAAAATAAAAAGAAAACAGAAAAAACAATTCTTGAAATCATCTTTCGTGTCGGTTGGAAATACTGAGTGCGCGGCTTGGTTACACCATCACGTGTCAAAGAGCGTTGCTAATGTGCACCGGAAATAGTGAGAAATCCCTCCGTGACACGGACGTGTCGCAATCGCAGCCGTTTGCATGAGGAAGACACACGCCAATCCTTTCTTTGGCATGCTAAATTTACAAGTTGCGCAACACCCGACCAGCGTCAGCGGTGGTACTTCTTATTTGGAATTAATCGCGTTTTAAATCGAGGCACACGTCGATATGGGCGCACTAAGGTCGTTCGTTGTTTCAGCCCAAGTCCCTTGAGTAGAACAGGCGAATCTCTATAGTTTCAATTGAGGAAGACCCTAGACAATTCCGAGGGTTGTGTGCCTCTTTATTTATGCCCCATTCCATCGCGTGTAAGAGGAACTGACTTTCCTCATGGGAAATGTCATTTGAATTTGATTGGAATAAGAATTAAATCGAATGCAGTTAGGGTAGTCGCAATTTGACTGTAGGACTAAGCAACCATCGGTAAGGGTGGTTGTTTGGGTGTCGTTTAGACGTCGTTAGAGGGTGGTAAAGACCTGTTATGTAATTCATTCCGTATTGTTGTAGAATATTCGTGATTGATTCAATCAGATTGAAATGCAAGCAGTCTCATCGCGGCGACTATTTAGTCGATCTAACCTTTTTATGTCGTTATATGGTGTGTATTAAGGGTAGTTGAAAGTGTATCTTGTCAGTGTTTTATTTCGAAGATTTATCTTTTTGAAATGATTGATGTCACCGGGTGACACCTCAAGCCTCCTTATCCCACTCAACGAAATAAAGCAAATGAGCATAAAAGAAAAGTTAAACTATTTAAATCGCCACCAGATTGTGTCTTAGGAAACTGTTCTGATGACTGGGTTTCCAGGTGAATGAATGACTAAAATTTACTCAGCTGAATTTCCTGGAAGAGTATTACTTTGAGTTTTTTTTCGAAACTTGCTCAATCCCAGCGGCGGAAAGCGCTATTTATATTTAAATCAAAGATTCGGCCTTCACTGTTTTTCAAAAACCTGCGGGCTTGAACTCAGAAACAAGTGTATTCGCCGGAATTTACTAGCAGGTGCATCAACTATTGTCAAATAAAATACTGTGAATTGAGTGAATGCAAATAAGTCAATATAAAATTCTTCGTCTGTATTCGGACTCCATCCATCGAGCGGATACCAAAATACATCTTCTATTTAAAATTTTTATTTCTCTTTCGCAATCCGTATGCCCGCTCTGTGAAAAAAATTCAGTATGAGGATAGTCCTAATCCCTTGGAAGCGAGGAAATTCTTTAAAAAAAAATACAGGCAGAATCGCCTTTGTCTTCTGTCACAAGTTCAGGCTATCGTCATCTTGGCAGCTTGGAAGCCAAGCTGATCTTCGTGCAGTGCAAATTTCTTCACATTACTATGTGTTTACATATGATGCTATACTTAAACCTACGATTGGGGCATAGCCGAGGTGCCGGTCGAAGAGTATGCTTTCCAAGGCCGACGAATGAATTGGTTTATGATCTTTACCCAAACATCTGAAGCATGCGGACATGTAATCACCTCAAGCAGGCTGTATTACATTAACCACGTTTTCGATCTGAACCAGGCTCAGGAATTGTTGCTAAGGTGCATTTTTAATCCTTAGCTTATGAAGACCTATTTTGTTAGGTACTATTTTGTGGGAAGCATACAAAGGTTAATTTGAATAGCTCAGAAGTTCGTTGGAAACATTCTTCGGAGCATTTGGACTATGATAACTAACTTGGGTCGCTGTTCAAAGGATATGATGGACACGGAAACATTATGCAAAACACAAGTTAGATATCTCGCTCACTCAAAAAGAATGTGACTGAATCCAAAAACATCGTTCAGGCCATCATCTCGGTTCAGCTACGAATCCTCATTAAGACGAACAAAGAACATTCGCAAGTGTTAAGTAAACCTGTGTCTCCGTGTTTAAGGTTTTACACAGACTCGTTCTTTAAGTTTCAAAGGTCTTAAGATGTCTTATTAGGAATACAAAGCCCGAAATGAGACATGGCAATGTTGTTAACCCATCTCTCTTTTGTCCAGTTCAAGTTGCTGATACTTTTATCATTACTTTCGACTTTGCACACTTTGAAGTCTACGTTGGAGCTCAGTAATTCTGCGTCTGTTGTCGTCAGCACAACTAGGAGCTCACGCCACCTTCCAAGCGTTACATCGAACAAAGTAGTTTAGCTTGACAACCATCTCTGCCAGAATTTTTATTGACTTAACCAGCTAGAAGGTACTTGATTAATGTTCTCCCTTACTGATTATGCTATGTCACTCTTAGAGAATGTGGATGTGTGTGTGACTCCTGTAATGGTTAGACACAGATCTTAAAGGACAGGCAGATATGTTCTTAAAAGGCAAGCTGTTTCCGCTGAGAATGATGCATAAATCTCTATTCTCTATTAAGAATATCCCGTCTATTCGACTTATAAGATCAAAAGTTCCCTGTGAATGTCCTTTTAAGAACTCTGTCATGTCATGCCACTGATTCAAATTAAAGCTGCGTGTTAGTTCGTTTGTTAACAAAAGCAGCTTTAGCCCGACGTACCGCACGAATGACGTTAGGCAAAGAGGACTCTTTGCTTTTCTCCAGCGCCAAAAAATATCACAGGAAAATTTAAGGAACGCATAAGCCGAATACGATTTCGAGCAACGCTCATTCTCAAGACTTCTACAGTACTCGGATTATTTTCGAAGCTTATTTCAGTTGAAAAATATTTCAACGTTCCGACGGCTAACAATAAAACCTAAATTCAATGTCCTTACAGAGCAATTTCAGAATTGAAAAGGAATTCAAATAACTTTGACTCGAAAAGTTATTCCCAAGTCCTTGAATCACATTCTAATTCCTTTAAAAGAACAATAGAAACTAAATCGACCAACGATTGATAACCAAAGCCAACTGTTACATTACAACTGCTAGTATCCGCCATTTTTCACGGCTATAAAACCATCCATAACCATCACATCCCATCCATCGAAAACGAAGCACCAGCTGAACCTTTCCTCCAACAACAGTACCCACCACCCTTATATTCATGTGCAAACACTCAACCATCATTCAGGAGTTGTTTAAGGTCCATCGCGTTCGTCTGAGCAACAAAAAAAAAAAATACAAGGAACCATCGGCAGCAAGAGGAGTTTTTATGAAGGATAAAATAAAAACTGCTGCCGTCTGCATTTTAAATGAGGACGTTCTGCGTATTCATCGTTTTTCTGCCCAACGGACCATATGATGCAAAGCTAATTTGAAATTAATGTGCGTCAATGTGCCATTGGCCAATGTGAATCCTCGGGGCTTCTAGCAGCACATCATAATAATACTAACGCCGCGCGCCGGCCGTAACCATCATCGAAAGGATCTCAGCATTGAACGACCAAAATGACGAACAGTGAACCCTGTCAGGTGAAGCCATGAAAACCCACCTAGTACTGGATCTTGCAGAAGAACAAATACAAAAGTCTAATATCCTTGAGGCGAAAACAGCCTCAAAACGTCCGCCTGTCTTTGTTTCCTGGTGTTTTGATTGTAAATTGAATTCTCATCGCAAGGACTGACACAATGAACGAAAGCAAACAACGGAAGCCCTTGAAGACCGGCGAATGAACGAAACTCTGCGAAATGAAAAGCTCCTTAAAGGTCCTTCTGAGATCGTTTCACGCAAGTGAATTGATTATTATTGTATAAAGTAGAACAACAACAACAACAGCAACAGCCCGCCTCGCCGCATACTGTCAAAAACAAACAAACATCTGTGACCCATCTTAAGATACTGCCACGCACGCTGCTGCACGCATTTGAATGTGAAATTCGTATCCTTGCGGAGCAGTTTGATGGCTTCACCGCCAATGGGAAATGTTTTCCCATTAAATTTCCCCTTTTGTTGTCATACAGGCATAGGGGATGTTTTTTTTTTTGGTATGACTTTTTTTTTCACCCGAATACGATGCCACATCAAACGGGATGACAAAACCACTTGCAGGACCACGACAGCAGCGGCGGCGGCGATCAAGTGCATAAAGGATGAGGCATGCTGCGTCTGTATTATCATCGTAAATGTTTTCCCGAATGAAGTTCCATGAATATTTCTGTGGGGGAGGATTGCTGTGCTGCTGTGTCGAGTGAGGCCACTTGAAGGGACGATTTGATTTCGTTCAAATAATAAGGACACAAAAGGATATGAGGAGTGGAATGAATGTTTCGATTATAGGCGCACAGCGAAGCAAGCAATGAAGGTGGTGGCTGAAGATTTGTTTGAAGTGTTGTTCTGCAATAGTTTGGTTAATTGTTTGAATTGCAATTACACGGTCATGGGAGGGTGTGTGCGTGTGTGTACGAGGAAGTGTGTTGTCTTCGACTTTCGAGGGCTTTTGGGTGACTAAATGTGTGTCAATAGGCAGTTGCTTTGAAGTGTTTATATATGCAAGTGGATCATGTATGACTTGAGGTTAAGACAATGATCCTTTTTTTTTTTCTTTAACTTGTTAAGAGTTTATGCTAAGTTTTGTGACGTCGCTTTTTAAGAATTCTTAAAGATTTTAGTGTGGCCATTCCTTGAAGATTCCGGAATTACATAATATTTTAGTAAACCAAGCAGAGTGCTTGAATAAATATTCCATCCATAGAAATGCAGAGCATTCGTCAATAATGTCCTCAATATTTTTGTGCTTGATTTCCATTGGGAAAACGTTATACCAGGGGGGATCATGACTTTTTGATTTGTATATCCATACGCGTGTTACTTTCAACATTTTGTTTTCAACTGGTATAAATTTATACCATTTAATCTTAAGATTTGCCTGTAAAATCTGCAAATTTTGTTGTTGAAATGAATTGTTTTTGTGAAAAAGTTTTTTTAACTACATTTCCTTGAATGGTATAAAATTATACCACTAAGATTATAGACATTGATATCATGTTTCTTGATTTTCTAGTTCATACTTATATCGTTTCCTTTAATATCGATTTCAAGGAAAGTCAGAGGAGGCGATAGGGAACCAGTTCAACTCTTGACTGGGATAAAAGAGGACCTTCATGCTGCTTGCACTTTTGGCTGTTTTAGACATGTAGTAAGCATCTATGTACCACTTCTCGCACAAGGTGTAAGATATGCATCTACTTTGTGGTGTCCCAACTACTACTTTGTCTCTCCTTGTTTCGCATCATATTGAATCATTTATAGCTTTTCTTTCTGCGTCCTCATTGACTATCTTCATTAAATCTTTGTATTTCGGCCTCTAAGACTTGCTTTTGTATAGACACTATACTATTTTTTTTTTCTCAGCGATAGTTTCGTGGAAGTGCCCAGTTGAATAAGTTAAAAATTTACAGATAAAGACCATGTTTACATTCTTCTGTGTGCAGTTTTTGTGAAATTAAGTTTTCTGATGTTATTTGATTCTTTACAATGTGCTTTGCGTATGGCCCTCTTTGACTCCCGAAGTGGCTTTTTTATGATAAAGCGGGTTGTCCCACCTTGGCATGAAACGATTTGAGAAACACAAGCACTTGGCATGACGACGAAAATCATGAATAAAAAGAGAGCGAAAACAGGCTTACCAGTTCGAATATTGCTACCAGCGAACTCCACTCCTATCATACAACCGGTTAAACTTCTGTTGTAAGAATGTTCTTATTTTCTTATCCAGGCCGTGCATTAAATGCCAATGGAAAGGCTTAAAACCCTGCGTAATGTTGTTTTACAAAGCTGCCGCAAAGGAATTATCTTAGAAGCAGATTCCTTTGTTTTTTGGAGTACTTCAAAAACTGACCTTTTTTAATAAATTGTTTTTGAAAAGTAGCGATACATGAGTCTTATTGTTTCATCCCTAGTCACACCAGGGTTATATAAAACAATCGCGTTCGTGATGTAATGAAAACCCTTATAATAATGACTTACTATTTTAGAAAGGATTTCGGAAAAATGCCCACTGTTCTTGAATTACTGCAAATTTTAATGAGTAAGAAAGACCGATTCTCGGAGAGCTTTCCTCTCTTGTGCTGTGCGCTTAAAGCACGAAAGACTATTCTTGATTGTAAATATAATACACTCGCGTTCGTGATGTAATAAATACCTTTATAATAGTGATTTACTATTTTGGAAAGGATTTGGCAAAAATGCCCACTGTTCTTGAATTTCTGCAAATTTTAATGAGTAGTAAATACCGATTCTGGGAGAGCGTTCCTTACTTGTGCTGTGCGCAAAAAGACGCAAAAAAAAAGACTGGAGACGTTACGTCGGTTTTGAAGTGAGTCGATTGACTTCGTTATATATTTTCCTCGTATCAGTTTCATGGCTTACTCTGTCGAGCAGGCTGAAAATGGTTTTATGAGCGCTTGCCGATTCATGGAAGTTAAACTCAAATTTAGGGCGAATTTAAGCACTGTTCATGGCAGCCACATCAGAGCAGGTGAAAAATCTCTTGAACCGTTTCAGGAAAGCAAGATATTGCACAGCACACTGGGTTATTATTTCTACACATGTGCAGGACTGACAGTTTTAGCTTCAGCGATGCATGTGGTTGAAAAAAAGTTCAAATTCGATGAGTTTATATTCACAGAAAAATTTGCACGATTATAATCATTACCAACAGTTTGAGCACATAATGCAGCCTACTTTAAATTTTAAAAATTGTGCAAAATAATTTTTCAGCCATGGAATTTTAATTTCTTAAAATCCGTATTTTCCAAAATTATACTTCATTTCCAAATTTTTAAAATAAACGTGCATCTAATCCGTCCTTTTCACAAAATTGCATACACTTTAAGTGTTTAAAAATGAAATGACTTTGAAGAATGTTTAAAAAAAAACATTTTCCACATTTATTCTGATCCTTTTTGTTGTTTTTTCTTGACGATGATCTCTTGCTTGCATTAACATTTCGCAGATCTCTGTTTTTGTGATTCCTAATCTCACAACAACGTATCCTCGCATAGATACTTGGTTTCGAATTAACTTCACTAATCACGAGAAACGTCTCAGAAAATATTTTCCAAACAAGCTTATAGCAAAATCCGTCGGTCCCTATCATACCATCAATGGACAAAAGGGCTTGGCCAAACAAATTTCATCCCTGACTCTTAATCTCGTAACAAAAGTCATCACCATGGTGCGTGTGCGCCCGCGCTTATCCCAATATTCTTAAATAATAATAACAAAAAAAAAAAACAAATGCAAATCCAAACCATATCTCTGTCCTGGATTAGAGTGGCACGACCGTTTAGTAATCCCCTTTCCTTAGCTCAATACCTTGTTGTTCATCCAAATAAAAATCCAAACCCAATCGGGCCCAGAAATAAAAAGATCAAAACCTCAGTAAATCCCAAGACAATAATTATTATTGTTATGATTGAACTCGAGCGTGGGCTCAGCCAGGTACTCGTAAGACCGTCAGTCAATTACATACCCAGTCCCATGGAACACAAGCGCACAGACGAATTAGTACGTTCGTCAATATGACAAACGACAAAGTGATCGCTTTGATTTCCATGCAAACGTGTGAGGTCTTCTCTCAAAGCAGCACAATCCTTTTGCGATGATCCTAGAAAAAGGATTAGCCCACGGTTGAGCCCTTTCATGTCAAACATATGAACACATTTGCACATTTTTGTTCTTAGCAATTTTGCCCCGCGTCCAGGTCAGGTGTCACAACCAGTGTCCATCTGTCAGTGTGATCAGAAATGTTGAAATTCAAAAACACGACCGGCGTGGCTCGCGTTTTCCACTTCACAAAATACCGACTGACCGACGGACGGCCATGGGAACCGCGAATCGTTGAGCGAATTCGCAAACGAGAAATGATTCGCTGCCTAGGTTGGCGTGGATCTTTTGAGTGTGCGTCCTGCTGTGTCGGGGTCTCACCATTGGGGGTCAGGTGATTAGTACAATTTTTTAACTGGCATCATGGTTTTCCATCCGTCGAGACCTATCTATGGGTCAGAGCCTGGTCTCCACCGAGACCATTTACAGATATGTGGATCATGTTGGAGCAGCCAGCTAACGATGAACAATTGTAATTTATTTTCGCAGATAAAGGACAAGCGATGCCGACGCAAATTTCATTGAGTGGCCATTCGGCATTCATAATTTATTCGGTGATATAAAAATTTGTTTCAAGACAATTAAGGAGATGCCTGGGTATCCGATTCGACGCTGCCGAGGTTCATCAATGAGTAAATTATGTGCAAGTTCTGGGAAGGGTTTGGTTTTAATTGCTCGACCAGCCAAGGGAGAGTTCAAACAGGGGAAATTTCTCGCCAAATGGAACTATGAATTGAAATTTGTAACGCAGAAGGATCTTGGCTTCGGAAAAAAAAAATTGAAATCATCAAAAAAGGACAAAGATGAATAGGTCATTGAATGAAAATGATTTAATGTACTTCATTTTGATACACGAAACTTCATCAGAGTTGTAAAAGAATGCATTCTTCTGGGAATGCATTCACGCAATTTAAGAGACACAAAGCAACATTCCTTTTAAGCTAATAACTGGTGCATTCAACTGTAGTCATAGATTGGAAATCATTGAAGTTGAAGTTAGCAGTGAATTATAATAATTAAGTTGAATTTGTAACACAGCGTCGAAAACATATTACATTCACTTGGCTTGCCAACAAATTCATCACGCTAGTCCGAGCTGCATACATTTGGCTAGCATCTATATTAGCTCGGCTCATTTTGTTCAACATATCACCAGCCCGCCTTACATTATTTCCACCCCGCTCAGAAGAATTGAAATTGTTTATTTTGAATTCAGTGACTTCAGTTGATTTTATGTGAATTCACTGCGGACTTTGGTACAATTGATAAAAAAAATTAATCATTTAATTTAATTCAATGACTGGTTTCAAAAGAATGGTGATTTAGGCTTTTAAAATCTCAGCCTTTTTTATTAAAATGACTTCAAATATTTCTTGATTCTATATCAACAGAATTATGTTCCCAAAAGATTTAAATATTAAAATTCTGTGCTTCACAATTTCTTTTGTTGGAGGAAGAGCCTTAAAAAAAGGCAGCAGTAAACTTAGATTTGAACTCGGAACTTGCACATCAAAATCATAACATTTGAAACCGTTGCTTTGGGTCAAAGGGAAACACTTCTGCGATGCATTTGATTAGATATGCTCATGCTTATAGCTCTTTTTTAGACCCCTATTTAAGTCAAAATTTGAAAATTGTTCTAGATCATTCGAGGAACAACAATTTCTTACCTGAAGTCAGGCAATTTGGTATAATCAAATGGTTGCAAAAAGGCGTTTTAAGGCGTTTCTGTTAAGGATTTATAATCCTTAAAATTTAAGCTATATTTCTTCTTTATCGTTGCTTTAGTTGTCATCACATAAACTGTAGTTTGTCTCGTCTTGTTCTCTTCACAATCTTGACCCTATAAAGAGTTCTACAAGACTCTATCTTCTGATGATGCTGACTTAATCGTTGGTCATTTAATTTCCTAACAAATAAATTGACCGACGGAAAAATGCCAATAAAAAATGAAAAATAACTGCAAAACATTTTTTGAAAAAGAATTATTGCATTTTTTGGCGTTAGAATGATTGTAGAATGAGTGGGTAAAAGAAAGGTAAACATGAGCCTATTGACTTTGCAATGCTTTTGTCTCCTAGGAGTTCTATTGCTTGATTTTCAACCCTATCAAACAGGCCCAGTATAATGGCCTTTGAATCAACTGCCGAGATATTTGAGTTGAACTCGAGTTTGATGCGAATGTAAACTCTAAAATTAGTAGCCAGAGTAGATGGAAGAAATTATTTTTTTCACGACCTTAGGAAACATAAGTTTTGAAAGATCAGTTCAATAGATCAATTAGTAAGCTTAAATAAGTTAAGAAGCTTAACTCAGATATTACTGTAAGGGCTTTTCCTGGAACATTGTTCCTTAAGGACACATTCATTTTGATATCGATTAGACTAGTCAAAACGTTTCAAACAAAAGTAGCTTGTTTTAAAATTTCAGTCGATTGCTTCTTCATGCTACATCCAATAAGGTTGCAAAAATAGCTTATTTCTGGTGGGCCTTCTCTTGGTTTCCTTTTAAAAAGGACATAAAAAAACATTGTTTAGACCACAACCCATTAATTATGGAATATTATACTGCCTCGGTTGGCGTGGTAATAGGCATTTTGTTATTTAAAATTTTTTGGGCTTCAATTTCACGAATTGTCTCAGGATTGTTCGCTAAGTATTAATCTTCAAAATCATACGTGATATTCCATAAAAAAGCCGACAGGACACTCGTTGCAGTATCCAATACGATTATAAGCTTAACAGAAAAGATTCCATCAGCTTCCGGCGGATAAACATGGAACTTTAAGTCGAAGCAAGATGTTTACGCGATTTCACGGTCCTGACTGAAAAACTTTCCATTTATTGCCATCGAAATGGACAAAGCTATTGCTTCAATGGTAAATCGATCTGTGGTTGTCTGAGAGACTTACCAGGGTTTGTGTTTAATCAATAAGTCATATGTCCCGATGATAGAAATGGAGAATAATGAGGCTCTCATTTGTGTTCAGTCTTACTAAGACTTGTGGCAGGCTGGCTATCGTCCTTGGTATTGACAATATTCGCCAAAGTTGTTTAAAGTACCTTTGAAATATGAGAGCCCTTGCAATGATTCTCTGGGATAATTTTATGGACTTAAACCATTCGAACACGAATACAACACTGAACCTCTAAACTGTAAGACTGTTATATGCAGATGAACGTGCTCGCAAATCTTTCTCTAATCTTGGACTACTCTTTCGACATTTTGGGCTTTGCCTCAGCAATGACGTACTGAAGAATAGATTCCACATCTTTAATTCTTAGGCTTCACAGGAAGTAAATCGCACCAAACCACAAGTCCAGATCAATGCCATTCTTTATAATACAGTACCGCAAGGCTCCGGCCTCATATTTGAAAAAAAAGAAGATATGCCAGCATCCCGAAAGGCATAACAAACAGCATATACTTGTGTGAGGAAATCAGCATTGCGACTCTTTTCTTCTGCAAATTTGTGATGCTGACCGGCCATTCCTGGTCATGAGAGAGATGAAGCTCTCCAGAAAGGACACAACAACCGCTTTTATTGGTCAACAGCCCACTTAAGGTTGCTGCTCACCATTCAACAAACCGGCTTCATAGAATCGATAGTTCTAAGTGCTCTTCGTACTTGGATGAGCCCCTTCAAATACAATTATTTTATGATACCGGCTTCATGTTCTTCTGACAGCAAAGCGCAGTACGAAGTACCCCCTTTCGAACCAAAGAATCCTCCTTGCAATCGGACAACGTGGTAAGGCTAAAAAAACAAACCAAAAATATTTTGAACCTCCTCGTTTGATGTTGGTTAGAAAATAAAAAAACAAATTAGGTTTCTGACAAATCCAAGTCTCATCAAATTTTCAATGGTATTCCTTAAAATCAAGTCGCATCAGTCACTCCTCAAGGAATTCACCGCAATTCCAGCAAATTAAGTCAACAATAGGGTTCGCCATCAAGCTCCATTCTAAAGATTTTAGAAATGTCAAAAACACGGTCACATTCTTCCGTCCCGTCGGCAAAACTCAACTGCTTCGGAACCACCCCAAGCTAAACTCATAGCTCCATCAAGAACCAAAAAATCGATGCTGGTGCTGCTGTGTATGTGGATTCATGAAAATTATAGGAAAGAATTGTGATTTATGATGGCCATTCTTCTCGAATGGGTTCTTGAACTCTGCAGTCTTTATGTCTTGAAATTCCAAATTCCCCCCATATCGAGAGGTATTCGAAGGAATTCGCAACGCCAGCAGAGGCAATGATTCTCGATGGGAAGGGGTCCGGAACTTTTATTGTTATGTTTGGTACTTTGTAATTGTTATTAGGTTGAAGGTGGAAGTTTATTGTTGTGCCGTGCACGCAAAGAAACGTCAGATACAAAGCACCCTTCCGGACAAGTGCATACGGCTGGCAGTCAATCATGACACCGCAGAGAAATTCAACGTTAGACTGACTGGAACTGGCTTGGCAGAGCTGAAGGGTGTTTCTAATGCCATGTGCATTCTAGGGGTAAGAGTTCTCTTCCACATAATCAACTGCCGGGAATGTTGCTTCTGGTTCTGACATCGATTCTGCAGAAAATCGGCCAGCCAGTCACCCATTCATTCTTCGGCACAAGTGCGGGGAATTACCTGTTCGTTCATGTGTGAAATTCCGTGCAGAATTCATGATAACATCCGTGACGTCGTCGTGGGCATGGAATTGCATTTTTTATTTTTTTTATTTTCTGCTCGACACAACTCCAGCACATCCGAGCCAAATGATTTGAAGTCGGAGCGCAGTCGGCTGATTTTGACTATGAAATTGTCGCAGGAAGCACGGCGTAGAATGATAGTTGAAGCTGAAGGATTTTTTAGTTTAACAAATGAGTTCGTGAGAATTGGGTGCTTGGAGTGGAAGCAAGTGAATGGAATAGACAAGTGCAACAGAGAAAATTTCTTATCTTGGAGTACGTTTACTTAAGAAAGCCTATTTCATTGCCCTTCTCTTATGAAATTTTTGACTCATGTTGACATTTTAAATGATCCCGTTAATAATTGTACGTCCACTGAGATCCAATTAGTATGGCATGACTGATACAGGGTAGAGCAATATAACTTCTTTTCCTACTTACTCCAAAACGCCATATAACCCATTTATGGGTTACATTTTTTTAAAACTTTTTTTACAAATAACTGCATAGAAAAACCCACAAAAAAACATCTCGAGGGACAAATCGGGGGAACGGATAGCCGATCCAAAACACTCTTTATTGAGATAAGCCGAATCGGGAAGTGTTCCGTCAAAACATCGTCCTATACAATTCAATGAGTCGTGGAAAAATGCTTGTTCGCACACCGGTCTGCTGTCTGCTTGCACTGTCACTGTGAACTCATTTTCTTAATAAAAAAAAAAATAAGGACCAACAAATCTAGTTGAGGATCTTCCACATCACATTGTGAATATTATTATTTTTGTATCTTGTTTTTTATTTGAGAAAGAGGAAATTTTTGACTTGGCCTAAATTGTTTCAACATCTTTTTCGCGAGAGCAAATCTTTCAAAAACTGAAAAAAAAAAATTAAACTGCCTGGCGTATCTGTAGCCGTTGAAAATAATAATTAAGTAACAACCTTAAGTGCGCTAGTGCTAATGAATTTTAACATGAATATGATTTAAAGAAATCATCAAAGTCACTAATGAGCCGAACGCAAACAAGATGTCGAAAATGTTATAAATTACTTAGAAAATACCAAACAGGAATTTGGCGGATTAGATGTTACAGAGACGAAAACCGCTGGCAAAGCTTGTCAAAATATTATGTTACCCTTAAATATTTTTAAACGAAAAAATGGCATGCAGGTCAAAAAATTAACCTTGTGAAGATTTCTATCGAATGAATGGGAGAACGATCGAAAAAAAAAAAGTTTTAATTTTCAGATTCTATATGACCATCGAGTGGCGCCACACGCAGCAGATATAGCATGAACCATCATATTATAATTTTAATTGTAACATAAATTCAGCTTTTTGTTTTTTAATTTGTGTGCTAAACTTTCATCCGTCGTTTTTCTTTCGATCATTTCGAAATCTTATACATACACACTTTTATTTATATTTTGAAATTCAAGACGCTTGAAGAACTTGACAGTGTCCATAATTACATAGCTTATGAATAAGAAAAATATTATGAATTATATTCATTTAAAATAATTTGCATTTTATTTTTTGAACATAAACAAATACCATAATCACGCCTGTTATTCTGGAAATAAAATTTCATAATCAGTTCGGAGTCATCTTTTGTTTTTTGTCCAAATCAAAATCAATCACTCATGGAGTCTAGCGGGCTTGAGCAGCAAGGAAGTAGCTTGCTCGGAACCATGGAGAATGGTTTCCAACTTCAGCTTAAAGCCTGAAACGTAAGTAAGCATGTATTAACCGGAGTGTAGCGATAACAACACAAATTTTGACAAGTAGATGAGAGAACATTTGACGGAAGTTTTTCATGTAAAACTTTGGCTTGAACCTGTGAACCAGAACTGTATTGCATCTTCGTTCGTTGAAATTATTTCAAAATAGAGAAAAATTCATAATTAAAAGCTGCTGTTTTATGTGGAAAAATAAATCGAATTTTACGAGTAAGAAGTTACAACATTTCTGACATGAGGTTTTAAAAAAGGCTGAAAAATCAGTCTTTGAACTTCCACGAAACCTCACAGGGTTTCCCACTTGAGGGAATTTGTTTGGACAATCAAGTGCAGGTATGTTAACAACTTGTTCTCAATTTTTTTTTCATTTTGAATCGAAAATATTGGCTTAATAAGGCTTTAGTTCTTAGAGAATATATCTCATCCTAAGGCATCTTTGTATGAAACAAATATTGGAATTATTTGGCTGTTTTTTTATGATATTTTAAAAACCATTTAAAAACTGAGTTTAATTGAAATTATATATTTCACCTCAAAATTCCATATACGGCTGTATCATTTTAATTTTTTAGTGATCTTAATGTCTTTAAAGGCTCGAAAAATTTGAAAACCCACCTCTTTGAAATTTTTGAGAACTCCAACCCATTATTTATTTTTAAAATCTATAAAATCAAGTACGAAAAGTTAAAGAGATAAATCTCCGTGAAAATTTTAGGTTTGACATTTTAAAGACGAATAAAGCTGCAATAAAAAAATAATTTAAATTTATTTCTGAGCAATTGGATTCTTACAACACTAGTTCGAGTATAACCAACCACTTAAGCGCAGCTACTTTTGTCATTACAATGGCTGCGCACGTTCGTTGTTTAAAGTTTGTAGGTCCTCCAATATTTCTAGAACATCGTAACATATGTAAAAAGAACAAAAGTGTACTCCTGAGAGGTCCATTTTTGGGAAAAGCTCAGAGGTGAGCCACCGATGCATTATTTTCAGGTGCTTGTGTTACCAAGATATTTGTTTATCAGAATTGCTATTAAGTTTTTTATTAAAAAAAATATTTTCTTAATCAATTTGAAAAAGGACGGAAAGCAGCGTCTTGATCTCGGCGAATGGATAACCAGCTTAAGTCATTGCAGTGAACAGTTTATTCTGAGAAGCAAAGCTAAAAAGAGGAACACCATCGGATTTCAATGATCAAGCACTTTTTGCAGCTATAGAAGAGAACGAAAGCTGGACAGATTAAATGCTGGCCGAAGATTGGGATCATTCAACAATCGACTATCGTGTCATCTCAAAAGTACAGAGAGAAATGGAAAGTGATTGGATGGGACTCCCTCAATTTTTACTAATTTGCTGCTGTGGAACGAGCGAGTTTCATTTCTGCAGATTCTTGCCAATTTTCAAAAACGCCAAAAGCAGAAGGGCTTGCCTTTGTTGTTGTTTCGGGGGGATAAGCGGAATCGTTCATGGGTAGATCTTCTCAAAAAACGAGCGCAAAAACGGCAAGCAGCGTAACGTTCACGCGCCGCCTTGATTTTCAACAGAAGGGTTTACGTACAAACATTGTGAATTTATCGAACTTTGAAAAAATGACAGGCATACAATGTAATGCTGATATGGAAAACTTTTGGGCCGAGATGAATTCCTGGTTAGTAAAACCCACTGTCTTGCAGGCAAAATCGGAGGATGTAAAATGGTCAATATGGGTCATCCAACAAGAAAGAGATTTTTCGATGAACCGAAAAAGGTTTTTCATTACTCAAGATAGATGTTAAAAGTCATTCATTTTATCCTTATTTGGGCATAAAAGCATCAATAATTTCGCTTAGAAGGGTATGAGACTATGAATACTTGACAAAAATATTTTGTCGTTTCCAATATCCAAGGTTTTCGAAGAGGCTTCGTTAGTTGATTGGTCGATGGTCCTATTTTTCAACTACCAACTACCAAAACTTTCATAGTCTGTCATTCTGGGATTATTTCGATCCGAGACGCTTAAAATTTGAAGACTATTTGTTTTATCGAAAACAATAAATACAGACTGTTCCCATAGGTTTTTATTACCAACGTTTTATCCATATTGATGGGTTTACCTTTATAATAAATTCTATCAAATCACAACTTCTTGACATTAATATATTTTTGGTGGATGTTTCTTGTAAATCACACAAAGCATACTCGTAGTACTTCCAACTTTGGACTTCAACATTGTCTGTATAAATTACGCTGCCACATTTAAAAGCTATAAAATGTTCCTTTCCAAGAAAGAACAACAAAATTTTGAATCAAGCTTTAAAAAAACATATGGAATTGGGGTCATCCGTTTTTTCAACATTTAAATTTTGGTCTATGTTATTTTACTTTGATTTCCAATGACGGTAGTAAAATGTTTATTTTCAAATTTCTGGTGTTCAAATCGTAATAAGGGAACTAGTTATAATAATAATAATAATAATAAAAGTTCTTATTTAAATGAGAATGCAAGAAGACAAAACTACATAAAAGATGATGATGCTTATGAGAACTTTAGAAGAGGAACAAGACGTTAAGCTTAAGACTAAAATATTTGAGACATAAAAATGACACCTTATCTGTTCAGTGTTCGATTGAAAGAAGATTCAAACTCGTTTCGATATCTTAAGATTTAATTGCACTTTGTAACCTTATCAGAAACGTGTCTTATTGCATCTCAACTGCAATTAGAGTCTCGTCGAACGCATGCTTGCATTTGCATACTCCAGTCACATTTATTGCAACTGTTTCCATTTACTTTACAGCCAAAGTTCCTGGAAAAAATCACCAAATCTAGGAAACACCTAACAGCCGACCATTAAGGCTATCATGTTCGTAAAAATAAACAAAAAAAAACTAGTTATGGTGTTGCGCTCCATTTGTGGTGCTATTGCGGCGCGGTGTTTCTGCGGCTCCTATTAAAGCTTAAACCTTTTGTTTCTAGTTTTTTTTTGTTTTGTTTTTTAATTTTTTATGACTTCACATAAGTATGTGTTTTGGGTTTTATTTGAAGTAGCTGTTGCTACTTTTTACGATTGTAATCAATAGTTTTAGAATAGCAAGACGACGACTACAGCGGCTAAACAATGGGTGCACCTTGGCTAAGAATCAAGCTTGACTGCGCACGACAAGCCGCCCAGTAGCTCCATTTTATTAGGCACGTTACAAGTAAAGTTTTCCTCTGTTTTGTTTTTTTTTTGTTTGTTTGTTTAGTGAAGTCGTAAAATTAGGTTTTATTTATTTTTATAACTTTTGTGATAAAAACTGAAAAAAAAAAAACTGAAGACAACGACGAGCCACGAATGTTGCACTAAATTGTTGTATCGTTTTTTTTTTTGGTTTGGTTTTGTTAAGTGAGTAAAAGTGGGACAAGTTGGTGGGCTTATCTGTCCCGGTGTCCCGGTAAGTTGAAAGACATAAAGAGAGGCTAAAACGGTGATAAAATTAATGATGGTTATAGTGAAAGGATTGAACGATTTAATGGGATGCTTTCATTGAGATTGCTCAATCTTCCGCTTAACAAAAAGCTTTGAGAAATCGATTAAAAGTCTAATGCGGCTTTAATTTTGAAATAGTGGAACATAACAAAACAAGAACGGGTTTATGGTGAAAACAAGTGCTATTGATGAGGCTAACATTGTTGTGTTGGTGAAAAAAAAAAGAAATATTAAAAAAAAGCTCGTGCTCTATTTTGTACAATTTCGATTATTAAGACTTTGGGTTGGACTTCTAAAAAACACATGTCTGAAGGTAAACTGGTTTTTCATTTGCCGCACATAAGTAAGAACGCCAGAAGCATCGTGCAAGGTTGAATAGAAGCTCTTCGTCTAGTTGAGTTCGATACTTTTTCTGACATGAATAATAAAATCACCATTCAAGGCTTCATAATGGAACCTCATGTTTTGAAGAAAGTGAGATTAATAAACATTTATAGTTAAGATTTCAATAGTTCAAGATTAGATTTTGCCAACGTATCTTATTTTCAATAACTTTTCGACACTGATCGTGCAATAATGTGACGAAAATTCAAATTTCAAAGTGTCCAAAGTGTTTGTCTAAAAACTGATCACAAGATCAATTTGGATCAGAAAAATCTCGTCCATGATATTTTTTCTTGCAATTGTGTTGAGTGAAATGTGGCACCGTCTTCTTGAAACCATATGGAAACATGTCTTCCATATCTTGGATTTGAGGCTAAGAAAGTTGCCTAAACAGTTGGCCCTGGCGATGAGAATTGACAGTGAAAGTTGCATGCTCCTGATTTTCGAAGAAGTATGGCCCAATGACACCACTGATCTTTTGACAGTTAAATGTCGATTCTCATATCCTTCGAAGGAAAAATGAGCCCAATCTCTGAAGAAAATATAGTTTAAAAATTTGTCATCTTAGCAGTCACCTGGCTTTAGCTCTTGAGTGAGTTAAACTAAGTGAGGGTATAGATGCAAATTCAAATGCAAAATACGACCAAATAAGCTTTAAGATGCTTTCCTCGTCATAAAATTGATGGATTTCGATCGTTTCAACACTCTCATCACTAAGAACGATGTTTCTTGAGATACCTGTAATACAACTGGTCTTTTGGACTTTTGTTTTGCCTCAATTAAGCTCAGATGGTCCATAATAATAATATCGACCACAGTTGTGAAAAATCTTTTGGGAAGGTGATCTGAAGTCCTTTTAAGGAGAACGACTGGAATTATACTTTTGAAGTAAATCATAAGTGCATGAGAGTTAAAAGAATATAGTTCGGATTAGTTGAGCAGAAATTAATTTCTTGGCAAGGCGTGCCAAGTGAATAAAGTCAATTTCAAAGCAGAACTAATGAACGTATAGTGAATTCAAATATGATTTCATCGAAATAAATGAAAAATCATCGCTTATATAATGTGAATTAAATTTATTTTTATTTTTTTTTAATTGCGGAATAAATTTACGAATTCTAGTGTTACCGCAAATTTAAAATGATTTCAATTCTGTGACTGCTCAAAATTCAATGCTCCAGTCATTGACTTCAAATGAATGGTAATTAAAGTCTTTTGAATTCGCAGTATGCATTCTTTTCCAACTCCAATGTCGAAGTCTCAGTTTCGGATGACAGTTCGGTTTGATGTTTCTGAACAAAAATTCATGCAACACTTTCGCGTGACGATGCTTCTGCCGAATTGCAGGAACATGTGCAAACAAACTGCAGCGGAACGTGTTTTAAATACTTCTTCCGGACTTTAAGAAATGTTAAACTTTATGGAACATTGAACAAAACAGTATCAAACAATTTTAATATTTGATGCACTTAGCACTGCACCGGTCTACCAAAGTTTGGGCTAAAAAAAACTGCTAACTATATGGTTGCGCTGACTTCCGCGGACGAGCAGATGTTCTTCTGATTCGCGATCTGAACATTTTTTGTTAAACCGATTTCAATGCCGGAAACTTGATAAATAATGTTATCAGCGATGAATGAATTATCTTCGGTTCATTAAGTAATGAAGAAACCGTCCTTGAAGATCTCTTTTAAATCACATTTTCGAAGTCGCAAGCCCAGAAGAAACAACAGGAACTCTGAGAATTCTCAAAGTGAATTTTCGACAAAGAACTTGACTGAAAAATTCTGAAAAAGTGCACAAATATGCATTTGAAGCGCACATTTGATCAGTTTCATCTTCAAAAAGGATTAGTAAATAATTTAAAGTTCAATTAAAATACTTAAAAAAAAATTTAAATGGTATCGTTTTGTTTTTAAGGTAAAACAACATCGCGTGATTGTTTTTGGGTCACTCTGTTAAATGTATGGAATTTCAATTCAAACAGATTCGGCACGAGTTTTCAATTCAAAGCTATATAAATAGATGTTTTCTTCACTCACTCTTCAATGTTAACCACCTTTAAGTGTATTTTAGGGCCATGAGAAGTGTGCTTATCGCCATAAGGTGCAACCACAGTCGGTAACAATATCAAATAGAAGCATCTCGTCCAGCGCACAAACAACTCAAAGGCTTAAGAATAGCTTAAAACAATCAAGCGGTAACATCTGCGCAACTGGCGTGGCGTGGTAAACCCTCCAGTCTCATCCATCCACCACCCGATTGCGGCAACAAACACACTTGGTGATGGAATCATGGTCGGATGACTGAGTGAGACTGACGAAGTTGGATTGGTTTTATTGGCGCGTTCAACCGTGAACAGTGCCTTATCGCGATCGCCTGAATGGATGACTGAGAATAAAATACTCTTAGTGGATTATACCTACGCATATTGGTTAACCATTCGACGCGCCCGTCGTTTACTCATGCTCTACTTTACATGACGAGTGTCACTCAAAGATAAGCTCTTCTCTCAACGACTCCATGTCGCTAAACATTGTGTAGATACATTTTTTGTTGTCCTTGTGAAACCAGGCAAACAACAAAATCCTTAACCACAAGTTAAATGGATTCCTATAGCATGGTGGTGGTGCGAATGAAACCCCAGCTGTTTATAGCCGAACAGAATTCATTTCCTTTTTTTTTTATTCAAAAATGTTGTTCCTATACGAGGACCTGCATTCTTTTGATTGTGAATATTTCCTCGTTCGTCCTGATCCTTTTGTATTATTTTAACCTTATTTTGGATAAACAATCGAAACGATGAAAGAAAAATACAAGGGGTGTCGGTTGGCTGAGAATGGGAACAACGAGTAACATTTTGCAAATCCTTGCATGCTGATGGATTGCCATCATCATCGCCCATCGCTGGTGGTTTTGTTGGACCGAATTCTTGTCCTTCCTTTCGTTAACATATAACTACTGGCTGTGGGACGACAGGATATCGGTTTCAGTGTACAATTAAATGTACACAGTTTTCCCTTTCATTGTATAATGAGAACGATAATCCTTGAGGATATGCGAAAACATCAACAAGATTCGAACAACAAATGTTTTTTAAATGCAAAGGGAAAAGGATATCAAAACATTCAAGTCGGAAGGAAGGTAACAGACTGTAAAGAAATGAAAATGTATCAATGTCAGGGGTGTCAGTAGAATGAGAGGCTGTGTGCATTTTAAGATTCGACTTTAGGGCGGCATTGTGTTTTAGAAAAAAAGAGCTACACTTCATATGGAAAAATCTTTCCAGTTGAAGGATAAATAACCGTTTATTATTTTTTCATTTATGATCAAATGTTTTGTAATCAATAGAAAGTTCAAATCGTAGATGCTATCAAAATAGATAGACACGAAATGACGAACGATTTTTGACAGCTGTTTAGAGGCTTTATTTCTTGAACCAAACTGAGAAGTCATTTTACATTCAAACAATTTTAACTTAAACGTTGCGTTGAAGCTCTTTTATGCCTGACTTCAAAATCTGATTTCAAAGTATATCGATTCTTAGCTTTTCAAAAAAAGGCGAAATCTACGATTCTAAGGTTGTATTTCGCCATGTCTTGAGCAGGAGGTAAGTTTTTATTTATTTTAGAAGAATTAAGGAAGGTGTCTTGTCTAGAGAGAGATAAATGAGACAATTTTCAAAAGTTTATTTCTCGGCTTCTATGCTAGATAAAACAATATATTTTTAACCAGAACATTATGTTAAACATATTTAATAGGAAAGCTTTTTTTTCTGCAGCGTTTTAAAAGAAATTTGTAGATGGCGCCAAAGTCGAGGCTGCAGAAAAAAATGTCGCTAAAAACAAAAAACGTCACTTTATAGAGGGAGGTTTGCCACGTGCTAATTCACCACCGTTTGACAAAAATCAATAGTACGAAAAAATGGCTACTTTGAAAAAATATTGTTCAAAAATTTAACGAATTTTCACCGTTCATGTCTTGTTAATTTTGATCTGTGGTGAGTTACCACACAAAACACATTAATAAAGGATCGTACCATTTTTTTTCAAAATTGATCGAGCGTTGAAAAAAGGTGATTACGAGGAAAACGCTTTTAAAGTTTTCTGTACGGACCCATTTTCGAACTGGATTGCTTCGGTACACTGTCAAAAGCACACTTAAAACTTGCAGAGGGCAAAAATAGAACCGACTGTGTATAATAATATCGTTGCAGATATACGTAAACAAAGGAAACCGGAATTTTCGAATTAAGGACTCACAGCTGGCGCTCGGGACTCCAGCTGCCAAACGCGCGCTTCCACTCGTCCCTAGACAAAACGCTGTAACTATTTACCGATAGCGAATTTCGTCACCAATTTTCGAAAGGTGATTATTGACACTAGAAGACGTTGGAAAATTAAAAAAATACGATTTTCTGAAAATTCAAGACTAGATACCTACCTTAAAGAAGTAGATATGTTAAATGTCGAAAGCCTGATACATACATACACACATACATACATATTTCGGCTGCCTTAAAAAAATAATGAGTCTCCGAAACTTGACATAATTGTTGCTTTTACTATCAGATTTCACATCTCCATATATATTTGTTTAGAAATAACTAGAGCTTTGGTTAGAACCCCCTAGTCTTTAATGGTGTAAACTTCTGAGCAGACCATAAGTTCGAAGGGCGCCGTATATTGTGTGCATGGCCATGCAATTCTTCCCTGTATTGTTCCAATATGTATTAATATGTTCTGCCGGAGCAATCTTCGGACTTGATACGCAAACGGCTTGGTTGCGTAAATATCAAGTCAGAAGACAGAAGTCATAAGACTTCGATGAGATTAAGCAATAGTGCGACTTCTAAAAGTTAAAGATCAACTTTCGGAAAGGCGAAATAATATTGTTACGGACGCTGTTGTCTGCGGCCTCTAGTGATACAATAAAGAATTGTCGAAAGCTGACAATTGTGGGACCGCACGGACATCCACTGCTGATTCGAAGTTTAGATATCTCGGTATTTTGAAAGAACAGTTTCAATAAAAAATATTGATACTGCTCTCACCAGGGCCAAGGTTGCTTTCGCACAAACAAGGAAACTGCAACTCGATGCCAGGGATAAATAGATCCGCTACATGGCCCTCATTCGGCCTATGCTCGTCTATGGACGCCCCATGTTGTTCAACGTGGAAGCAAACTAAATGGGAAAGATTCGGTTGTTTGAGAGGGAATGTCTCAGGGCTTTTAAATCTATAGGTCTCATCCAGAATATATTAGCGAATAGTTCTACGGAGCGTCTGCGGTTCAGTATATTTGACCGTGATCTACAAGAATTCGAACCTGGCGTTCCGAAATTTTTGTATTTGTATTTTGTATTTTTTATTGAATTAAAAATTGCTTTTCACATTAAGATATATCTTATAATCTAGCCTTAAAAATTAGTTTTACAAATTGTTTATACTATCATAAGAACAAAAGCAATAGAAAAATAAGAAAAGAGTTTTAAAGAGTTTAAGAGTATTGAAATTCGGTTCAGAATTTAATTTAAATATAATGTTTTAAAGAGAAAAGAATAAAGTTATACTAACTAGTTTTATTTTTGTTCGTTATCTATTATACTATCTGGCCAAGTACCTCATAAGCAAAAACCTAAAACGTTTATTGTTTCTGACTCCTCTCAGTTCACGGGGGAGGGAGTTCCATAGGCGAGTAGCATGAACGAAGAACTGTCGCTCGGAATTTAGACATGAATATGTAGTAGGAACCAAGGCGAAAGTCCTTAGTGACCGAGGAAAAACTAATCTGTTATAGAGATAACATTTTAGATTTTTAGTGGCTTATAAATAAGAGGAACGAAACTTCTTCGTTAACTCGTCTCTCCAATGATTAGTTGCCATTGCAGGCAAAGTTTGCAGACGTCGATGCGTGTTTTATTCGTGTTAGTGGCTGACTGACGTAAGATTAGGTCCTTAAAGTTAAGTTTTTATAAAAATATCTATAAATATATGATATTTGTGCCTCTACCTGTTTTGCATGTCTTTCCTACTTAGTTTCTTACAGCTTAATTTTCTTAGTGTTAAATAATCTATGTTAATTTAAGTCCGAAGATCTAGAAAAAGCAGTATTCTAAGAGAGTCCGCATAGGGTCAGTAAGTTAGATAAAAATATTTCAAAAATGTTCAGATAATTTTGCATTTGCTTCGATTAAGTGCCAACCTATTTTTCAATGTCCAATCTCCAATCCATTGAAGGTCTTCATTCAGCAAAGCTTTGATAAATTTGAATATCGTTGGCGAAAAAGTGTTTTGATGAATTCAAAATTATAGATTCTGTATGTAGTGAAAAAACAAAAAATCTGACCCTAAAATCGACCATGCAGCAAAGAAAGTAATTCTGGTAATATGGCCTTTTTTTCTTTCTCTTATGTAAGATGAAATGAAATTAGTACCTTAAGAAGAAATTGTCAAAGAATTTGCGGTTTAGTTGATTGCAATCTTATTAATATAAGCAGCTCATATTTTGTTTACCAATCCATAAATCTTGCAGGTTACAACCTTGTTTGCGGCTATCCAAGCTCATTTTAAGACGATTGGAATTAAACTTGGCTTGAGCTTCTCGTATCTCACATACAATACGATTCCTTTATTGTTTGAAAATTCGTTGGCGTGTCCTCATGGGATTGTGTGTCTATGATCGTTCATTATATGAGACCACTCAACCAAATATTCTAAATCTTCATTTTTAAGTGCTGTTGCGTCTTGTACCAATTTAATCGGGTAGCTGAAATATTATTGTCCGCCGTCAGTATCCAAATAGATTTAACAATGTTTCAGTACCGATGGAAGATCGTTATTAAACATTGCAAACAGCAACGGCCGAACAGTGGTCCCCTGCGGGACTCCTTTAAAAGTAGGAAGAAACGCGTTATTGATAATAAGTGCCTGCCTTTTTCCTTTTAGACAGGCTTTTAAGAGGCCCAACGCAGAGAGTTCAAAAAAAAAATTATTTTTCAACTTGATCAGTAGGATATCATGCGAAACAGAGACGAATGCCTTGGCATAATCTCTAGCAGTGTGGTCTATGTCGTCGCAGTGGTGTAGCTATGGTGGGAAAAACAATTTGTAATTTGGTTTTTTGATTTATTGCAAAGCTGAGACTTAAAGGAAACTAGCCTGGCTTTTTTTAAATCTAACTTTGCAGAGTTTTTATAAATTCTAGGAATCTTTCAACTTTTCCAGCGTTGATCTTATGTGATGTAACAATTCGAGACTAGAGTTGTTTCCGTTTTCTCACCAGTCTTCTTTGCATATAGTTTTTGTATATCGGATCTTGTTTAACGAATAAATTTATGTTTTTATCCTTGCTTATGACAATTGCTATAAATCAAAATCAATCCAGTCTTACAAAGTCGATTTGAAATTGGATACAACGACTCCACGTAGATTTTCTCTTATTATTCGACTTTTTAATGGCTTTGTGGAAATACATTTGTAGCAAAAAAAAAAAAAAAACAACACACTGATGCTCGATTGGAGCAAACATATATTTCCTGCTTTTATCTAAGTTAAAATCATAAACATATGATCACTACCTTGTCAGGTTTTAAGAACTCCTTTAAGGATCAAATTACAAATAGGCAATAAATAATGTGCTAAGCGATTTCCTAGTTATGAAGTTCATAAAACATTTTAACGACTAAGAGTTCAATCTGGTGGGCAACTGTTATTGCCGGCAAACATTTGCAACATTTTACAGAAGAGCAAAAAAACTGACCCACTCATTTTTTTAAGAATCTCCTTTTTCAAAGATACACTTTGTATCTTTTACATGGTGAGTGTTATTCTGAAATTGTGTGTAGATACTTAGAAAACAGAAAAAAAAACGACGAAGAAAGAAAACTTCCTGCCACCATACGCTCGCCTATTAAATTCCGTCGTTACTTTTACTGCGTGTCCAGTACTATTTGCCCTCATCATCTATGAAACGTTTATCACCAGTCAGCCAGTCAGCACCACTGCCAAGCTATACCAGTCTTTTGGCCAGGCCACAGTTTTTACGATCGCATCCCGAAAATTTCTGGTCATAATGCAAAAAACTCTTTCTACGATACGAACGTAAAAAAACGCAAATAAAAATAAAATTAAAAAGAACAACTTAGTAGATCTTTCTTTCTCTTTCTGTCTCGTTCAAAGCAAGCAAAATATGCTCAGTAGATGGCTGACCGCTTTCGGGTGCCGAATTCTGGCTATTATCCCTCTCCGCATCACACATCTAGAGACTAGAATGGAATTTACTGCCGTGCGGGCCATAAAAAATGTCAAATAAACATTATCGCTACGGTCCCAAAAAAAAAAAAAAATAAAAAAAAAAAAATGAAAGTTCTTTGGTCTTTTTATTTTCGCCTTCTTGGCTTTTTATCTGTCCTCCATGGAGTCTGTAAAATTGTAGCTTTTTTTTTTTTTCTTTGAGGTTCCAAAGTGTCATTCGGACAAAGTGAATAATACTCCTCTGGTGCGCGCAAAGTAGCACGCCAGCAGCCATATGACTTATGACAGACAGGCCGAAGTCATAACTGATTTAGTCGTGACCAACGACCGGACTGGCCATATTTTTCGTTCACAAACGAAGCCACTTTGCGGAGTGCAATAACAGAACGGTGACTCTGAAAAGGGGTGGGACAGCTTAATGGTAGAGGGTAATAATTCACCGAGTCACATAGAGTTGTGGCTGTAAAAAAAAATTATAATTTTTTTGGCTGTTTGTCTGCGCGGGAGTAAGGTTGAGGATGACCTGACCCATATTGGCCAAACCATCAGACGATGTAATTCATATTGCAATGTAAACATATGGCAAATAAATAGTTTGTCTTGTGTGTGACATCGTCTGGAAAAATATTTGTCAGTCAGTTTTAGGACAACAAACAATATAAAAGAGATCGTAGTCATGCGGATAAAAAATGTGGCATTCGATATTTCATCATTCTACCATAGGAGCTTTAAACCAAACTTTTGGTTAATAATAATAATAATAAAAATAAAAATAATAATAATAATACTAATTATAATAATAATAATTATAATACTAATAAAAATAATAATAATACTAATAATAATAATAATAATTAATAAAAATAATAATAATAATAATAATTTTATCTGTGCATGAAAACCTTCAAGAAAATGGCGGCCATGAGACAATCTTTAAATATTCTTTCTGGATGTCAGAATATGTCAGGAGTAAACGGCAGCCATGACAGGGCAAAATGTTTCTGGTGGTATATTTTCGAAAAGCATACCTCAATAAATAATCGTCATAATTGGTGAAGTTGAGAATTAAAGGATTTGTCTTCTTGAGTGTGTGAAATCGCCCACTCCTTCCTGGCTTCGATTGTAACTCGCGCATACAACTACGATAGAGCTGACTTCCTGCAGGTGCGCTTAAGTTATTTTTGAGTTTCAGCGGATTTTTTGACAAGTTTTTTGAAAATTTTGTACGCTAAACGATGACGATTAGCATGAGTGGCAAAGTGTTGATTGCTTACTGCCACACGAAAGCAAGCTAAGATTCATATCTATGGCAATTAAAGCGGTGCAGCTTAAGAGAGTCAACTTATGCACCGCCAAAAACATCCTTAGCTGTAAAAAAGCAAGCTGCCTTGGATATCAAGGGACATCAAAACCAAAGACCAGTTGCTGTAAGAGCTTCTCGAACTCTCTGTCCTCAAACTATCCTCACGCTGTAGAAATTTCTACATTGGATCAATAAGAGTTTCCGCCGAGCCAGGAGCGAAAGGAGTTGTTATAGCTTTTGATCTAATTCCTCCGGTGAAACTCAATTGCTATGGATTTTTCCGGCCGACACGACTGAAACGCTTTTGCATTTTTTGAAGCACTTTCGCTAGCAGAGTCTACCTTTTTGATAGTGGTGTATGCAGGATTCATCAACTGTTTAGAAACGCCTTAAAAATTTACTTGAATTGTGCATGAAGAGTTCCAAATTCTGTTCTGAAATCTCCACTCGAATCCGTTTTTGGTCTACCGTCAGCAAACCCGGCACACACCTTGTCAAGCAATTTTTTATGCCACATAGCTATGCAATATTCGAAAGAAGGCATCATTGGAACTTGCTATAATCTCAACAGCGACTTTTGTGCTCCATGCACAGGAGGGAAGTCTTCTAAATAATCCTTAAGGTCTTTCTTCAGTCTTGGCTTCAGTCTTTACCGTACAAAAAGTTGCGCTTAATTTAAAGACAAAATTATTTTTTTTTATCCATTTAAGCCAAATCTCAGGAACCAACGTTCTTTAAATCACTGTCAAAAACTAAGGGTTTGACAGATTTATTTGTGTTTTTGTTTCTTTTGCCGAAAAAGGAACAAATACCTAATATGCCATATCGCTTAAAAGTCACTAACTTATCAGTCAGTCTAAGTAAAGAAAATACATTGAAAGCTCAAAAATATTATGTTGGCACTTGATTTCAATTTGAATGAAAAAACTTCAAAAATCGAAATCTTAAACCAGCAAAAGACTGCAAGGTTACCACAAGACTACAAATCAGTTCAAAGATTTCACAGAAGCTAATAGACTTCAAAACATAAATATTGATCTGAAATCAAGACACTTCAAGGAACCAAAAAATATTTCATTATTTTGACTTGCTGCAAATGTTTGAAAATATATTATGTGAAGTCATGCGACTGCAAAATGCAAATGAAGCATTCTTAAACAGTTCTGCATAACGTAAACCAAAAAGCCAGACCCCATATGCTTACTTCGAGGTTAATTTCAAATATTTACGGCATAAAGCATTTTAAAAGTGGACTGATTCATAAACAAACATAAAACATCTTCATATGGTTCAGAAAAAAATTTACTTTGCAATGAATTTCACTCAAGATAGCAGTTGCAGAGTTACATCTTAGGAGAAATAGGAAAGATGAACGAATGACAAGAAATTTTGCCATCCAAAAACACAGCCATTAAAAAAGCTTTCTTTTGTTGGGTGCCAGCCGCAAGACCATCCAATCCTTGACTTTACCAAAAATTTATAGGCAATTTGCTGAAGTTCGAGCAGCACGATCTTTGTCAAACCAACCTCTCATTATCAACCCGAGCGTCTCCTTTCACAGAGTCAAGCAAACTGATGATTTCAAAACTATACTGCGAATCAAGTCTAAAGCTGTTCATGATTATGGCACGATTGTGACTAATTTATTCAATAGCATTCCCTTCATTATGGAAATAAGCAAACATTGCTTGAATGCTGAAGATAAAACCATCAGCCAATGCCTAAGCTGAGTTTCTGATTTGTCAAGATTTAGAAGAATAAATTTATAATCAAATATTAGTCGCTCTGAAACGGAATAAAATTCTCTTCAAAATCAAATCAGGTTATTTCGAGAACTAAACCACACCGCTTAAGGTTGCTGATGACAGCTTTGGGCGAAAATCTTATTAATTCTTTTTAGACTTTTTCAATTTTCAGACCTTCGATATTTAATTCATATTTATTATTAAATTAATGTTATTCTATGGTTTTTCTAATTCGACTGCGAAAATATTGTTTTCTTCGATTTTCTGATTTTTTTGAACTTTTGGCAGGTGTTCCACAAGGCTCAGTTCTTGGCCCTCTACTTTTTATGTTTGTCGGTAAAGATATTGGGGCAATAATTAAACATACAATAACGTACATGAATGCAGACGGCATTCACTTGTCTATCAGCTGTAATATTTGAAATCCAATCTTCACGATTATTTTTTAAAAATGTGGAATGGGCCTCAAGAAAATTAATTGGAACTCAGTCCCACTTAAACATCAAAAGAATTGATTCAGGCGTTTCTTTAGCTGCTTGCCAACGATATGCTTTGGAGATTATTAAATCTACTTTGTTTACAAGGCCAAGAAACTCGGCATATGGTTCAATCCACGGGTTTCTTAGTTTTCGAAGAAATTGGTAAGTATTTCAAATATCTATCCTCGCGCAATCATAGCTTATGGCTGTGATATCTTTAATGGCTTCACAGGATTATAACATGAACAGTCATTATGCCTGTTCACCAAACTATATTTGCGCCTAATTTATTTGTTGACTAATTTATATTTGTTTTTTTTTGTAACAGCCGTCATCTTGGCGTAAAATTAAGTTGCGATTTTAAGAAAACAATTTATGTTTTTTCGGATTTTTCCACTTACTTGTACTTTGCCAAATTTTATGATTCTAATGCAACAGAGAGTACCATTTATTAAGAATTTAATTCCATTACAAGTATCAAAATATGGGGCCGTTTCTTGGTTCAAGCTTGATTTGATATTGCAACTTAAAAGGACCGCAATCATCAGCATTTGATGTCAATTTCAACTTGAAACCTCTTCGCGATCCTGACAAAAATGGTCTTGATAGACAGACGGATGCACAACGAAGTGATTATGAGGCATGGAAACTTAAAAATACATGACTTCTTACATAAACTCCTTCCAAAGTAAAAAGTTCGCGCGTAATAATGCAAAAGGTCATATTTTAAATCTGCACCTGTTCGATAAAGTATTTATTTTTTCATTTACGATTTGCAATTCAAATTTGTTCTATTTAATTTTTCAGAATTCAGATTAAAAAAAATTAACGTGTTATTTGTTTAAAAACTGTCATTAAAGTGCAAATTTTTCCCATCAAACTTTTGTCTTCCGGCATATTACTTGAATTTCAATGAAAAGCCCTTCTTTACAATTTTCAGAGCAATTTTAATTCAATATTCTACCGGAAATGAAACTAAAATAAATGTTTTTTTGTTTTCACTCATATAAAAAAAATAAACTGTTTAAAGCCGGAAACAAAACTATGAAAAACGAAATTCATTAAAAAAAAGCCCCGCCGCTATTTTCCTGCGCCACGGTGGCATTAAACAAAATTAAATCGTTTTCTATAAATTATTAAGCAAAATTTTGCGCTTTAAAATCTTGAAACACACGAGTAAATGGCCGTCAGCAATCCTATCTACCCTCCCTATAAACATTCTGCGAGGCTTCAATTAAAGCCCATTCAACAAAATGTTTTTTTTTGCCTACCAAATTTTGGGGCAAAATTTAACAAAAAAAAAAAAAACCCACATCACACTTTAAATGGAGCATCACATAAAGTTTCGGATACATCATCACCAGGAGAGAAATGAGAACGAACCGTATATTTAGTCAGATTAACTTTGTATCTGTGTGTGTGTATCTTGTGGGGGTGAATATATTGCCACCCATTGTGCTGTACACATGCATGTGCACCCCTATATACCAATTTGGGGAAAGCTACAGCTTAGCAGCTAGAAGCCATTTCGTTTTCACGTTATGCTTGTATGTGTGTAGTCGAGCGGAGTCGAGCTCCCTTTCGGCTGGGTATCCGCCAGAAGTGTACGTGACATAAAGCTCCAATACGTTTGTGAAATTTATGAGATCATGCGCTCTGGGGAGTATCAGCAAATATGAAACGAACTCCATTTTTATTCATCCCCATCCCTATGCTTTTGGTCGCCCTCAACCCAAAAACAACAGAAGCAGAGGAGGAATAAGGGAATACGAAACCAAAAGTATCTCAAAAGTGTACCTGTTCGTATCTATGGTGTCGTCGTCGTTCGCATTTATTTGATTTCATCCCCCAAACATTACTCGAAAAGCCACCCTTGTAGTTATGCAGGCAGCAGCATGGTGTATGGATAGATCCCTTCGTTCCCTCACGGCCGACTTACGTGCATCGATTTTAGCTTTGAATTTGAATAGATAGATAAAAATGGAAAATAGCGCCTGAAAGTTGCTACCAGCTAGAGCAGGGCATCATTTGGACTTGGAGAACATGAGCCTTATTTTTGTCATACCACCCACAGCACAGCCCTTAAGGATTTTTGTCGTTTTTTTTGTTCATTGTTTTGCTTTGTCAAAGACTGCTTTGCTCGGTATCGGTATAATAAGAATACATGTGCACCATTTAGATATGGCACATAGCCAGGATATTTATGGTTGCAAGAGGGAGAGCCACGACGACGGAAGGAATCCGTTGGATGTGTTTTTTTTTCTGTTTTTGTACTTTGCTTCTTTTTCATTGCTACTACCGCTGGTAGTTTTGTGTGTGTTTTATCTTGACGAAAGATCTTTGCTATTGGTTGAGTAGATATAGATATTCACCACAACGATTCAGGACGACAAGGCAACGGTCGGTGGGGACGCCAACCCAGGATTGCCTGATTCCCTTGAGATATATGTATGGAGAAAAGGTGGCGCTGGGTGTGCAGAATGATATTGGAATTGTCATCCTTTGCGTTGGAAATTCGTAATCATCTTTTTTTTTTTTGTGGATTTTCAAGGATGTGTGTGGGAGTGAATGTCGGTGACTGTAAGTGGAATGATAAAATATAATGGCGCTCGCACACAAATCACCAATATGAATGTTACATAAAGGAAAAGGATATTTTTTTTGTTGTTTCATAAATAATCTCTTCCTTTGCCGTTGTTGTGTTTTGCAAACAATGATTGGAAGGAAAGTCTAAACTGTTTCTGTGGAGGTTTTTTTTTTTAGGATCAGCTTTTGTGTGTAAAAAGGATGTTTTCGAAACAGATGTGTCCATGGTTGGAACATGAAAACAAGGATGAATAAGAAATCTTTCTAAACATTGAAATTGACAAAACGAAGGCACTCTGTTATTTGACTCAAGGGCTATGGAATATTTTTATCAATTAGTCGTTTTGGCTTCACTCCAAAAATATCGAACGTCTTTCTGACATAAACAGAGGTGTTATGGTTATGGTTAGATAATAATATGGAAGCATTCTTAATGTCTTTCTCATTTCCCCTCAATCTGATGTCTGGAGACTTAGTTTTTTGATCCACCAAAACCATCAGTTTGTGGAAATCGTGAATCCATCTACATTCATGTTAAAATTACAAGCTCAAATTGAAATCTTCTGATGGTTTCTAGAAGCACATGTAAGCCTTGCAAATGAAACACAAATAAAGCTGTCTTAAGTGAACGGCAATATATTCAAATTTAAGGCTAGTTAAACTTAATAATGATACCGACTGCAGAGTTTCCTTCACAAACTTCACAAGAAGACATTTCATCCGGATCCCAAAAACAATTGGAATCAGGCTACAAATGCATCAATCATTTACATCTTTATCAAGAAATCTGGAGAACGGAGATTTTTCTGGACTATCTTGATAGACTTGTTAATCCAACAAGCCAAACATATTTAGTTATCTGAGTACCGAAATTTGCTGGGCATTGATGGCCAGAGCTAGGATCGGTATGCGATCAAGTCTTTAGGGACTTTTCCGGTCTTTGCAATAATTCATTGCAACTACTTGGCGTTAATTTTGCAACACGGCCTGCCAAGATTCCCCGAGGCGACTGCCTTGTACCTCGGAGTGTTCGGCTTTACATGGATATAAAGGGTGACCGGGTTTTGGTATGCTTGGCGATTTTTTGTTGCCATTAAAAATGTATCAATGAATCTGAATTTATTAAAATTTTCGTGAGCAATAAATAAAAAATAAAAGTCTACCTTGAGCAAAAAACAAAGGCCGCAAAGTTTGTTCTGAAATGTTGGCCAAAAGCACCGTATAATGTAACACTATAGTTTGTCTCAGCCACCGTATTCAGCAAGCTTTATGTTGCCAAAACTGAAAAGACTTATGACAGTACTGGAACGGCGTTTTGCCACAATTGGGGAAGTAGAGAGCGCAAGCTCAAGTGCATATCAAAAGTGCTTCGTGGATTAGAAAACGCACTGGCATGAGCGCATTGATAAAGTAATGTTTTTTGAAAAAGTTGAAGTCACCTTTTTTTATCTAGAAGCCTCGTATTATATTAAAAATGAATCAAAATGGAATGCTGCCACTGACCGTGAACGCTTCTTTCCTTGACCACAACATAACTATATTTAGTTTCTCAAAAAACAAAAAAGCTTTCAAGCACGCTCTTCCTTATTTTAAACGATTGTTGCTTTACTAAGGAGAGCAAACCTTCTAATTAACTTTAGAATATTACATTTTGAAATAAGCTTGAATCTTGAGTGGCATGTAACCCAATCTTACTAGAATCATAAGTTGCTCTTCATAGACTGGAACGTTCCATTCTTTGTGGTCTTGAAAGAAAACATTTCCAATAAGGCTGCTACTCCAAAATTCACAACAAATCAGACGTTCCAACAAGCAAAGTCAGACAGAAGAAGTCATTGGTTCACTTATGATAAAAAGCTTTACTTCTACCCTGAATCTGCGAAAGCATGCTTGCTGATCTGATACATTCACAATAATCAGTCAATCACCAAGCTTGAAAATTTAATGCAAACAATTATATATATATATATAATTAATTCTAAAATAAAGCTTATTTGGGCTCCCGAAGTTGTCCAGAATATAAAAGGTAACGAAGCAGCTGATGCCACAACAAAACTAGAAACAAGCTAGTACAGCTCGGTATAAATTCAAAATCAAAACGTCTTAATTCAAGCTGAGGAGCCAACAAATTTTATTGAGCTTTTGTCAACGCACTAACCTGCCCAAAGAAGATACAATCTGGCCTTACAAGACAAGACTCTGGAGTTCTCTTTCAAAAACACGAATCTTTTCAAACGAATTTGCTGACTCGTCCAACCACATGGGGCATCCATAAATGCACATAAGGAGGACCATTTTCCAGTTGATATTTACCCCAGCGTCGAGTTGGCTAGTATACCAAACAGATTTTTTTTAGTCACTGGCTAGAGCAGTGAATACTTTTTTTTTGCTTAAATAAAGAAATTGGTTCAGCCACAGTTCTGGGTGTCTTACTACGATCGGGAATTTTCGCGTATTCTTTCTGGTAGTAGAGAACAGAATAGTTTCTGACAGTTGATCTTAAATTCCCAGTCGTCGGAGAAACACTCGATCTTAACAAAGTCAAGCTGCAAGTGCATACAGATGGGTTCAATCTCCGGTGCGCTGTACTCGGCGAAGAGTAAATGCTGAAAAGTATTGGAGTATCAATCGAACCCTGTGGTAGACCTCATATCTATTCAAAAATGCCAATAAAAGTCATATTGCCATTCTTCACAGTGAACTGTCTAGTCACGAAGCATGTTCAATATTGGTTTGCTTATTTCGAGCTCGCTTAGATCGTAAAAGGGTGTTTCGTCCCACAAGGCATCGAAGGCCTTTTCCAAGTTAATCGGACTCCTCTTAAGATACGGCATGTATGGTGACATGCATCGCTGTGGAAACAAACTGAGTACGCTGAGTAATATTTTTGTTATCTACCCACCTAAACCGGGATCTTTTCACGACTTTTCAAATATTATTCAGCATGTTCACACCAGAAGCACGTTTGAAAAACGTTAAAAACATTTGAAAAAAAAATAAATAAACAAAGAAACATTTTTGTTTCCGAAATGTCTATTAAATGTTAATTTTGGTCTGAACCCTTCGGTAGCCATTTTTGAAATTTTTATGAAATTATTTTGAAACTATTGTGTAACATTCCAGAAATGTTTTTGTATTATATTTCTTGAAATTTTTCTCAACATACCTTTACTGATTGTCGGAAGTCGGCTTACTGATCGTAGATTCTACGGTTTGTGGCTGTTTTTGCCACTTTTGGAAATGGGATATTTTCAAGTGCGCCGGAAAATGTGAATAATAGCTTTAAGCAACTGCTTTAGCCTCGTTCTTTAGCAATTTCTTCTGACTTGATAATTTATTCAAATATTTTCATAAACTCAAACACCTTCGGCTACTTGAGTTGGAAAATTTTTGTTAAAATTACGCAAATGATGAAATTTTTTATTTTCTATGCGCCCTGCTGCAGTCTTGTTTGGCCTTTATTTCAAAAACAATAAATTGTTGCCAAAAAACTATCCCCCAAACAACTCCCAACAACTTCATTACCACAATTTACCTTCCCCGAAGGATGCATCTATTTTGAAGCACTCTATCACTATTAATTTGACCATCGATCGATAGTTGGATAATATTCCCCAAGTTCAGTTTAAAAACTAAAATTTCAAATACATTGTTCCATTGAATGGCTAATAAGCACTTACCACTTAACGAATGATGGCCGGGAGCTTTACCTAATAGATAATCATCCTTGCAGATGAATTTATTGTCATCTAGCACGTAGAGCTGTTCCCCTGTGCTTAGTTGTTTTCTACATATACAGCAGGTAAAGCAATTTAAATGAAAGACTTTATCTCGAGGCTTTCTCACTAGGTCTGATGGTGCTATCCCTTGTCCACAACCACTGCATTTTGTTCCGTATCGCCTGAAAGAATGAAATAAAATGTTAATCCTTGTTTTTTTTTTTATGGTTTGATAGAAATATTCTTATTGAAATTGCGCTGTCGGCAAGAGTTCTTTTCGTACACTAATAAAAAACTGAGATGGCTAATAACTCAACCCGCTGGTAAAAGGAGGTTAAATAACTGCTGCGTTGATTGCTGCCAAGCAAAAAATTTTTAGCTCTGAGGCATCTGTGCCAAAGCTGATTTCCAGCATCATGCTTACCTATTTGTATGGTCCAACGGTCTGAGATTTTTCATTCTAAAGAATCCCGAAAATCATGGGTTGAAATTGCAAAGGACTGCCAATGACTAAGCCGAACAATTATCGAGGACGAGAGCTGATTGCAAGCTCTTCGAGCAAAGAAAAAAAAAATTAGCATTGGCTTTTCAGAAGGAAGAAGAAGAGGCACGAGAAGCAGTGTCATAAAAGGAGTGACTAAACTTTTGAAGCTTAAGAAGTTAGATAAATGAAAGCTCGTAGCATGTAGGGATAAAGTCGAAAACGTACAGTCGATGCATGAGCATATGAAACGAACACTTCTGTAGATAGTAAAACGGCGATGAGAAACGAATGACTAGCTGTCAGTCAGTTGTGATGAATGACAACAATGATAGACAAGGACTTTATTGAAGTAAAATCACTGGTAACATGACTGAAGCAAAACGAGTGTTCTGCTGCCGATGAACTTGCTCCTAACAAATTTTTAGCTGCTGCGAAGAGCGAAGTCAAAAGCACGCACGTGATTTCTAAAATATGGTTGGATGCAAATATGGACCATCCAAATTCTTATACTACAGCAACGCACCAGCTTCGATTTTCATCCGCAAATAACAGCATTTGAAGACATGATTTATACAGGTCTATGCCTAGTTTAAGCATCTTTGCCAAACTCATCCTAAGGTGAATGCTACTAGCTCCATCAAGGCCGAGATCTTTGATTCCGAAAATAAATATTTCGAACACCGATGCGATATTTTTTAACAATTTTCCAAGCTCAGATGGCAGATATTGACAGTAATTCTCGGCTCGAAGTATTCCAATGGACACCCAGGTTGGAAGCTTTGAGTGAAAAAATTTCTGTGTAATAATAAGCTTTGGTCCACTCATTCCTTTAGCTATCAAGCGGGGCTTGTAGACACTTAGTTAGACATAAGTGCTACAAATACCGCTGTGATTTAAATGAAGTGTCACTGTTTATATTCGCACTTCATTGGTTAAAGCTTCTTATAAATTTTTGATTGAAGCACTGAATCGGGTTTGTTTAGGCCAAAGTGTCTTGGCGGAGTGATGTGAGCAACTCAGCCCAAGTCTGAACATAAAAATTATCTAATCAAGTCGATCGAAAAATTGTACATAAACAGTCAGGCTGTCCAAAAGTCGGAACTGGTTTTTAGCTGCCGTACAATGTTATAGGATTTTTGTGTTCAAAAACAAGTCAGACTCTGTTGGGCCATTCTGGCTTCGAAGGCAATGAATATGATGATGAGTTCGAGACTGATGATGTTTTACGGAAAAAAGTTATTTTCAAGCCACAAGAAAAGATTTTGAATTGAAAAGTACGCGCCTTAAGCATTTTTTTATTTGACCCGTAGACGACAATATGGCTCGAAGAGCAGTAGGATATCTGATCTTATGAGTACTTCAAATGCTTATTTTTGGAAGTAAATCCCCTTTTTAATTTTAACGTCATCAGACTATGAATAATTTGAAGCTTCACTTCAACTTCAACTCCAATCAATGCAATATTTTTAGACTCCTTGAATTCTTTGAAGCCTTTTTGAAGTCATTAATTATTGAGTTGATGTCTTTTGATTTCTTTTCCATCTTAATGTTTTAACGACGTTTGATTTGAAATCTTCCGACTGCTTGAAGGTATTTCGATTTATTTTTATCTGCCGTTAACATATCAAACCACAACCAGTGACATAGACGTTTAGAAATTCATTAACTTGATTAAGTTTCCTTTGCTTGAAAACACATTATAAGTTGAAGTATTTTTATTCAACCAAAAGTAAAATGAAAAACAAGAAGTTTGGGACTTCCGAAATGCAGTCATTGAGTTAACTGGTGTCTCGACAGTGACCTTTTACGCCACAGTCTACAATGGGCCACTTTAGCGAAACTCCAAGGTGGGGCAAAATTATGTCGTTATATGAAATGACTGCCCGTGAAAAAAAATATTGGTTCTGTTTTCGCAAAAATTCAAAAAATTGTTATCACATAATATCGGCCAAATGACCAGCTTTTGGCGAGAAGCAAATTTGCACTCGTCTTACTTCCTATTGAACTGTTTCTTGCAATTCATCTGACCCAAAATTGCTGAATTCTTCTTCAATATTCAATATTTCAAGATACGCAAGGTAAAAGCGAGTCTTTCAAAAACCGACCTGACCGGTCATTCTATTCGCTAAAAAGGAGATAGAACGGTCCTGAAAAAAACGTTTTAAATTCACCATTTTTACTGGAGTGGATTTAGAAACCAAATCTGTCTCTTCTTGCACCAGGATTTAACAGATGACGGAAACTAATTGACCTCACTCGACATTTAAGAGGCAGCCAATGCTGAACTTTATAAAGGAATATATATCTTTAGTTGTTTCACAAAAAAATCCAAGCAAAGAACGTCTGCTGATGCCACCATGAGCATCTTCCTCGGCCACAGCAGTGATATATTCGGCCTCACGAACAATTCTAGGTCGGCTCCTTCATGCTAAAATAACAGTGGGATATAATTCAATAAGTAAGCTGCAGTTTAAAGAACTTCTGTTCAGTATTAGGCAAAACTCCGATTTGTTATCTAAAGTGACATTGAGCTATCTCAACAACAAATGACACAATGCATTTGTCGCGTATTTTGGATTTTGAACACCGCGTTTGTTTTAAGTTACAAAAATATGCCAAAAAACTCGTTACATGTTAATTTCAGTTTTAAGCAATAGCTTCTTGACTCTGAACAAAGTCTGCTTAAAAGTGGTATGAGCGAGTAGAAATTGGCCGGTTAAAAACGAGCAATGTTCAAAAACAAACGATAACGTGCAAAAGGATCCAAACAAGCGGTTGACAATTTGAGAGCTTGCCGAGGAGCTAAACGTCTCGTATGGTTTCGTGCAAAGCAGCTGAAACCGATGATGTGGGCTTAAACAAATTAGTGCTTAATTTGTTTCCAGACCTTTGAGTGACGAGCAAAACGAAATTCGTGTGTTAGTTTGAATGGAATTAATGCAGATCCGGACAACTTGCCTAAATTATAGCTGGAGATAAGCGTTGGATGTTTGGCTAGGACCCTGAAATGAAAATGCAGAGTTTTTCAGTTGAAAACTAATGGCTCTCGTCTGCCTTAAAAGGTTTGTACATATGTCAGTCAAAGTCGAAGGTTAAGGTCATGTTTTGACATATCGTAATCAGAATTTGTTCCAAGGAAACGTCAGAGAATACTAAGAGGGCTCACAACAACGAGAACGAAACGATATACGGAGAATAAAACCAGGGCCAATGGCTTCGTTCTTCATCACAACAACGCGCCGTTTCAAAAATCGCCTCTGATTCGCGAGTCTGTCCACCGTCTTACTTTCCGGATTCAAGAAAGCACGATTTCTGTTTCTTCCAAAAATTAAATTCGAGCCGAGAGTAAAAAAGCCTTAACCGAGCAGGTGAAGGCCCTTTGGAAAGAAGCCTTCCAGAATTGTAATGGGGATCTATTCAAACCTGATATATGCCACAGTATTTTTGTTTGGTGGCAGACAGTGGGTCGCAGTATCCAATTTTTTATTTTGATATCTTCAAGTATCTTTCCATCTCGTACGTGATTCATAGCTTGAATAGAAAATAACCCAGCGCAGCAATCAACTCTTGAACTAATTACATCTATCCCAATATAACCTGCCAAGGGATTGTGGGTGGAGGCACCTCACAAATCACAGCCAAACACACAAATCAAGACCAGCTACCAACCCAAGTGGAAGGTGATTTTCTCTCTCGTTCTACATTAACTTTATTTTTCAATTCCCATCATCCATTCAAAGTGAATTCTATCTGCAAAGCAAAGGGGCAAAGAAAAGGGAGCATAAAGAAATCATGGAAACGACTGATGTCGCTGACATCACAAGGTAAAAAGTCAAACGCCAATCTCTTTGATTGTATAATTGACTCAAATGTCATTGCAGTTCGCTTTGACATGGAAACTCGAAGTCTCGAAGATTGATTTGTTTTTCAAGAAAATAAATCAGTTTTTTTTTCAGTGCCTTTGTACCGCACAAATGACAAATGTTAATTAACAACTTGTCCTCGGTCGGTTATTCTTTTACTAAAAAAAAAACAAAAAAATTGAAAACAAGGATATGTGTTTTTTTTTTAACTTACCTAAAAAAATCGTTTCTACAATATAACTTAGATTCTCTACTAAAACATTTATCCGTAAGCGGTTGAAGGCATTCACAGCAGCGCACACACGACGCGTGCCATCCCCTTTCGAGGACATTTAATAAAAATTTATCTAAAATTGGTTTATTACATCCAGCGCAGGGATCGCCCACACCCACTGTCGGTTCCCCTCGACCTGAAATTAAAAAAAAAAGAAAAACACACAAATATGTAACAGTTTATTTATTTATGTGTCGGGGTATACCCGAACTTGAATAGCTTAAATTTATGTCTGCTAAGGAAATAGGGGTCGGAAACAAGGACTTTAAATTTAATGCAATAAAAACCAAGGATCTATTGACCAAACGTTGAATTCTGGAGATGGGTTTAACAGTCTTATTTTGGGACAGAGAAGGGTAAGTGTTAAAGGAGATAATTTGGAGCACCGGAGACAGTCTCTGCTTCCGAAAGATTTACTTTCATCAATTTTAGGCGATCCAAGTAGGAAGAAAACATGCTATGGCAGGGACGTCTTTCAATGGGAAGCATTTCGTGCAGAGCAAGGAGAAGTGGTTTTAAACTCTGATACATTTTGGTTTCACTTGCTGCATGCGAAGAATCCAAACTGATATCGACTTACATATATGCATTCACTTAATTCACAGTATTTTTTTCGAACTGAGTTGATGTGCTAGAAAGTAGTGTTTTGGATCATCATCTGTCCTCACTGCAAATCTAACGACGATCATCTTCACACACCATTATTTTGACTTCATGAATAAGAAGAGACAGTATTCATTTCAGAAAGTCCACACATTCTGTCAGTCGTTGATCGGAAAATAATATGGGAAAATGATGAAAGAGCCAGATCCGAAAACAAGATTTAAGTCTAAGACTTACTCTTGGATTTACTATAAACCTGCGACCAATCAATTGATTCAATCGAAAGGCATGCGCTTTACCAGCTGCGCCACCAACCCAGTCCGTCTCGCAAAGATCAAGTTAAGAGACTTAGTTACTTAAGGATTCGAAAACTCGTTCTCTGGTTACAATGCTATCTTTACGAGAATGAAAATTTAGTTCTTTGTCACAGATTGCATCCAAATCGTGTTAAGATTTTACTGAGAGAATCGGTTCATTATTATCGGTCTCTTGAGAACGTGATGCCTTGAAATTTAGAGTTGTTGAATTATTAAAAATCTTTTTTGCACCATGTTTAAAATCTGATTAAGTCGAAATATTTTTTTTTCCAAGTTAAATAGCAGAGGGTCAAGATGATAACCTTGAGGAGTACCGGAGGTGGCTTTATTTGGAACAGATGAAGGGTATCGAAGGAGGATAGAATTTAATCTTGAGATTTTTAGACTATTTAAAAAACAATTAAAATTTCAGATCATTAGCAAAGTTAGTATTTCAAATATCTCCTTGTATACTAGGTAGGTACTTTCGAAGCAAATTAGAGAGCTTGAAGACAAATTTTCTTATGGCAACTGCACCCAAATCCCAAACGTTTTTGTGCTGCGCATCACTTGACTGAGCCATTTTATTGTGACTCTTACTGAATGAAACATCTTCGTATATACCTCCATATATTGTCTTGTCTTAAAAGCCTCCCTTGTCTAATTTTGTTCACTCGGTTTCTACATTTATACATAATTAATCTGTTGTTTAAATGAGCACCTGCAGACTGATAGCAGTTTTTTCGAAAACAAAAAACATTCTAAATGTAGGATAGTGAGCTTTTTTTAATACGATAAAAGTAAGCCTCGATGAGAGAAACCATACGATATGATCAACTATTTCACTCTGAAGAGAAAGTTGGGAAAAAAGAAATGATTGGCTTTGGAAATCAGGGAATGATATAAAGGCGTCAAGTGCGAGTCACAAGAAGAGTTCTGTACAACCGTCATAGTCTTATTCTTCGCGTTGAATAGATTTGCTTCGTCTTGCTGCCGAATTGAGTTACATTTGTAAACATTGTGTGTATGTGTATGTTTAATAAAATATTTGAATGCAAGAATTTCGTTATTGTTCCTGAAATTAACTGAAATATGAAAAGGTCGTTTTTTGGAGGTATAGAACTTCCGATATATTTATCTGTCAAGCCGGCTCTCAGAGTTTATCGATATTGTGCTTGGCAAATTAGCAGATAAACACATAAACAACCTTTGGGCATTTTGGGCGGCAAATTATTTGAGAAGTACACTTGATTTTTCGTGCCTCTTTTTTTCATTGCAAACCAATTTAAAGCATTTATTTTATATGTGGAAAAGGGTTCACACAAATACCGCTGTGGGTAATTTTACGACAAGTATGATACTTCGTTTTTGCATTCACCGAAAGGTCTTTGGTTTGAGTATTTTGACCATAATGAAAAAAATTTCCATGTTTTCATAAAGCATCATATTCGCGCGGTTAAAACATTAAAAAAACTGAAGGCTGACTTCAAAAATATTAAGGCACTGCTCCTTCGTATGATACACAAATGATTAACTGAATTTCTTTGCCGTCGTAGGAGCACAAAAAAAAAACTAAGCGCACAGGACGTAGTGGCTTAATGCCATAAGATCCTTTTAGGCCAGAAGCACCCTCTGCTGTATCTGAATCAAGAAACTTTAAAACAATGCTGCATCAGTCCACTCATACAATTTTCACTTCTAACTTTCACTTTCTTGTACACGCAAAGTAAAAATATTTCCATTGTCGTTCCAAAAATCCTCTTCAAAAGAGACCTTCAATAATTTTGATTACGAAAGCATCTTTAAAAAAAAACCTTCAAACCACGTCTGATGCATAAATATTCATAAACTATCCGTTTAGAGCAGCATTCAAACTTCCACAACAGTAGTCTTAATCCTCTTGCGGACACTCGAAATAATGTTAGCATACTTAAATTGAGTTATCATCTGGCCGGCACCTCTGTGGGCAAATACCACATTTTATTGTCAATCAATTTGTGGATTACGTCAATAAAAAGATTGCTGTTTGACTCGCGGTCCCCTCAAATCGTTGTCACATTTAAATAATTTCTGTAAAGTGTGTTTGCGCCACTCAAACACTTTTCTCTCGTATGACATCACCCACCTAAGCTGATGCATACTCGTACAATGTTACCTATTTTCCATACCCTGAAGGGGCTGAGTTCCGTGCTGTGCCGTGCTGTTCCATTTGCACCTTAATAAATTATTAACGATCCGCAACGGATACGGTAACGCCAACCGATAGTCCGCATCTGATTCCGATGCGCCTTTGATGGTCTTGGTCTTGGCCGAGACAATTTGAATTCGAGCAGCCTGAAGGCACTAAATAAAAACTGCAATACTCTGACAGCTTCACCAAATCCGATACGCAAAAGAGAGCAGATACATACGTCATGCGTCGGTCCTCATGATGGATGACACGAGGTAGAGTATCTAATTTTTTTTTTGTTTTTCTGTTTAGCCTAAAGGTAATCTTGGTGGAGAGTTGCCTCATGCTAATTGCCCACTGAGGAGGAAATTACATACGAGACGAGTGAGGACCAAGACGAGCGACCGACCGAGGGACGATAACAGTGATGATTGAGACGGGGTTTAATCTTTTCATACCTGGAAGGTAACCCACCCAATGTTGTGGATCCTCTCGTTCAGGAATAATAAATTGGGAATCCCTTTTCGTCTGGCTTTTTTTTAGAGATACTATTTATTTTTTTAATAGCGTTGCTTCTAGGTCGCTGTGGTAAGCTTTGGGACGCGTATCTTCATCCCTTCGGGGTTAGCTAAACATATTATTATTCGGTTGCACTTTTGGGGTGTGTTTCTGCTGTTGCCGATTCGGCTTCTGGTGGACAAAGAAGATCCAGCACCTTGGGAGCTGATTGAGGAGGAAATGAATAAGGTGTAAAGTCTACATGCGATCGCACTAAAATTAACATTCGCCTGCAAGGGGCTATTTAATTCGGGGTTTACTTTTTGTGCTTTAAATGCGAATTGATAATTACTCGTACTTCTGTTTTGGTTGTGTGTTCGTTAAGAGATACTCGGAGTTGAAATGAAGTTGGAGATTGCGTGCAGATAATTATAGGGATCTGATTTTTTCAGCATTTACCTAATGACTCTATTAGCTTGTCGTTAAAAGTACAATCAGAGGAGGCTTGGGGCTTCGCATCATTTTCTTGATTATAAAGTGCGATCTGTCAGCAGTTGTGTGGCGAAAGGGCTTCCCTACATTACTTTTTGTTTGGGTGTATAAACAATAATACAACAAACAAGTAATTTGGTGACTATATTTAAATTAAAGTGGTTGCTGAGAGATATTCAACTTGTAAATATAGTGGATTTGTGAATGCAGGGGTTTTAATATGTTTAATTAAAAATGCTCCTACAGCATTTGGACTATGAAGTTTTCACCGACTTATTATTAGTATTATTTTTCAAGATTTATTCAAATAACTCAATTCGGTCCAGCCTTTCTTTGCTATCACATCTTCAGTTTACCTGCTAGATTGGCTTATATGTTAACCCTTTCAGATAGAGCTGCAGTAAAGGTTTTGTGTGAGCTACCTTTGAACGTTATTTTGCCAATGATATAAAACTCTATTGATCTCCAGACAGCCTTGACTGTGATGATTCCACACTAGAAGTGGAAGAATTCTTTTTTCAGCAGAAAAATACTCTGAAAGGAAAACGTGGGTGCACATAAACTTTTCAACCCTAGAAACCCTAAGCGTGTCCAAGTAGTACTCTTGAAATAATTTTCATTTTTTATCAACACAACCAGAGAAGAGGATAAACTAAAGCTTGACATGTCTTAATCCGGAGCCCATAACACAATAAAGCAGTTATGTGAAACAAACAGTCCAGGAACACCACTTTGGCACTAATTAACAAAAAACTACAAGAGAATAAAAGAGCTCTTCAAAGTTGAATCAAGATAAGGTTTTTTAAACCCCGCTTTTCCTAATGCAGAATACTTCAGATGCAGAATACTTCTTCAATAAAATGAACCCTATTGCTCCTCCAGATCTGGATTCATTCGTGAAGTTTTTTCTTGAAACAATTCTTGATTGAGTGAATGTTTAAGGAACAGTCTGAACTTAGCTATAAATCAAGATGTCATAGAGCATAAATCAACTTTAGGCATCATCCTCTTTAGACAAGGATTTAAGTAATTGCCTTCAAACATATTGATGCAAAAGTTAGATGCTATTTACACTTGGTAAGTCGATAGTCCTTTATCAAAATTTACTTCAAAGCTTTAGGAATGAAACCTCAGCCTTCTTTATTTGACCACAACCCACTAGAAGCTGCTTTATCTTGGTTAAAGAATGAGCAATGGCTGAAATGCTACTTTTGCAATGAACATTTTTAAGAAATGGAAACTTTATAGAGGCTTTTTAGAAGTTAAGATATAATTAAATGTTTTTGTTTTTCATTCAAACACTGTTTTAGTTTACTAACATGTTCGAAGAAGGGATCCCACGAGTACTGTCCCAAGAGCACTGTCAACTTGGAACTTACAGCCAGATAGACTCACAGATAGACCCGTATGTAAGAGATATTTACCTCATCGTGAAAGAAAAACGAAGATGAAGAAGAGTTTTGCTTTTTTTTCATAGAAATTCCTGGTGGCCGAATCATGTAGGCGAACTGCAGGTAAACGATAACATGAAACATTTGTAAGATATCCTCGCTGAAGTTAAATTGTGAATAAATAAACTGTGCCTCTTAAAATTATCTTCATTTCAAAATCTTTTCTTGAAAAAAAAATACAGTGGCTTAATCACAGCTGTGCGGCACTCCATCGTCATTTTAAGAAAGCAACTCCCTTTTGCATAGAATTTAATGTGTTAGTAGAACCATTTTCCTTTAAATAAAAACCGTCTAACTTCCAATCGACGTTATGAATCCCTTATGTGGATTTCGCTCTTATTGTTTGCATTCAGTTTCCCTTCGGCACGGCACCAATGCCAAAGTCAAGTGCTTATCATCGAAGGCATCTTATCAACTCGTACTCGACACAATTCTCCATAACTCAAGACCGCAATTTAGCAAAAGTTAGGGTAATGCACCCCACACCCAGAATTCACATCACATCCGTTCGACTGTTACCCTCTTTATGCTTCAAACTGAAACTACCATCAAGATAAGGACGTGTATAGCGCACGGTCTTCTGCCATTGCAGAGCTGGAACCAGGGGTTAGTTTTCTTATCAGTATCGCTCATTCGCATGACAGACCCACAACACCGTTGGACCGTCATCCCATCGGCAAATGTCGACGCATATCATTCAAATGTCACATTAAAGGTTGCGTGCATTGCCTGACACCAACGACTTAAGCTTTTCAACGTCATCGTCATCAAGAGCAACAGCAGCCATCGACCGACCGTGTATCTTTTCCGAAACATAAATGTCGACAGATAAGGATTTTCAGTTAATCCTCTTTTGCGTTCGTTCTCACAACGCTACGCGTCAACAGCGCTACAGCAACAAACAACCGCATACCATATTTACAAAATCCCAGCCAGTCGGGGATGGTGGTGAAGAGTGAGGAACATAGTATAATATCGGGCTTTGGATTTCTCGTAGGTGGAGGCACAGCCACAACAATGAGCGACACGGAGGGCCAAAGGAACACTCAAGTGATGCATTGACCGATGACTACATACCGAACACACCCATAGAGTAGGGAGACTCAAGCTGCGGCTACGAAAAATAGACCCCACAATTCAGAACCAGTTCGTCAGTATGCAGTTTGCAGTATTGCAAAACTTTTAAGCACCTGATGGGTGTAGATACTTATTGTACGGCTCGTATCCGCGTGGCGCATTTTTTGTGCATTGAATTATTTATTTTTGCTGGAATGAGCTAATGGGTACAGAAACGATATTTATTTTGACAGATTTTGACAGTCAAAGGTATTTATTAATTATTATTGTGCGGTGCAACAATTGTGCCAGAGTTCGATAGGTGGTGACATTTCGGTGACATAAGAGCATTCCAATTGAGATTTTGAGCCTTAATCGCAAGTTTTTCTTTTAACTTCAGTGGCAATCATGAGGGACAAGTGTTCGCCAATTTAGACTGGCATTCTAAGAACCTCGTCTACAAAAATATGTACAGTGAGTAGTGCTTGAGTTGCATTAAATACAACCTCAAGACAAAGGCAAAGTGCATATTTTTAATTCACAGGGCTAAAAATAATCAAAGGTAGGACCAACATTTTCCTTTAACACAAATTAATTCTTTGAGAGACAAGTGAATGGCAGGTCTTTAATTTTTGAACTTCATAGTTGTATCTATCAGTTGCTATTCAATTGAAGAAGAGTTGTGAAAAAAATCCTTATATTTTTAAGGGTTTCGTAGCTTAAGGGTGCCAAGGGAAACTTATTACTTAATCTCCGCTGTCCGTCCATACGTCTTCCACAAGGCTGAATCTACCGAATCAGTCTTTACAGATTGTATAATTTAACATAAGAAAATAATTCAAATAATAAAAAGTAAAAATTAAGTGCGATCCCTCTACATCAGACGTGTTTTATAAAAAGACTCCAACTGATAAAACAATTTAAAGGCGAAACTTTTGGAAAGGCTCTCCGCTCTTCCATGGCAAGAACTCCTTCCCTTCCAATTCCGATGGATCAGTTCGGCAGACTGGCGTTCCTGGTAATATTGCTAAACTATTATTTCTGCTCCCCTATAATTATTTGTTATTTCCTGAGAAACATTTTTTTTGGCATTTCGTGGCAAACCTTTCTTGTATTTTTGGCAACTTATGCGAGATTTGTATTCCAGACTAGTTTTTTGTGAAGCATATTCCTCGATTTTCGACATCACTTAAAAATACAAGACCGAAATTGTTGATCCCAATTTGGACGAGTTTTTCAATAGTGTTAGCTGTATTTGAAGATTACGTTAAGAGCAATTTTCATCACCTCCAATTTGGTATCGGTAACTAAAACGCAATTTGTCTCTGCTTACATAAAACCATAGTTTGAAATAATTTAAAAGGTTCTTCTTGAAAGAAGAAACAAGTCGGTCAAGGTTAAGGGTTGATAAAAAAAGCTTTGCTGTGAAAGTTAAACTGACAGAAGATTGATGATGCAGTCTTCAAAAACCACAAAACTGCTCTTGTACTACCAAAATCTGGCAAAAAAAATACCGCGAACTGAACGAAAGCAAATAAGTTTATATCAAAGACTCCCACCCTATTCGGACTCCAACCATCAAAACGATTCGGAACCATGAATCAAATGCTTTGCGACTCAGACAAAGATCTCTCTGACATGGCATGAAACTAGTCATGAGTGCCGTAAATCTGTCATTCAAATTCATGCAAACGATTCGATTTCGATTAGAGTGCGAAAGAAAGAACAAAGTTGTCTTGATTATGCACTTGGCGATTAAGGGAAGCTAGATCAACTCTGGTTGATCCAACATTCGGTATATCTTCGCATCTGTGTAGCTCGGGTTTTTATATATACTCAAAGGCTCCGGTCATTCTCAGATCTAACTAAATCCCTCAGCTACTGCATTCACGAAATCATTTATCTATTCGGGCAATCATTTGGAACATTTATTTTCTTGTCTGCTTTTTTTCATCAGCAGTCTTTTCTCTTGTTGGTTACACTGTTGCCAGAAATTGCAACCGGAAAATACAAAAACAATCTTCGGGCACAACATCTTCATGGGTTACACCCCCTTTTGAGCGTGTTTTACTCTGCTTCTCTCTGTCGAACATTATTCATATTCCCCCCGTAGACAGACCCCGAAACAGAAGTAAAATGAAAAAAATGGCTGCCCTGTCAGACAGCAGCGCATACGGAATCCGCCTCCTTTCTGACCGCAATAGCCACTGTCAAGATCCACAGAATAAGAAAATACATTGTGAGCAACCGTCGGGCAGCGGCAACCACGAACGGTTCAATTCACTCTCTTATCCCGATACCATATAGGTATATCTGCAGCGCTGCAAATGGATATTGTACCGTTTTGGTGGCAAACAGAACGTCCACCACGACCACAAGAAAGAGTGGAAAAATTGCCCGTTCGTCCGTGTATCCGTCCATCGGAGCACAGCCATCCATCCGTTGAGAAAACCACTCTTTGTGCGGTGATTCAATTGCATTGTGCCTAGGCTCACGTTTCTCCACGTCTCTTCACGGTTTCTTCGTTTTCCTCCTCCATTTTCCTTGCTTCATTTCAGCTGAAGTCTTGGTCTTGGTCTTTTGGCAATAACAGAAGGAGGCATCCAAGAACCCATTATTACCCACTGCATCTAACCAAAAGGACTGCCTGCACTCCTATATAGATACAGATACTTGTACTTGTGCATTTATCTTTTCCTTTTGCCGCCCCGTACTGAGTACAGTATTACGTGCAATGCATATAAGGAACAAAAAATATAATAATCTAGCTACTTGAGGAACAAAAAAATCAAAAAAAAAAATGTTTAAAGATGGATCCAAAGGTCCTTTGAACTGGGCGAATGTGGTTTGTCATTTTGGTCACGTCTGTGCATCTGCCTTGGCAGCGAAAAGCAAAAGGAGGTGGAACAAGGTAGTATGAAAATGCCATGAATTCTGTCAGAATGAATGGAGGAAGCAGCAACGTTTTTCTATTCACGTATTCCGTAGATACATTCAGATACAGACATTAGATTGTTGGAATGCACAAGCAAGCAAGCCAAAGAGAACTCGGGGAGTTGCTACATTCTATACTCATATGGAACGCCAGCACAGGTGTTTGGGATAAATAAAATACTAAAGGTGCTTATTAGTTTCTTAACTATTCATGTATCTATAGTGAGAAAAAATTATATGAAAATCTTAAGCGAAGTGCATGAAGCAATGTCAGGGTCAAGCTGACCGCGGGGCACCATCTATGGAAGCACACTTATGAAACATCTCGCGAAATCAAATCAGCATCACCTTGGATTAAATAACCGTGAAGGTGTGTTTACTGTGATCGCTCCGTCTCCGTCTCAATGGAATAGTCACCAAATGAATTGCTTCATAATTCGCAATCAACTCATCTTAACCATTTTCACACTTATCGCATGTGCAACTAGTTGATTGTGTTTAAAACAAAAAGGAAATCCGTCATGCTGCACAATTGATTTTATTCAACTGATTCATGCGACCCTTCGTCACACTAAAACTGGAAAGGCAGATCTACTTTTCCGCTTGTGATGTTTAGACCCTAAAACGCCGAAAATGAAGCTAGAAAATCGGAACTTCAAAACTTCCCGATGGGCTCCGATGTAATGTTTTCAAATGACTTCAGTTTAAAAAATCACAAAAATTGTTTTAAGTGCGATTTGGTGTGCCTTTTTTCCAATTTGATGGGAAATTAATATTGATGTTCGGTTGGATGAACCTTAAAAAAGGAGAGGTCAAGTCTATCCCGACAATCCGAGATACTTGAATCCGTTTTTTTACGAACTTGTTTGTGAATGTGTCTCATTTGATTGTGTAAACTCTGCTTCACGGAATAAGAAATCGACGTTCCTTGCGGGACAGTGACCTAGTAGATGTGTGCTAGTATCTCATCATTGACAAATCGTATGGCACATTTATTCAGCGCCCAAGGATATTTGCGACTGTTACGACATTTCGTCACAAAGATTTTTTTGGTACTCTTCAAGGAGGGAAGATTACTTTTCCGAATAATTCTTGCTTTTCATATCAATCGTATCTAACAAGAGCCGTACAGGCGCAAGAGAAATGTGTTAGGTTCTCCCACTCAGCTGTGTTGTTGCAGCTGCGTCAGATCTCCAATCAGTTAGTGCCCTGTGCAGACCGTCACTAGTAGAGCAATTTCATGACGGGTTCGCCGATAAAGATCTTAAGGCGATATTTTCCTAGATGTTGCAAAGTTTGTCAGTCTGGTCCAAAAAAGGTTTGCTATTTCAAGGAAGTTTGAGGATGAGCCTTAACTGCTTGCAATGAGATGAAAACCTCCCCTCCAAGCTAGCTGTCACTGAAACCGGGAACCCATTTAAAGGTGCTTTCTTAACTCGGCAAGGCGTCGGGTAGCCCGACACATTTAGACCCTATCTTTTCCTGAAGGTCTGAAGTATTGTCAGTTCTGCAGTCGATCATCGGCTCTAAAGGCGGGATGCGGTTGGGGATCTTTTTCAAGTTTAAAGTGGCAATTTGATTACTGAGGAACTAACTACCAAATCGATTGTGTCCGCAGTCAACATAAGTCGCTGGCATTTTCTAAAATAACTCAATCTTCGGGAGTTCCGATCTTTATTGCAGAAGACACTCGTTCTGTCAACTCTTGTGACCATGCTGTTATTTTTAGGCCTTCGATTGCTTTGTTTATTATTTCTGTAATAATGTTATTGGAGACCACTTGTATGAAGTCTTTATTGTGTTAGTAGTTTTGGCATTTCCCGAAGTAGCGCTAAGACATCTTTAAAAGATTTATTCTCTAATATGTTGTCTTGAGTTTTTTTTTCGGTTATTTGCTTTAACTGTTTAGATAATGCAGGCCTTCATGGACGAGAAGCAGTATAAGAAAAAAAACTTTATAACGTCCTGTGAAACAAAGTCAATCGGCTAGTCGAAGTCCTTACATTCGGACGCATCGAAATTTAAGGTTTTCGGATCACAAAAGAGAAGCACATTCGGCGTTTCGCTGAAGCAAAGTTGATATATTGCTGCGTTGAAGAAACACCCAAGCATGGCAGTGGCTCTAAGAGTATCCGCCGATGTTGCAGACCTCATCCATATCAGCAGAATAATGAATAGGGAAAAGTACTTAAAGCATTCACATTATTGAAAGATCATGAGTTGATAAATTCTTTCAAGCTTTGCCATGGAAATTTAAATCAAGAGGAAGAAAAAAGGACACTGTTTAATATGAAATGGCGTGCTTTTAAACTGGTTTAACTATTTCGAAACGAAGTTAACAGAACATTTCAAAAACAGTGTCCGACGACGAAAGACAAACATTGGGAGAATCTTTCAAGTTGATTCGATTAGTTGTCCAGACTGACAGCTAAATTAGTGGAAGTATGAAGTGGTTTTTTAACAACAAAGGTTCGAATTCCATTCCATAAATCAAGGTCTTTTGTCATTTGGCTAAATAAACAAAATATTGGTGAAGTCATTGAATTGAAAGGAACAAATAGTCTGCATTCTTCTGACAAGATTTACTGTCCAGAAGCTTACGAATGCGATTTCTTTATTTAAACAATTTTCTTTGGACAATTCTCGAAAATCCGGTCTCTTCCCGAGTAGATGACAGAAAGTAACTATTTAGACCGAATCGTTAAAAGGCTAATCTTCTTCTTCCCCTACCAATTATAGGCACATTACACTAACATACCCTTTCTTTTAGGTCATGGAAAGGCTTTGAAGCCGTTAATTTATGAAATATCTATATTCGCGAGATCAGTTAAATAACCGGCGGCATGATTTTCGTAACCAAAGGTCCACTGGTGTCCACAGGGCTCCGTCTTGTCACCGACTCTCGTAATTCGTAAATGATCTCTTGTCTGTTACATTGGATCCAATCCAATCATCCACTGATGCCAGTACCCTAAGTTTTTCATATTCTCCTTCAAATTAAGGTTCCTCATCTTTGGCCGTGGAAATGGGACGGCAGCTTTTGTAAGTCTTAAGATTTCAATAAACGCCATGTGGCTCTATGAACAGAGTGCAACTCAGCGCATCCAAAACACAATAATGTCTTCTAACGAAATATTATCCCTTAGCATCGCTGAAGGAGAAAGACTTTTCGATAATATAATAATCCTCACTTGTAGAGACTACATCAGCGACCTCCCCAAAAATGCTGCGAAATGTCTAGGTTTCTGAAGCGGAGCAAGGTAAACTTTACTCAATTCGCTCGTAGGGGCATGCGCTTCAAAAACTGTTTTCAGTCTACTCGACAGAGTTCAAAATCGAGCTCTTGTCAATGGACTAGGTTCAACACCGACGTAATCGTTTTTCCATAAACAGCATTATGTGTAAGCTTCATAAGGATTTCCATAGCCCCTTCAACGCATGTGCATTATAAAAAAAAGTGATTGCAAGAGCTTAACTGAATCTGCATGCGTTCGAAGAAGCATCCATCGATGGTTGGAAATTCTATTGTTTATGTATTATGTATTATGAAACTCAAAAAGAAGCTTCGTCAAACTGTTCAGTTATTTACAAAATGTTAAAAGATCTCCGAAAAGTATGCTCGCATCTGTCGCTGCAAGTCGAATTGATTACTTTTGTTGATTTTATTTCACTAATCTAAATTTTTTTTAAGCTGAGTAAGAAATTTTCCAAAACTGTTAACTCATCGAATGTCAACAATATTCCCCAGTTCATTGAAATAAAAAAAAAAAAAAAAAAATACAAAATTCTACTATCAAGCTGAACTCTCTTATCGCGCCCTCGAGTGGCCATGTTCTGTTCTGGGCTTCATCCATACATACATTCGAATGTGCTATGCTCGCGGCTTCTTATCAATAATGCATTGTGTGACCGATTCTTAAATTTAGCTACGGTGTTTTCATGCTATCAATGCGTCGACTATTCAAGGTACACAAGTGTTTCAAATGGAACATGACCCACTTTCACATGGGATCTCCAGAAGCAAATTGGATTCCACCACAAACCTTATCGAACCGAGCTGAGACGTTCGTCTTATCCATATTATCTGCGACCTAACGTAATATTTTGAAATCAGATTTAACAGTCCTTAAGTGGCTAGAAAGCGCTTGCTGTATGCGATAAGAAAAAGTGTTGTTTGTTTTGAGCACGTAGCAAGGGTTTAGATAGTCATAAATCAATATTTTGTCAAATCAGCGTCAAGTGATTTATAATCTAAGCAATCACACTTGAAGCTTGACAATTATAAAGCAATATTATGACCCCTTGTGTATGGTTTGACAGCTGTTAGCCACTTCTGTTAAACTTGATTTTAAACTTTATTTTATTTCTATCACGCGAACATTTCGGTATGCAAATGATAAATTGACTGATATGGATTTAGCACAGATTTGCATCGGTGGGATCATGGATTTTATCCTTAAATGCATTTTGAGATGAAGAAGATGAAGCATCTGATTTCCACAAGTACAAAGTTTACAAATTCAAGTTTCAAGCTTTCTCTCTGAGCAGGAGCAGAGTAGGTGCTTTTTTTTAATGGAAGAAAACCTTATTTAGCTACATGACTTTCCTTTCTTAGCTGAATGAAAGGCATCGATTGCAGCGCAAGCCGGATCAATCTGATTGTTTTTGACGTGATACTTTTAAGCACCCACTTAAGTATACTTTTTCAAATAAAAATTCTTGACGCCATTGAATTTTTAGGCATAACTTTATGGCATAGCTTTTGCTTACATGGCAAAGGATGCAAACAGAGCCCTATTTCTAACCGCCTCTTACAGGACTGTATCTTCTGAACCTCAATTGGTATATTTTTGAAGAAAAAAAGTCGGAAAGAAAACGGGTCCCCGTACAAAAAAAAGAGTTTTGAAAAACATCAACACAATTTCATACCAAAAACTATTGTCGGTACGGAACCCTTCGTGTGCATGTCTTACTCGCACTTTGTTGCTCTTTTTATCGTAAAAAAAGGGGCCAGAAGAATAGGTCTTCAATTCTTTTTATAATCTAATCATATTTTAAATCGACAAGAAATCGATCCGCCAAAACCAATGTTTTAGAAAACATCAAAACTGGCAGCATTGATACAGTAGAGGGGTTTTTCTTTTTATCAAACTCGCAAACGTGGAAATCTGAGAAAAACTCCTAGGATCAAAACTCCTGACTCGAAGGACAAAAATCAATATTCATTTAGTCGGTTTTTCAATATGAGCTTGAACGTTGGACGATAAGCAAAATAGTAGAACAGATTTTAGGGAACTTTAAAAAAAAGTGTTTCGTCAGATATCATCATATTTGCACGGAGGATGATTGGAGGAGGAGTTTCATACAACCGCGAACTATACGGGCTCTACGATGATAGGAATCTAGTCCGGAAGGCAGAAATCCGTAGATCACATCAGCTTGGCCACACCGAGGAGCATATGGATACCACCAGAAGCGCGATCAACAAATTGCGGATGCCCAACAGTTTAGCCTTACCAACTGGAAGCTGCGTACTCACGGCCAAGATGAATGGAAAGCAGATTCAGTTAAAGCTTAAATCGAACTGACCCGTGGAGATATTTTAGCTTTGATTAGCTAGCGCAAATATTGTTTTATTTATTATTTTTAGAGTAACAACGCCTTTCAGCAACAATTAAATACGCGCATCAACTAGAAGTAGCAAAACGTAGACAAAAAAGCACCCAGGCTTGCAATAGATGTGACACGAAAAATGTAAGGACATTGTTTTGGTCTATTTGGATTTTTAAGAGGGCGGCAGGCGCTAATCTTTGTACCGAGTCATATGATAAACAGCCACACTTCCAAACACGTTGCATAGGAATCAAAATTCAACCACGTTCTTGTTCGGTAACGAAGTTGATAGAAAATTGTTGAGTTGATATATGAGCAATTTACCGTCGGCATGAAGCAAGTTGTAATCGCTTACTTCTCGAGCCTTTATGTCAAAAAGAAATATGCATTCGTCTTAAACTTGTGCTAAACATGCTAAAATGGGCTCTGGAGTCGGTTGAAAGCTGGCCCTCGATTCTATAGATGAGTCGCATCGCAACAAAAGCCTGCACGTGTACTTTTCCGACTCAATTGATGCCATTGCCATTTTCTTTTTATTAAAATTAGTGAAGTTGCTTTTATATAAAAGATGATAGCCCCAGAGTAACAGGGGCAATGGACACTCTTTTCCATTGTATTGTTTTACACTTTCAATTTTGTGTATGATAAAATGATAAATTAACTTCACGTGCATTCGATACAACGGAACAAACATATCCTTTAAGAGCTTGTAAGTCTACTTTAACGTTACAAACGTAGCCACTTTTATAACAAGACTCAAGGCGAATATTTTAACAACATGCGTTTGCTGTATTTTTCTAGCTCCAAATTTTTCTCAGTCTTAAAAACTGTGTCAAAATCACATCTGATAGATTCTCTGCCTCCATTAGAGAGCACCATGAAATCGATCCAACCGTTTTCGAGATTAATTTGAACAGATGGACAAAAATGTTGATCACACTTCCAAACCATCGTCTGATCGTCAAAAACCTTTATTTTTGTCATTTCGAATTTTCTAAATGATTTTGTCATTTTACACATGCTCAAAACTTATCATTGGTAATTCAGAATTTTTAAAGGAGCTTGAAATATTTCTAGTCTTGATTAAACTTTATCGACGTTATTCCAAATCAATTTGATTTTAATGGCAAAACACAGATATATCAGCTCGTGAAATCTGTCCAGACAAAAAAACAAACTGATAAACCCAAGCTGATTATCTAATATAAACATGGATGGAAACCATCCGACATGATGGTCGTAATTTTAAACATGATTTTTTCACACTTCGACAGTGTGACAGTTGCAAAAAAAAACCCACGATTAGTAAATTTCAATCGCGATGCCATCAGCAAAATTATAGAAAACTTTCTTGATGGTGCCGAAATCTGACCATGATTCATAGAAGGATGACGCGCCAAGTGATATTTAATCGGAGCGATGAACTGATTCGAAGCTTGTTCAGAAGACAGAATCGGTGCTAGATTTAGAAAATCCCTGAAACTTGCGCACTAACAACGTCACCGAACTAATAATATATCTATTGTGTTATCTAGAATGGGAATAACGTATATAAGGTGTTTCTGAAAATTGTGTTTTCGTGACGCAAGTGAAATGCAATTATTTTGAAAATAATTGGATGGAGGATCAAATGTGCGTCAAGATAGTTTTGCCAACATATCAGCACCTTGCCAATTAATCTGACTACTGTCTATTAAAAAGAAAAAACGAAATTGGAAACCAATATCAACGCAGGCCAAAAGATGGTGGCATTCCTGAGTGTAAAAAATAAAACAAAAAATCCAACATCCGAAGTAGATCTTTTGTAGTGTCAAAATCATGCAAACATTTGTAAATGAAACGAAAACAAGATTCTTAAATTTGAGTACCTACTTAAAATTTTTTTTATTTGTTTTTGACAAAAAGAAGAAGAAAAAATAAGTCGGACAAGTGCGAATCGGAGTTGCGCAACAAAGGCACCGTACAAATTTGTAAATCAAGACTCGAAATGTTTTCCAATTTTGTTTGTAATACAATTTAGCTTTTAATTCATTCGCGAGAATCAAAAATAGGTAGCATAAATAGGCGAAGCTTTTAACTGGGTCGATCTAAAATCTTGATTTTTCAGCTTTAAAAACAGACGCATATTTATGTCGTATTAATTTCAACCTTTCCGCAGAGGTACGGAATCTTAAAAAAAAACGACTAAGCTTTTTGTCAATTCTGAACACTTAAGCTAATTGCTTTTGCTTGTGTTGGATTTCCATCAATCTAACAGTGGAACGAATTCTAATGATAGACATAGTTCTCGGAAGTTTCTAACCTGTTTCATCCAGGTTTAATCCTTAAAAGGGTTAAAGAACTTTGATAGCGACATTCTTTGCATGATTTTTAAAATTCGTTTATCTTTCAGTCGATTCACGTAGTCAGACTCTTATAAATGTTATAAGAGCACCTTGATACCTTCAACCACGAAACAACTTCCAGCTGCAATTTATCCTTCCCGTTTCTAAAAGCTACTGATTACACTTTCTTGTCTGATTTTTAAATGCAGATTTGCATTGGTGACATTCTATTGCGGTATTAGCCTTTCGTAAAAATGTGACTTAAACAGCACTACTTATTCTTCAAACCTTTCTGTGTCCAAATTAACATTGAATGAATTAAATATTTTCAAGTAATCAGGTCCCATTAAATGTAAAAGCAGAGCAACTTTTCCAGAATCATTTTCTGACTCTAAAATGTTCATACCAACTTTTCCATGCTGTTGACAAACTTGAGCATTTCACATTTAACTGTGATAAATGATAAATGATAAACGATGAATATCCCTGACTGTTGTGGGATTCCGCACTTAATTGTTCTTGTGCCGTACTTGGTTTAGCCTCGTTCATCATTTTTCCTTTTAATGATAATTTTGGTTAAGGACACCTGACACCATATTTTGTAAATGAAAAACGTCCGCTATTCTTTGAAATGTTTTAACTTCACCACTATCTTCTATAGACTGACTTTAACGTCAATTGAGTGTACATATACATATATGATGTCATAACACTTGATAGACAGATAGACAGGCAAGTTAGTGATCCTTAAGTGGTTCCCTCTTCATTTTGAGTCTCAGAACCTTAAACGGAAATAATTTCCATATTTCTTTCTGTAAAGAATCATCATTGTTTGCATATGCATATATAGTACTTTATGCTTTAATTTAATTTATAAGTTTGCTCAGGACTAGTTCAGAATACCGCCCGAAAGAAACCTTCAATTTTACCATGCGGGAATCGACGCGACGTTGAAATGAAATATATCTCGTCCGTCGCGTCGTCTCAAAATCAAATCGATAACAGTGGATATGGTCAGGCTTAGTGAGTTCATGAAGTGATTATAACTCTTGGATTGTGCCCAATTTAAATAGCACATACCACAGATGGAGTTTACGATTTGCCTAATCTGTCCGGGCGTCCACTAGATCGTTAAGAGATAATCCGTTTCTTAACAATGTTGTCACCTTAATACCAATTTGACCAGCTTAAGCAAATCAAAACAGACACGTTCTCTGGATTTTAAGTTTTTTTTTTACAGCCGCATTCTTTCGACCAAAAAGAGTTTTCTTTTTTTTTATTAATAGTTAATCAGATAAAAGCAGAAGCTGGGAGAGAGGATTAAACTGATTACACATGAAAAAAGACCGAATTAAAAGTGAGGTATGGACAGCTCCGGCAAAAAAAAAAAAACATATCCAAAGAAAGCTTAGATAGACGAAAGATGCTGGTTAGATATGGAGATCATGGATTAGCAATGCAGAATGGACAGATAGATTAGAATAAGCATGCTACTAGTTTTTTTTTGGTAATAGCTTTGCAATAATGTATTGAGCCGTAATTTATAAATGGGCGGTATAATTGCTGAGCGCAGAATGGAGAATTGTTTTTTCTTGTTTACGACGTTCGCTCGTTAGATACTGGTTTGCGAAAGTTTGACCAGTTTTACTTTTCTATTGTAGGCAGAGAAAGACACCGACACAAACGCTCAAGTCCAAGTATGTAATAGATTCCCAAGGTGCAGATTTGTTAATTTGGCGTTTCGAACTGGCCGACCAGACTTCTTCTTGATGAGCTGTTTAACTGCCGCTATTTATGTGTTTTTTTTTTCAACTAGCCTTAATTTTTTACGTGTGGTTGGTTCCCTAAGGAGGTGCATTGGCATTTGATTTGGATGAGGGTGGGGTGCAGAGCGCGATTACAAAAAACAAGGGATTAAAAACCGCGTTACAATTATTGAGCTTAAAAAGGTGGAGCAGGTTGGCAGAGGTTCCCTTTTCAGGAAGATGTACTTCATGCAAGTAGTGTGACTAAGGCTGATCCAAATAAGGATTCGAAGCCGATATTTAATGTGTACTACGAATGTTTAACGTGATAAAAAAGGACTCCAAGGCATTTAAAGTATAGGGTGGTCCGAAATCACATACCTATGTTGTCGACGCTGCGACTTGCAATGTTCATTTCTCTTTGAGATCGGTCTGGATCTATCAATGCGTCAAGTTCAGTGCAAATCGCCAAGATAAACGCATCTTTTAAAATTTCAAAGCCTCATATTACCCAGTCCCAATTTATAAATTTCCGGCAGTATAAACTCGTTCATCATGGTTTTGTTACGCTCATCACTCACGGCAACCATGTTGTTCACGGCAAAAAATTGAGACACGATAAGACCTTTGTGTGAATGGGAATCTAGGAATGTTTAGCGGCAATATTTTTATCGGAATAAGCACTACTAGGTCTTTTGGTGGATCTTCTGTAACATGTTCTTGTGCATCTCATTCGAGGCAAGCAGTTAAACGCCTTAATTTCTGACTAATTTGGTGTTGGATGGCCGAAAAATCTGTGCCGAAAGTCAGGTTGGGAAAAAGACCATTCTTTGATTGCAAATAGGTAATTTAAACCTGATCGACCAAAGATGAGTTAAGACTCTAGAAAAGGTTAACTGAATTTTTCCGTGAACATGTTAACAAATTTAATCAAAAATGCATTTCAAATTTAGAAATCTCCATCTCATGATAAACAAAAATGTAGGTGCTATTAAATTTTCCGCCATCAACAAATTTAATTTGTGTTTTGAAAACACCATTCATTCCCTAGACAACTGCAATGCAGACAAAGAAAATAACATATATATATTTTTAAGATGCCGGCATTTTTGAACTAATTAATTAATTTAATTAAGTCAATTGGCTAATTGATGAAACTTGATGAAACAAAAATCATATGAATCTGTCCAGAAACTTATGAACGGCAGTGTATATATTTATCCAAACTTTTTTATCTGATAAGGTAGTTGTAAACTGCAAATTTAATTCTCGAAGTAGTGAAATGGTCCAATATGTTGACAGTTTTTTCGTCATAAAATTCAAACACCCTGTCAAATTTAACCAAAAGCTTTTCAAGCGATGTTTATGCACACACGCTTCGAAGGAAACCAATCTCTAAAAACAATGGAATCCGATTACTGGGACCTCGAAACGTGGAGATATGTACAAATTTTGAATTCCGAAAATCGGACGGAAAACAAGAACTTCCTGGTGATAAGTGAGGATCACCGGAGAACCGTTGTTGGACTTGTAAAGTTCTTTAATGGGAAAAAGATTAATTAATAAAAATCATTTGTTTTTGAATATTGTTCAAACTGTTCCGGACTTTGATTGCACATTTTTAGTTGCAGGAGTTCTGCAGCTTCACTTAAGATGCGTACTTCAAGGAAATATATTACCAAACCTTTTGTCCTTGCCAATTTCATTCATTCTTGCGCTGAAGTTCCTATTGGCATATAAGACGCAATGCCAACAAATGAACTTGTCACTCGGAAAACATTCGAAGTTGAGCCTACATAACAAACTTGCTTATCTTAGAGCAAGTGCTAAGGACATTGTGGACATATGGTCTACAACTATGTGGATGTGCCAAGAAAAGCAATGGAAACCTCCTATTACTAAACTTGCTCTTACTTTAATGTCGATTTCAGTCGTTCGTACGTGCGATTTCAAAGCGTCACCCTCTACTCTACGAACAAAAATCAAACCCCGACTGAGGAATTCTATTTCTTATTCCAAAATATGTCAGTGCTGAGACAGTAAAGACGAAATTTGACGCTAAATGAGTTCAAACGAACCAACTTTCTTATATCTTATATATCTCGGCAGGAGAAGTTTTTGAGATCGAAAAATGTGTGGTGAGCTGCAAATCGCTTGTCCACCAACTCGAGTTCGAGGGATATGACGAAATTTATAAAGAGACTTTCTAATTACCAAGTTCCTCAACATTGGTACTTTGTCTTCTTAAGCTGGTCAGGTTAATGAATCAGAATTTGTTTGCTGACTAGTGTACTATCTAAAAGTGCCTTTAAAAAGTTATAAAAATGCAAAGCACAATCCATTGGAAAATCCATTAACCATTCTTTGGTCGTTGTTAGAATAGGCAAGTGTATCCGCGCCGGTGCGTTTTTAAACCTTAGCAAAAATTTACATACTCTACAATTAAACCGGTGAACAATTGTCCTAAATTAATTGAAAATCTGGACATCTGAGATGCAACTTAAAATAAGAACATCTCCAAATAAAAGTTATCATCTGGTAACACTGAAAGTCACACATACTGAAGAGCTATTTCAATTTAAAAGTCCCACGATAGCAAATTAGTTTGCGATCCAATTTTTGCTTTCTATTGAAGTCCAAATTCCTTGCTTGAAATTGACAAGCAGAGGCCAAGATTTACGATTCATTTGACATGCAAATATATGCAAGTGTCTTTAAATGTGTAAAGTGGATTTCTAGTAAATTTTTGCCATTATAATCAGCCCACACATTTAAAACTGTTAATTTTTATCTAATTAAGAAATGGATGAGGATAATAAAATAATTTATTTGCAGAGTAGCATCATTTGTGCGGCCACTTAAGGCTGGTAAGCTTTTACAGTCGCCTGAAGCTGACAAGCTGTCATTGCTTCTGGTTTTATGGGCCTTAAAGTCCTAAATACCTGCTTAGCAATTATTATTCTAACGCTCATTTAGATTAAGATTATAATGCTAATGCTGTTTGTTGTTGTTGCTGTTGCTGTTGCTGTTGGTTAATGTCACACTTGAGAGCTAGATGGTGATTTGGACATGAACTTTCCACACGAGCATGCACTATGAACGGATTTGATTGAGAAAAGGGAAATCGTCGAAAACTGGACACCCTGTAAATCAGACAAGTATAATTAAAACAAAGCATTTGCACCTCGTCGTTATTGTAACTTTTAGCAGATAAAATGTAGAAAGTATCACTCAAGCAGACTTCTGACAACTATCACAGTATCAAACGAATTTTTAACTTAATAACGCACTTTGTAGGCAATGACCCGCAACAACACCATACAAATTTAGCTGTCCAACAATTAACCTAATCCGAACGTGAAATCTGATCGGTTCTGCAGAATAAGCATAATAAAAGCCATCCGATACGTTTGAGACTCTGTAGACTGTAAACATGAAGGCTGGAGATTTTCATATCAATTTTGCAGCGCCTTTTTAGTTATTAGCCTAATCCCCCACATGATGGAATTTGATTGGAGCTCAAAGACGGAACTCAAATATATGACCGCGGTCAGCCATGTCAAAACTAACGATAGAGCGGCTCTGATTAGCATATACTCGAAGTAGCAACCATAAGATAGATAACAAATGAGACGGGTAGAGGCCTACTTTGCTGGTGATGGACTGCGTGGGCTTTTTGTCAAAAAAAAAAGAGTTGAAATTCCTACCGAAAGGTGCAAGGAGCTTGTCTTAAGAGGTCACATCTTTGAATTGAATTCAAAGATACTTTTGATTGATTCATTTGAATTCAAAAAAGGACCGCGAGTTAAAAATACTTAAGTCACCATATATTTAAAAGCAATCAAATAATTGAAAATATTATTGGGTTCTACCGGTGGATTCATAGGTCTTGTTAAACTCATTAATGAAATCACATTCAATCGGTTGAAGTCAGTGAATTCAATTGTTTGAATTATTTTAAAGTGAGTTAATCATTATCTTGCTCCTTTCATCGGACGACTGGATCACAGCCATCACACTCTGAAACATGCCTTCTGGTCCCTCTGTTATTAACATCAAACCGAATCTTAAAAATAAAACATTAAAAACAACAAAGCAATAAACATTGCCTCACATTATTCCCCCACTCATCAATCAAATTGTTTCTACTGATTTCACTGACTTCAACTGATTTAATGTGACTTCATTCAATTATTGGTGACGTGGATTTTATTAAATCTCATTCATTTTTGACAAAAAGACTTCAATTCATTCTGAATGATTTCAAAAAGAATTAGTTACACCTTCTTTAAGACTCGTCCACTAGTCACTCGGCCGAAAGCCATCGATATCGTAAATGACCATTAAAAGAAGCATGTACTTGTCGAAAAAGCGAGCAAACTGACACTATAGACTTAAGGCAAAGTACCTTAGGCAAAGGCGAAGAAGAATGCGTGGTCATTTTGTATGTTCAACAAACAATTCTGGCCCGAAACACAGCTGCAGCTGATGACATACTGCATCGACGAAAATGGGACAAAGAGTGGCTACCATTGGGTGGCTCCCCGAAACTTCTGATTTAAGACTGCAGAGTTATTCTTCGGGAGGCTTTCGGACTAGAGAAGAAAATGTTTGCAAACGAAGGTGGCTTAAAAGCTAATTGGTATGAAACAGGCAATGAAAAAAAAACGGAGTATATTTTCAACAAAATTTAACTTGACATTTTAAGCACCATCAACGCTGTAGTAGATAAAAAATGAATAGCCCACGAAAGATGGGATTTCCTACAACGGCTCTGCGTGGAAAGAGCTTAATTTGATCAAAGCATCAAAAGGACTCTACCGAAATATGAAAAAAGCGTGAAGGTGGTAGAGAAGTGCAAAGGCAGTAATATGAGAGAAAAAAGCGCTTTGTGAAGAAGCAGGAGCAGAATATGCTTGACTTGAAATGGAACACAGACGTTACTAAATCTGGCGAAAAAGAACTTGTACTCATCTTAAGGCAAGCAGATCCAGGACATGTATAGGAAGTTGGAGGAAATATCTTCCTGTATCCATGACAAAACAACTTGAACAAGGATGTTTTTGAAAAATCGGATCAGAGAACGAGACAGCCTCAAGAGTATCGAGGTTAAAAATGCATAAGCAATTCTGTTGACGACGACAAAATTCTCTAAACTTGGCTTCGGCATCATACATAACCGGTAATCAATTGCATAAGGCCTTCGAATATTCCAAATAAATAAAGAGCATTAAAGGAGACCAAATCTTAAATCTGGAACCTATGATAAATTGTATATTTTGTCATTACGATTACCGTAAAACCATGGTGTGGATAAGATGTCGGGAGAACTCGACTATTTTCTCTAACCGAAAAATGCCCCCTAACCTCAATGGACGGAACTACACTGCAGCTGTTGATTTGGGGCTCATATATGCTCAGCTAAATTGGCATCAGTGATGCAGTTTTTTGAAACCAAGATGCCCAAACAGAGTTGGAATGTAGTGACGTTGACTTAAATAATAGACTACCGTCATGAGCTGAGCTATACAGGGCTTCACATTAGAACATCGACTGTTGTTCGACATGACATGACTGTAAATGTTTCTGAATATCACAAGAAAGTGTGATCTTGTTTCGGATTCTTCCTTTAACTTGTGCTATAAGTCATTGCTTCTTATCTACGGAAAGGAACCTTTTAGTTTTGATTCACTTGCGACAGCAGTTTTTGTCAGCGTCATCTTCGAGGCTTAATTTTCTAACCGCTTTAAGTCGCAGTAATAAATGTTTGAAACTAATTTTAGTTCTCCACGTTTTATCACGTTTCGCTGATAAAAGGGTGCTGAAAGACAGATAGACGGATAGCGAAGAAGTCCTTTGAAGCTCTAAAAAAAAAACGGGCAAACGCCTTTTCAATTCAAGAAAATGTTGCTTTAAGACGATATTACGACGTTGAAAGTTTTCGATTCATTTAACTATTTTAATGCAGTCTTACTGTTTTGCCAGTTACCATGAAACTTGGACAAGAAAGAGAACAGAAATTAAATAGTGGCGTCCGAGCTCCTGGTACTAAAGTTTTTTTGGAATAAGAAATCTCAGACTACAATTCGAAGCTACTGGCTGCCATACACAGTTAAATACTTGGATTCCTTGTTCTTTAATGAAGGAGCTGACATTAAACCTGGTCTTCGCATTGACTTTGAACTAAGGATCGTGCAAATTGTAATATTAAATAGTCCTTAAGCTTGTTCAACTATCGGAACTGTAATACATTAGAAGTCTTCTGAACAAGCTAAATGAATTTTTTCTTTATTAAATTTAACCACGAATCTGAAAGACATCCTTTAATAAATAAACCAGGAGGACAGGAAAGGAGAAAATTTAACTATTCTGTATACGAGTATGTCTCGGATTCTCTTGCCAAATCCAAGCCGTTCTTTCCGCTAAATCATAGACGACATATTCCATTTCGGATGTGGTTACTTACAACAAAGTAATTTAAAATAAGGTGATCCTACATCACGTCCAAAAAAACACTCAATGCCTCATGAAACGAAAGTAAGCACCCAATTTCAGAAAAAAATAAGAAAATCAAAATTGATTACATGACGTACTGCACACGGTAGCGCTATTCAATTTCCTCTTTAACAAATGAAGCCCACAAAGTGATTGACGCACTTTATCCATCTATTTTCCATATTTCCCAATTTTTCTCCTCCTTTGATCGTTCACGCACGTCAATCATGAAATGCTCCGACTAACAGCGACTCTACAACTGTAACTACTACGCTACCTATTTTGAGAGGACTAATTATAGAATTTACACCTTTTTTTTGAGTGTATCTTTTCACACAAAAAAAGGACGGAAAAAAACTAAATAAATAAAGAACAGTCCCGTTGCTGGCGCGCAAAGTGTCACATTACATAATGGCCACTCGAAACCGAATATCAAAGGAGTATCTCACGGCATTAATCCAATAATACTTTTTGAACACCGCTGCCGCTGGCAGTCAGCCAGCAAGGCAGAGCAGAGCAGAGCAGTAACATGGGTTCCATAATTCTACTTTATTACCGCTCGCTCGAGACGCCCATTTCTGAATGAGTTACTATCGATAGCGCGACCCGCCGAGCTCAGAGCCGAACTTGAGCTGCACAGTCAGTCCGTTGTTATTTAAGATCCCCCGACAAATTATCACACAATGCCAGCGATGGTGTCCATTGTACGTATCTACACACAGATGTCTGCGTTCACGCGGATTATATGGAATTAGAGAATCCGTAGTTCTTTGGACACTCTTCAGCTTCAACACAGGCAGGATCGTGGTCAGGCAACGATTTTTCGAATATTACACGCGTCATTATGGTCTGACCTCTATTCTCTTGTGGGGTTCTCCCAGCATAACAATTGAGTGTCCGCAGCGAATCGATTTGTTGCGGTCATCTGTGCGTGCCGTGCGGTACAGGGTGCGGTACTAACAGTTTAGCCCAAAACTGTGCCCCAAAAAAAGATTGAAAAACAAAAAACAGAAAACAAAGTCACCACGACTGACAATTGAATGTTAAATTTGTGACCGAATTTTCATGGAGCTTGCCGCTGCGCCGCCGCCGCCGACTGCCTAATTAATTAGTCACTAATTCACTTTTCTCCGGCTTGGGTGTATCTTTGAGATATTTTTACGCGCCATCATTATTGTCTTTTTCTTGTTTTTTTTTCGGTTATACAATATCGAGATATACACCAGCGTCGATGGTTGTAATAAAAATTTATGAAAAATTGACAGAGTATCTGCGGGATGTTTTTGTATCTGTTTGCTTGGTTAGTATACCCCGCCCGCTACGCCACGCCACACCACGCAACCAATCCGGTGATACAAAAAAAAAATATTTAAGTATCGTAAACAGCTCAATAAAATATGTGATTCGTGATTAGCCATAAAGATTGTCATCTGGTGATTTATGAAATCTTTTGCGTGTATGTAAACTGTTAAGCGTAACCCTTGAGGCGCGTAGATATTGGTTTTGGTTAATAAAACATTTGGCAGCGCTTTTGATTGTGATTTTGGTTTTTTGATTTTCGATTTTTGATTATTATTTGTTTTCGGTTTACCAAGGGTGAATAGCTATTGAATTGATTTCGAATTAGATAGGCGGACATTTAGTGAAGACGGGTAGTAATTAAGTCGGCACCAAGTGGCGTATAGTTTCTTTAAGCTTACGGAAGCAGTTTGACAGATTAATTTGCCAGCCAATGTCTGCTGGTAAGACTGGTTATTTATGGAATAGAAACGAGCAAAACAGCGGCGAATGGGGTCGAAATAGCTACATAGATACTTTTTTGAAGGAGCCATTAAAATGCTTTGGGTCCGCCTTCTACTAGATACTCGTGGATATCCGAGGCAACATGAATGTTTTTTCTCGAGAAACTTGTAATATTTTTTAGCGTTAAATGTAAGTACTAAACAGAAATACGCCGTACAGGAAGAATTTATAGAAAGAGGGTTGAAACAAAAAAAAAATTTAGAAAATATCTGACAATGCTCAAGGGATCGGCGTCATCGAGCACGTTTTGGAAATGTCAATTCAGGACACTTTATCAACCTTGTATCAATGTTAGCTGAAATATCGTACCAAAATTGCTTATTCGTCATTTAGCATTGAAACCAATGCCAACAACACGCTAGATCGCCACCAAGTCCCGTCCGTTCCATCAAAAATATTGGAGGCGGGCCTGTTGGGAAGATTGGTGCCAAAAATTTGGAGGACAGAAATTCAGCATAGGTGAAACCACTTCAAGTAGAATTTAAAAACATCAAGATCTTTACATCTTCCAATACAAAATGTAGTTGATTTCAGGGTTGTTTGAATACGCGAATAGCATCAATTGAGTTATCCAAGCTGAGGTGGAGTGAACTCTGGTCACCGGTACTGTTTAGACAGTCAATGGATATCGATACCGGTAGATGCTGGCATACTTGATGTAACCGCAATAGCGTTAAAAGGTTAAACCAGCAAACCAACGACCAAAGAAAGGCTCAAAAACAACATTCGAGTCGAAATGCAAGCGATATTGCCGGCGACGCTGGTCAATGTAACGCAAGCATGACAGAAAAAAAGCTCACTTTTTGTCCCTGTCATTTTCGAAAACTTTTTTTAATGATTTACTCGCTCTCAAGGATCTATGAATTACCCTTAAGATGCATTTCACACGGAGCGAGCGATGTATTTTGGTTTCGAATGTTTCATGGGTTGAGTCTGAATAACTCGATATCGACTTGTTTGCATTCGCTCAATTCGCAGTATTTTATTCGCCAAGAGTCGAAATGCATGAATAGTTTTTTTGTGTTTTCGAAGAATTCGTCAGGGTTCTGCTGTCAATGTTATGATTTCAGCACCGTCAATGACAAATCATATACACGACGCGAGCTTGAAACTTCAACATGGCATGCCGATTTAAGTATCACTACAAGCATGATCCTACATTTAGTCGGGTTCCTATCATTGTTCGAGAGCTCTATAATAACAACGTTTATTTGATAATTTCAAGTCTTACTCTAGGATTCGAACCTGAGACCGAAAGCGGGTTTAGAGTAAATGTGTCTCCAGAGCATCTCTTTTATTATGTTATTTGTAATGAATATGTCACGGGCTTTGAGGCAATATGTAAAATCATTTGGGATGAGTGTACGATAATGCACAACCGAGCATTTTTTAATTCAATTCTCTTTTGAGGTACGCTTATTCTTCTGGACGGCCATTTTCACCAAACATTCCCAGTCATTCAAAGATCAATAACTGCTTTGAATATTTTATCTAGCTCATCGAATTTATATAGACGGAGAATATGCTAGAAAAATCATAAAATAAATCGGAAAAAAACTTTTCCAAGTGTTGATGTTCTTCCAACGGTCTTATTTTGTTTCCATTAAACTTTTGATTATTCTTAACGTCGAAAGAAAAAATTGATCCTGGAAATGTTTCCAAATATCGTTACAAATCGTTCGATTGGGCGGCGCCAAAAAAAAGGACAAAGACGATTCGAATATAAAAATATCTCTGCACAATTTGAAACTCAGTGGTTTCCAGGTAATGCAATTTAAATCGCCCGAAACTGTGCTGTGGAACAAGACTTGCAGTTAAGAGTATGAAGTAGCTATAACGTGAATCAAACAACAATAATCTTAAGATTCAGAGGCGCGAATATTCCGATTTCATGAACCCCATTGTTTGAAACCGAAGTATGCATGTCCGTTATCCAATTTGCCTTGCATTTGTAATGACGATTATCGAAGGTGTCAACGAGTGGCAACCAACAATAAAATAACAGGCGAACCCCAGGGTTCTACTCTCGGTCCAATTCTTTTCCTCATTTATGTCAACGAACCCCCTGAAATTATCAAAAACAAGCTCTGTGCATACTCTGTCATGTAGATGATGTTCAACTCATCTTAAGTCATCCCCTTAATATGAATGATGGACAAGGCTTTTGAATGAAGATCTGCTATCTGTAAAAAAAAAGATAACAGTCTGCAAGGAACAACCTCAGCTCAAATTCAACCAAATCTAAGATACTTGTTATCCGTAATAAACAATTAGATTTGACTTGCTATAGATTACGTCGAGTGAGAAAAAAACCAAGGTACAGCTTTCAATAGAGTTTTGATCTGGAATATACACCAGAACGCCACAATTGGGAAAATCTATGCTGACCTCCATGCTCTGAGGCAAACGCAACGTTTCCTCCCAATTTAAACCAAAACGCTGTTGGTCAAATAACTTATTGTTGCCGATTCTTTTGTACGGATGCGAAATATTCTACAATCTAGATTCTGAGGGTCAAAGAAAGCACAATGTCGTTTACAAAAAAATATGCCAAAAAATCTGTGGCGGTTCCATGATGAATCTTTTAAGACCCGCCAACCAGATTTCCTTAACCAGAAGTTTAAATTCCTACAATCACAAAGATTGATCTGACTTATTTCAAAGAGAAATTTTTTTTGGAGACCTTTTCGAACTTTGGAGCTCCCTGCCTACAAACATTAGAAAAATGAGAACAAAACACCATTTCAAAAAATCACTTTTAATACACCTGGCTAATTAATACTTTAATCGGTATTGCAAACTTCTCTCGAAACTGTTCTCTTCTTTCCTTTTATTATTCTTATCTTTACTTGTATTCTTCTTTCAAGTGTTTTTCATTTATGAATTAAATCGCTTCTTTTATATTTAACTTTATCTATTATATTTAGAGTCCGACCGAAACATGATTTTCAGCCGAAATCGAAACCAGAACTGAACATTCGAGAAAATAAACAAACAAAAAAATACGGCTCGAGCACCAAGAACTCACGCGAAGTTAACCGTGCTAGTCAAACAACAAATTTTGTGTTGGTAAGCCTCAATGCAATCTTCCCCTTCACCAGAGTTGATTTTGACCAGTCTTCAATTTTTGGAGTAGATTTCTCTTTCAACAGTTATAGACCATATACTCTCAAAAATAAATTTTCCGATATCGGCCGCTCCATCACGATATCAACCGGTGGGTCAGACCTCGAACGAAAAGTGGAAGTAATCCTAATCTGGAACACTCCTTCCATGTTTTACCACGACCGCGAAATCTCTGCTGTATACTAACATTTCTGGAAATATTCACTTCGACTGACAGACAAGCTGCCATAAAATCTACATCTTAGCTTCTCAAGGAACGCCGCGTATCCCTTAAGGAGATAGCGGACTTTTTTAAGGTTCACCATTAAGGGGTTCCAGGATATAGGGAAATCCGTGGAAACTGCAGAGCAGATGAGCTTGCCTGTGAAGGTCCAACGCATCCTCACTCAGATGCACCTACTATATATAGACATACCATTAGCTGCGGTCAAACTTAGCATAAAAAATAAATACTTCAACCACCTTGCAACATGTCCAGACAAACCTGGAACCTCCTTAATAAACAGAGAACCAGAAAGCTACTAAATCTCCTCAATGAATGTCCGGTCATAGCAATATCAAGGCTTTGCCCCAACTAGCTAAAGCAAAGCCAAAAAACCTCGCACAGTTCGTTTGAAAAGCAAACTAGTTCTCTCCACCTTCTCCATCTTCACCGTCCGGGAGGAAAACCTCTCAATACTCACTTACTCCCCAATATAGGTAGATACGTTAATCCACATAATCCTCGCCGTATCACAATGGGCCAAATTGTTGTGTGTCTTGTGGAAGACTGAGTTTCGGCCATTTTTTTGCCGAAACCGAAACTGTGGCCGGTCGGTCACTAATTATATTACATTTTTTCTGTAAAAATCTTGCTAGCATTTTTGTAAAAGCTTCACCTTTTGAAATAGGAATTTATATTTTTAAAATGCAAGCAAATATATTTAAATAAATAAATTATATTGAATTAAAATTTCTGGCAAGATGTCTGTTTCTCTCATTTCAGCCTTACGTGGCGTTGATGTTAAGAAATGCAGATAGAAAGACATCGATCATCACCAAGCGTTGTGATGTACGCCTTAAAAAAACGTTTGTCAAAACAACGAATTCCTATTTTTTTTTTTTAATTTAATAACAATAAATTAATGACCGTTCTGAAATTGGTTTATTTTAATTTACACAAATTCAATAAAAGATCCGGTTCGATGAATCCCTTGTCCACGAACTGACAAAAATGCACAGTGGAAATGGAGACACGTTCTAACAAACTGAATATTTCTTTTTTTATTTATGATTTATAATTTAATTTAATAAAATAAATAATAAAATTAAATTTGAGTTTTTAACAACATTACAACTTTTGTAAATCAACTGAACTTAATGCGTCAAATCAAGCACAAATGCTTTTTTAGAAAATTACTAATATAACATATTTATTTATTTATTTATGGCCCGCACTTTGCGCACCGCACCGTCTCCAACGGTGAGAGGAAAGGGAATTTTTAAGCTTGTATCGGTTGAGGTGGAAATTAAAAATGTCCAGCGTGGCCTTCCGCAACATTCTGCATATAGATTCTTGAGAACCGTAGTTGGTGCGGTGTTGGTTCAAGCGAAAAAGGGGGACAGATCTCAGGTTGGTGTATATAGAGATCGATCGCAGCAGCGTAGGACAGTCGATGATACCGGTTGAGAGTTGGTGAATGAAAAGAATATCTGCAATGTCACGGCGATGCGCAAGGGTCTGAAGAGTGATAAGTTGCAAGCGGTGGGAGATTAAAGCTGTCTGTCTGCCCAAGGGAGACCACGAAGTGCGAAGCGGAGAAGCCAGCGTTGAACAGCTTAAATTCGCCGGATATGGGTTTCATAATAAGGCGACCAGACTTGGGAAGCATATTCAAGGACAAAAGAAATGTAAAGTGCTTTGGTGACGTAGAGGTTTGGGAACCCTTTAGACCTTCGCTTAACGTAGCCAAGAGCGGAGTTGGCACGTGTGAAAATTGAGTTTCCTATCACAGACAATACCCAAATCGCGGAGAGAAGAGACTAATGGAACGTTCTGGAGGGCTTTGGTAAACGCTTACGGGTGTATGTAATGGCTTGGCATAAAATTTATCAAAACTCAAAATTATTGATGAGGAAGTTTTTCTAATCTGGATAATTTTAAATCCAATATTTTAAAAAATCATGCATTTGAGAGTTAAAATCTTACATCCATTTTGTAAAGCTCTTTCTTGATTTTTAAGCATGATTTTACGAAAAGAGTTTATGCAAAAAGAACATTTTGGTTTCATTACTCTGTTCTTCAATTTTGAGTAATCACAAATGTGGACTTAAAAGCAAACACTATGGACACAGGAAAAACAAAGTAAAATCAATTATTTCCGATGATCAGCAAGACCACCATACGCAACGCAGCGCTCGTTTTCTATGCTTGTATTTGTGATGGAAAAGTCCGTAATGCTGCTGTCACCTCTCGTCAGCATCATAAACTTGTTGAAAAGAATAACAGCCGTGTGATGAAAAGCCTTTTGAATTCCCCATCATTATTCCAACGAGTCCTCCTGTCACTGTGTTTTTTTGTTAGTTTTTTTTTTGTTTTTTATCCTTTGGCGGAGTTACAGCAGTCAAAAATATTTACGAGCCTTATTTACGACCGCACCACCCAGTGTTTACTACTCCATACCATCTATCGTAACTGCTACCATACACTACCGTCATCATCAGCTCATTCCACCCAAAACTCGCCCTCTCACTCTGCCGCCCATTTGCTGCCCATCACCGTGTTTTTTTTTTATGATGGAAAATTATTATTTTGTAAGTTTTTCTTTTTTTTAAGTGTGCAGAAAGAAAATGCAATGATGTCTCCCATGGTGCGAACGGGGAATGGTTTTTAATGTTGCATGCCTCTTCTACTTCTTGGTTCCGCGGAAAAAGACCGAAAAACATTTTCGCTCGCTAGGTTGCAAGTCAAAGGCCAGTGGAAATTATTTATTCCTTCATCTCGATGGTCGCCATTATTTTCTATTTCGCGACGCAAGTCTGGGTGACTGCTCCACAGAGCGGCCAGGAGGCAACAAATTGCAGCAGCGTGCAAATGAACTGAGAATGGAGCGCAACTACAGCAGCAGTAAGATTATGGATACAATCCGCATAATATCCTTGTACCACACAAAAGAAACACTAAGAATCCACATGGAGTCCATAACACGAATCCTCATCATCATCGTCGTCGAGGTTCTCTTTCTCTCTGTTGAGCTAGACGCGGCACAGGAGATCATTACTCCTCGAGCCCAAGTGCTGACGATCTATGATAATTTACGGCGCACAAAAACATTCAGGGGCAGCTAGCAGCTTGGAACATATTCACAAGAGTCTCCAAGGATAGTGGACGCCGCGGCCGCGTCCAGTCTAAGCGGGAACATTTATATCATAATAAATTATTGTTACCTTGTGGGATAAGTTTTTTTTTTTTTTATCTTTTTGTCGAGCTTTGGTCGGCTATCGTTGATCCGCTTTAGATCTCACTGCGCTGCTGCCTCCAAATCGATGGGAATCTAAAGGGAGCAACTCCGATTGGATGGCAGTTTTAGCACCCTGACCGACGGTTGTTTTGGTTCACCGGTCTGTCGATAGAAACATTATTTATGTGTCGTAAAAGGTGAACCTCCCAGCTATACTACAAACATATACGCACAAGTATGTCTAGTTACGGGGGGCGACTTTAATAGCCAAACGTGGGCCTTCACTTGCAACCAACGTTTTTGTATGATCTCGATATCGAAAGTGTTTAGCTTCAACAGAGTCGGACAGGAGGTCCGAGATCATAGAGGCGAACTTTGGTGGATTTTACAACACGAATATGAAACCCATTAAAATGGAAATAATTGTAAGACTCTGGCGGCGCGCGGCGTGAAAGTGGGTCAAAAAGGTTCATTTCTGGTCACAAAAGTTTAAATAAAAGTTACGCTGCACTTAAAATTATATATAATGTTCGACCTTGAGTTTACCTTAAAAATTTAACGACGCCTTTTTTTTTGCTTTCATTGGAGCACCTTAAATCCTTCGGAAGGTAGGCAATTTAATAGCCAGCCGACATGCGTGGAATCAGAAAAGAACAAAAAAAGATGAAAGAACAAAACTGGCCCTTCTTTTGTTGGCACTCAACAATAGTATAGAGAAAAAATGCGAATTTTTGAAAAGAAATCTCGGTCGAAATAATTCATCATCTGGTTTTAAGGAAATTCTTAAGACTCTTGTGCTGATTGATAACCGAATGTTTTGCCGTATTCGTCCTGCGCGCCCAACGGAGAATAGTGCAGATTTTGTTAACCCAAACTCTACAATTTAATGCGCTAAAAATGCCAAATTCGAAGCAAGAATTTAAGAAAAAGCGGGCAAGTAGGAGTTGAACAAGCACACGAAGGGTTCCGTACCGCCGTTGAGATGCGATTTTTAAAATCATATTTATTGTTTGAATATATAGAACAATATATATATAGAATATATAGAACAACGGCATAAGTAGAATTATCGCCAACTTTGTAACTCAAACATAACTATGAATTATCCTCAAAAGATCAATTATTAGCTTCACCGGAGGTTTATCGGTCAATTATTCACGAAAATATATTGATGACCGAATCCAAACCATCATGGGACCCGCCTAAAAACACACGAAAAATGTAACGAAGAATTAGTAGTAAGGTATTATTGCGAGTTCCTACCTATAACAATTCAGAAGAAAAAGCCTTGCGACAAATGGGCGGACGGACATTATAACCCTAATAATAGTTCTGCGTTTAAACCCTTTGGATGCGGAACCCTAAAATTGTCAGCTAAACTTGGGCTTGAAAGCAGCTAGAAATTGAGTAAAAATTCATTCTTCAGATGAGGAGCATTTTCACCTCAAACTAAATTGCGCCAGTTTATCAACTTGAAAGAATCACACAACCTCCAGAAGCCGATGCATTCTGAACGTATGAGTGTAGTTTTTTGAGTTGGTTCCAAGGCAAAGAAGCAATTATCCTAAAAATGGTCAAAAGTGAGCAGTTTTAGACCTGAGCGAACTATAGTTCCAGCAGCATGAGACTACGTATCAGACAAGCTGTCCAGCAATCATTTTGTAGCACGCTTATTTCAATTAACGTATTATCAATCATTTTGGTGCTTCGTCGATAAAGTACTTGGATAGAGGTGCCGATACTATTCGAACAATCCAGAGACAGGCACTCAATTTTTTCTATATATATTCATAATAAATAGGAATGTTAACTCTTTTCAAAATGCCAACGTTTTTTAGCCTTTTTAACTATGATTTGTTTTCTGCTACAGAAGCAGAAGAAGAAGGAAGGTCGAAAATTCTAGAAGAGCTTGCTTCATCGAAAATGTATGCCAGAGTTTAACTTCTAAAACTTGCTTTCTGAACCAATCAACTGCTGAGAAAAATTTTTGAACAATACAACAGGGCCACAAATCAAGTCTTCGTCGCATGTGTCCTCGACATCGAAAAGCTGTTCAACTGCATAAAGCTAAAACACAAATAATTTCAACTCATTTAAAACATTCAATTGCTCTACTCCGGATTTTTTGTCCCAGATGGAGGACAAAATATTTCGCAACATTGTGATTGAATTTCGGTGTTTTTTTAAAGACAAAAGCAACAGAAACGTCGATGCCACAGAAGAAGGCTTTGCTTTTAAAAACACTCCTGCCCTGAACTTAGCAGAAATATGCATGCTTTCAATACTAAAATTCGTTCATTATGGATTGCCAACCAAACGTAAGATAACTTAGAAAGTTCTGCCGTTCTGAGTTAATAGGCTCTGCGAGTAGGTTGTGGTCAAAGTATGTTTGTTTTTTGTTTGGGTCATGAAATTTTTGTCCGAAGTCCCTTAAACAGCTGTTGCCGTACATTTTTCATAACATTTTAACTTCCTGAGCATTTTCTTTGGATAGGAAAGGCGGAACATCATCCCTATTGCGAAAAGTGGTGATGTCAAATTCAAACGAGATAGATATTTCTTACATGTAATTTTGACTTTAACTTCTCTGCATCCTTAAAGAGGCTACGTTCCTCTTGTTTTTAAAAGAACAGCAGCGTGTAAATATCGGAAACTAGTCACAGTTAATTGATTAGAAATGTGAAATACCACATGGTTGTATTCTTGGACCCATCCTCTTAGCAATAGAGTTTTAAGCGCACCACAAAAACGGGAAAATGGTTGTACCCACGGTATCGACGTCGCATAAAAAATTATTCACATTTCCACAAAATATTCTTTGGAGACAACTTGGGGTTGCATGTGGCGCGAATGTTTGATTTTGTCCAAGCGACCAAGGTAGCCGTCATTGGCTAAAAGTATTACCACTTTCGCCGATATACGCCTGGTATATTTTTCTAAAATTGGCCAGTTCTAAAGACCAGTTAGAGTGAAGTCATTTAAAGCTATTATCAAAGATTGGTAGATGTTTATATTTCGAAAACTTTTTAAAAAATGTTTTATTAATTGTACTTCATCTTCATGTTTGATGATTCCAAATTGTTCGTGTGCAACAATACCAACATTTGCAACATTGGTAGCTCCGAATAGAAAAACTGAACCTTTGGTTTAAAAATGAATCTACCGCAGATGCCAGAAAGCTCGTGGTTGAGCTAACAATCAGCGAAAGTCTTGGGATACTCGTTCAGTTATGATCATATCCAATCAGTGCGAAAAAATATAACATGCTTCCAAACGGCTTGTTTGCAGGTATATTAAATAAAATGGGACCCAAAATGGATACCTGAGGCACACTTGCAGTTAAGTATTACATTGAAGATTGTTTAGAGGTGTGAAGAAGTGCACAGGAAACAAGGCGCCATTTTATTCTCAAATATATGCAAAGTTACCTTCGGTCCTTTAACCTGGATATGATACTGGAGGAACATATTTAAATCGCTGATAGGTCTGGCAGACTTACTGAGTTAAGTCTGATTGCAAAATGTAAGAATAAGTCTCTATTCGACTTGTCCTAACTTTAAAAAGACTTTTAAAACCATCTTTAGATGTAAGTATGATCTGCAAAAAACTTTTATCGGAGCAGCATCTACAAACATCTGCGTTAAAAAAGTTCGATCCTTTATGGAATGTTTTCTTGGAAAGAAGAGCTCGAAAAGGCTAAAGCCCACCACAGGATCATTGAAGCTATAAGAATATATGGGCATGCTTATCTATTTCGACGAGCGCCTTTATGTCACAAAAACTATGCTTGGAAACTGACAATTCGTTTTCATTTTCAAATTCAGGAATATTTGGCTTCGGGAGTTTTATGATTTCTTTACCTATTGCCCTGGAGAACGTAAAAATAACATGTCCTTGCTCTTTTTTGTAACGTTTTTAGTCTAAAGATGTCTAAATCCTTTTTTTCGGCTGTGTCGGATGAGCGTTCATTATCCGACTAGTTCCTTCGCAGTACGATATTTTTCAACTTTCCAGTACCGTTTGAAAATGAGAAAAAAGTTAAACGCGGACAAAAAAGTTAAACCCGGCAAAAAAATAGATTATATAAGTATTCTTTATTTTCAAAAGAGTGTCCAATAGCTCGTCTTAACTCTGTAGATGAGGCACATGCTTCTTGGTATGCTATTTTTTCACACGTGGATTAAGTTTCCATTTACTGGGTTTATTACGATTTGTTTTATAGCAATGATCAATTCATATATGAAGCTCACGAGCGATATATTTCTCGAGCAATAAATCTGCAAGGTTTACCAATGTTAAAAAGATTTCCTTAAGAGATCGACTCTTGTTGTTGCTTGCACCTTGTGCATCACAAAAGTCTCTAGGACGTTCCCTATAAACGACTTTTTAAATTGATTAGTTCTCGATTAGATCTTAAGTACCGAAGAGTCATGCAAATGTCACACGGTTTTATGGCAATTGTGAAATGTCAAGTCCGGGGAGTTTTCAACATTATGTTTTGTTTTTTATTCCCTTATTTTTTATGGATATGGTTTCTTTCATGCCCAACCGGATCTTCATTTTTCTAGTGGGAAAAATCACCTTATAGTTCGTGTATGTTGTTCTCGGGTTCATATAGTGTTTTATTTGTACTTTTTTCCAAAGGATAAAGAGGACAGTTCTTCCATGATTATTATGATGCAAGAAAAACACCTCCATATTTGTTATGATCATTTCGAAATTGGAAAGCAAACATTTGGATATATTTATTTCGATCAGCAGGTTCCTGAAAGTCTTCCATAGTTTAAAACTTCAACGATCTTCGAACTTTCGTTTGGATTCAGGCTATAGTCTTCTGTTTAAGTCGTCTTTTGTGTTGCCCCTTGTCCGGCGTTCAACCAATTAAACTCTAGGTATAATTCAGACACCAAAACCACTAGACCAAAGCTTAGGTTTGGGGTGAGCAGCTTGAAATAGACATTTATTCAGAAGTTCAAAGCGTTCTTAAAGGCGCAATGTTTCCATATTTGTATTGAAGTTCATTCAGAATCAGACTATATTGCGCTTCAATTATTTTTTCTTTTTTTCAAAAATGGACATGATAGTATTACTAGTCGCGCTCAAAGCTCGCTGCAATGAAAGCACTTCTTTCTGACCATTTGGACAGACGAGTGTGACTGAAACCTTCACCCATATAAGACAGAACGCATCCTGCTTGCAAAGTTTCGAAAATTGAAGAGAGGAAGGACATACTTAATATGAATTAAAGCTGGAGATCTAACATTTAGGTTAGAACACAGAAAGCTTTCCACTCCAGCGAAAAAGAGGATCTATTTAACGCATTACCATGCAGCATCAGTGACTAAGACCAATTGTCATGTGTTCAGTGGTATTTTAGTGGAGAGCCCTTGATGAAACTTCGTATGGAGACGCAAAGTTCAGAGATCAACTTATCTAGATATGAATTTGTGGATTAACTTTGGGTGCAGCTATACCTGAATCCCAGCGATATTTTTGGCAAATAATTTCCAGGCTTTTTTTATCCAGAAAAGGTAATCTGAAGAAAGTTTTTTGCAAGATGAAGATGATTTTTTTCAGGCTGAAATGAAGACGGCCGCTTATGGTTTAAAAGACATTTTTTCTGATAGTGATTGTGTCAGCCTTATCCTGTATCAATCTTCTCAAAAACAACCTCAACTTGTTTGCCGCTTTAACACATTTTGGAAGGTACGGTAGAGACGCTGACGGGAAATCGTGGGCCCGATGAACTTTTCGGACTTTTCTTCACCTGTTACACCATATACCAGACATCTTCACATTGGTAGCCTATTTTTTCACTCTAGAAATCCCAAATCAAATCAACTTTTGTTGTCATATTAAAAGCTGCAAAATAGTCCCAGATTCAGATTAGTTTGACCTCGTCGCAAATGACTTCAGCAGAACGCACGAAGGTCAAGAGGACGAAGAAAGTATTCTTCATCTTCTTCGAAAACTACCTTTCCTTACATTCTCAAAAATAAAACTTCAGCATCTAGGAGCTTTGGAAGCTTTAATGAACTGACACGCAAAGATGTTTGTCTACTCGCCTCTGCTTTTCTAGGTTTTCAAAAAAGTATTTGCCACCATTTTTGTGTTGCTAAAGCTGCACAAATCCTTATCTGTCATTTAAAAGGTTCTAAAAATAAAACACCCTTTATCCTCACAAGCGCGCGACGTCCCCAAATATCAAGATCACGACACCGATTGTGACGAAAAGTCTTGAAGACATTGGCGTTATCTCTTTTTCACCTGTTTTTCGAACGACTTACGGTCAATGACAACAGTTAAGCGTCTAATTTTGTGACGTTTGTGAGTGTCAGCGGGCGATTAGATAATAAAATTCACACATGTAAGCAAATCCAATCAAATTTTGATCGAGTTTTTGTGCAAATTGATCCAAATCGGCGAGTGACAATTCTTTGACAGAATGACAGAAATTTCGATGTTTTAGCGTCGGCAGAAGGTTCATCATTTGACAGAAGTAGTACGTGCCCGACGCAATTTTGTCGAATTTCAAATCTTATCACTAAGGGTCAAAAACAGGGCCTACAATTGGATTCAAAGGAACTTGGTGTCACTCTGCCAATTATCTGTGTTTAAATTGACGTTTTCACTGTCATACTTTAATTTAACACTTTAAATGCTGCCTAAACAAAACGCACTTTAACCAAAAAGCAAATAGCAATTTAAAGGGTATTAGTATGTACAGATTGTGGTCGATTGTTGTAATTGTAATCCACATATGCGCGCCATAAACCTCCCCATTGATCGGCTCCCCAAAAACACTCGTTTTGACACTCTGTTGTTGCTTATAGTGGGTATGTATATGACAGATAGAGAATGCGAGTTGATTTACCTATATTGTGCTGGTTGTGCTGCAGTACTGATCCGAAAGCCATTAGATCCTTAACCGGTGGAGCTCGTGCACCGAGGGCGGAAAAACCGTCCCCTAAATAGGACGCCAGTGCGACAGCCCCAAGGGGCGCTTTAGATACTTCGGTGAGAATTTTGAATTATGCCTGTAAACACTTGTGTTTTCCTGTTTCTGACACTCAGGACAATTTAGGCACGAATTTTGACGTGCGTTTATTCTCTTTTTTTTTTCTTTGTATTTTTCTTTTCACTTTAAACTTTTTCTTTTCTCTTTTTTCACTTTTAATCCGATTTCTGTTTTGGAAATATTTGGCAATGCGACGAACTGTTTCGATTTTGACGTTTAACACACCGACAATTCGCGATCTGCAACTGTTATTTGTTATCTACGCGATCGAACGAATACCTACTACGAGAAAAAACGAAGCGAAGACGACGAACGACGGACGATAAAACGGCGACGTTGAGTACGCCACACCACAAACGACAGGCAATGACTGGTCGCTTGGTGGTGGTTACGTTGAGCTGTCATCGTCGCGCTGCTGGTTCGCAGCAGCGCCCTCTACACACTCGGTTTGGGGTGTGTTCAACTATCCCTTCTCCTCTATTTACCATCGCTGTGCTGCTCTAACTCAATGTTATGCGAGATGCAAGATTCTGATCAGCAATGGAGTCGGTGCATGACATTTGACGGTAGTTTTATGTGCGCAGTGGCTGTTCGATTGACCCTGGGCGTTGCTTAGCAACTGTCAACTGGTTTCGAGGGAAATTTCATTCAACCAATCGCAAGTGAATTTGTCCGCCCTATTGGCATTGGATATGCAAACACAGAAGAAGAAGATGTGTAGATAAAGGGATGAGGTGCGAAAGATGCCTGACGTATAGTCCTGTGTTTGGGTGTGTGGTTAAGGGTCTGTTTCGGTGGCAGGAGTTTTTGTTTTGTTTTTTTGCCAGGTTTGTCTGGTGATTGCACGTTGCTGAGTATTTCCATTGATGTCAGAAAGGAGGGGAAAAAATAAAAGATTCTTTTATCTGTTTTACTTCTTCGGAGATACCTCTT